>CM035118.1:3022815-4222815 GCA_020205555.1 Panax stipuleanatus
GAAACCGGCTTGAACTCGTTTAGGCACGATTCGGTTAGTTTATAATCAAGCTCGAGCTTGAACATGCCAAAGTTCGACCGACTCGACTCCTATAGAAACTTTTTGAACATGCTTAGAAGTTTGTAAAATTACTTGATGGTTGATAAATTTGATACATAAATGAAATGTGTGTATATATATTTAATTTGTTTAAAATATGTGTGCCTCACTTCGATGGGGTGCGAACCTAGCCTCATGCCTCACGCCTAGGCCCCAAGGAGAACTTTGTGCCTCAATGCGCCTTAAATGACAATGGATCTAACAAAATGAAGTGCCACCCCTTCAAATGAGGACTTCAAACTCTCTTCAATAATCCCTATTCCCTCTCCCCTCAAACAGGATAAAATGCATTATACTAATCTGTAAGATCTTTTGTTTCTTTACCATAACTTCACAATACTGTTAGTTACAGGTAACAGAAACAGAGAACCAATTTTTCCATCACATTAAAACATTTCTCATGTAAATAATGCACATCACTTGTCTTCCCATATAATTTACAGGCTTTTATCAATCATTCCTGCTCAATGCCAGGCAATAATGTCAAAATATCATATCTCAACTATCAGAGTTGTTAGAATTTGCGCTGATTACCACAAAATATAACAGAAATTCCTAAAGCTGTGACCAGAAAGCATAACAGAAAAACATTTCTCCTCTAATTCACTAAATGTCACCAAGAGATTAATTTGTTGTGTGAATCTCACCACAAAAATACACTAACCAGTGAGCAGAAAGAGCAGGAAAGAGAACATTTATCCCTCAACTCCATTTAATGTCTCCGATTCATTAATTTATTTCACGCACGTCGCCATAAATCTTTACTAACCAAAAATTATCAAACACAACAATGGTGCCACAATCATATTATGAGCTTAAAGTTATTGGCAGGTTGGCCTTCATTAACAGATGCAAAACTGCAAAGAGATAGTCATTTATGCAATTCAAACACATGCAACCTGACTTACGTTTTCGTAGGACTGCTAAGGGTTAGAAGATTCATCTCATTTGAGTTTCTAGCACTTTCCAACTCAGCTTCACACTTGTCAAGTTTCTCTTTCAAACATGCAGCTTCCTGTAGCCACACAAAAAACAACAGTACATTAATGGAGCAACAAAGACCATCTTTGTGTAATTAATTTTTCTTATCGTTATCTTTCCTTTTTGCTGGTTTCTAATAATTTATTCATTTCTCTTCTTTTTACTAATTGGGGGATAGATAGATGTGGGGACTAGGGTGACAGACTAATGTCATTAAAACGACACCAAACAGGGACATCACCAGTGTGCATACCGTGTATACATAGAACAAAGGAGATCAAAAAAATAATCTCCTAAAGCCATCCATCAAACTAAACCTTGTACAACAAAAGAATGTGCAACCCCAAGGAGAACCCTTAAAGTAGCCACACAATGCTCCCAACACATACTCTCCCAAATAAATCGACGAAAGAAAAAAAATATAGAGAGCGGACATCATGTTGTCAAAAGAAAAACTAAGGCTATGCAGAATCGATCTCGTGTTATCCTCAAAGCACTGACTTTTTCTCTATGCATGAAGTCCATCATAAACAATAAAGAAGAAAAATCATATCCCAACAATTCCTCTTACAGAAAGTACTATCAAGTAGTTAAGACGAGAAGATCATACAGACTGCTTTTACAAGTGCTACATTTCCCTGACAAGTAGACCTGAATAAACTTTCAAATATTGTAGGTTCCCACATAGCATTGTTTCCAGAACATCTAGAGATCACTCTTGGGGAACGTTTCATAACCAATTGAGAATTGTTGTGGATTCGAGACTAGTGTGGCCAACAACTGTTCGTTTTTCATGTTTACTTATTTTTGGGGTTGGGGGCTGGGGGATCAATAGGGATCAATACATTAGACGTCATCGTCGTCAATGATTCGTTATTCAATTATTTATTTATAAGTTGCTATTTAGTTAGTCTGTTGGACTTCTTATTTATTTATTAGTTTATTTCAGTATTAAGTTATTTGTTTAGAGGCCCTAATGTTATTGGACTTTGGGGTTATTAAAGTTTATTTTCTATTAAATACGTTTCTAAGTCATGTCAAACTCTTTACACTTTGATATTGAAATTATCCTAATTATTGGTTGCAATCAATATTTTTCCTTCTTATTGTGGTTGGCCCTAGGGGGAAGTAGTTCTCCTGCGGTTGTATCACCTTAGATTTTTTAAATTTCTTTATTGATTTACCACTTCCAATTAATTATTTGTTCTTCAATTTCCATTCTACATCATATTGATATTGGCATCAAAGCTTGGTTTCTCCATCAATTTCTTAATTTTTGAGAGATCTTGGGTTTTCGAAAAAAATAAAAAAATTGCTCATCAGTCACTATTCATCGGAGTACTATTCAACGGAGTTACTAATAAGGACTCCAAGTCAAGAACAAATAAGAGATTTTTTATATTTATTATTTGGAGTTTTTATTATGTTTAATATAAAAGTAGTTGATGTTATTTATGTATTTTATTAGTGTGGATTTAGGACATTAATTAGTGATTATGAATTATTAATAAGGGTATTTTAGTCGTTTAGTAATTTTATTATTCCCAAAGTAATACTAGGATTTTGAGTCTTTTTAAATAGTGATGTAATCCTCACAAGTCTTTCAGACTACATAATATTAATATTGAAATTGATTATTTTATTTATACCGTGGAGCTGATACACATAAGAGATCCTAGTGATTTAAACGTGAAGTTTAAATCCTAATTTATTTTTCATTAATTCTTCATTCTAAATCAGTCTTGCATCAGTTACTACTACTGTTGCGTTGTTTTGGAAATAGGAAGGTAACCCTAACTTTCCTAATTTAAATTAAAAAACCTTGCAAATTACCTTTTAGTACCTCAAACTTCCGCTCTCCATATAAATATTAATTTATATTTTTCACCCATGTGTCTTGCATAAAGAGCCATGAACATTTAACCTTAGCAATTTTCATCCAAGTCTCATACTTTCTGATCAGTTGGGTCAAAAAACAAAAAAAAAGAGTAAAACATTCATTTGAATATTAGGGTTTTAAATACTTACTCACTTGAATTCCTTCATTAGTACTAGAATTTTGAAAGCTTGTTTTGGATTTATTCTTTTAAATTTCATATTATTCCATTTAGTTGCATATTATTCGATTATTATTATTATTAGCTTTTGAGATTGTGATTGCATAGGCTTAGTCTTGTAATTTTAATTTGCTTTAATAAAATTTATGTATTCTCAACTTTGCACTTGCATTTGCATCATGACTACATGTACCCAAGCTGCTCAAGACCAATTAGTGGTCATAATTGCACAACTAGGGGAAATGAATGATAGGATCACACAAATTGAACAAAGACAACCTATAGTGGAACCTCAAGGGAATAATGGGAATTGGCATGTCGAAAACCCACGTGATAGGCACCACGAACATCATAGACATAATCCTTATGATGACGACAATAGAAAAATTAAGGTAGATGCACCCAAGTTTGACGGTAGATTTGATCTCAATGCATTTCTTGATTGGTTGTCTAGTATGAATAAGTATTTTGACTGGTATTAGATGTCTAAGGATAGGAAGGTGCGATTTGCCAAAATAAAATTGGTAAAATTGGCCAGGTTATTATAGTCAGGGGTTGAGAGAGACTTTGAGTATCTAAGGGAGCCCACCTTTCAGGCATTGGGGGAGATGAAAATTCGCCTAAAGCAATATAATTTACCCGTATGACATACCAATAGGTTAATGGAGTAGTATGACAACTTTCGTCAACATTATATGTCTGTTGTTGATTATATCTACAGATTTAGGGAGTTGACTCAAAGATGTAGGATCAGTGAGTGTGATAGATTAACCATTATGAAGTTCAAAAATGGGTTACGACCTGAACTTCAATCACACATCATAACCACTGACATCACTACCCTAGATGACTTTTTCCAGTCAACTCTAAATAATTGGTATAAGTTGCATGGTATTGCTAGGAGTCCCTTCTAACTCAAGTCAGCCCAGTGGCAGAAATTTCTCACAGAGTAGACATTTCCCCACTTCTGGCTAGTAACACCGTAGATGGGTCCTCTCGTGACAAAGGGAAGTGTGTAGTTGCATCCAACTCTCAGTCTACTACCCAAGAGAGGTGTTGTACGTGCCAGGGTTAGGGCACAAGTCTTTTGAGTGCCCCAATAGCAATCGCCAGTGGGTAACAATAATAGGGGAAAGGGGATATTGTCGGGGCAGAAGTCGAGGGTGAGTAAAACTAGCATGATGAGGAGACTGATGATCACCTAGAGGAGATAGGACTAGGATCCTCTTCATTTCAAATGAAATGGAGAGTCTCCATTCTTTGTATATTCATCATCATCATCTCTCTCTTCCATCAACATGACATCACATTCCAACACATTTTAAATCTGGACCATGAAATGGAGACTTCATTTCATTTGAAATGGAGAGGATCCTAATTCGAGGAGATAGGTAATCAGGTAGGTGACATGAGGTGCTTTTTCACGAGTCATAAGAGAGGATTATTGGAGAAGAACCACTATATTTCAAACCTACAACAAAATAGGTGGTGTCTCTTCGAAGTTAATCATCGATGGGGTAGTTGATGAGTCCGCCTTGCCACTGATGAAGCTAAAGGCAAAACCACATCTCCAGCCTTTTAGCGTCACCTGGGCTAACAAGACATCCATTCTTGTGTCAAAGAGATATCTAGTGGTGATCCACCTTCAGGGCTATGAGGAGAGTATTTGGTGTGATGTCCTTCCTATGAATGTTGCATATATTCTACTAGGGCAACCTTGGCTATATTACCGTGATGTGACTCATTATGAGAGGGCGAACACATGTTTTTACACACAAGGGGCAGAAAATATGATTAGCATTTGTGAGACCCCGAGTGTCATCCAAGAGTTAGCCAAATGAGACTAACTTACCTACCCAACAAATCAAATCACTCCATATTCTAAATAGAAAGGAATTTGAGCTAAGTGTATTAAAGGAGAAGACTATGTATGGGGTGGGTAGCTAGAGCGGTGAGAGATGTACCTGAGGAGAGTAGTAGAGAAATTCCTAGTGATGTTAGGCAGAATCTACATAAGTTTGTCAATGCCTAGTGAGTTGTCCGATGGGTAACCACCTCTTAAGAACATCCAGCATGCCATTGACCAGTCTTCTTTACCTAACCTGTCACATTATAGGATGCATCCCACAGAACAGACTGAGATGAGACAGATAGGTGAGTTGTTGAGGAAGAGTTGTATTAGTCTTAGCCCTTTTGTCGTTCCAGCCTTATTCACCCCCAAGACTGATAGGAGTTTACGGATGTATTGTGATAGCCGAACCATAAATAAGATCACCGTCAAGTATAGGTTTCCCATACCTAAACTTGATGACATGCTAAATATGATAATTGGGGCTCGCGTTTTCACCAAAAATAGACCTGCAAAGGGGATACCACCGAATCCGCGTCTAAGAGGCAGATTATTGAAAGGCTCTCTATATAGGTAGGTTGAGGTTTGCTCATCTATTGTCTTAGCTGGCCTAATCTCTATGCATGTGTATACTTCGTGAGTACTAGGATTGGCCCCCTTTTTGGCATTTTAACCCAATCCACTTGATAAAAAATTATATCTAGAGTTTCTAGAAACCGCCATATAGTCTAACAGTAAATATGAGCCTTGTAAACTTAAGTCTAGATCGTCATAAGCTATAGCATTTAAGACTTTCAAAAAGTTGATCAACATTAGAAACTCATTTAAAAAATTTACATTTTAGACGGAACTTTAGATATAAAAACTCTTGGAGAGTGTTTGGGATCGTTTATAATATTATAATCAATTTTTAAGGAGTTTGGTAGCCTAATTTTAAAATTGATAAAAACCGTTTTTTATGGAAATAATCAGAAGCTCCAATTTAGAGCTTCTAATTATTTGTCAAATCTAATTATCAGGTTTGACCAAGTATATTACTATTATGTCCTTATTTATTAATAACTCCGCACAATAACTTTCTTTACTTTTCCAAACCTTTCTTTTTAGTAATTTACAAATGAAATAAGTGGTAAACAATTTTTTTTATACCAAACACTTTATTTTTTTACTAGTTTAAGTGCTTTTTTTTTAACAAACAAACTTTTTTTTAAAACCAATTACAAGTAGATTCAATAATCAGAATCCTTAATCACATTTTTAATGCCATCCCAGACATACTCTTAGTCCCAACGCCAATAACCAAAATGCCAGAAGAAAGAACAATAAAACATTTTATCTTGAAAGCTCATAATAAAGATCATACCTTCTCATACTCTTTCCTTGCAGACACTTCATTGTCAAACCTTTCTTTATAATCATTTTCAACTTGACTCATGTGTGTCTGGTTGCAAAAAAAACATAAATCCAAAAACTTCCACAAAATTGTTAAAGCAACTACAACAATAAAGAAAATCATATATTTGAGGCACCAATCGTAGAAAATCCCACCTCCAAAGCCTTGATCACACCCTCAAGCTCTCCTGCCTTTTTGGACCATTCCTCTGAGCTCTCCTTGTATAGTTCAACAAGCTTGGTTACCTACAAATTCGGAAATGCCAAGATGAATGTAACTACTATCAATATTAGAAAATCACAGGTAATATAAATTGTTCAGATAAAGGTGGCAATTTTTAACCCGACAGGAACACGAATTAAAATAAGAGGATTGGTGTCGAGTATAAACAGTTAAAGTGTCATAAACAGGACAACACGTTCAACGCGAAATTTAAATGGGTCAAACACGTATAATCAACTGGTTGACACGTTTAACACGATTGGACACATTTATTTAAAATAATTTGAAAATAAATATGATATAACGTTATAATTTACCTTAAATATTGAGTTCTACCTTTCTTAGTTACTTTTCTAAGCATGTCATCTAACATTTTGTTACATATAAATCGTTGTTGTAATGAATAAATTACATTATTATTCAATAAATAAGTGAATGATGTTTATTTTTTTTATTTAAAAATTTTAATTTACGTACTAAACTGGTTAAGAGGGCCGACACATTTAACACGATTAATAAATGGGTTAGAGTTCGTGTTGAGGATCTTGACACAAATAATTAAATGGATAATGATAATGCTGATCTATTTGTGTAATTCCTATAACCTGACACGACACGAATTCGCCTAACATGACACGATTGTCGCCTCTACATTCAGATAGTATGCAAGTCCTAGAATCAAATGCAAAATAAACTTCACATACGTCTCAAAAGTCAAAATGACAAATTGTTTTTGGATGATATATTAGTCCCAAAATCAAATGTAAGCTCAATTTCATATACGTTTCAAAAGTTAAAATCACAAATCATGTTTTAATAAGAATATGCTCCCTAGAACGTAATAACTTGTTTAGAAGGTTCTGTGACAAAACGCATATATCAGAAGTCTACGGACAGCCTCTAAATCAAAATGTTTATTATAGGCACAGATACAAGAAAGTTATTTGTTGAGCATCACGCTCCAAACGTCCTTTTAAAGAACTCAAAAAACTCAAGACAAAAACAGAACACAACTACCATCCTTCCACGGCTAATAAGGTGGGATTAACAAAACCTGCCTGCCGAAATTTAGAGACTCAAGGCAATGGGAATTTGATTCAAATGGCATAAATCTAAAGTACATAAGCCAAAGCTAAAAGTTAATTACTACCACTCAAACCCCACCACTGGCATGTAGATTTTCGACACCATGATACCACGGGAACAGCTAGAAATTCATCCAAAAGATGAGCAATGAAGATGGTCAAGTAACAAATTTAGAACTAACATACTTAATAAACAAAACACATTGTCTCAAGGTGTATGGGTTTGAATAGTACTTAACATTTAAAGAGTTTTCATAGAGCCTACCGTTGAGATTTCAGCTTGAAACTGCTCTTCAGTTGCAGCAGCTGTGTCTTTAGATGAGCATAACTCCTTCATAAAGAACAAGATATGGAAAAAATGAAGTTTATAAAATGAATTAAAACAACATATGCTCAAGAGGCATATACTCAAAACATACCTCTTGCAGAGATGTTAGCTGCAACTCCAGCTCCTTCACTCTATCATGCTTCCTCTTTAAAGAGCTGGAGCTTTCACTATACTTTTTCTCAACCTAAACAAGATAATGTTTGATTTAAAACTCTGTAACAACGAAATTTAAAACAAACAAAAAAATTTATACACCAGTAATGTAAATCTGTCAATCAGACTTACATCTGCAAGCTTGGCAGTCATATCTGCCTCCACTTCATTATGTGTTCTACGCAGCTCATTAAAACTGTTAACTTTGGCGGTTAACTCGTCATTAAGCCAAACATTATGCCTTTCAATAAGTTCTTTCTCCTGCTTGTACCCAGAAGTTAGTATCAGAATGTTGAAAAAGAATCCTACTTCAAGCGAACGACAAAAACATATAAATAAGGCATGGAATAAGAACATTTTTAAGCAAGGAAGTAGGCCCATCATGTAGAAGATAGCCAACTTTCGTCAAAGGTACAATTGTTCAGAAATCCAATCATGTAAATAGCGTATACAGACATGCATAAATAAACTGACATGCATAAGTAAACTGAGTACCAACTCCTATTAATTACAGTAGGAGATTAAAGGCATCCACCTATGCAAAACTTCCTGGTGTCATAGGGGTGCAAAGATAACAAGGATGAAACTGTTTATTCATTTACCAATTACCATAGGCAACGGATTGAAGAATTGGCCGACTGAAATGGTGCAAGTGCCAAGTTGGCAAACTGATGCAGATCAAGATAATATATTAAATTATTATTATAAAATAGTGTATATTGTTGTTTGTAATAAACCAATTGTAATTAGTAACAATATTTTAATTATATTAGGTAGATAATTGAAGAAGTTTAATTACAGTAGTAGATTATAACTAAGAGTTGTTTTCTTATTTTAAATTAGGGTTTACTTGGTCTCCAAGTCTTAGGTTTTCAATATAAACATTGTAATCCTACAATTTTATGTAGAGTTGTAATATTATTGATTTGACATGAAAGCTGTCCTTGTATTGCTTTGCGTTTCTCTAGTGATATTAGGATAGTGACTCATTCTTTCATCATAAAAAAATATATTTTGTAAGCCTTTCTAAACATGTCCTACATCACAAACCAATTGAGTCCTGATTGGAAAAACCCTAGATGGAGTATTTTCATGCGTTTTTAATATAATAAAAAAACAGGAGTAGTCTAGACAACCAAAGAAGACGACTACCTAGCCAAGACCCTCCCTGATGTAGGACAAGATGGAGGAAGGAATTAAGGAAATTAAAAAATAAATAAACAAAACAAAAGGCTTAATCCAATAACAATCAATCATTTAGTGTCATATAATGATGGACTACAACTGTTTACATTGGAATAAGTAAAACCATAATACTTAATGACCAAATAAAATATTAAGTAACCTAATTAAATAAGGAAATAAAATCCTAGTAATTATCAACTACCTTAAATAATTAAAACTCTAGATATTCTAACATTTAACATAATAAAGTATAATTACGTTGAACGAGAATATTTATATCTAAGTAATGATATAAAGTAATTGGTAATTAATATTTTGATCTTCTTTTGCTCCCCATCATTCACCTTTGTAGCATTCACCAAGTCATCCACTTGTTGTGCTACTTCTAAACCACTTGGATGTCTAGGCATCACCTAGGCAACGACTTGACAACCATGATATTTGTCTTCTGTTCATAATATTAGGGCGAGTTTCTTCCATCAATTAGACACGGGTCCACAAGAAGGTAAATACCATAGTTGATGCGATGTAGAAGGAGAAAATCAAGAAGTTTATTATTAATTTTGTATTGTTATTTAGAGATAAATATTGTATTATTAATGCAATTGTTTTAGCAGGATATTCTAGGAGAGTTTTAATTATGGTAGTAGATTTTAATTAGAAGTTTTAATTATAGTATTAGATTTTACTTAGAAGATTGTTTCCTTTTTAAATTAAGATTTTTACTTGGTCGTATTGGGTTTTTTATTTAAGCATTGTAATATTTTATTATTTGAGGAGATTATTATATGAATTGATTTGAGATTAAAGTTGTGTGCTTTTGTGTGTTTCTTTACCAATTCTCTACGGAGATAGATACCCTTATTCGTTCTTCCCACCTTGTCCTACATCAATAGTGATGGTCAATCCCTTTAAAACCGTATCAATTTCTTCTTTTTCCAAGAGTAATGGATTATGCAAAATGAACCAAAACTAATTACATTCTACCACGAACTTAGATAGCTAGAAATATACAAAAGAGCTTCCCATAATCTAAAACTGAAGAAGTTTAACAGTTTCCTTTTGTGTTGCTTGTAAGGACTATAAGATTTTAAAACTATGGATTTGCAAATCACATGAAACATGAGACAAATCATTCTTTCCCCAAATTAAGATAAATTGTTCATCCCCTTGCAATCTGTGATTTGGAACGAACGAGCATGGGTCGACTTCATTCCTGAACAGAGGATGTTGTCTCATTCCAATAACATTTTTTTCCAAATTAGAGAAGAACATGGTATGGATCTGAAAAAGAGCCCAAAACATATACCGGATTTTAATTTAGGATTTATGACAACCTACCCAATTGATGAGCATTGTTAGACTTAATCACTCCACTACAAGCCCATGATGCAACAAAACAGATGCACATGGCATACAAGTTTCTGATCTTCTTCTCTTAAGTCAAGAATGCATCAACTGATGGAAGACTGAATTTCATGCACGGAAGGAGGGGGGGAGAGCAGTTTCGCATCTTCACAGTACTGTACATCTCTTTTGAGTTGGTACTCATCTAGTTATTCTTACTGTAGATAAAAAAATGGGCCCCTATTGGCAAATAAATTTCATTGGTCTCAAATAAACTGTCCGGTCACATTGAAAAGTAAAATCTCAATGTGATTCAAATTTGGTAAAATGTCGTATTTAAATAACTATGAATTCTAAGACAGCCAATAATAAAAAAATCTCATTTTTAAAGTCATGAGAAATAGAATCAAGTACTAGAACTTTATATGTAATCCTCAGAGATTAACTAATTATTCTTTTCTTCACTCTTTTTAAAAAATACAGAATTTTTTTCTGAGATGAATACCTATGTGGCTATCTGAATAAGCTTATCCCTGCAATACCATGTGCCATGGTGACATTTCCCACTCTGCAAACCTAACAATACGAATATCCTGGTAGCCAACTTTTCACTCAAGTTCGACAATACTACTTTATCATTAAATACATCAAAGATAAGCTATTAAAATGACTCAAGATAAAATTGAGTCAATGTGCTTAAAAAAAGTCATGCAACTCCTTTTGTGTAGGAACGGTGTAGTTTGAACAAGGCTATTTTAGTTACAAGCAATATTAACAAAATTAAAATATAGCCACAAAAAAAGTATCATCTACAGGTTCCATTAAGGAAGAGAAAGCTTAAGGTCAATTAACAATTGGCAAAAGAAATATTATAGAATGTCAAATTGTCAAACCTGTGAAAGACGGGCACATGAACCAATAGAGCGTGCCAACTCTGCTTCAGCATCGCGTAATCGAGCTTCCCTCATAGCAGCATTGTCAGTTAAGTTCACCTTCAAAGCAACACAACGATAAAAGACTAACATTATTACATTATTGGTTAAACAAGCTTTGCCACAAGATATAAAGTAAACCTTCTACAATCCAGGGGAACAACCAATCTCCAACCAAAACCCCCAAAAAAAATCAAAATTAGTGCACTAAAGGACTAGCAGGGAATGAAAGTGATGAGACCTAATCTCACAATCCTATAACAAAACAGTGAATCAAACAGATATATAGAGACCAGGTTTAAAAGTTATACACCTCTGAAGCATGTCATTCCTATTGAGCCCCTAATCTTAAAGGAGCCATTACACCTTCCAAATAAGTGAAAATTGAAATGAACGACCATCAACAAGAAAGGAGGATAAAGAAATACAAAAAAGATTTGTAATGAGTCTAGGGTCCATTAACAACTATCCAGGAGAGGGGGGGGAAAGTGGTGAAGAAAAAAGAGATGACAAAACCATTACCCCTAAATAATAGAATTTCTTAAGAAACAAAAGGAGAGGGAAAAAAAAAGAAAAAAACTGAAAATTACATAGTACTGATGGTAAGAGAGGAGATAAAATGTATGAAAGCGACAGAATAGGACCAGCGGAATATTACTCACAAAAATGAATATTACTTCCATTCCCACTTTATAATAGAGCACAGAGGAAGAAACTAAGAACAACACTTATAGATAAACTTCAAATGACTAGTGTGACTAGTATAAGTAGGATTTAGGAAGGACAAGATTGGCCTCCAACGTGTTCCACCAGAGGCAAAACTTTCCCTTAATCACCTTTTGCTAGTAGAAGAAATAGGTTATAAGGAAAAATCATTATCATTTACTCATTAAAGACCACGTTCTTAGAACATAATTTTTCCCAAACCCCTGCAGCAGAAAAGGATAAAACACCAACTCATAACTAATCAAATAATCTCTTATCCTTGGTAACCAACCAAAGAAGCCAACATTATCCTCGATTCCCTCACAATAAACCAAACAATTTCTTGTCGAATAAGAGACTGTGAAGGATGCTTCCTTCACAGCAATGATATCCAAGCAATTGCATAACACAAGTAGCGGTGCTCAAAATTTTCGGTTTTTTCGATTTTTTACCGAACCGGGCGGTACCGGTTTTTTCGGTACCGGTTTTTTTCGGTACCGGCTTTTTCGGTACCGGTTTTTCGGTTTTTTTATACTTTTCGGTACCGGTAGCGGTACTCAAAATTTTGAATTCGGTAAAACCGAAATACCGGAAAAAAAACCGGTACCAATTATTATGCTGAAACTCTTCAAACTTTATGCTGTGTGGATAAGGAAATTTTCACATCAATAAGGAGAGAGTTCAGGCCACGCAGTTTTTTCTTGGGTATATGTTACACAAGTGGGGATTTATTTGTTTGAGATGAGACTAGGTCTAAACAAATTGTTAATATAAAAAAAATTATTAATAATTTGTCTAAACAAATAATTAATTTGTCTGTACCAATTATAACCGCACAGGTCTAAACAAATTGTTAATTTGTCTTTACCGATTATATTAAAAAAAATTTGTTAATATAAAATAAAATTATTTAATTATTATTAATAATTATATATATTACCATGCGGTATAACCGAAAACCGAACCAAAAAAACCGGTACCGATTCTGTACCGAACCGGTACCGAAACCGGAAATTCGGAACCGGTTCTTGTTTTTTCGATATTTTCGATTCAGTTTCGGTTCGATTTTTTCGCTACCGGTTCGGTTTTTTACTGATGAACACCCCCTAAACACAAGTCAAATATGCAGAGGGAGAAAATACACAATAAAAATTCTTGCTACAAGACTAAAAGCATGACAGCATTTATTGTCACCTACATAATTAATATAGCACATTTGTAGCTTTTAACTTTTAATTTTCAGATGAGTAAAGATAAAGAATGTGAGAAACGCCTAAAATCTGCAACTAACGTATATAGATGACCCATGGAAGAGTAGAAAAAAAGCCAAACGCCATCAAATCTCAGTTCACACATAAATTTATTTCTTCTACAACTCAATCACGAGATTGTGCTCAATAAAAAAAAATTCATACAAACCTTTTTTGATATTTTTGTCCGTATTTAATCTCATAATGATTGTCCCTTAACTTCATATATTTGGAAGACCAAGGACCCTAAAAAATAATGCTTTTGTTTGTTTAGCAGTTCTCAATCGTCTTAATACTAATTAGTTGTTGCAAAGACAAAGGAACCGTCTTAATACTAATGATTTCACAGAGGCAAAGGCAATATAAATGCTTGTGCCTGGATATGTGTGTCATACGCTGGCAAAGTTCAAAATGTCACAAGTGTCTGTTTTTGCATTGTGCTACAGCAAAAAAGGCTATGGAATTTATTTAGCAAAAAAAAGGTCTATGAAATTTCCTTTTTACGGTGTGTTAGGAGGTTTGAATGTCCCGTTAATTCTTTGGAAAGAATATCTTTGGGTGAAGGTTTTGGGGTATGGAGAAGACACAAGCATACAAGATTACTTGAAATTGGGCTTGTTTTGCTATTTTATGAGGTATATGGACTAAAAACGATTCTAGAATTTTTAATGATAACCATCTCTCTTTCATTTTTTATTGGGACAGGGTTTCATTTCCACCAATGGTGTGGCCTTCGACTATGGGAGCTTTTAGAAGTGTTGCTTTTTCAAATGTGTTCAAAGAGATTGGTGGGCAGTGCTTATTAGTTTTTCCTTATTTTCAAACTTGTATCTCTGTCCTCCCTTTTGTAATCTATTTTCTATTTACTCAAACTTATTTTATTGAACAAAAAAATTGATTCTTTCTGAACCAGATGAACAGAATCTATAAATTGTCACTCATTTATTTTAAGCAGAAAGTATAGACGAGCCAGAAGTACGAGAAATGTGACAATTGATAGGTGGTAAACCTTTTGTTTTCACTAAATTCACTAACACAACAAAGTAATCCAATCAGAACCTATGGCTCTTTTTAACCAAAACAACCCTCCAAAATAACATGTAGAGCTAACGAGGAAATAAATACAAAAACGTGTGTTTTTGTGTAGGTATGTGCGTATGGAGAAACAGAAAAAATGGAGACAGAAAAATTATCCAGATAAATAACATTGAAGTCTTAATTTATCTGGCAGCAGTTTCTCAAATATAGAACTATTTTTTTCTTTATCCGGATTAAGGATTCGCAAATGTATGCTATTCACCCTTTCCAATAACTAGACTAAAGCTTTTGTTTCACATCTTTAAAGCCCCTCTAAATATTAGAATATTATTTATTTTATAGACAGATTTGTCTTCTAAAAGTAAAACAGCTAGTACAAATACAATGTTTAGAAATTGAATAATTTCATATTATATAACTTCTCAGAGATGTTAAGTGATCCCAATAGCAATGCTATATTGCTATTCACCTCTCTTTGAATAAAGAAGATGAGATTTGGCCAAACCAGATCCAGTGCATCACCAATAACACCCCAAGGCCCTAATACAACATCATTAGAAGATTATTTGGATATTTCATCATAGACAACCTGCACCACATTCGCTTTGCTTTATTCAATATATCTATGCTTGTTTGAGTGCTTGCACGCATGTGCGCCTTTATACATTTTTCTATCCTAGATTTATTACTCTTTTTATGTTGTCAATGATGAGAATTGACCCCATGAACCCATTCCTACCCCATGTATGCTGCCAACACTTTACCACCATTACACAATAGCAGCTTAATCAAAAGAGGGAAAACCTCTAGTATATTTGTTAGTCTTTCATTTTCAACAAATTTTGCTTCCAGTCAAGTCATTAGGAGGGGGTGTAGTTGGGGCACCCTTCCTCACAATATCTTAATTTCTGATGGAGAAGTGATTAGGGAAATACTGCACTTTAACAGTTGCTAAGATTAGTAGGTTAAGTAGATGATTACATGTAAAAGTATAAAGTGAATGATATATATAGATGAATATATGCTACCTATCAGTCCAATCCACACAAATTAAAATTAAGCTTTCTATCCAGTTCTGTTGTTACAAGTTTTGTAATGAATAGGTAAGAAAATAAATGGACGGAAAATTTGGTTAATTTTCTAGCCAAAGTTTTCAGTCCAAAAATGGACGGACATAAGCAAGTCTTTTATAATCCCTATTGTACCCTTCATATTATAAACACAAGGGTAAAGTACTAATGTAAAACTTATAAGATACTCCTACAAAATCCTAATTGATATGGAACATATACCAGTAATAGTAATTACCCAGCAGCAAGTTATTGATGATGCTACTTAACTAGAAAATCCCAATTGAGCACCATAGAGTAACTGGATAAACAACCTTTGTGCCAAGTATCCAACAACCAAGATGAAAGTAACAAGAGAGTGGCAAGAAGATGATACATACAATCTTATCGAGATAACTCTTGATGGTGACATTTTTCTCACTGATCTCAATATCCTTCTGTTCCAACAATTCCAACAACTGTCTCTTTGATTTATGAAACTCTGAAGCTTCCATCGATAATCGCTCAATCTCTCCATCTTTGCCGATCTTTCCGAAAAAAATTCAAATAAATCATCATTAAAACAACAAAATAAACAAAAAAAAACTTGGCACAACAAAAAAATAAATAATAATAATAATCGAAATATTTACCGATTGAAGATAAATTTGGTGCTTGTCAGCTTGGAGTTGAGCGAGCTCAGAGAGGCGTTGATCGAGAGAGGAATTGAGTTGCGAGTACTGAGATTGAAGGTTGGTGAATTCAGAGGACAGTGAAATGTATTTCTGCTCTAGCAAGGAGCAAGTTTGCTCCGCAGTGATAGATGCGGCATCTGCCTGAGCCTTAACCGTCTCGAGTTGGTTGTACAGTTCCCTAATAAAGGAGTCCGCCTTCTCAGCCACCAGAGCTCCGTCGTGCTTACTCCGCTCATACTCGTCCTCCGACAGAAACAGCGGCATCTCGGGCGATCGCCTAACGTTTTTCTAACAATAATCCAGAAAGTTCACAGGAAAATCAAACCCTAGGAGAGAGAAAATACATTGAATAATCAGGAGAAAATCGAGTGAGAGAATTGGAGGGATAAATTACCAAATCGATGCCCTGTGGCTATGAGTATGAATTTATGGTGATGAAAATGAAAAATAAGCACCTGCCTTTTCTTTTCAAGCCTATTAAGCTACTTCTATTGTTTAACGTCGGCATCTCTTCTTACAAAACCCCATCGGTAAAGTTGGGCCAGGGCCCGTTAAGCTATTCTTACTAACCCCAAAAAGATTAGGGTTCTTTACAATAGTATACAACAATTAGTAAATAATTACAAGAATAGTGCATCAATAAAATATTTATAATAATAGTGTAATAATATACAATAATATCAATAATAGTGCAGTACACGTCATATTATCCAACCCAACAAAAATAGAAAACCCTTAATTCAAGGAGAAAACTACTCCACTGTGTGCGGCAGTTACAAACTAACCCAAACATTCAAAAAATACGTCAATAAAGAAAGAATCCATGGAAGAAAGAATAGAAAACTTCATAGATCAGTAAAATCTGTATCAAAGGAACAATCGAGAAGAAGCATAATCATTAATACAAAAGAAGCCGAATACGAAACCAGAAAAAAGCAAAAACAGAGCAGCCGAAAATCGACATGCACGAACCAATCAAAGGTTTCCGAAACACAATCAAAAAATTGAGTCTGAGACTGCAAACTGAATCCGGAGAGTGACTACAAAAGGTAACCAAACGTTTATACCAAGGTAACCAAACCTTTATATCAAGGTAACCAATCTACCTCCACACCTGCAATATGAATTGGTTACCTTGGTATGAAAGTTTGGCAACCAACTATATGAAGGTTTGGCTACCAACTGCATTACATTCAAAATTAAAATTCGGTTACCTTGGAATGAAGGGTTGGTTACCTTGGTATGAATAATTGGTAACCAACTGCATGAAATTTGGTTACCAACTGCATCACATTCAAAATAAAATTGGTAACCTTGGTATGACTGTGTTGGTTACCAACGTATGAGGTTTGGTTACCGGTGGAGTTGGAGAATGTACCGGTGGTGGAGGGAAAGCAACGGGTGGTGGAGGGGCCTCCACCGCGGCCAGTGGAGGGGCCTCCACCGACGGCCACCTTGGATCGATTTAGGGGAGGAGGAGAAAGGGGGGCGAGAGGAGGCGGAGGAAGAGGAGGGGGAGGGGGACGGGGAAGGGGATGGGGTGGGGTGTGGCGGGGGCGGGAGGAGGAGAAGGTGGGGGGGGAGGAGGGGATGGCAGTGGGAGGCGGTGGGAGGCGGAGGGAGGTAGTGGGGCGTGGGCGGTGGGAGGAGAAGGGAGGCGAAAGATGGGGAAGGAGAGGATATGGAATATTAATTACTTAATTTAATAAGTAAATTAATACTAATCCCCTAAATTAAGGAATTCTAATTGCATACTAATTCCCTAAATTAAGGAATCCTAATTGCACTAATATTGTAAATAAATATAGAAAGTGTATTAATTGTGTAAATATTTTATGAGTGCACTATTGTAGTAATTATTTTAAAAAATGTAATAGAATATGTAATTGTCCCAAAAAAGTAGATTCAATTAAGCCCATCACTAATGGTGGGCCGGGGACTTTTGTACTGCTAGATTTTTATTCACTCTGTCCTTAAATATACGACATTTTATATAATTTTATTTTTCTCAAATTATTTGACGTTTTATATAATTTAGAAGAATTAGTCACAATCTTTCTAAAAATACCCCTCATGAGAAAATGTTACATATGAGAGAGTATGACATAAATAATCCTTTCGTCCCGTAATAAAAGTCGTTTTTGAGTTGTGCACAAGTATTAAGGAAATGATTAAATGTAATATCAATTATCTATATTGTCCTTGTATTGAAAAAAAAGAGTGTTATTTATTAGACAAAAAATAGTGAGAGAACCAAAGTTATATTTATTATTTTGGGTAATATTGAAAACTAAGGGATTGTTTGTTTAGGACTGAATACATCTGAATGACTGAATGGCTGAATCGATCAGTCATGAAGTGCATTTGTTTTGAAAAAAAATCGTCTGGATGGCTGAATCAGTCAGATGATTGAGCTAAATGGCTAAGTCATATTTTTTTGACTGAATGAGTAGCTGAATAAAGTAAAAAAAATTAAAAAAAATATTAACTATTATATTAAGTAATATCAAATAAATTTACAATAACTTTGAATTTTTTTCAGATGGGTAAAATAATAAAATTATGTCATTCAGATGTTTCAGACATATTAATTATCAAACAACTTTTTTCATTCAGATTCAAATTCATTCAATTTTGATCAAACACCCCCTAAGCAATTAATGCTTACTTGAAATTCTCAAACAACTTATATTAATAGACAAATACACTTCTCTAAAACGACTTGTATTAAGTGATGGAGGGAGTATATGGTAAGGATATTATAGACAATTGATATTATATTCAATGTTGTACAATTATTTATTTAATAATTGTGCACAACTCTAAAACATCATATATATATATATATATATATATATTAGAGAATTAAATACAACATATTTTATTTATATCCTTATAATTAATTGTAATCTCCTAAATCTTAGTTGTAATCCCCTAAATCTTGCAATTAGTTGTAATCCTCTAAATCTTGTAATTAGTTGTAATCCCCTAATTCTAGGATAGTTTCATATTTAGGTACTTGGACAATACTCAATCTTGTGTATATATATATATATATTAATTCGTAATCAATAGAAAAGCTAAGTCATTGTTTATATTTCTCTCTCTATTTTCTACACGGTATCAAGAGCCTAATTTTCTTGGGCGTATTTTTTTTAGTCCCCTCAATGGCTTCCGATGCGACCTCCTCTTTCAACAACGATCCTATCATCATCCAAAACTGGCAGGATCCTCAACATCTTCTCCATACAATTAATCTATCCAATATCACCAAATTGTCGTCCACCAATAATCTCACATGGAGCCTTCAAATTCAATCTCTTCTTGAAGGTTATGATCTTCATCACTTTATTGATGGCAATCCTCCTCCATCACCACCCACCGTCACAGTCAATGGTGTTGCATCCCCAAATCCGGCATACACAATCTGGAAGTGTCAGGATCGTCTCATCTTTAGTGCTCTTCTTGGTGCTATCTCTATTTCCTTGCAACCGCTTATTGCCCGCACCACCACTTCCCTTGAAGCATGGCAAACCTTATCTAATACCTACGCCAAACCATCTCGTGGTCATATTAAACAACTTAAGGAACAATTAAAGAGATGTACCAAGGGCTCAAAATCAATCAATTACTGAATATATGCAGGCGATAAAGACTCGTGCCGATGAACTTGCTCTTCTAGGGAAGCCAGTTGATGATGAAGATCTTATTGATTGGGTTCTTGAAGGACTTAGTGATGAGTACAAATCCGTCATTGATGCAATTAATGCCCGTGACACGTCAATTTCTTTTGCTGAGCTCCATGAGAAACTTCTCAACAAAGAAGCATATCTTCAGACCACTCATCGATCTTATCTACCCGCAACAGTAAATCCCACAACCTTCCGAAATCGTCCAAATTGGCATCCACCAGCCATCAATCCACAACATCCGGGTCCTGTAGGGTTTTCGGCACATAAACGCAGCGGAAATTAAAAATTTTCCGAAACCCTAAAACAAGATCCATGCGAAAACATATTAATTCAGAGGTTAAGATATGTTTTACCGATTATTCAAGCCTGAAAGGAGACGATGGAGATTCTGGAACTGCTTCGAATCCTCAACGCAATCCAACGGAACTGCGCCTCTACGGTATCCACACGAACGTCCCGCGAATCGTCACACGATCTGCAGCAAGGAAAGCTGCGGTACTAGCCGCCAAGGATCTGGACTTTTCAAAATTTTTCTCTCTAGTCTCTCTCTAAGAGCGGCTAGGGTTTTGATATCGATGATCCCCTAAACGGCTGATATATCATATATATAGCAGTTAAAGGAATTAACCAAAACCTAATCCAATTAGAAAAATAAAATTCGAATTTATATATATATATATATATATATATATTATATCTTATTAATTTAAATACTATCAATCATATTGATATATTTAAATCCATACAATTTAAATTAATTCCCTTTTAATTACGTTCTAAGTGTGTGACCCTATAGGTTATTATTATGTTGGCAATAATTTTAAAATCATATTATAAAATTATAAACAGTGAGCGGCATCTAGTAATGCATCACTGCTACCCAAATAATAATAAGATCGGCGATTCGATACAACCTTTTCGTGACCAATGTTTCAATGTAATTTAATCCTTTTAACCTTGACATCCTAGATTAAACTCGAGGCATGGAATGTGTCATCCTCTTCATAATTTAATCTGAGTTTTCTTGATCGATGAGTAGACTATATGAAACAAATCACTATTTGAGCATGGCCATGCATTTCATAGTCCTACTCAATCAAGAGGCCTATGGATATCACCCCTAATATATAGGAGGGTTAAATTCCATCTAGATCACTCATATTCCTCACACGATTCATGATGTACCCAATAATCACCTTTATCGTCCACCTATTAAAGGTGGCCTTTGATGATATCAAAGTACATAAATTCTGGTGTAGTAATATAGTGATTTCAGGTCGGAGGATCATTACATCATTGTCACTATGAGAATTGCTTATGACACTTTGCATAATGCTCCACGTAGAATTCTCATGGTGGGTCTGCCCAGTACATTGTTCTCTAACATGTACCTATGCATTGACTCAATATCTCATATATTTATGACCAATGAGATTTGGCCATCAGTCAATCTATATACTAGTCTCAATGTATCATTGTTGTCCCATTAACAATGACACTCGACTAGGGACATTTAAGAGTAATGATACTAATTGTAACTATATGATCTCATGTTCAAGTCACATACTTAAAGCCATATAATTTGTATCACTATTCTAAGGACTTTTATTATGTTAACATTTATATAACGCAGTAAATAAAACCATAATAAAATAATTCATTTATTCAATCAAATATAATATCAAAAATGTTTAAGCAATTACATCAAAGAATTAGCCTCTAGGGCATAAACTCTAACAGGTCCTACCACTACGTTTTCACCTCATGTTCAACGCCACCCCAAACCTTATTTGGGTCGTTGTCAAGCATGCGACATTCAAGGACACACTGCCAAGCGATGCCCGATGTTTCAACTTGTCACTAATCAACAATCCCCGACACCTCATCCTCAAGGCTCTCAGGGATATCTCCCCCGCACACCCTGGCAACCACGAGCCAATCATGCCGTCCTCGGCAACAACACTACTCCTACTTGGCTGCTGGATAGTGGAGCATCTCACCACTTTACGTCTGACTTAAGCAATCTCTCTCTTCATAGCTCGTATAAAGGTTCTGATGATGTCATGATCGGCAATGGATCGGCCCTTCGCATTACCCATACCGATTCTACCACCATACCTACTTCCTCTCGCACCTTTACTTTACAAAATATCCTTTGTGTCCCTTCCATGAAAAATAACTTAATTTCGATTTATCAATTTTGCACTAATAACCATGTTTTTGTTGAATTCTCACCCTCTGCCTTTCAGGTGAAGGATCTAAACACGGGGGCAATCATTTTGATGAGTGAACCTAAGGATGGCGTATATGAGTGGCCGACTTCGTCCTCTTTCGTTATCTCTTCACCGTTGCTTGCTTTTTCTAGTGTCAAGGCTACTTCGCCCCAGTGGCACTCTAAACTAGGTCATCCATCACTTACTATTATGAAAAATCTTGTTTCCAAGTTTTCTTTACCATTGGCTAGTCCGTTATCTTCTTCCACACATTGTAATGCATGTTCATGTAATAAAAGTCATAAAATTCCATTTTCATCTTCTACCTTAACTTCATCCCATCCGCTTGAACTTCTCTTTTCTGATGTATGGACCTCTCCTGTTTATTCGGTCTATGGTTTTCAGTACTATGTTATTTTTGTTAATCATTATACACGGTATATTTGGTATTATCCACTTAAAAGAAAATCCCATGTGTATGATGTCTTTGTGCGCTTCAAGGCATTAATCGAAAACCAATTTAAACACCGTATTGTTACCCTCTATTCAGATAATGGTGGTGAATATCAAGCCCTTGATAATTTTCTCTCCTCCAATGGTATATCCCATCTTACTATACCACCCCATACACCAGAGCACAATGGTCTTTTCGAACGACGTCATCACCATATTGTTGAAACCGGTCTATCTCTTCTCACTCATGCCTCGATGCCTCTAACTTATTGGACTTACGCCTTTGCCACTTCTGTATATCTCATCAACCGTATGCGCACACCCACTTTACATCTTTCCTCTCCTTTTGAAAAACTCTTTGAGTCTCAGCCCAACTACACCAAACTTCGGGTGTTCGGTTGCTTATGTTATCCGTGGCTTCGTCCTTATTCTCAACATAAACTTGACTCTCGTTCCACTCCTTGTGTTTTTCTTAGTTACTTTTCAACACAAAGTGCATATATCTGTCTTGATTTGTCCACTTCTAAAACGTATATTTCTCGTCATGTAAAATTTCTTGAAAACTCTTTCCCTTTTACCAATCACCAATCCCATCTAGCTCGTCCCACCCTAGACCTCATTTCCAAATGGCTTCCCCCGGTCCAAATACTACCCGTTTCAAGTGGCTCACTCAATACGCCTCCTTAAGGGGATTCCTCGTGTCAACATCCGTTACAAAATGCCCAACCGGTCGACTTCCCCTCCTCCCCAGTTGACCGTTTACCACCAGAACCACACATTTCTGAGAACTCTTCTGTTTCAACCACAACTTAACCCACCCATCAAAATACCCATCCCATGACCATTAGAGCGAAAAATAACATCCACAAACCCCTAACCTAGATGAATCTCACTGCTGTCCTTTCTCAATCATCAGACATTACGCCTCATACTGCTACCCAAGCCCTAAAAGATCCCAAATGGAGACAAGCTATGAATGATGAATTTGATGCTCTTGTTCGGAATGGAACTTGGGAGCTTGTTCCATCTACTTCTTTGCAGAATCTTGTTGGATGTAAGTGGGTTTTTCATATTAAAAGGCTTCCTGATGGTTCTATTGACAGGTAGAAAGCCAGATTAGTTGCTAAAGGTTTTCATCAACGACCTGGAGTGGATTATCATGACACCTTTAGTCCGGTTGTCAAGCCCACAACAATACGCCTTGTTTTAAGCCTGACAACCAGTAGAGGTTGGCAGTTGCGACAATTGGATGTTAATAATGCCTTTCTTCAAGGTCATCTTTCCGAGGATGTCTACATGGCTCAGCCTCCAGGATTTGTTGATAGAGACAATCCAACACATGCGTGCAAATTAAAGAAGGCTATATATGGCCTCAAGCAGGCCCTTGGTACCTTGAACTTCGCCAGTTCCTTATTGAGTCTGGGTTCACAAACTCTCATGCATACACTTCTCTATTCATTCTCCACTCAGATGACGTTACTATATATCTACTTGTTTATGTGGATGACATTATTATTACAGGTACCAACATCAATATTATTCAATGTTACATTGATCACCTGGCACAAAAATTTTCAATCAAAGACCTTGGCCCCTTATCTTATTTTCTTGGCATTAAGGTTCTCACCACTCCATCTGGTCTGTTGCTTACTCAAAGGCGCTACATCATTGATCTTCTTGCCCGGACAAAAATGTCTGATGCAAAACCTGTTGCTACACCACTTGTTACAGATGGAAATCTCACACTTCATTCAGGCACAACTCTGACTGACTGCACTGAATATAGAACAATTGTTGGCAGTCTACAGTATCTTTGCTTCACTCGCCTAGACATAGCATATGCTATTAACAAGCTTTCCCAATTCATGCATCGTCCGACGTCTGAACATTGGAATGCTGCTAAACGACTGCTTCAATATCTGTACGGCACATTAACTCATGGATTATTTCTTCCCAAGGCAAATCCACTTTCTCTTCATGCCTTCTCAGATGCAGATTGGGCTGGCAACAAAGACGATTATACATTTACGAATGCTTATATTGTCTATCTTGGTCGTCATTCTATTTCTTGGTCATCCAAGAAACAACGTACTGTTGCTCGGTCATCTACAGAAGCTGAGTATCGATCAGTTGCCGCTACTACTTCAGAAATCAATTGGATTTGTTCTCTTCTCACAGAGCTTGGTGTCACACTCTCTCTCTCTTTCTACACCGCCTGTTATCTATTGTGACAATGTTGGTGCCACCTATCTCTGTTCTAATCCAGTCTTTCATTCGAGCATGAAACATGTGGCAATTGACTATCACTTTATTCGGGATCAAGTTCAATCAGGTGCTCTTCGTGTTAGCCATGTTTCCTCAGCAGATCAACTTGCAGACGCTCTTACCAAACCGTTTCCACAAAACCGCTTTCAAGAATTAAGGGTCAAGATTGGCGTCTCCTCCGAAGCTCCATCTTGAGGGGGCATATTAGAGAATTAAATACAACATATTTTATTTATATCCTTATAATTAGTTGTAATCTCCTAAATCTTGAATTAGTTGTAATCTCCTAAATCTTGCAATTAGTTGTAATCCCCTAAATCTTGTAATTAGTTGTAATCCTCTAATTTTAGGATAGTTTCATATTTAGGTACTTGGGCAATACTCAATCTTGTGTGTATATATATATATATATATATATATATATTCATTCTTAATCAATAGAAAAGCTAAGGCTATTGTTTATATTTCTCTCTCTATTTTCTACAAAATATATATATATATATATATATATATATCACGGGAGGTAAAGACTACAATAAAACTGATGAACTGTCAAACCGAACATGTTGGCATGTAACCATATTCTATAATATAATTTAAGATAGTAGCCTAGCTAAGTACTGCTTCTCACGTATTAAATCACTACACTGTTATGTTAGAGAGTTATATATATATATAAAAGCTAAACTAAGCTAAAAATAACATCATCATCTTCTTCTTCATCAAGTTATAGTTAGTTAATTTGATATTCAAATACCAAGGAATGGAAACTAGAAATATGATGAAGGGGAGTTTTTGTTTTGTTATGGTTCTTAATTTTGTTCATTGCATCGGCATGGCCACTGCGTTGGTAAGCAATAATGATGTCAAGGTTCCGGATTTACCAGTCATTTCTCCTATAGCTAAGCCAGTACTACCCAGACCTCCCAAAATCGTATTACGGTCCCCAAGATTATCTTTCTACTGCTTATTATCAGAATTCATGTCCGGATCTTGAAGGCATCATTCAACAAAAATTGCAGGCTTTGATTGGAAAGGATAATACACTGGCTGCTAGCATCATTCGCTTGCACTTTCATGATTGTATTGTTAGGGTACGTAATTCATCCTATTAATCTCCTTGTGGTTGTATAGATTGGATCACACACACGCATACAACAGTAAAGAATCAATACAGAGTTTTACGTGATTCTCCAAACACGAGTACGTCCACGAGAGCAAAGAAAGATGTTTTATTTATTGTCTTAGTATATGGGGCTTTAAAATAGAGAGTATATATATAATCTGCTCCGCTTCACTAGGCACTGATTTTTTTAACAACTTCTCAGTACCTTTCGTACACACCGGCACTGACCTTTTTTAACAACTTCTGGGTACCTAGTTTCAACATATACGTATATTGTTAGAATTTGATCACACACGCACACAACAGTAAAAAATCAACACAGAGTTTTACGTGGTTCCCCAAACACGAGTACGTCCACGAGAGTGGAGAAAGACGTTTTATTTATTGTCTTAGTATATAGGATTTTTACAATAGAGAGTATATACATAATCTGCATTGCTTCGCTCGGCAGTTGTCACTGACCATTTTTAACAACTTCTCAGTACCTTTCATACACACCATATTAGTCACAAGTTCCAAACATATATACCTATAATAAACTAATTCATATTTGTTTTGAATGTTAGGGATGCGATGCTTCGGTACTTCTGAATCACGCAGGGAGCGAGCGGACAGCGGGAGTGAGTAAAACTCTCAGAGGTTTCAATGTGATCGACGAGATCAAATCAGAGGTGGAAAAGAGGTGTCCTAAAATCGTGTCTTGTGCCGACATTCTCACGGCTGCGGCTAGGGACGCCACACTTATGGTCGGAGGTCCGTTTTGGGAAGTGCCGTTCGGACGGAAAGACGGCCTGGTTTCTCTTGCCAAGGAAGCAAACACGGTGCCCCATGGCAACGAAAATGTGACGGAGCTAATCAAGTTATTTGAAACAAACGGCCTTAACGTACTCGACTTGGTAATCCTCTCTGGGGCACACACCATTGGTAGAAGTACTTGTTATGCTATTCAGCAACGAGTGTTCAACTTTAACAATACCGCCAGGCCTGATCCTTCCATTAATATCAAATATTTAAGTTATTTGACCAAGAAATGCAGATTACCGACTGATTATGTTCATCTGGATGCATCGACTCCAAGGACTTTCGACCAGGTTTACTACACTAATCTCGAGGCCAAAATGGGTTTACTGTCAACTGATCAACTTCTTTTTTCGGACAAACGAACTGCGCCATTAGTGGATGCAATGGCCTCTCAGTCTCAGCTCTTCTTTAACCAATTTGCGGTGTCCATGGTGAAACTTGGAAATCTCCAAGGGAAAAATCAAGGCCAAGTCAGACAAAACTGCAATTATGTCAACAAGGGGGGGTTATATGCATGATAATAGCACTTTAATTTTGTTTCGAATATATATATATATATATATATATATGAGAATAATGGTCATACATATTTGTGTATGTTAATAGGCTGAATTACGTACACTATGTCGTTTTGGC
Organism: Panax stipuleanatus; assembly: GCA_020205555.1. Lineage (NCBI taxonomy): Eukaryota > Viridiplantae > Streptophyta > Magnoliopsida > Apiales > Araliaceae > Panax > Panax stipuleanatus. The sequence continues at coordinate 3,050,370 of CM035118.1, forward strand.
AGAATTGTGTTTTATTTCTGATTTGGAAGGAGTGAATGCTGTTTTTTTTAAAAAATAAATATATCAAAACGACGTAATTTTGACGGACTGTGCACAAATAAAACATATACAGCTGTATGTATGACTATTATTCCATATATATATATATATATATATATATATATATATATATATATATATATATTCTTAAAATGTGTGGGTGGGACTGCTGTAGTCATGAAACAATATTTTATTAAGTTATATTATGTTTTTTTTTGTTTAAGAATAATTATTGATGATTTTTGCAAGTGTCTCGACTATAATATAATATATTTGTCCTGGTGATAAGATTATTTATCTTGTAAACAAATTTATATTTATAAAGTTTGAAGTATACTCTTGTACACTTATTTATATCTTGGGTTGTATTTGTTTTTTTAATATTATTTGCCGAGCTTCATCTTGGGGAGGAATGAATAATAATGAAAATCGGGTTAAGAAAATGAGCGACTAATTCAAGTATTTTTATTTTGAAAGTTCTAATAAAATAAAATCAAATGTAAGAAAAAATTGTACGCGTATTTGCTTATTTAAAAGTAAAATAATCTTACTATAAATATTGGTGGGGGTTACTTGCACATCTCATTTTTCCATTCACACCCCATAATTAAAAAACTCTATTAAAATCATATGATTCTGAGTACACCCCTTTTTCATAATTTTTTAAAAAAAGTCAAAGACACCCCAAACACAGTAGAACTACAAAAACAGAGCAAAAACCTTTTACATGAACTGGGAATTAAATTTTTACATGAACTCGGCATTAAAGCCTAATCATTCAACAACAAAAGTAAGCTAAATAACTAAGAACTAAACACTTGCATCATTCGATGAATTCAACAGTTGTTGTTTCGTAATTGGTGGAAGAGGTAAGCATCTTGAACTTCTCCATCCTTTGAAGAAAACAACTCTCCCTAGGTGAACCAGTCATTTCAAACCAGAGAAGACGAAGATGAAGGATGGAACTTACCAGGTCTTTTGGATACTCCATCTCTTCTAGATACTCCATCTCCTCGTCGGTGAAGTCTCCATAGTCTGGATCGACCTGGAAATCTTCGTCGTCCATTGATACAATGTGGTGGTAGTGGGGGAGAGAGAGGAAACAGAGAGCAAAAGAGAAGAATAGTGGAGAAGAAGGGAGTTGAGCAAATGTTCGTACCATAAGGTGTTTATTAGCCTAGGATTTTTTGGTGAACTATGGGGTGCGAATGGGAAAGTAAGGGGTGCAACTAGCCCCCACCATAAATATTAGGGGAGTGATTAGCATGAAGTTAATTTTAGTCAATTGACCAATACAATATCGACACGCAGGCGGAGAGGTGATATATTTCTGCGTGTCAATAATGTATTGGTCAATTAATCAACTTACCATCAAGTTAACTTCATGATACCAGATCCAAATATTAGCTTGTTGAATGTTTACCAAAAACTTATTATAAATTTAACTCACTTAGCGCATAATATTAGTGTGGAGCCAATTCAAACTTCTTTCCTTTATGTTACAATCCAAAGCCAAATGAGCCACTTTAACTATATTGGGGTGAAATTCATAGGCTCATAGCTAGGGCCTGTGAAAATATTCGTTACAATTTTAATTTAAAGTATACAACCACAAGCAAATAATACAAATGAAGAAACATCAAACTTCAATGCAATATGTTTTTATTTACCAATTTTCTTCCTTTCTTTCCTATAATCTTCCAACAAACAAACGGATTTGTACATATCCCCTCCATTACATCATCTCTCCAATTTCATACAATACACCATATATCTATAGTTGTTAATAGTATAATTGAAATCGATACCGATTAATTAATTTATTATATTGAATAGAATAATTGTTTTAAAAATCAAAGTAATCCAATATTTTTTCATTCATTCATGTGGATTTTTCATCAAAATTTCAATGAATGAAAATTCTTTTAAACTTTTAATAGTGAAAATAATTTTATGATTCCATTTTTTTGTAGGATTGTCTTAATATCATCAATTATCTATTAACATCTTTTGATCATTAAGTATTAAGATCAAATAATTTTTAACAACCCGGACCCGCTACAGGCCCGAAGTAATACACGTCGCAAGCTCAAAGGCCCGCAAGGCCAACTGTAATTTCATGTATGTGCGTACCTAGAGGGGGTGAATAGGTGTCTAAACTAAAACGTGTTTAACAATGACAAATTTTTAATTTTTTATTATAGTAATAAAACAGACAGTTGGAACTGGTGTTTTATAGTGTCTACTTTAGAGTAATTCTACTTTCCTTATAATGCAGACAGTATAAAGCAATTAAGAATAATTTCTGGATTAGAGCAAATTATATTTTAGATATAATGCAGACAGGTGAGACGTGTATAAAACAGTGTCTGGATTAATATATTTTACTCTATCAGGATATTACTTTTATGTGCGTGTGTTTAGATTCAAAGTGAGACTCAAATCATCAAACCAAAAATAATAACAAACCACAAACACAATGATTTTTTACGTGGTTCAACCCTTATCCTCTAATCTAGTGGCGTAATCCACGTCCGATACCAATTGATATTGGAGACTACTTTTATTAAACTTGATATTCAATTAAATACAATAAAAAGAACTCTATATTCAAATATAGTTTTTCATTGCGATGTACACCACTACCCCTTTACACATCTGCAACATTTCTCACCACTGAGACTTTTGCACCTCTGCAACCTTGAAAGCTTCCTTTGAACAAAACCTATTCACTACTGAATCGATCAAGTCACACTGTGCTTGAACTCAGAACTTAATACAAAGAATTTGGATTACAATGAATTCTTATTTTCTAGCCAAAAAATAATTTACAATAGAATAGGAATGGCTGGAAACAGACTTTTTATTAGCTCTCTATGAAGTTATCAACCTTGATATTAGCTTAAAGCCTTCTGAACTGATGAGAGCTTCAAGTCCATGTCCTTGTTTTAGCCGAGAAAGAGAAGTATATATAAGGAATAAACCAACGGCTAGAAAAAAAGAGTTGTTAGAATAAGATTTTTAACCCAGTTAGTATATCACATGAATTTAGCAACTAATTGATACCAAGCTGTTTAACATAAAGATTTAGTCTAGTTGGGAAAACACATGATTCAAGCAAATTGGTTTATCCAACGGGAAACAGATATACTCCTCAACAACCATTTTAAAATATATATAGAATCCAAAACAGATTAAATAGCATAATATAAGGAGAGAAATTTTGAATAAAGATAACAACTATAAAATCTGTTCGCAGGAAAGCCTTAGACCACAATTGAAAAATCTCATAATTAATTTTAACAACTAATTTTGACCAACGAATATATATATATATATATATATATATATATATATATTCACCAAATAAGCTATCATAGATATAATATCCTAGTCAAACCAAAATAGCTTAAATAAGGGAATGAGGAATATACCTGATAAGATTTGATCTTATTCTAACAATTGGTCAGCATGCATATCAAAACTGTTTCCTTGTAAGATTCCTTTTCCTTGTATTCATCGATGACATTCTGGTGTATTCAGAGACGGAGGAAGAACACGCCGAGCATCTTCGAATAGTGTTGGAGACATTAAGGAGGGAGAAGCTGTATGAAAAATTCTCCAAGTGTGAGTTTTGGTTGCAGAGAGTGCAATTTTTGGGGCACGTTATCGACAAGAATGGTGTTTCGGTGGATCCGACAAAAGTAGAAGCGGTTATCAATTGGGTGCAGCCGAAGACACCAACAGAAATCAGGAATTTCCTAGGATTAGTGGGATACTACCGGAGATTTATTCAAGATTTTTCGAAGATAGCGTCGCCGTTGACCAATCTTACCAGAAAAATAATTAAATTTGTTTGGACGGAGAAATGTGAGGAGATTTTCCTAGAATTGAAGAAGAGGCTTAGTCAAGCACCTGTGTTGGCTTTACCGGACAACACGGGAGGGTTTGTAGTGTATAGTGATGCGTCACACAAAGGTCTTGGCTGTGTGCTGATGCAGCACAACAGGGTTATAGTGTACGCTTCACGTCAACTGAAAGATTATGAGAAGGGTTATCCGACTCATGACCTGAAATTAGCAGCAGTAGTTTTTGCCTTGAAAATTTGGAGGCATTATTTGTTTGGCGAGAAGTGTGAGATATATACTGATCACAAGAGTCTGAAGTATATTTTCACGCAGAAGGAGCTAAACATGAGGCAGCGCCGATGACTAGAATTGATCAAAGATTATGATTGTGAGATTCTGTACCATCCAGGCAAAGCAAATGTAGTGGCAGATGCCTTGAGCAGAAAAGGCAGAGAGAAGTTATTGAGGTTAACCATTCAAGAGGAATTGTTGAAAGATTTCGAACGACTAGACTTGGAGGTTAAGTATCCGATAGAGACCAACGAGAAATTATTTACAACGACAGCGAGCCCGACTTTATTAGATAAGGTTAAAGAGGCACAAGAGATGGACGAAGATTGCAATAACATCAAGAAGCGATTGGTTGAAGGTGATGAATTTAAATTCAAGATTGATAGCACTGAACTGCTAGGATTCGAAGGACGAATTTGGGTACCGTTAGTACCAGAATTAAGAGAGGAGATTTTATAATAAGCGCACAACACGAGATACTCGATACACCTAGGAAGCACGAAAATGTACCAAGATTTGCGTCACCACTTCTGGTGGCCAAACATGAAGAGAGAGGTTGCGGAATGCGTAAGCAGATGTCTAACTTGTCAGAGAGTCAAGGCAGAGCACCAACGACCAAGCGGGTTATTACAACCGTTAGAGATTCCAGAATGGAAGTGGGAGCACATCACAATGGACTTTGTGGTGGGACTTCCGGCAACGCAGAAAGGGCACGACGCCATATGGGTGATTATAGATCGTCTTACTAAGTTAGCTCACTTTTTGTCGATTAAGATTAAGTATAGTTTAGACCAACTAGCCAAATTATATGTCAAGAAAATTATCTCGAGACATGGGGTGCCAGTATCTATTGTATCGGATAGAGATCCGCGATTCACGTCAAACTTCTGAAAGAGTCTTCAAGAAAGAATGGGGACACAACTACGAATGAGTACCGCGTATCATCCGCAGACCGATGGGCAAAGCGAGAGAACGATTCAAACACTTTAAGATATGCTCCGAGCTTGTGTGATGGACTTCAAAGGTAGCTGGGAGGATCACCTTCCATTAGTAGAGTTCGCGTACAACAATAGTTATCACGCTAGTATCGGAATGCCGCCATACGAAGCGCTATATGAAAGAAAATGTAGAACGCCCTTATGTTGGGACGAAGTTGGAAAACGTCGACTGTTGGGACTAGAATTGGTGTAGCAGACTGTAGAGATCATCAAGGTGATAAGAGCACGACTGGTAGCAGCTCAAGATCGCAAGAAGAAGTATGCGGACTTACATTGCAAGAAGAGAGATTTTGAATTAGGAAGCTATGCATTCTTGAAAGTATCTCCCTGGAAAGGGAAGATTCGTTTCGGAAAAAAGGGCAAGTTGAGCCCTAGGTTCATAGGATCGTTCGAGATTCTGAGGCGAGTCGGTGAAGTGGCGTATAAGGTAGCATTACCTCCTGAACTTGAGCACATTCACAACGTGTTTCATGTGGCAGTGTTGCGGCCGTAAAAATCGGACTACAAGCACGTTATCTCCTATGAACCGATCCAAGTCGAGAAAGACTTATCGTACGAGGAAGTTCCTATCCAGATACTAGATAGGAAGGAACAGAAGCTGAGGAATAAGATCATCCATTCCGTTAAGGTTCTCTGGAGGAATCACGCAGTCGAAGAAGCTATGTGGGAATTAGAAGAGAAGATGAAAGCGAATTATCCGTTTTTATTTGAGTAACCTTATTTTTACAATTTCGAGGACGGAATTTTTATAAGGGGGAGGGATGTAATGACCGTGAAATTTTAAACTCCATTATTAATTTAATATGTGATTTAAATTTTAATGAATTAGTTTTGTGAGCTTATTTAAACCTTATGTGGTTATGTGATTATGTGAGTTGAGCCTATGCGAATAAATGCTAGGATTATATTAAAGGGAGTCACTAATGGCCTAATTAAATTAGTGGACTAGCCCTAAGTTTTATATCAAAAGAATTGATGGGATGATTAGTGATTAAATATTCAATTTACTTGAATATAGTGAAGGAATTTAAATGTGTTGATTAACTATTATTGTGAATAAATAATATATTATTAAGCAAAGGATTAATAAATATAACAAGATTATATTTACTCGAGTAATTGTTTTATTCAAGCAAGCGATAATTAAACTTATATTGTGTGGAAGTTATCTTTATATTATATAAGTATAATGCGACACATTAATGTGGCTATATATCATATATAGTAAGATTGATAAATTGAATGTGTACATAAGGGCATGTGACAATGTGTGGATAGACATTAATATATAACCCTATTACCATATAGTAATATCAATAAACAATTGTTATTTGATAAATGATTTCAATAAGTTATTAATTGAAATTATAACCATTGTGATAATGAATAATGATAGTACCCAATTAAATTATAGTTGGTATTAAGGAAAATGTACATGGATTAGGGTAATATATATGTACCCTACTTGATACATGCTAATTAGAAATTACATTTGTAATTCATTATAACCTAAGTTATATGATATGTAATATGTATACATGATGTAGCCTTAGTGAGCATGGTAGAATATATATTTATAACATTAGTATGTTGCTTTCATGTTGCTGAGATTAATTCTTGTCCCAATTTGAGTGCCCATCCTCAATTTCCTCTTCATGTGAACACACGTGGCTAGTCTACTCTATCTCCTTCTCAATTTCATCAATAATCTAGCAAATGAGTAGATGGGGAGTGGGATTCATGATTGAATTTACCAACTCTTAACCACCATCTCTTGTAAGAACCCGAATTTTTGAGTATTATTAAAATAAGAATTTAATAAATAAAATTCTTACTAAATGATATGTTGAGTGATATTATTGCATATGTGAGTAAGTACTATGCAATATGTGATGTTTATGTTAATAAATATATTAGAAGTATATATTTATTACTTGTAAATAAATTGTAGGAGCAATTTATTAAAGGTAATGAGATGGCTAAAAATTAAAATAATTTATTTTAATGTGGTAATTGGTGGCATTAGATATACTTAATGTATAACCATAATTTTATTAAAGAAATCATATATTAGATTATTGAGTGTAATGTATGCATGTTTTAATGTAGTGAATATATTATAATATTTACTGCAGTTAAATTGTTGAAAACAATTTATAGAAAGGAAAAGGAAATGATTAGTTTAAGTATACAAATATTATGGTATACTTTAATTAAAAGATATTAAAATAAATTCTATCATTGAATTATTTTAATAAAGAGAGAATATTATTTTAATGATATATGTAAATAAATTGATATAAACAATTTATAATGTGAAAGAATAGATTTATTATTTATTTTCCTTATGTGATGTGGGTGCATTACATGGACTATTTGCAAGATGATAAATATATATAGTTATTTTGTATATATTTATTATGTGAAGAAATAAAATCATGATGAACAATTTGACAAATAATTACAGGATGTGGTTTAAGTGTATAATATTATATATACTTTATCCAATAATATTAGAATAAATTCTTATGTGAAATTATTTTAATAATGGATGGATATTATATTTATTATAATATCTTAAGAAAATAAATAAATTCTTAAATGAATTTATGTTAATGAGGAAATGTGTTATATTAAGTAGGCAAATAATAGTATTTGCATGGAAAATTATGTGATGCATATTTATTTTGCATTTATAAAATAAATATGTAATTAAAGCATATTAGGTTATGTGTTTATTTTGGGAATATATAATTTATATACTACAAATGGGTAATATTTTATATATGTTCCAAGAGTTGAAACATTTAATTATTGGGTGAGTTAGTAACTTAATATTTAAAAATCTAGTTACTAGCTATGAGGTAGTTTAAATTATTCAATACAAGCATTATTTGGTTTAGTGGGTAATTAAATAATTGAGCTAAAAGGATAATTCCTATTTTACCCATCTACTATTCAAAGCTTTGTGCCCAAGCCTTGCAATTTTTTTTGTCAAACCGTGTAGGAGAAGGAGGAAGAGGAGTGTGGAGATTACACCATTTTTCTTGGTGACCAAGTAGCTAAATTTCTCCCTTATGATTCCTTCCTTTAGCCGTGAGTTAGGGAAAGGAAAAAGAGAAATAGCAAGCTTCATGTATTATGCTAGGAATCCTTCATAAATTGGCTAAGAAAATTTGGAAATTACTTCCCTTAATTCCTGCATGTGGCCGAATTTCTCTTTCTATATTGCTTAGAATGTGAAAAATTTCTAAGTATGAAGAAAAGCTAGAACCATGGGTTTTTAAAGCTTTAGAAAAAAAATTGGAATCAAGTGTTAGCTAAATTGGAGGTAGCAAAGCTTGGAAAAAGAGAAGATAAATTGCATGAGGAATTGTGGAGAAACTCTAAGTTAACTTTTAGCGGTAATCTCCAATCAAGGCAAGTTTTTCCAGTTTGTTATGTTTGTGGATTGTATGCGATTATATGGTGAGTTGTATACCATGTTTATTAAATTGTTAAAGTCAAAATATGACTAAGTCAATTGGGTTATGGAACTCAATTGCTATATGTGATCTGTGATAGCATGTGTTGTATGAGAATGTAAGACGTAAAAAGGCATGTATAAATGTATTGCGTGAAATTATAGAACTGCGATATGTCTAGTAGAAGATTTATTGATACATGTAGAATATGCATAATAAAGAAAGTATGTTGCATATAGAGTTGTGTGTTATGTGAAACATGATAGACTGTTAAATTTGCTGGGCCGTCGAGCTCAATCTTGCAAACATAAATATTTTGCAGGTTAATGATGTTATGCAATATTACTTGCTATTCGGATGAAGAAGATTGATGGATGTGCGAAATAGATACATTTCCTTACCTTAGAAATGGTAGAAACCTATGTTTGATAGTTTTGATATATGTAATCAACAACTATGTATAGTTTAAAATATTCAATAAAGGATATTCGTGTTAGATGTATTGCAATGAATATTTTATTTAAATAAAGGAATATAGTGACATTACTATATAAGAAAGAATTAATATTGAGTTATATATATTAATATAACTTTGATAAGAGAAATCATTAAATAAATATGATTTCATTATAAAAGAGAATTGTAAAGGTTGAGATTCAGGGAACGAATGAATGGAATAAAAGAAAAAAAATTATTCTGCATTTTTAGCTATTTTAACATTAAATAATGTTTTAAAAGCTAGAACAAGAGAATATTAACGCACAAGATCGGGAAGAGAAATAGACCCGATTTTGGGGTCGTTACATCTCTTATCCATTATGCAATCCTACATTCCTTTGGTTTGATCTAATGAAGAATTACAATGTTTGGTTATCCAATTGCCTATAAATATCAACCCTTCTCCTCTCATTTTCATTTGCTGAGTATTTCAATTGAATTAAGGGAGAGTGATATAGCAGCATTGTAGAAATTACTTTAGCAGTAAACTGAATTCAATAGCAGAGGTATAAATTCCAATTCTTGTTCTTCATTTTGCTAATTTCTTGATTTTGGATTAAGCATGGATTCTATGATAATTGGGTTGGAATATGATTGTCAAGTGTTATTTAAGTTGATAAGCATGATAGAAATGTGTTATAGCTAGTGTAGAATCAAATTCGTATGAAATTTGTGAGTTGGGTTACAGTTCTGCCGAAGCAGTTCAGTTCCTGGTCTGGCCGGAGACCTGCGCAGCTGCGCCAGTTTTGTACTGGCCAGCGGCACAGCTGCTCCAGGCCCAGGTCCTGAAATCTGTTTTCAAGTTTCTGCTAGAATCTGTTATATACTAACATGTAGTATCTTATTAGAGCAAGCATGTGAACTAGATTAACACACATATATGAGTACATTCATGTAGTATGAACATGTATAACGATGTTAGTACACACTATTGATGAAAAACTTATGGTTTTGAAATAAAACTTATAGTCTCGAATATGAACTTTGTCATAAACATATCATGAGTATATTCTGATTTTGAGAGCATGATCGTATGGTCTATTTGACATGAGAACTAAGTCTAAAGTGTAAGCACACGCTAGCATACTTGATTGAAAGTTAAGACGAATTCAAAGATAGGAAAAACTTAAAAACTTTTTGAAGTGAACTTGATCAAGACTTATGTTTTGTAATTCTGACTGTTTGAATACATTTATGTGGTTTAGCTAAATGTTCAAAGGCAAGTGAGTTATGATTTCAAGACACTTTGTTTATACTAAATGACCTTTGTGGACTTAGTGTACTTTCAATGAAAACCTAGAGTTTGAAGACTAATATCATCAAACACCGTGCTAGTTACGTTCTAAGCATGCAAGCATGAAGATTAGGAGTTCATTATGCCTATAGACATATTAACATGAACATCATTTGTTTATACATGGATTTCACATATGCATGCATATTCATAGAAAATGAATTTCTAAGGCATGAATTATGTGGATTAAAGTATACACGAGTAGTATAAGCACGAGCATGCTTACTAAGTATTGTTAATCTCGTTATGTGGTACTATGACTTTAGTAGTTGACACTTGAGACACGAACTTGATTAGCTTAAGGTCACCAACATGAAAATCATATAATTTTGAAGTGGGTATAGAATGAGCATGTTAGGTTTTCGAATTTGAAATTAAAACCATAGAGCATGTATATTGATTAATGTCAGTGGTTTGAATGTTTAAGATTATGCTCAAATTTTTCAGCAGCATGAAATGACAATGTGGCATGATGATTAGATTCTTGTTAGTGTAGACTCATATTAGTTTACACATGCTAATTGAAAGACCGATTTGTTAATGATAGGTTGTTTCAACGCGATTTAATTAAAGCTAGAATTAATTTGTAGCTGAGCAAACAGGCAAATTCCCGAACTTCACTCTTTGGTTGTACAAGTTCTCTGACTTACACTCTTTATTTGTGCAAGTCTTCTGAAACTCATTCTTTATTGTGCAAGTTTCTTATCCTTCTCATATTGTATTGAGCATGGGTGTTGCAAGTTATTTTATTTAAGCTTGAATCTTATTTTCAAGCATGCTATTAGGTGGTTTAATTACTTTACAATTATTCCACATCGATCTTATTGATATTCGCACTTGGTGCACTTGAGTTCGTACAGTCTTGGACTTTTACCTTATTTAAAGTTCTATAATTCTTGAACTGCGTCAGATAGAGTCTGAACCCTTGTTCGGTCAGACAATTGTATGAAGTTTTATAAAAGCTATCCAGACCAATTGATGGTATGGATTCTTAGATTGAAGAGAACACCCCTGATATTATAGAGGAGTACCCCAGGTATCTAATATAAGATACAAACAGCAGAGTTGAATGTTATGCATATACATGGCGTACGTGAGGCTGATCCCCTCAAGTACTTATTCTGTAGCCAGTAACCAAAGGGTCAATCAGCTATTGATTCCATTGGAGTTTTATAGTTCAAAGTCTACTTGACTATCAGTTATTCTAAAAGCAATTATTATTCTTGCTTCCGATATTCATATTGTTGAATTCATTATCAGATATATTCTTTTCATAATGATATATCCTTTATTGTTGTATTTAAACTTGTTGAGCAAACTTGTTGCTCATTCTTGCTATATCATGACTTCTATTGCAGTTAAGCCCGAGACTTCAGGGAAGGACAAGGGTAAAGGAAAGATGTAGGATTAGTTTGCAAGGAGTAGACTTTACTTTATGCTTAGCGTAATTACGATTAATGTAATTTGAACCCTAATGACTATTCTAGGGTATGTCTGTATGGTTGTATTAAGGTTATCGAATCTTGGGACTAGTAACACCTTTTGAATGAACGACATACGTTTGTTATATTCCGCATTTAGTTATTGTATGTTGTTTAGAGGTGGATATTTGTATTGTATCGTGACGACCGAATCGGGGTTAGAGGACCCGGATTTGGGGGTGTAACAGGTTGGTATCAGAGCAGTAGGTTATAAACATTAGGAATGCGAAACCTAAGTTATAACCTTAGTAGAAAACTCAAATAGAGTATGTAAGTGATGGGTTGAGGAGATTCATCGAGTTTTATTGTGATACTGAAGTTGTTTATTTGAATCAAATATGATTGATAGACGTCCTAACTTCTTAATACTAACATGAAAAGCATATCACGTAAAGCCTAAAGTTTTCTTCCTTTTACTACCACGAAACCAGAGGGAGGAAGGATCCGTTAACAATGGTGGAGGGGGAAATGCAGATCCAATGCAGAACTTCGTTGACCTGTTAACAAAAGCAATGCAAAATAGACCCCCGCCAGCAGGGTAGCCAGGACAGCACTTGGCTAGCTTCAAATATTTTAAATTGGTAGGACCTCCGGAATTCCGAGGAACCTTAGACCCGATCGAAACCCAGACATGGGTAGAAGAGATGGAGAAAGTGTTTGAGGTCACACGGGTGGCCGAAGCACAGAAGACGAGTTTTGCCACTTTCATGATGAAGGACGAAGCTAACTATTGGCGGGAAAGCCAATAAGGGACGAGCAGGCAAATGAGTTATTCTTTGGGACAGATTTAAGGAGCTATTCCTCGAGAATTACTTCTCGGAGAATACGCAACAGGATATGGAGGTTAAGTTTATGGAACTGAAACAAGGTAGTATGTCTGTCGCAGAGTACGCGGCAAAATTTAACGAGTTGACCCGATTCACTTCACATTAGGTGGACACGGAGGCCAGGAAGGCAAAAAGGTTCGAATTAGGACTGAAACCATGGGTACAGAAAGCAGTAGCTGTGTTAAAGATTAAGACTTACTCTGATCTACTGGAAAGGGCTATCATTGCAAAGGGAGACAATGAAGCCATTTCTCGATTTAAACAAAAAAAGAAGACCGGACATGAAGGACAGAAAGGGGGAAGCAGCGAAGGCAACAACCCCAACAAGCGTAAATGGACGGAGAACCAATCCTCTGGAGGCAACAAGTCCGGGGGAGAGGCCAAGAAAAGTGGAAAGTGCAATAACCGCGGAAGGAATCACTTGGGGGAGTACATGAAAGGGAAGAGCGTTTGCTATCGTTGTGGACAACCGGGGCACATGGCTCCTCAGTGTCCAAACAAACAAAAAGGAGGATTTTTCTCGTGTGGAGCCCCAGACCACCAGATCAAGGACTGCCCGAAGAGAAAGGGCGATGCAGCTAGCGGCAATCGCAACAACAACAACAATGGGCTGAGCATCGGAGGGCCAGCAAGTCAAGCCAACAGACCAACGACACGCACGTTCAACATGACCGTACAAGATGCGGTGGAGTCCAAGGACGTGGTGTCAGGTATCATCCCGATCAATGATATAGATGCATACGTGTTATTTAATTCGGGTGCTACCTGCTCTTTTATTTTTGAAGAATTTGCTAAACGATTAGACTTACCCCGTGAAAGATTAGAACACCCTATGAACGTAGAAGTAGCAAACAAGGAAATTATCCCCGTAGAATACATTCATAGGAACTGTTATACCGAATTGCGAGGATTTAAGCTCAACGTGGATTTGATATCGATTCGTTTGGGGGAGTTCAATGTAATCCTTGGGATGGATTGGTTATCGAATCACGAAGCAGTGATCGACTGTAAGAAGAAGTGTGTACACCTTAAGACTCCGAATAAGTCGAAAGTGGTATTTTATGGTAGTAAATCGCCTAGACAATCTCATTATCTGACGATGATGCAAGTGCAGAGATTACTTAAGAAGGGTTGTATAGGTTATTTGGCTCACGTGGTTGATATTCGACGAGTCGAGGGTGAACTGGGTCAGATACCTATTGTAAGGGAATTCACCGATGTCTTCCCAGACGAGATTTCGAGATTGCCACCGGATAGAGAGATTGAGTTTGTTATTGATTTGACACTAGGGACAGCACCTATATACAAAGCGCCGTATCGTATGGCTCCGGTAGAAATGAAAGAACTGATGGCTCAATTACAAGAGTTGTTAAATAAGGGTTACATTCGACCGAGCGTATCACCGTGGGGAGCACCAGTCTTATTCGTAAAGAATAAGGATGGATCGTTAAAGCTTTGTATCGACTACCGAGAGTTGAACAAAGTCACCGTTAAGAACAAGTATCCGTTACCCAGGATCGACGATCTGTTTGATCAGTTGAAGGGGGCAAAGTACTATTCAAAGATTGACTTGAGGACCGGTTATCATCAACTGAAGGTGAGGTCGGAGGACATTCCAAAGACGGCATTCAGAACTCGGTATGGACACTTTGAGTTTTTGATAATGTCTTTCGGATTGACGAATGCGCCAGCAGTATTTATGGACTTGATGAACAGAGTGTTCAAACAGTATTTGGATAAGTTCGTTGTCGTATTCATCAATGACATTCTGGTGTATTCAGAGATGGAGGAAGAACACGCCGAGCATCTTCGGATAGTGTTGGAGACATTAAGGAGGGAGAAGCTGTATGCAAAATTCTCCAAGTGTGAGTTTTAAAGATCTTCTCATTGCACAAATTTAGCAGGATCATTTTTTAAAGATATGTTATTTTTGCATTTGTTACATTATAATCATGTTGCACATTCATCATTTTTTCATCATTAAAAGCATCTATACATGCATCTCTCATTTTTTAATTTTCTTTTATAACTTCATTTTCATTTTTAAGATTTTATTTTCTTTTCTCTCTTTAATAAGCTACTTAACTTCATTCATTAGCTCGTTTACGCAATTCTTAAAATAGGCATTTTTCTTTTTGAGTTGTTGATTTTCATTTTGTGTAGCAAGATAATCAGATGTAGATATTTCAAAAATTTCATGAAAATTTGTTACCTAAAGTTGATCATCGTCTTCTAGTCCCATGAAACAGAGTTGGAGAATTTCTTCTTCTTGTTATATTTTGGACTTACTCATTGGAGTTGAGCTACCTTTTTTATTCTTCTTTTGTTTCTTCATTTGAAGTAGTCTCTCGAGTTTTCTTGAGAGCATTTTAATTTCTTCATCAAAATATTCGTGATCGCTTTCATTGTTGTTCTCGGCTTGAAGTGCCAATGTCTTCTTTATTGGTGCCTTATCTTCATCATCATACCTCCTCAGTTGATTTTCAAACTCTTCAAGTTCACCAAAGAGGGTGAAAGTCTCCATAGTGCTTATTGTTGGTGAGTCTTGGATGGTGGTAATTTTTGATGCAAATAGTTTAGGCATGAATCTAAGTAATTTTCTGTTTATTTCCCTTTGATCAATTTTTCGGCCGAGCATCCTTAGAGGATTTATCAGTGTGAGGAATCTAGCTTGAGCTTCTTTGATTGATTCATTCTTCTCTAACTTGAAAAGTTCATATTCTTGCATCAACATACTCAACTTGACTTTCTTTACTTTAGTGGTTCCTTCATGGCTCATAACAACTGTGTCCTGTATTTCTTTTGCCGTATTGCATGCAGAGACTTTATCTATTTCAAACTGAACCATACCACTCAGCAACGTGTTCATGGCTTTAGAGTCATAGGATACCATATAAAACTCGTTTGCATCCATTTCCATGAAATTCTTGGGTCTACCATCATCATGCCTCAGGATAACATGGCCATTTTCAACTACCCACCATTCCCATGGGTCTCGGTTGAGATATATCTTCATTCTGAACTTTCAAAAGTTAAAGTTCTCAATTCCGAGCAATAGAGGATGCCTGCTTGTGGATTGACCTTCTTGAAAGTCTCAGGTGTGCCATAGGATCTTTCCATACGACCGACTAAGATCAATATTAGTAGAGCCAAGCTTTGATACTAAATGTAATTTCGTGTATGTGCACACCTAGAGGGGGGTGAATAGGTATTTAAACTAAAACGTGTTTAACAATGACTAATTTTTAATTTCCTATTATAGTACTAAAACAGACAGTTGGAACTAGTATTTTATATTGCCTGCTTTAGAGTAAATTCTACTTTCCTTATAATGCAGACAGTAGAAAGCAATTAAGAATAATGTCTGGATTAAAGAAAATTATATTTTAGATATAATGCAGACAGGTGAGACGTGTGTAAGACGGTGTATGGATTAATACATTTTACTCTATCAGGAGATTACTTTTATGTGCGTGTGTTTAGATGCAAAGTGATATTCAAAACATCAAACCACAAGAAATAACAAACCACAAACACAATGATTTTTTACGTAGTTCGACCCCTATCCTTTAATCTAGTGGCGTAATCCACGTCCAATACCAATTGGTATTGAAGACTTTTTTTATTAAACTTAATATTCAATTAAATACAATAAAAAGAACTCCATGTTCAAATAAAGTTTTCCACTGCGATGGACACCACTACCCCTTTGCACTTTTGCAACCTTTCTCACTACTGAGACCTTTGCACCTGCCTTTGTAACCTTAAAAGCTTCCTTTGAACAAAATTTATCCACTACTGGATCGATCGAATCACACTATGCTTGAACACAAAACTTAATACAAAGAATTTGGATTACAATGAATTCTTATTTTTCATCATCAAGTACTTAGAGACTAGACTATTAAAATTTTGCAATTTTGTTGAACTCTAAAAAGTCAGTAATCACTCTTCTATAATTTATAACTACATCTATTATTTATTATAATAGCAAAAATAACATTTTATTGTATTAGTTAAGTGGGATGCTTTGATTGGTTCTGAGCACTCATAAAATTATACTTATATTTAATTGGTTGATATTTTTTCTTTTATTATATTTGTATTATCTCATAAGATCTATAGGAGAATTGATAGGTTCCCTATCTTTGTCAGCAACTCATTCATTCATGAGATATTTATAGAATTTGTAAACAATTCAATGTATATATAAATTGATAGTTATCTCTTTGTAGACACAGGGACGGTCCTTCAGGTAAGCCAATTAAGCAATGGCTTGAGGTCCTAAAATTGAGAAGGCCTTCAAATTTTAATAATCCTTATGTTAGAACCCATTAAAAAGCCCAAATTTTCTCCCAAACAAATCAGCAGGATCAAGATTAGAACAATGACTCAATATCATAAATATTAATTTAATTTAGTATTGAATGGTTAAAAAAAAGGCCCCAATTTAAGATTTGGCTTGAGACCCCCAAAAAGTTTGGGCCGACCCTGTGACGAACAAGATTTTTGTAATTTAATGTGAATATTTATTGAATTAAATAAATATCAATGATTTAATTATTGAGTTAAATAATTAATTGATGAAATTATGGTAGATTAATTTAATTATATGTGTCACGTTAGTTAAATTAATGTGGTGAATTTTATATTCAAAGTATGTATTTAGTTGAGCTTATTTGATTAATATATTAATTAATAAGCATAATGTTATTCTAATTAATTTAATAATTAATTAGAGATTTAATGATTTGACATAATTAATAAATAAGAATTTTAATTATGTGACTATGTGAATTATTGTGGAATTATGCAATTTTATTTAATTGATTTAAATAGGATTATTGATTAATTAAAAGTGTGACATTATTAAACTATATTATAGTAAGTTAATTAAATTAATGGGAAAGGAAGAATAAAAGGGGCAAGCAAACAAAGCCTTATTGGGGGTTGGGGTCAGTTAACCCATTATGGGATTAACGGACGACCCATAACTCCACTATTATATACGTATATCATATTAGTGGTATATCATATATCATATATTACATTCATCAGTTAAGAAAGTAAAGAGAAAACACAGAGAGAAAAAGAGAGAAATTGAGAGAAAAGACTTGAGAATTAGTTAGAAAAGAGATTGAAGAATTTAGTTGCATCATCATCACTAACTAGCAAGGGTAATTCTTTCTCCTACGTTTTTAAATTCAAGTTCTTACAATTTTCATTAACGTATTCTTAAAAAGTTCTCTGTGAATGACTAATTTGATGATTAATGCATGATATGGTTTTATATGTGTTATTATATGATCATAACATGTTTTATATCATGTATGCATGATTTAAAGTAATAAATTTCATACAATTATGCTTGATTTGATTTTATAAAAGTCACAGAGTAGAAAAGTTGTATATATGGCCATACGACCCTTATGTACAATTTTTATACTATGAATCGATGATTTAACTTTGAATTAGCACTTGCATATAATTGTACATGTTTATACGAACAAAACAGAAGTTAAACGAACGGATTCGGTGTTATAACGAATCCGTAAAGTTAAATTTCGTGATTTTCCTTCAAAACATGATAAAGTATGAAAACAGTGAAATTAGATGCATTGGATTGTGTGATTACATGATTTAGAATGCTAAGATCATGCTAGAAATGTTGTATAGTGTTTATGTGAGTCCATATTTCATGGGTAGCAATTAAATTGTTGTGGTAGCTTTTATTCTGGGCCTGGTTCTCTGTTATTCGTGAACTGCAGATTCTGAAAATGGCGTTTGGAGCTGCAGCGCCAGATTTAAGCCTAAGAGTGGGGCTGCAGCGCCAGTGGAGCTGCAGCGCCAACTGTAAGCCTAAGAGTGGGGCTGCAGCGCCAGTGGAGCTGCAGCGCCAGACTTAAGCTTAAAGTCCGAGCTGCAGCGCCAGTGGAGCTGCAGCGCCATTTTTAGTTCAAATGGTGGAGCTGCAGCGCCACTTGGTAATTTTTCCCAAAAATGAGATTTTAATTATTCAAGTTCAGAAAATGTAATTGGAACCTAATGTAATAAACATGAAGACATGATTAAACATATAATAAGAGGTTAATAACTTATATTACGTGAGTAATTAATAAGTTAATTACATGACTTGAATCGTTAATTGTATAGTCCAATAACGTGCTCAAGACCGATGTGTGTGATTCGATACGTATATCGAGTTATTGATTAATGTGTATTGTGAACGTATTGATATGTAGGATTTAATAAAGAACGTGAATTATAAATTGTAGCTTGTGCAAGAATCAAGTTTCCTATCCTTAAACTTGTTTAATATTTTGCAAGTTTCCTAAACTCAAATCTTACTTTTACATCGAGCAAGTTCTTATCCTTGTTTATTCAAGTTGAGATTTTCATATGAGATATTACTATTTTTTTTAAGCATGATTCAGCTATACAATACTTATTCGATTGTATACTCTCGAAATTTACCATTCAAGTTGAATATCGATGATATTGTTGAACTTATAGGACTAGTGAACCCTTATTTATTCGACTAGTCCATAGTTGATGTACGTTCTAAATTCTAGAATACTTATTGAGCTTATCCAAACCAAACTTCCTTTGGTGCGGACTCTGATGTCAAAACTGAGATGAACAACCCTTTAATAGGGGATTATTTACGCTTTAGCGTTGAGATATTGTGCACAGTATGGTACTAAGGGCTGATCCCCCTAAGTACGAGAAGTAGAGTCCATAGTCTTATGACTGTTAAAGGTTTAAAGTATAAACACTTTACAACCTAGGACATAGTTCAAGGTCTTATGACCCTCAGATGTTCTTTTGATTCCTATTATTTATCCTCGAGTCAGAAGTTGAGTTTCTTTATTCAGATGTCTTTGATTTACTCGCATGTTATTATATTGTTGTCATATTATTATACTTGTGGGCAATCGTGCTCACTCTTGCGTAATAATAACATTGCAGTTAAGAACGAAAGGATCCGACGAGCCTTCTACTAGCAAAGGCAAAGGCAAAGTCAACAAGTGATGAAGACTTGTTGTTTATTTTAATTGTTATGTTTCAGACTTATATTAGAGTTGTGTAAGACTTATTTATTTGTTTATGTTCCGCACAGATGTTTAAGGTTAGTATGACCTGGGATTTATTTTTTTTATTACTCAGATGTTGTAACCCCATAAGGGGAGGATTTAATTCTATTTATTGCATGGTTTGCATTTACTATGGGTAGATAGATAGATGATATTCATACAGTGAACACCAAGTCCCGTGAAATTGAAGTACCCGGATTTGGGGGTGTCACAGACCCTGTGTAGACATTTAATTGTATCTGATCATCTTTTTATAAAAAACCTAAAATATATTATACATTTATTTACAAATTTTACAAATAAAATTCTTTTTTTTTGATGTTGGAAAGCATACGGAGTAGCGTAATGATGATGTATCTAACTATTAGCTTGAAGAGCTCTTCTATGCAGAGATGATAATTGAACATGAGTAATTTATAATTTCACCTATTTATGTTTTGACCTTAATAATTGGTGAAATTATAAAACACTCATATCCAATTTGCATGTTCAATTATCATGTCCGCATAGAATTTTTCTAGCTTGAATGACACATAAACTGAGACATGCGAAGCAAAGTGTGACGCCCCCAAAATAGGTTCAATACTTAACCCATTCTGAGTCGCCAAATACATGGTACAGAATTCAAATACAATCTTTTATATCAAATGGTCGTGCAAAATACGACCACACATCTGTGAGTGTCAATACAGACATGTAAAAAATATAAACACTCAAACTAAGTCCTCATTACATTTATTATCATACTATTTTACAAAAAAAAATAGTAAGGACTTCTACAGCTCTAACTCGGACCATCACTCTATTTCTCGACTAGTACCTGCGATATTCTCATTTTCTGAAGAGAACAATGGAAGAAAAGAGTGAGCTCAATTAGCCTAGTAAAGAATATTATGACTAAGATAATGAAGAATAAATTATCGTTAGTCTTTAACAAATCAGATAAAATATTATGGACAACAAATTTTAGATCAACAACTGCAGCGGAAATAACAATTCATTAGAAGAGTAAAGTAGAGAATGATGTTTACTATCTTCTATTATTTAAAAGTCCATCATCAATATTTTATCCATGTAACATCAATCAATATATATCTCGAATCAAATATTCATCTTTGCACTACGGATCAAAGATATTATTTGTATCACCAGTGGTCATGTTCATCTCAACACCTGTCCATCTTTACACTGCGGGCCAAAGATATTAATCAGGTAATCATCTTTGCACTACAAGGCAAAGATATTCGTTTGTATCACCATTTAACACTGAGGATGATGAAAAATAATATAAGGAACGAATCCAGTGAGATAAAAGACAAAGATTAGGGATTCGTAATTTAACTTATCCAAGTTCAAGAATACTCCGTAATAATCAATTGTGGAGCAAAATTCAAGAATGAAGTTCAAAACTTGGATTCAATCAAAGATAATTTGGATAAAAAAAAAATTAATTGTGAATAGTAACTCGTCATGAAAAGATAAAAATTTCATAAAAAGTTCAGACCAATATTACAATGAAATGATATTAGATGAAGCGCAAAACTCAAAGAATTTTTGATCATTTCAGGAATTATAGAAGCAATACTTACCGTAGTAAGTTCAGATTTAGGAATATGAAATGAAATATTATCACTTTCATAATATGGAATATGAAAGAAAATAATATTCTTTATGAATATTGAAAGGAAATAACATCATTTACGAGAAAAATAATATCCTTTACCTCAGTATAATACTCGATTTGACTGGAATATCGGATATTATGATGAGAAAAATTTACACTGTTATCAACACTCAAAGTATCTAAATACTCACAAGAAATAAGCTCGATATTATAGAGAGAAGATTTTCTGATTCTGGTATGATTTTTATTTCTAACTAAGCACCCTATTTATAGGAAATGCTTAGCACACCAAATTAACAATGCAACCCTCGGTGGCTTTCTCCAGCACACCACCCTTGAATTTTTTTTTCTTCAGCATTCTTCACACACAAAAGGACAAGAATGGGGCCCACCATTCTAGAAAATCTCCACCAAAATATTTTAAATTTAAATAATATTCAGAAACTTCAATAATTTATAATAAATAGCCCTTTTATCATAAAAATATGAACCTTATGTCCATTCCATATAAAATTTAATTCTCTACAACTTTGTAGAAGAAAGTTTTTTCAAATTTCGAACGAAAAATGACCCAAATTTACATACAGATGATTTTTTCACACCCTCACTCTGACAAAATATATACTGATAAAGACCTCCGTATACCAACTTTGAAAAATCAACAATCAGCATTTTACAACAACAAGTGAGGCCCACCAACTCACAAAACATGTTTTTAGCATTTATTGTAACAAAATCAATTCGGACCCAATTTGCTCTCTTTCTCCTCATTTTATTAATAGATCGTGAATTTGTTGTAAATAAATATCATCACTAGTATATTATTATTTTATCACATTATACACTTATAATGTAATAATATCATAATATATTTGAATGAATTATTTTATCAGATAAAATATCCATTTTCAATAATTGTTACTTTTGTTAAAAATTCCTCCGTTTAAATCTACATTGAATAAATATTTACTTATCATTTTTATCAATAATTATTATTCACAAATAATATTACAGAACCACAATAATGACAACCAGGTCGTTCTCAGGAAAGAGGGGGCTTTCCGATAAGGATTTCTCCTTACTGGTGCGCAATTAGATTAACTAACCCCTTTTCTAGACAGAACTTTCTAGACATTGCCAATAATATTGTCTAATAATATTATTCAAATACTATGAATTATTGATTTGATAATGTGAAATACTGTGCAGTGGTTAATGTGACAATTATTGAATCAATAATATAAAATATCAACGGTAACAATTATTGAATCAATAATATAAAATATTGAACAGTAATTACTGTAACAATTATTGAGTAAGTGACTTTTTACGTAAGAACCAATAATTCGAAATACTGTGCAATACCGTGTATTACTGTGCAACAACGCGTATTACTGTATTTTTATCACCGGGTATTTCACCAGTTTAACACTAACAGTTTTACTGTTATTTTTATAAAAAAATTACTTCTGTCGCTTTCTATATCCGACATTCATTTTGTTGTGGGGTCTACCAATGACTGTGCCGTCGTACAAATATTATCCGACAAAACGAATATTCTTCGACCAAACGAATATTCTCCGGCACAACGAATATTTTATAACCACTTGCTTACTTTGTAAAATTTGCACATTCCACCCATAACTTATCACATTTATCAAAGCAACACCTTACTATTTCAAAATAATATATAGAAAAAATTAAATTTTATTCATAAAAAGTTGGGGTCTTACACAAAGGCAGTTTATAATCTTTTTCACCATTTTCATTTGTTCAAATCTCATTACTCTCACTTGCCAAGAATTTATATACACACATTATTTATATAGAGATTTTTTTTAATTTATATAAATCTCACATATTTAGTTTGTTTATTTTTCATCATTTATTATAAAATTTACTCACACTAGTGATTTCTCACCACCAAATACCATCTTCCCAAACAAATTTTAAAATCTGTTGGTTGATTTTAAGTTGATAACCTTACAACTCATAATCTATCTGATTATCAATACAATACTAATAAAAATTAATAAATAAATAAAGCGAATGTGCCTCTCACTAATTTTGCCGACAACTTATAATGGATTAATTAATTACACTACTTTTATAGTAGTACTAATCATAAACCATAAAGTCAAAAACAAAAAAAATTTAGATTAAAGAGAGGTGGACAGAACAGTGTTTCAATAAACAATTAAAAAGTTTTATATACCAGATGTGACAAACAGAACAGAGAAAAAAAAAAGGGGCTGAAAACCAGATCAAAATCAGATAAAGAAGAAGAAAAAAATGGCGAAAAAAGCAGTGTTGATCGGTTGCAATTACAAAGGAACCAAGGCGGAGCTAAAAGGCTGCATCAACGACGTCCAGCGGATGCACCGGTGCTTGATCGAGCGTTACGGATTCTCCGACGAAGATATTACCGTCCTAATCGACACCGACGATTCCTATACTCAGCCAACCGGCCGAAATGTTCGTCGTGCTCTGTCCGATCTGATCCGATCCGGCCGTCCCGGAGATATCCTGTTTGTTCATTACAGCGGCCATGGCACCCGACTTCCGGCGGAGACCGGCGAGGATGATGATACCGGCTATGATGAGTGCATCGTTCCTACTGATATGAATCTGATTACTGGTTTGCTCCTCTAAAACTAATTATTGATGAGATCTATTAGAATTTTGGACTTGTTTGCATATATGTTTGCCATAATTGTGATTAACATAATTCTAATCATCAATTACTATGCAGAGCTATGAAAATTCATCTAATTCTTGTTTGTATTTAAATTTTGAATAGAAAGGTTAGTTTTCATGGCACGTTGACTTTTTCTCTCTTTGAATTCCCAGTTTTTGTCATGCATTTTAGTCTCCCTCCCTTTCTGAGGCTGTAAAACACTTTTAATTTCAAACCTATCAGTTTATTATAAAGGAAAATATTGGTGTACTTTCACAGAAAAGTCTAATTTTTTACTTTTTGAAGTTAATTTACAGAATACTAAAATTTAAAATTGAAATGAATTAATTAATATAATTGTAAATATTACTCCATTCATTTCAAAATATAAGATATCTTTTCAACTTTAGACATTTTAAAACTGATTTCGACTTAGATTTTTAAAATTTTTGTCATACAATGTAATGAGGGGGAAGTCAAGAGTGTTACTGCAATTGCAGAAATTAGTAGCTATAATTCTCTCCGGGTGAGAATTTACCACAGGATGATGTTTGGATAAAAGTGTTCTCCTCTTTATTCCTGTTTGACAAATATTTATAGCTAAGTAGCAACTGCAGCCGAGACCAAAGGTTCGTAACGCAAACTGAAATAACAAACTACAAAAAGAAATGTGAATAATGCGAAATAAATGGCTGCTTTATTTTCTCCTACTACTCCTACTTAGACTCTTCCATGCTCCATGTGGCCGTTACTCCTCCCCTTAAATCGGAAGCTTGACTAGTTCTCCGATGGTTGATGCAACTGACATCTTATGCAAGATACTTCAGATTCTTCTTTGTGGCACGTTGGGTTCTCCGTGGCAGCTCAGGTTTCAGTATATTTTCATCTCAATTTTGAGTTTGAAATGTCTGAAAATTGATTTTCGAAAGTTAATGATCACTTAGGGGTGGCCAGCTTCCTGTATTTGCCCCTAGCGATTCTCAGCAGAACCGATTCTCTTCTAGATTGCCTTAAAAACTTTTTAAATTATAGTATCATTTTGTTGCTCTGGATAAAGTTGAGAGTTGGCGACTTTTCTATTTCAGTTTCGTTTCGTTCGTTTCCTAACCTTGTGCCCTTAATTGTCTACTGTATAATATTTTAACCAATTTATATGCCCTGAATTTTAGTTTATTGTATTTACCATTCACTAACATATTCAGTGCAACTTTTTCATGGGATCATATGCATCTAAAGAAACTTGATACATTATTAAATGATATTGGTTGTCACATTTAGGAAGAAAATATTGGTCGAATCATTTGTGCAACTATTATTTGAAACCTTTTGGTGGGAGCTGTTATTTTTAGTCGTTTTTTTGATAATTTGACACACACACCTTAATCTTGGCAAAGAATTGAACCTAGGACCTCTTGCTTAGCAAGAAGCCTAGAGTACTACTTGAGTCAAAGGTTGTTGGTAATAAAACAGACCTTTACTTTTTTTTTACATTTGTTTTATTGGTTACTTTCATTTAAAGTTACATTTGGAGCATAAAAAAAAAGTGACAAAATATTGTAACATACTAACATTTATTGTTAAGTATGTAAAAAGTGTTAAGTTATTGTAACATACTAACATTTATTGTTTCTGTATATTTTCATCTTAATTTTGAGTTTGAAATGTCTCAAAATTGATTTTCGAAAGTTAATGATCTTATAAGTTGGAACGGGAACAGAAGGAGTATATATTACTATCTTAAAAACACTCCCAATTATAAACAAATTGTTTTCAAAATTTGGTACACACTAATTTTAACTGTTCAGAGTATTAGTGACATTGACTTCAAAATGAGACTTTTTTTCTTGGAACAGAGCAAGTATCTTGTACAGCTTTTTTGCTAAATTGAGCAGACTTGCTCAAATAATTTTTATTGTGTTTATCACTGTATGTTTTGACAGTTCTATGGGTTGATGTGTT
Organism: Panax stipuleanatus; assembly: GCA_020205555.1. Lineage (NCBI taxonomy): Eukaryota > Viridiplantae > Streptophyta > Magnoliopsida > Apiales > Araliaceae > Panax > Panax stipuleanatus. The sequence continues at coordinate 3,076,464 of CM035118.1, forward strand.
TGTCTACGCAGATGATGATTTCAGAGGGCTTGTAGACAAAGTACCTCATGGTTGCCAAATAACAGTTGTATCGGATTCTTGTCACAGTGGTGGCCTAATTGAGGATGCCGAAGAACAAATTGGGGAGAGCACCAAGCGCGCTGAGGAAGAAGGGAATGGGTCAGGTTTCGGGTTCAAGAAATTTTTGCATCGGCAAGTGGATGATGCACTTGAGTCTCGTGGCATTCACCTCCCATCCGGATTGCGCCCCCATCATAGGCAGCAAGAAGATGTAGACGAGCGAGAAGTTGACCCAGGATTTGGGGATCGAGGCTACGTGAAGAGCAGATCCTTGCCTGTTTCTACCCTTATTGATATACTCAAACAGAAAACTGGCAAGGATGATATCGATGTTGGGAAGTTGAGGCCGGCCCTTTTTGATGTCTTTGGAGAAGATGCAAGTCCCAAGGTCAAAAAGTTCATGAAGGTCATTCTCAACAAACTTCAAAGCAGTGGTGGCGGAGAAGGTGGAGGCGGGTTCATGGGCATGGTCGGAAGCCTGGCCCAGGAGTTCCTCAAGCAGAAGCTCGACGATGATGAAGGCTATGCAAAACCTGCAATGCAAACAGAGGTGGGCAGCAAGGAAGAGGTTTATGCCGGAGTAAGCAATAAAAAGGCGCTTCCCGATAGAAGCATTCTGATTAGTGGCTGCCAAACCAACCAAACATCTGCTGACGCCAGCCCTTCTGGCAACGCTGCTGAAGCTTATGGGGCTCTCAGCAACGCAATTCAGGCCATAATTAAAGAAACGGATGGTAGAGTTACTAATCATGAGCTTGTTTCTAAGGCAAGGGAAATGTTGAAGAAACAGGGCTTCACCCAGCGCCCAGGCCTTTATTGCAGTGACCATCATGCTGAGGCAACTTTTGTGTGCTAATATTATTAGTATATACTGAAGCTGCTGCAATGAACTTTGTTTTTTTGTCCGTGTGGTTGTTTTTTTTAAAATTATTTATGGTGTGAAGTGCTTATATTACTCTGTTTTGCAAAATAAATTGATTTGTATTTAGCTGATACAAAGCTAGTTCAAGTAATCAAGTGCAACCATATGCAATATAGCTTGTTAAATGATATAATCCTTCCTCTTGGTTGCTAGTATAATTTACTAGGAAAATATAAGTAGAAAAATTTAAAATAGTATGTTTAAAACTGCACAACCTGTCTGTAGCAGCATGTGTTCCCTTCCTTGATCCTTGGAGCTAAAAATTGCTTCAGAGGCACAAGGCAGATGCATCTTGGTAATGACAAATTAAAAAGTTGCAAAGATTTAGTAAATGTTAATTGTCAATATCTTGAACCCATGCCATACTACATTGTTTATGATTCTAAAATCAAAGTTATATGTGCAAGCACGAAAAAAAAAATAAAAAGATCAAACTAGTATGCATTCCCTTGCAAGGGCATTTTTTATTTTTTATTTGATTATTTATTTTAATTATAAATTATCATACATAATATATTACATTAATTAACAATTTATAATAGCACGATATTATATTATTATGCACTTTAAGAAATCTGAGAATTCTTTTATATATTTTTGCCACAAACCTCTGTTTCAAAATATAAGATTATTATTAATTTTTTAAATATTAATTTGAGACATTTTAAATTGATATGATATTACGACTATACAATAATAAAATATTATAATTAATTATATATTTTTAGATAGTTTATATTCTAGAACTAAATAAATTTATATAAATTTTAAGTTTGAAAATATTCAAAATAATTCTAGAAAGTCAATAATAATTTTATTTTGAAACAGAACGAGTATAAAAAATCAACTAACAATCTCATAATAATAAAATCTTGCATATTATAAAGATTTAGTAAATTTGTTTTTGTGAGAATGTGATTATAAGCCATTAAACCCTCAATCCCAAACCCATATTTACTAACACCACCATGAGACGAGGCTTAGTGGGATTCTCAAATCCCATCGGAAAACACGTCGCCGGCCTATCAACCCCTTTTTCCACCTCAGCCGGTCGCGGCGGCGGCGGCAGAGGTCGAGGCCGCGGAGGAGGCCCCTCCTTCGATTTCGTCGCTACAACTCCCGGGAATCCCATTTCCAGAGCAGAAAATGAGGAGCAAAATGATTCTCCTCCGATTCCCACCGGTTCTGGTCACGGCCGTGGTGTTATCACCGCCGGTAAGAACTCCGTCCCTCCAATTTCTTCGGGTCATGGCGCAGGCCGTGGGCGTGGATCAACGATTCCGTCTCAATCAGACCCACAAGATTCCGGACCCAAAAAACCCATTTTCTTTATTAGAATGGAAGAAGAAGAAGCAAAATCTACTGCATCTGCTCCCAAATCCCCAATTATTGGCAAATTGGGTAGAGACCCTGAGGAGAGTAATCTCCCTTCTAGTATTTTATCGGTGTTATCCGGTGCCGGCCGTGGAAAGCCCATTCCTGGCGATGGCGGCGGTGAGAGTAAAATTAAGCAAGAAACCCGGTATATCCGGGCTCGACAACCGGAGCCCATAGACGCGGCTACAAGGAGAGGTAGCACTGTAACCCCATCAAAAAAGTTAAGCCGTGAAGATGCATTGAAGAATGCCATGGGTATTTTGTCTAGGAGCGATGGAACTGGTGGGGGTAGAGAAGGAGTGGAGTATGGAGGAGGGAGAGGCGGTGGCCGCGGCCGAGGAGGAAGAGGCATGAGAGGGAGAGGGAGAAGGGGAAGAGGAGAATGGAGTCGAGACCAGGATTCGGATGATGATTATCATAGTAGATCGTTCCTTGGGGATGATGATGATGCTGATGGGGAGAAATTTGCTAATAGGGTTGGGCCTGATATTATGAATACATTGGTTGAAGGTTTTGAAGAAATGAGTAGCACTGTCTTGCCTTCTCCTGTAGATGATGCTTACATTGATGCTATGCATACCAATTTAATGGTAATTATTGTGTTACATATAAGTCATTTTTTTATGAACAAACAATGTAGGTTGTTCGAGCTGTATAATTTTGATGATCTTGTGTGCAGTTTGAGTGTGAGCCGGAGTACATGATGGGGGACTTTGAAAGCAATCCTGATATTGACGAGAAGCCTCCCATTTCTCTTCGCGATGCTTTAGAGAAGATGAAGCCTTTCCTCATGGCGTATGAGAATATTCAAAGTCATGAAGAGTGGGAGGTGAAAAACCAGCCTTTCTTCACTTGCTCTATATTTTACCAGTTCGTTAATTGCCCTGTAATATTGCCCCACCTGTTTAATATTTCTGGCCTTGCTTTGCTAACATTAGTGTGTATCTATATATGATATCATGTGCTACTTAGAGAATTAAGATATGATGCTTTTAGTTAGCATGACAACTATCATTTATTTTATTTATATTTATAAAAAATTATAAATCTCTGCTTTGTTCTATGAAGTTAGTGTATAAATACACTATTTTCTTCACTTTCTATTTTGAACTGCTCTTGGTGGCAAAATTTTCTATAATTTTCAAAGCTGCTATCGATCATCAGAAATGAATTAGAGTAAGATGATCGTGACCTCTCTAGTTGATCACCTCCAATTTATGCACCTCACTTCTGCTCTTACTCTGGAAAATTTTGCGCAGACTTTTTTAAGAATCGGACATCACCTTTAATTTCCTCTGTATTTACTATATTTGCCTTTTGAGAAAATATTTGTGCAGAGAAGGTCTTGAGAGGCTTTAAAACATTCTTCATTAAATTAGAATCTAAATGGATTATCAAATACTTATTACTAGCAAATGATAGTGTCTTACAGACTAGATGAACCCTTATTTGCTCTCTTTCTCTAGTTATTCCGATGGCATTGCATTGCATTGGTAATGGCTGTTTCTGGTAGTAAATTTGTTTTTGTGGGCTCTTTTTTTGCATTTAGTCATTTTGGTTTTTTGTGATAAGAATTTAACCTCATTTTCCTTAAATGCCATGGCAATAATTCTACCACTATGCAGTACGAAGGTTGACTTAAAAGATGAGTTCTTTCAAGCACCATTCTGAATAGGCTTTGGTTCTTTCACTTAATGAAAGAACTATTATTATTTTTATTCCAATTTGCCATTCCATATTCATGTATAACTCATTATTTTGTTTATTTTTATTTTTATCTTTGTAACTGACCTATTATCGGTGATATTACCATTTTACTTTCCCAGGAAGTCATTAAAGAAACTATGGAGCAAGTCCCCCTTATGAAAGAAATTGTGGATTACTATAGCGGACCTAACAGGGTAACTGCAAAGCAACAACAGGAAGAGCTGGAAAGAGTTGCAAAAACACTCCCTGAAAGCGCACCTAATTCTGTAAAGCGGTTTACTGATCGTGCTGTTCTGTCTCTCCAGGTTGGCATACTTGCAAATGAATTTACTAATCCACCTTTAAGCCTGTTCATTTTTTTGAGGCATAAATGTAGCTTATTTAGTACCCAAGTGACTGTATTTGCATCCCCAAGGGAAACTTCTACAAACTTGCTAATATACAGGAATAATACTTGGTGTCTGTCTTAGTACATAGAAGTTTCTGTTTGTAGAGCATCAATATGGTTACGTGATACGGACACAACACGAAACGGGATACATATGAAGATTAGTCCACAAGATAGTCTAGAGAAGGGTCTATTTGAGGTTTAGTTCATTAAGGTTTAAGAGGTAAGAGCACAATTTTAGACCCATCCGCTGGACCGTCTGGAAGGTCTGCTAGACAGTCTAGAGTTTAAGTTCAGATTACTGGCAATACACATGTCTGCAAAATTTTCTACAAACAATGTGGCTACAACTTCAATCAAAAATGAAAACATCATGCCATCTACAACCTCATACCTGAATCATCTTCACAAGCAATAAAAACCGAAAACAATTGAAGCCCTGTTTATTTTTGAATCAATGCCATTATTTCTTATATCTCTCGTACCCTTATGCATCTTCTTTGATTGTAATATGTAACCACTGTGAGGATCTCTTGAAATATCTTACCTGTTTAGCATTGTGAAGTTATACTCAGCCAGTTAATGGAGAACTTCAACACAAATCTTTTGTCAAAATTAAAAAAAGTGACAAGCGTCTAAGAGAGAAAGGCAATGTAAAGAACATGGACAAAAGAAAGAGAGGGAGACTGAATGAGACGGTGGACGTAGCTTCATGAGGATTATTTTAGGACAAATTTTTTATCTTCATTAATATATTAAATTATCCAGCTGATTGTGTTTAAGTGTTAAGCAATAAGTTAGACTTTTCAGGCTTAAAATTTTGGGCTTTCGCAAATGGTGCCGAATTTTCAAGGAAATATTGAGTATATTTTCTCAAACACGCTTATAGTCAAATCACTTGATACATACAATGATACTATTTAAGTAGTCCTTGTTTTCAATTACTAATCTTAATCATTAAAGTCACATATTGAAAAAAATAAGAAAAAATATGTCTGATTGTATCTTATGCAAACCTTAATATGCGTGGAAAAAAACAAAGGTCAACAGAAAAAGTAGGGCTATCTTTTTGGTATGGAGTAGGACTTAAATACTTTTTATTTTCAATAATACCCTTGGCACATCATCGGATACACAATTTCGGTGCATTTAACATTTGCCTTTCAAAACTTTATAGAACCTGCAGAGAAAACAAGGACTACAACACTAAAGCAAAAGACTTTTTGAAGAATTCTTCAGTTTTCCCATGTTACACTTATTTTATATTATTACTACTTTTGAGAAGCTACTTCTTATTTTAGTTTTTTTTATCAAAAAAATGTTTTGCAGAGCAACCCAGGTTGGGGTTTTGATAAGAAATGCCAGTTCATGGATAAGCTGGTGCGGGAGGTCTCAAAGCAATACAAGTGATCAAGTTGGAAAAAGCCGAATGAAATGTGCTCACAATTTCATTCGAGTTCATGAGTAGGGATCTCAGATAAGTGGGCTGCTAGGTACGATGAGGATGATTGTTTCTCTTAAAATTACCTTTGTTGGCTACTGAGATTTTACTTTTGTCTCTATTATTATCTCATAATCTTAGGATTTTCTTACTTATAAGAAATATATTTCTTAGGGTTTTGAAATGTAATTGATTCTTGTAATAATTTCTAACAGATGTTTCGCAGCATCTAGTTCAGTCCATGGTTACCATGCGTCAGTTTGATTACTTTGTGTACCATGGTTTTTTTGTTATTTTAAGTGCTGAGCTTTAGTTGCACACTTTTGTTCTTTAAGGAGATACTTACGACTGCTATTAACACTGAACAAAGTTTATATTTGAAGCAAGCCAAATATAATATTTTTAAATTTCAATATGTTTGCTTGCCCCAAACCATGGAATAATGATTATAAATTCTAATATAATTTATTTGTCTGGAAATTAATGATTTACATCCCTCTGTTTTCAGAAGCTTTGCTAGCTTTATTTAGTGGCCGATCTATTTCTTCTTTTCAGACCTAGAACTTCACTTCACAACCTTATTGCAATACTGAGTGGTTATTTCTTGTTTGTTTCATCTATAACTGCTAGCTGTTGGTCTGTTAAAATTCATTTATATCAATAAGGGCTCGAAGGATTCAATAGAAAGAAAAATAAAATGACACGAAACCTACATCGTTGTGCCTGTCAGTGTTATTGATGGGGATCACAAGTCAAGAGCAAAACAAAGAATTTTTATATTTGTTATTTAGATTTTTTTATTATGTTTAATGCAAGAGTAATTGATGTAATTTATTTATTAGTGGGGGTTTAGGATATTAATTAGTGATTAGGAGCTATTAATAAGGATATCTGAGTCTTTTAGTACTTTTATTATTTTATTGATACGCTTGATAGATCTTAGTGATTTAAACGTGGAGTTTAAATCCTAATTTATTTTCCATTAATCTTTCATCCTAAATCTGTCATGCATCGGTTATAGTACTTGTTACGTGAGCTAACAACTGTCTATAGAAGATAAGTTCGAGGTTATTTTATTTTGTTCTTAGTTAGGATGAACAACTCGTCAGTGAGAACTATAAGACAACAACAATTAAAATTGGCACAGGTTGGCTCCTTAGCTTATACCACTGGGACTCTAGATTCTTAGGATTTGGGAGTATAATAGTTCCATAATAAGGTTAAGCACCTAGGTGATAGTTGCAGGTTAGAGGACCATTTTAGCTAAGTTCTCCATAATAAATTCTTTAGGATAGATGATTGTGAAAGGCTGAGTCAAGTTGACATCTCATAATTGATTCCTGTTACTCTGCCTAAGTCATAAAAATAATGGATATTTATTTGAACATGAAACATAAAAATAATTAAAAAAAATAAAATATAAATTGAGAAAGCTATGCTTAAGTTTTAGACGTCGAGGGCTCCTTGATTGGGTGGTGTTGTTTCTGCTGCTGCTACTGTCTCCTTTGTTTCCTCCTCTTCATCCATAGTGTCGAAAAATGTCCCACCTCTTGTCTCAGGCAGACACCCAACAAATAGCCCACAAGTTCCTATTGTCAACCCAAACACCACATAAGACATCAACCCATTTCCTTTCCCAGCCGCAACCAATGGTGGGCTAAATACGCCACCAAACACCATCGCTTGCCTCACCATTGAAACTGCCGAGTTTCTCACACACGTAGGGAACAGCTCTAATGAGTAAATCAACAGCACGTCAAATGCTGTACATGCACTGAAGAATGACAGCAACTCCATCCCAATCTGGACTCCCTTCCATCTATTCGACCTAATCATCACACACATTGCGCTAGTAATCCCACTGAACATTGTGAACCCTAACAACGCACTTCTCCTGTTTAGTTTTCCAATAAGGAAGAAGGTTACAATAGTAGCAGGAAGTTCCGATAAGGCATTGAGGGTGACGCTCAAGTAGAGATTGAAATCCAAGTCGCCAAGCCCTAATGGCATACCATAATAAACCATTCCGATGCCAAAACCAAGCACCATAACTGCTGCCAGACGTTGTAAAGCCCATGTTTTCTTTAATAAGATCCTTATGGCAGAATATAAATCCACACTCCCTGTTTGTTGTTGGATAGACATGCCTGAAAAGGCAGTTAAGGTTACGCCGCTGCATTTCTTTGGTGTTGCGATAGTTTTTAGGGTTGCGACAAATTCTTCTTTACGGCCTTGCAGAAAGAGCCATCTGGGAGACTCTTGAACTAAGAAATGTACTAGTACACAGTAAAGTAGTGTTGGAGTGCAAGTCCAGAGGTAGAGAATTCTCCATGAGGAGCCTCTATTCACATAAGCTATAGCTGGTAAAGATAGAAACCCTAGTGTGAAGAAAAAGAAGCCAATGGTGCCAATTTGGCCTCGCCACCGTCTACCTACGAGCTCTGAGGATAGCACGAGCGCGCATGTTCCTATAGTTGCCCTGCCAACCCCGGAAATAAACCTCAATGCCGAGTACACCCAAATGTTGGTTGCGACTATGGTGAGTAAACCGGTCATAGACATGAGTAGACATGATAGGAGAAGCATGTTTTTGCGTCCGAGTGAGGAATCAGCAAGTGTCGCCAGGGCAAGTCCACCTGCCAGGCAACCCAGGTAGAAAGACGAGGCAGGCAGGCCTGCGGTGATTGAGCCAGCACACTCTAAAGACCATTCGGATACAATCGATGCGTGTGCTGGCCAATCCCAAGTCCATGAACTCCTGGGAAGCAGGCAGACATTGGAGACCGTGCTGCAGCATGTTGAGTTGACATCGCTGCTACTAAATGGGGGAATGCAGTGCCATGTCGGTTGTGTGTCCGTGAAAATGCTGATGAACACTTGTTGTGCGTCGAAAACCCACGCGAAAGATACGAGCACAACTTGGGAAAGTTGGCTCCACCCAAAGTCACCAATGTACCATTCAATCGTCTCGTCGAAAGAGGAGTCATGCTCCTCCGCAGAGCTGCTGCTTCTGCTCTTTGGGAGCAGCGGAGTAGTAGTGCTATTATTATCAGTCATAAAAATGTAATTTGCTTGTTCAGAGTGTAATTGTAATGGGTAGAAATGGGGACTTATATATATATATATACTGTAAGTAGCAAGTGAAGTACATGGTTTCATTGTATTCCTGTACTGTGATGTAAATAGGCCCGAGGTTTGAAGATTCTGCAAATAAAATAGAAGAAAAGGGATATGGTGTTCCACGTGTAAGGAAAAAAACACAATAGGCTGATTCAGACCTTTTTTGTTTTTACTTTAGTATCTTGGAATTAATAAATATTCATCGACGTAGGATGCTTTATCTGTATACTTTTTTTTTTAATCGCTATCATATCAGCTGTCTTGGGGGCTCGACCAGGTTTGGTACATCAACCCTTGGCTAGTTTTGGTTAAGCTTGGATTTATTGTATTTGTCCTGTTAGGCACATTATTGGAAGTGAGGTGGGTGTTGATGGTTTAATGACCACTTGAGCTTATTAAATTCTAAAGCTAACCTGATTGACAGATCTCCGACATGCCAAACTCAATTTTTCCACTTCAAAAGTATGTTGTGATATTTTGTTTTTTTATTTCCCGTCTTGTCTGTCAACCGGGTGGAAGAAGTTCCCGCTTGTATTCTTTCAAATATTCAGGCTTTTGTGCTGTTTCAGCCAAAAAAACAACATCAAATGCCATACATGTACTCAAGAATGAAGCCAACTCCATCTCCCAATTTGAACTCCTTTCCATTTGGTAGACCTAATCATCACACACATAACACTACAAATCCCACTCAATGTAGTGAGTGTTAGTATTATTGCACTTCTCCTGTTAGCTTTCCTATTAGTAAAAAGGTGACCCTTGTAGCTGGAAGCTCCAACAAGGCATTAATGATGCGTTTGGATTGAAAGAATGGAATGGAATGAAGATTGAAATGATTCATTCTATTCTAGTTGAAAAAGTTATTTCATACTCTCCCTCCCCCAAGACCCTCATGGCTCAATGATAAAAAAATTACTCATAAGACTTTGGGCATGAAATCTTGGGCAAAAATGTTAAATTTTAGTTGAAACATAATTTTTTTCATTCTATAAGAATAAGTCATTTCATTCCTACCTTTATTACTTCAATCCAAACATAGCACAAGTGTAGTGCTCAAGTAGAAATCGAATTTCAAGTTCCCTACCCCTAATGGTGTTCCGTAATATGCTAGTCCTATGCCGAAGCCAAGCACCGTAGTCGCTGTCAATCGCCTTAAAAAGCCCATTTTCTGTCGAAAAAGATCTTGAGGGCAGAGTATATGTCCACATTTGGTGATTTCTTTTCATGAAAAGCCACCTGGGAGATTCGTGAACGAAGAGATATACTAGTAAACAGTAGAAGACTGCTGGAGTGCAAGTCCATAGGTAGCAGAGAATTCGCTAGGAAGAGCCTCTATTCAAATATGCAATAGTTATAGCCCGTAAAGATTGAAACCTTAGCATGAACCCTAAGAATGCGATGGTGCTCGCTTGTCGCCACCGTTTCCCCACGAGCTCTGACAATAGCGCGAGCACCCATGTTCCGATCGTTGGCCTGCCAAACCCGGAAATAAACCTTAGGGAAGAGTATACCCATATATATATATATTGGTGGAGATCATGGTGAGTAATCCTGCCACGAACATGATTAGACATGACGAGCATATGATGTTCTTGCGGCCGAGTGAGGAGTCAGCAATGCGATGAGAATAAATCCACCGGTCAGGAAACCTAGGCAGAAAAATGTTACTTACCATAGCCTAGCCTAGTTAATATGAGCTAGTAAGAGATCCTACGCCTAAAATTAGAAATATTATTAGCCAGATCAACGGTATAGATCAAATCTGAATTTAGCAAGCTAGCTTTTTGTGTTTAAACAACTGGTTTGTAACAGAGGAAGACATTGAATATCAAACCCAAATTTTTCAATCTCTCTAAATTCTCTCCTCTCTCTCTAATTTTCTAGAGTCTAGCAAGATTATAAAAACTGCTACATTGGTGCTTTCATTGAGAGTGCTCTGATGGCTAATTCCAATTCTATCGAGGCAATTTGCGCCCAGTTCGCTGAGCAAATTTCTGCTACTATGGTTGCTATTATCAAAGAACAATTTGCAGCCATAAATACTCGTACAAAATCACAGTCAGTGCATCAACGAAAAATGCTTATTTGTGGCTTTACGGAGGAGGAGGATTGCTTGTGTGAAGTAACAGATTCAATACAGTCAGTACACGAAGATGAGAGTGATGAAGATGGCGTGGCTCTGGATTTTTAGGAGGAAGAAGGTCATCTGAGTCGATTGCAGAGCCGACAAAATAATGACCCAGTTGGCCCTGAGGTTGGAGATCCAAAATGGGGTCACGTAAAATGACAATCATTTTCAGCCTGAGACTTGCAAAATTTAAAGAGTCTTATGGTAACTTGGGCAAAGCAGTGATAATTTTTTTTGAGTTCCTAAAGCTTCCAGATTCAAAAATTTATTTCTTCCCACCCTTACATAGTTTCAGCACTTTTAGCAATAGCAAGAAGGGAATACAGTTCCAATACGATACAGATTTAATGGTTTGTGTGAAGTTATTGGGCTCAGTTTCAGCTAGCCCAAAAGGATATTCTAGTGCAAATTTTGGAGTAACTTGTTTATATTGTGAAGGATTTGCTCTTTTGGAATGTTTAGCTGAAACTAACGGAAGTGTATTTATGCAAAGTAAGCTTGAGATCATGAAACTGATGAAATATGGTAAATATAATGAAAGTATTTGTGATGGGGTTGTAGTGTGCAAGTTCTCAGAATATAGTTTTGATTAGTCATGATTAGACATGACAGTCAGTGCATCAACGAAAAGTACTTATTTGTGGCTTTACGGAGGAGGATTGCTTGTGTGAAGTAACAGATTGAATACAGTCAGTATACCAAGATGAGTGATGAAGATGGCGTGGTTCTGGATTTTAAGGAGGAAGAAGGTCATCAGAGTCGATTGCATAGCCGACAAAATGATGACCCAGTTGGCCTTGAGGTTGGAGATCCAAAATGGGGTCACGCAGGGGTCCAAAATGACAAATCATTTTCAACCTGAGAATGATGACCAGATGAACCATTTTGAAGCCAATTCTCTCTCTCTCTAAGTGAATTCTCGGTGGACAATTTCGAGTTAGGGAAGTATTCTACCAATCTAAATGGATTACTTGTTGCGGGTAAAGTGTTTGACGAAATTCCCGAACGAGAATTGCATTATAAGGAGACTCAACCACCTACTAACAACATGGCCAACAAAATCAACACTGAACAAGTGGAATTGGAACTCGTGGTGAATTGTTTAAAATCAATGATAGAAATAGAATATACGACATTAAGATTACAAGTGTTGATAGGGTTTTCTCAACCGTGTGTGGGGATATGAAAAGCCCAGTTAGTACTCCTTCTGAAAATGGTGATTTCTTAATAAAATTGTTGTCTCATGGTTTCCCATAGCTTCCTCCCAAATACTACTTTATGATTTTTTACCCGAAAATCGTAACTAATGGTGAGATATATGTGAAAATGAAAAGTGATGATGATCTTAGTCGGTGGTGTTTGATTGCATCTTAATGCATCTTAAGAGCTCACTTCTTAATGTATCTTAAGAGTTCACATCTTTATATTAAGAGGTCATTTGAATAGTTTAGACTCATATTTATAGCTTAACTATTAAGAGGACCTCTTAATATAAAGTTGTGGGCCATTAAAATGCATTAAGAGATGAACTGTTAAAATGCATTAAGATGTAATCAAACACCACCTTAGTCTTGATTTACATGGTCCTAGTGTAGTCAGATTGTTGATAAAGCCATTTCCAAATTTAATTGAAAATGAGCAGGTTGGAAAATTGTTGATTGAAAAATTATGATGGATATGCTAGTTTCCAACATTCTTTACAAAAATTTATTGTCTAGAACCCTTTGATGTTGGACGAAAATTGCAAGTTGCTGGTATCCCAAAGAGAAACAAAGATGCAACTATAAAAGGTGGTATTGTTGGTCTAGCTGCTGAACTGGAAAGTTATGTGGTGCAAGTTAAACAACCCCACCTTGAGGGTAAACAAGGTCAGGCTATTGCAACTTTAAGTGTAAGGGATTTAGATGACATTGTGTGTACTTTAATTAGTAGGTGTTGCTTTGTCGTCTCCATTGGACCCTTCTATAAATATTGTGCTGATGTTTCAGGTTGAGAGACTTGCAAAATTTAAGAAGTCTTATGATAACTTGGGCAAAGCAGTGATAATTTTTTTTGAGTTCCTAAAGCTTCCAGATTCAAAAATTTATTTCTTCTCACCCTTACATAGTTTCGGCACTTTTAGCAATAGGCCAATAGCAAGAAGGGGATACAGTTCCAATACGACACAGATTCAATGGTTTGTGTGAAGTTATTGAGCTCAGTTTCAGTTAGCTCAAAATGATATTGTAGTGCAAATTTTGGAGTAACTTGTTTATATTGTGATGGATTTGCTCTTTTTGAATGTTTAACTGAAAAACTACCTTCAAAATAGGGGCTTGATATTTGCAAAATATGGAATGGAAGTGTATTTATGCAAAGTAAGCTTGAGATCATGAAACTGATGAAATATGGGAAATATAATGAAACTATTGGTGATGGGGTTGTAGTGAGCAAGTTCTCAGAATATAGTTGTGATGGTGATGGAAATTTTTGAAGAAAAATGGCCAAAGGTGTTTAGTGAAAAGCTTGATTGCCTCACATTATTTGTTCAACAGATTTAATACCTTTGGTGAGTGGGTCCAACATGTTTATAAATTCAAGATTAGTGGTGCTTATAGTTCCAATGAAAATAGGCCTTTAAAGATAACTAAATTGGTTTTACTTGTTGGAGCATTAGATGACATGCATTTTATGTTCTACAAAACTTTAACATTTGAAGAAATATATTGAAAATGAGATGAATATGCATCGCGGGAAGTTTGATTCAAGCCAAAGTGCTTCTCGGTCTACAAAGTTTGTGATTTTGAAAATATCAAAGGTGAAGAAAGAAATCAAATGTTGGCTTGTGGTAGATTGGATTGAAGATCTTGGCATCATGGTGGCTATTATACAAGGTAGTGGAGCTCTCTTAGAGAACATTGGAACAACTAACTTCAATATCCATGATGTTACTGGTAAACTTTTCATGGTTATTAGTGGAGAGTGGTTAGCATGAAGTTAACTTTGGTCAATTGACCAATACAGTGTCAACACGCAGGCCGGGAGTTGATCTCCCTCTTTGCGTGTCAGTAATGTATTGGTCAATTGACCAACTTATCATGAAATTAACTTAATGGTAACCGGATCCTTACCAGAACTGGGTACAGTGTGGAAGGTGGTGTTCTAAATTGGCTCATTTAACAACCCCTGTTGGGAAGCATACTTGGGCACTCTTATCTACTTTAAAATGGAGAAAGGAAAGAAGTACACTCACCATGGGTTCAGATTTGATGGTATTGTATCTTCAACTAAGTACACCGACCATGAATTGCAAGCAACACTTGCTACAAATTATAAGGAAAATCCTATGCAGCAACATGCAATTGCTTTTGTAATTGGAGTAGCAATCTCTCGAAGATCAACTTACAACAACAGACAATTTGATATTGGCATAATGATCTGGAAGTCGAGCTTAAACAAAGCAGTGATGCACCATGAAGGTATAGCTGCAGTTTTGGAGAATGAGGTAGCAATAACAGGCATGGTGGAAATGTCTTGTACCAAGTGCATTTGGTTCCAAATATTCATTTGTTTACGACAACCGCTTGGTGACATGGTGTTGTCAATTTTTGTGGTTACATTTCCACCTTGAGGACAAGGTGGATTTTGAGGGAAAGGTATTGTTACGTACCATAGTCGAGCCCAGGGGCGGAGGGAGTAGTTGGCTTTCGGGGCTATAGCCCGGCCCAATTTTTTTTTTTTACTAGATATACTATATAATTATGTAGTCCAAAGTAAAAAATATTAGAATAGCCTTGGTCAGTCCAGCTCGCCCCTCCGCCCCTGGTCGAGCCTAGTTAATATGAGCTGGTAAGAGAGATCCTACAGCTAAAATTAGAAATAGTATTAGCTAGATCAACGGTATAGATCAAATCTGAATTTAGCAAGCTAGCTTCTTGTGTTTAAACAACTGATCTGTAACAGAGGAATACATTGAAAATATCAAACCCAAATTTTCCAATCTCTCTAAATTCTCTCCTCTCTCTCTAATTTTCCGGAGTCTAGCAGAACTATAAAAACTGCTACAAAAGACGAGACGAGGCGGGCAAGGCCGGTGATGATGGAGCCGGCACATTCTAGGGGACCATTCTGATACGATAGACGCATGGGCAGGCAAATCCCACGACCATAAACTGGTGGGATTGAGGCATAGGTTTGGGTTGCAGCTGCTGAATGGTTGGATATTACAGTGCCATGTTGGTTGTGTGTCGGTGAAGATGCTGATGAACACTTGCTGTGCATCGAAGATTATTATCTTGACCTTAGAGACAAAGACATCCGGTTTTTCTTCGTTTGTGTCAAAATATCATACTTACTTTTTTCATTTTGGAATGTCGGATCTTTATTTTAGGTGGTTCAAAATGGATTTTTTTTGATAGAGGGGGGAGTGGGGGTGGGGGGGGGGGGGGGTGTGTGTGTGGTCAAGATAAAGTAGATATATTGAATATTGTTGTTATGCTATTAAAAAGAGTACTATAAATCCTTATATATAGGTTATTAGTTGAGTAATGATCAAGTTTGTGTGGGCACTGTGCACCAAATATACTTGATGACCAAATTCTAATAATAATATACTCTAATAGAATCATGATTCTAGAATAATCTTCTAACAATCAGTTATTAAGTTAATTATAATCTAAGTAATATTTACACTGCCATGTTATACTTAACTAAGTGCTATATATGTACGATTTAACTTAATTAAGTATATTTTATGTATAATATTTTTTAACTTACACTTAACTAAGTACTATATAAGTACAACTTAAGTATAATTTATATAGAAATGTTCTTTCTCTTTTGTCGTATACCTTTTATAGCTTTCAACATGTTCTATATTTTTAGTGATGTTATTCTCATCTACGCCTTGATTTTTCCTTTATATGGTCCTGAAACTATTACGTTACGTTGAGTTGCCGTTATTTCGACGAAAATTGCCATTTATATAAATAATTTCTAATTTTGCAATACATGTTAAAAGTTGCAGTTTGGCACAGACCGATACCTATCCTCTACACTGAAATAAGGCCGATACTTGAAGCATGTATCTCAATACGAGTCCGCATTTAATATTGAGATGAATTTTCGTCATATATAGCTACACTCTAAACTTATAGGCTAAGTTTGATTTCATATAGCTTGAGGGATTAAGGGAATAAGCAGACACTGTATATTATACCCTGTATGATTATTCTCGATAAGATTAGTCCCATTGAACCCATTGAACTTAGTTGTCTATATTAAATTCTAAAACTAACCTGACTGACAGTACTTCCATCATAATAATTTACATTACATAATAATAAACTTATTCGTAAGTTTTGGAAGGATATTTTGATTGGTAGAAAATTCGCCACGAAGAGCCTCTATTCAAATACACGATAGCCGGTAGTGTTCTAAAAGGCGGCCGCCTAGGCGCTAGGCCCTTCTCTGCCGCCTCGCTTAGGCCAAAAAATCCCTCTAAGAAATTAGGCGGGTTCTAGGGGGAGATTTTTTTTATAAAAATTTTAATAATTACCCAAACTAGATCTTGATATATTTATTTTTCTAATGATTTATCATATTCATAATGAATGTTGTAGCATATCAAATCACAACAACTGAACAAGATAAAGTCAAAATGGATAATTTTATTATAGTTGTAATTTTTTGAACTTGTACCAACTTCAAATTATATAAATGATGATACATTTGAAATATTTAGTTTAATTCAATATAATTCTTAAATTTATGTTTAGTTTCTTAAGTGTTAATGTTGAATTGAATTCTTAAAATTTTAACTTTTATTATTTAATAGTAATCTTGTTTATGAATAAAATTAATACGTTAAATATATGTGTTTGAACTTTAAGCAAAAGTCTTTATTATCTTTATTATAGATTGTTTTGCTTTATATTATTGTTTTGTTTATATAAATATAAGATAAAATATTAAAATTGACTTAAAATTAAAAATCCCGTCTAGGCCTTTAGGTGCTAGGCCCCCCGCCGTCCGCCTCCCGCCTAGTGCTTTTTAGAACATTGATAGCCGGTAATGATAGAAACCCTAGCATGAGCCGAAGAATCCAATGGTGCGATCATCACCGTTTCCCCACGAGTTCTGACAATAGCACAAGCATACATGTTCCGATGGTTGCCCTGCCAAACCAGGAAATAAACCTCAGGGAAGAGAATACCCATATATTGGTGGAGACCGTGGTGAGTGAGTAATCCGGCCACGTACATGACTAAACATGGCAAGAGAATGGGAAGAGAATACTCATATATCGGTTGGAATGAGTCATTCCATTCCCAATTTGATTCCTGCAATTCAAACGCAGCATTATAGCTTTCAACATATTCTATTTTTCATTTTTTTAGTGGCATTTTTCTTCTTAATTTACGCCTTGATTTCTCTTTATATGGTCCTAAACCGTTACATTACGACAAGTTGCAGAAGAAGTGTAAAAACATACACTTCATTTTCATGTACCGGATGTTTCCACTTAAAAAATTTGTTGTAATATTTAGTCAAGCGAGTACGAATCGAGTCCGAGCTGTTTGGTTCATTTTACGGCCTGAAAATGCCATCAGTTTTTTCCATCGTGTTGCACATGGGTTAGCTGAAATTGCTGATTCTTCTGATTTTGTGTTAATTGGGTGGAAGAAATTCCCGCTCGTATTCTTCCTCTAGTTGGCCGTTTAGATATTCAGGCTCAATAAATTTCAGCGTTTTGTGTTGTTTCAAGACAAAAAAAGAATTTTTTTTTAAAGGTGGTTGTGAACTCAACAATACATTTTCCCAACACTCTGCAGCACACTATTACTCTGAGCATGACGTTATATCCTAGAGTACTTCTATGCAGACCACCAAAATTTGGACAGAAAAATTAGACCGGAAGAATAAAATGAATTTGTTTCTGAGAACAAATTCTATCCAATTGTTCGCGGGAACCATTTTGTTCTTCAAATCTAATTTTCCTGTTCAATTTACCTGTCCGCATCTACTTAGCGTATATCCTCACCTCATTAGTACTAGTGTCACTATGCATTAATTGTGGCTTACCATTTTCATTTTAACATACCCCATACGCAACAAAATGGCTATTTATTTCTTCGATCTGCTCTCGTACAAAGGCAGAAAAGTCCCTTCACCTGTAATTTGATATGTGCTAAATGCCCTGATCAGCCAAAAAAACAACTAAATGCACTGTACATTATTTATTTTGTGGACATGATCAGTGCTTCTCATCTCTTTCTCGACCTAATCTGCTCACTAATGCTCAATCTGTTAGCAATAAAAGTATCATTTCAACTGCAAATTACAACGAAGGTAGTAGTGTTCTTAATCTTAATTAGACACCAACAACTCCATTATTAAGTGTTGGTGTTGCCGTTATCCTCTCCTTTTGTTCCTCTTCATCCATGGTATCACAAAGCTTCCCACCTCTTGTCTCCGGTAGGCACCCCACAAACATCCCACAAATCCCGATCGTCAACCCGAACACCCCATAGGAAAGTGCAGCATTTCCCCTTCCGGCGGCACTCAACAGCGGACTAGTTACCCCGCCGGACAGCGTCACTTGCCTCACAATTGCTACGGCTGAGTTCCTAATACACGTCGGAAACAACTCTAACGCGTAAATCAACAGCACGTCAAACGCCGTACATGTGCTGAAGAACGAAACCAACTCCATCCCAATTTGAACCCCCCTCCATTTGCTAGACCTAATCATCCCACACAGCACGCTACAAACACCACTCAATGTAGTGAATATTAACATTGCACTTCTCCTGTTAAGCTTTCCTATTACGAAAAAGGTGACCGTTGTAGCCGGAAGCTCCAACAAGGCATTCAGCGTAGTGCTCAAGTAGATATCGAATTTCAAGTTCCCGACCCCTAATGGGGTTCCGTAATATGCTAGTCCTGTGCCGAAGCCAAGCACCATAGTCGCTGTCAATCGCCTTAAAGCCCATTTTTTCTCGAAAAAGATCTTGAGGGCAGAGTATATGTCCACATCTGGTGATTTCTGTTCGACAGACATGTCTGCAAAACGAATTAGGGTTAAGCTGTTGCGCTTACTCGGTGGTGATAAACTTTTTAGGGTTGTAACAAATTCTTCCTTCTTTCCTTTCACGAAAAGCCACCTGGGAGACTCGTGAACGAAGAAATATACTAGTAAACAGTAGAGGGCTGCCGGGGTGCAAGTCCATAGGTAGAGAACTCGCCACGAAGAGCCTCTATTCAAATACCCTATCGCCGGTAAAGATAGAAACCCTAGCATGAATCCCAGGTATCCGACGGTGCTCACTTGTCCTCGCCACCGTTTCCCCACGAGCTCCGACGATAGCACGAGCGCAGATGTTATGATCGTTGCCCTGCCAAACCCGGAAATAAACCTCAGGGAAGAGTATACCCATATATTGGTGGAGATGGTGGTGAGCAATCCGGCCACGGACATGATTAGACATGACAAGAGCATGGTGTTCTTGCGGCCGAGTGAGGAGTCAGCCAGTGTGATGAGAATAAATCCACCGGTCAGGCAACCTAGGTAGAAAGACGAGGCGGGCAGGCCGGTGATGATCGAGCCGGCACATTCTAGGGACCATTCTGATACGATAGACGCATGGGCCGGCGAATCCCAGGACCATAAACTGGTGGGATTGAGGCATAGGTTCGGGTTGCAGCTGCTGAATGGGTGGATATTACAGTGCCATGTTGGTTGGGTGTCGGTGAAGATGCTGATGAACACTTGCTGTGCATCGAATACGAATGCGAGAGATATGAGCACAACTTGGAGGAGCTGCCTCCAGCCAAGGTCGCCAATATATTGTTCGATTGTCTCCTCCAAGGAGGAGTGGTTAGGCGAGTCGGGCTTTGACAGCAGTGGTGTAGTCGTGGTGTCCATCTTGTGTTGATATTTGCTTAGAAGAGTGTAGGAGAAATGAGAGAAAAAGGGTGTACATATACCGAGCCCCTCGTGATTCAATCGTAAAAAATTTACTCTACAGCTTTGGGAGTAACAAGAAAAATCAAAAATTTTGTTTAGGTATTCAAATTACATCTAAAACACATATTTTTTTTAAAATTTCAATTATAAAAAATATTAAATATTTTTTGAGAGTCACAAGAAAAATAAAAATAAAATAAAAAACGTTCAATTCTAATGTAGAATAATAATATCTGCCTAGACTTATTGTTTTAAAAGAGTTCTATGGATGTGGCCCGTCATTAAGTTGGAGATGATTAATGTCTATTTATTGTCCTGACCTCTCCCAGTTATATTTAATAATATAATAGAGTAGTAGTATCTCTCTTTTATTTTTATTTTTAATTTTATTATAACACTTATGTCCGGCTCAGATCTTGATTTTAGGTGGTTCAAAATGGATATTTTTGATATACGGGTGAATTTCGTCAAAATAAAATAGACGTATTGAATCTTATTATTATGTTACTATAAAAAGTACCGAAACCTTATATATAGTAATATAGGTTACTAGCTAGTTGAGTAGTGATCAAATATGTGTAGGCATTTGGTACCAAATATAGTTGTTGACCAAGTTCTAATAATATATATATTTTAATGTTATACTTAATTAGGTGTTATATTAGTATAATTTAACATAACCAAGTACATTTTATATATGTACAATATTTTTTTCAGAATTTTTTAAGTTATATTTAACTAGGTATTATTTAAGTACAATATATTTTAGTATAATTTATAGAGAAATGTCAATTCTCTTTTGTCGTCTACCTTTTATACCTTTCAACAGGTTCTATTTTTTTAGTCATGTTATTCTCATTTACGCCTTAATTTCTTATTTATGCAGGTCCGAAACATAATTCCTAATTTTGTGTTTTGTGTTAAATTTGAAGTTTTTGGCACAGACCGATTCCTATCCTATACGTTAATATTTTCTCTACGTTGATCAATATGTTGATATAAATATATCACATCAATAATTTATAAAATAATTTATATCTATATCATTGCTACACTAATATTTTGGTGTAAAGACCGATACTTGAAGCATGTATCTCATTTAATATTGAGATGAATTTTGGTCATATATAGCTACACTCTAAACTTATAGGTTAAGTTTGACTTCATATACCTCGAGGGATTAATGAAATAAGCAGACACTGTATATGTATTGCCCTGTATGATTATTCTCGATAAGATAATTAGTCCCATTGAACACATTGAGCTTAGTTGCCTATATTAAATTCTAAAGCTAACCTGACTGACAGTGTTTGACATGATTGCCCCTCCTCTTTCTACTGAAATACTCAATCGGTTGAGTAGAAAAGTGTCATTTTACCCCGCCACACAATTACTTGCCTCACTAAGTTCCTAATACACGAGGAAAACTCTAGTGCGTAAATCAAAAGCTAAATACAGTTCCGTTACATCAAGTACCATCATATATTTATAATTCGAGAGTCTTAAAGAATTTGAATTTATAATTTATTATATCAAAGTTTTAATTGTATTTAGCTCCAATTTCAAAATCAGATCAAAATTAGTCGGAATACCTAATTTTCCGATTTGTATATCGTTTGACCGTATAAAATATGGGCTAATGATATTTATGTTACATTAAATACTATCAAATTTATAATTTATTACATCAAATACAATTAAAATTATTCGAAATACCTAAATTTCAATAAGACAAGAATTGTATATGATTTGACTTATTAAATTCATATAAAATTTGTTTAAATACTTATTTTGACATATTCTCTGATTTCCTAAACACTCCATACTAGTCTGGGAGGTATTATAATAGTGACGTGGTGATTGAAATATATAACAACTCCCTATTTATTATTGGTCCAGGTATACAGTCTAAATATATACGTAATATCAGTCTAAATATATACAGTCTAAAAATGAAAAAAAGAAAAAAGGGACAGAAATACTTCGCTACTAATATACTCTCTCAATTTTAAATTATATGATTATTTTTTATTATTAAAAGTCGATTTGAGACATTTTCAAACTTAAAATTGAGATGATTAATTAAAAATTATGAAACACAAAAACTGATAATGATTTTTAGATGATTTATAATATTCATAACTGTATTGATTAAAATTAAAAAAAATCTATAATAATTTTTAATTTAAAAATCTCAAAAGTAAACTTTAAAACATCAACAATCATCAAATAATATAGAATGCAGAGAGTATTAAATAAAATTGGGAGATGCCTACCAGCACAATAAATAGACATTAATCATCTCCAACTTGAGGCCGACGTCCCTCCTCTATCAACAATATTCATATCCCTCCTTTTTCTTTTCTTCTCTTTTTAAAAAACTTATTGTAACAATATTATTTAGAAAATTGTTAAATTTACAATACTTTTTGTTATTTTCACAACAAAAGAGTCGCCGTAGATGTATAGTGACGGTAAAATTAAATTGTCGTTATAAGATCTATAACGACACTTTTGTTGTGAAAATTACATTTTCTATTGTGAATTTAACAATTTTCTATTATTTATTGACTTAACAGGAAGAGAGGGAATATATCCTTCACCTAGACGATTCTACGGGATGCATTTTAACACATTTCAATTACAAAAAAATTTAAAAAAATGCATCAATCAACATTACCTGCCTCTTTTTTTTTTAAATAATGCTACTATCAGATAATTTTGGGTTACATAATGCTCACATACACACACATGCATACTGTGGGTCCTGTGTGACATGCAGGGCCCGCAAATATGAATGTGTGTGTATGAGCTTTATGTGACCTAAATTATGTGATAGTAGCATTGCTCTTTTTTTTTAGAACCTATCAATACAAAAATATAACAAGACAAAACCGAGTTGTTTTTGTTGGTCCCGAGTCGGCTCAATAGCTTTTTTTGTTAACTCAGTAGGTCAATTTTTTTTCTCTTGGTCTTACCAATATTACAATGTATCTTTTGTCTCATTTAATATGCAGTGTAATAATAATACATTAATATTACTATACTATATACACAGTATTTTAATTTTTAGTATGAACTTGCTAATGATATTTATAATATTATGACTATTAGCTTTCCTACCAACATGCAATGTATTTTTTGCCCCAAATAACATGCAATGCAACAATACACTAATATTGCTACGTACATTGTGTGGAAAATAATTTATCCGCTATGCCGAATTTAAGTCAAATTCAAGCATCGATTCAAGCTTATTCCCCTTTGGTATATTTTCCCAACAGTCGCGAAGGTAGTAATAAATTTTACTGGGGTCAAAATTATTGCTAAGCTATAAATAATTTGACAAGAGTCAATTTTTTTTAATACTTTTGAACTTTCGGATCACACATATTATATATATATATATATATATATATATATATATATATATATACTATATTACAAGAGAAAAATATATATACACAGCTGTGTAGTACACAGTCGCCTATGACGACGAATTTTTTAGGTTATAGCGACAGTTCACCCACTGCTATAATTATTCTGGTCTATGGAGACCGATGAACTGTCACTATAGCTCAAAAAAACCATCGTCATAGGCGACTATGTAATACACAACTGTGTATATACATATAGCCCATATTACAATGACAGTATAATAAGTAATAATATATGGTATATATACACTATATTGACTCATAATAAACTTTTTTAATCACAAAACTATTCATAAATAAATAATTCATTAATTATTTTTAAAAATAACATAAATTAGATTATTATTTAATTTAAAATATTGAAGAGAGATATACATATATTGAGAGGATATGAGTCGTATGTGGTTAAACTTTGATTGACAAAGTTATAAATTATCAATTTGATCCTGTATAATAGAAAATTTATAAAATTTTAGTGGGATCAATTTATATATAAAACTTAAAATTTTTAAAATTACCTTACATTATAAAGTAATTATTATTTTTAGTGGAGTCGATTCACCCCATCTGCATCCCAAGGAACAATATTTTCCCTCTTCAGTAAGTTGGTTTTTCAAAAATGGGGCACTATTGTATACAAAAGGGCAAGAATCTAATTCGGTTCATATCGAGCCCACCGGGTCGAACCACCCCCAAAATGGTTCGAATGATGGTGCTTATTGGTTAGACCTCGCAATCGATGAAACAACTAGTGATAATCTCAGGAAGTGCAATTTGCGAGATGCAGTATATATTTACACATTAAGCTTATGTTTGGCACGATATTTACGATATAGGCTCAAACTCTTATTTTCTCTTGAAAAAGTTAACTATTCAAGAGGGGATGTTCAAGTCTATATCAACCCCACATTGATATTTCATACTACTAATGTGGGATTTGCCCCCATATAATAAGCTCACATTGATATTCATAACATTTTCTACCTTTTTAATGGGGCAGCTAGGGCTAAAATTGAGTTTATTAATATTTCCTTGGAAAAATCGGAGAACATGTCAGTAATCGGGAACATGTGACACTAAGAATCAATAATTTTAACGGAAATATAAAAAATGTTTATTTTTCGGAACATAGTAAAAGGGTTTGAGTAAGTGCTTCAAACCTCGAGTACGAAAAGGGTAACAATGTTGTGAACTATGCGTCGTTACATAGACACGCAGCGTTTTCACTGGTCGGATTTGTGGTGGAAGGGAAGACGGGGATTGGAGTAAGGAGCGATACGACGAGAGTTAAGATTGTGATGGACACTGGGGCGGCCTTTGTGATGGTTTTGGGGCGGAGCATTTGGGCCAATCCGTAGTTGTTGAACCACCATGGTTGAATTGTGTAAGGGAATTGGGGCCCAAGATTGTTATGATATTGATGATGAGCTGAGGAAAGTGGAGAAGTTGTTGCCAGGCAAGCTGAAAGGGGAGTTTGAGAAAATTATGAGAGATCTTCCACCTTAGGTATTAGGTTAGCAAGGGCTACTGGCCCAAAAATGAAGGGTAATTGGTGTGGGGATGAGAGGGTTTCACTTTGTTTGATTTTTTAAATGATTTTTTTTTCTCAAAAGTGAACATCACTTCTTGGTAATTTGATATTAATCTCAATCATTTATATGTTCCTTCAATAGAATCAGAGATTCCATGCTTCCTTTAAAAAATAAGTTTGTTAATTTTCCTTTTTTTAAATATAAAAATTGCATATAAACATAAAAATTTTAATAGTTAAGATATGATATTAAAATATATAAGATCAAATGACAAAATATTATTTCTCAATATATTCTTTAATATATTTGTAACACTCTAGTACCACATCGAAAAATATAAAAAACTTATTTGTACTAAAATAATTAAGTTACTAACAATAGTACCTTCAGTCATTACCAATTGGGTGAGTTTCTAAGAAGATACTATTGAATCAGTGGTTTAAGGTCTTATTTGGATTGATTTAATTAGATTTGGACTATGTATTTGACCCGAATTGTTATATATAGTATCAGAGTCGACTCTCAAAAGCTCGGGTCATCTGATCGGGTTGCTGGATGTACTTAAGTAATTAAGTTACTAACAATAGTACCTTCAGTCATGACCTTTTAGGTGTAAGTCTGTGACCTAAGAAGATACTTTGGGTCAGTCCTTTTTGGGTGTGAGCCTTTGGTAGACTAAGATGATCCAAGAAAATACTATTGGGTCAGTGATTTAAACTCTTATTTGAATGAATTTGATTCGATTTGGATTTTGAATTTGACCCAAGTTGTTACAATATCGATGAAACAATACTCAAATTTCTTTTATTAAAAACAAAAATATATTGTAAAGTTGAGATATGAATCAACTTTTTTTTTTTTTTTTTTTTTGAGAATCTACACTATTATATGATTATTTTTGACTTTTGAAAGTCAATTTAAGATATTTTCAAACTCAAAATTGAGATGACTAATTAAAAATTATGAAACAATAAAACTTACAATGAATAATGCTTTTTAGATATTTCAATATTCATCATTGTATTGATTAAAATTAAAAGAATTTATGCCAATTTTTTGTTTAAAAATATTAAAAATTGACATTAAAAAACCAATAATGATCAAATAATATAAAAAAATATAGAGAGTATTAAATAAAATTGGGAGAGATGCCGACCTGGACAATAAATAGACATTAATCATCTCCAACTCACTGACCGTCCGATAAAAGCGGATATAACCTCTTAGGCCAGTGAGGTCAAATTTGAAATAAACAAATCCCCGCAAAAAAAAAAATATAGTACTAATATTAAACTACAAAACTAAATAATGCCCAAATATTATTTATAGTAACATTTTTTGAGATTTTATTATTTAAAATTGTTGTATGATAGTCTCATTTTTATTAATTTCAAAAATCCACAAGCAATTACAAAAAAAAACCCTCAAGCAATTACAAAAAATCTCAAAGCAATTGCTAAATTATAAATAAAAAATACAACTTATCGAATTTCTCTAAAGTCGAGCTAGTGGAAAGAATTAGGCCAAACCGCTAGATGAGAAATAGAGAGACAAAAAGTATTGTAGTGACCAGGGTAATATAGAATATGAATTTTGAAGAATTTAATACTACCTCCATTCTAAAATTAGATACATATTTTGATTTTTTAAAATCAATTTGTGAAATCCTAAAACTCAAATTGATATAAGTTTATGTTTTGAAAACAACAAAGACAATAATTAGTCGTATTTTATAGTTAGTTTACAATTGTTATAATTGTTGTATTAAAATTAAAAAACTTCATGTTAATTTTAAATTTTAAAATTTCGCAAACTAATTTTAAAAAATCAAAATGTATATCAAATTTTAGAACCGAGATAGTATTTTTCAAACTAAACTTTAAAAAATCTTAAAATTTTATTTTCTTTTTTTTTTACCCTCGAAAAATCAGTGGGATTTCCCCTGCCCCTTACTTAGATCAGCACCTGCCGACCAAATACATCCCTCCTCTGTCAACAATATTCATATCACTTGGAAATGGACCAATTTTAGTAAATGCATCCATCAACATACCTACCTCCTCCATATCACCTGGAAATGGGCCATGCATCAATCAACAGACCTACCCTACCTCCTTTTTTTCTTCTCTTTTGTAAAAACATATCGTAACAATATTATTTATTGACTTAGCCGGAAGAGAGGGAATCTATTCTTCATCTAGACCATTCTACGGATAGATTCATTTTGCCTCGGGCCATAGAGAAACTTGAGAGGGGATTGGGGAGGGGGGGGGGGGGGGGGGGGGGGGGAATATAACACATTTTTTTTTATTTTAATTACAAAAAAAAATGCATCAATCAACATCACCTCTTTTTTTCTTCTCTTTTTTAAAAACTTATCGTAACAATATTAGTAATTGACTTAGGGAATCTATCCTTCATCTAGACGACGATTCTACGGATGCATTTTGTCTCAGGGCATGGACAAACTTGAGAGGGGGAGGGGAGGGCGAGGGTTGGGTAAAAAAACCGGTTTTTTTGATTTTTGGGTGAACCGGCCGGTTCGGGATAAATATGAACTGGTTCGGTACCGGTAAAATTAACCGGTATATACTGGCTAAACGGTTTCGGCTTCAGGATGTGATTTGCATGGTTCGGTATTAACCGGACCAGATCGGACCGGTTATACCGGTTACTTAATAATTTATTAATTTTATTTATTTAATTACTTATGTTTTCTGTCTTTCTTTCTTTTAGACTTCATCACGATTTCCAAATAGATCTAGGCCGGAGGGGGAGGGGAATATAACATATTTTTTTTATTTTAATTACAAAAAAAATGCATCAATCAACACACCTCTTTTTTTTTTTTTTTTAACCTATCAATACCAAAATATAACAAGACAAAAGCGTTGTTTTTGTTGGTTGTCGGCTCAATAACTTTTTTTGTTAACTCAGTAGGTCAATTTCTTTTTCTTGATTTTACCAATATAGATAATAGAATGTATATTTTGCCTCAGTTAATATGCATGTAATAATAATACATTAATATTACTATGTACATAGTATTCTACTTTTTTACCATGAATTTACCAATAATATTTATAATATTATGAGTATTAGCTTTCCTACCAACATGCAATGTATTTTTTGCCCCAAATAACATGCAATGCAAACAATACATTAATATTACTACACAGGGCCGGCCCTGAGGGGTGCAGAATGGGCGACTGCACAGGGTTCTCAAATTTTGAGGGCCCCGAGTTTTTATTTTATTTTTTTTGTGTATATGTAGAAAATTGATTATGGAAGTTTGATTGATTACTACATACAATGTATTTAAAAATTTTTACTTTGAACTTACCAATGATATATTTTATAATATATATTTTGACAATTATCTTTTCTAATTTATGAATCGAATTAGTATAAAACTATCTCATTTATTTGCATGGTGATCTAATATATTATAAATAATACTCTAATTACAAATTTACGATGGATCAACATATTCTTTTGAATCAACTATTTTGTGAAAGAGATAATCCTATTATATATATATAAAAAAATGATTGACAACACCAATATAATGTTATCCTACTGAATGAAGAGATATGTATTAATTTTTTTTAATCTGCCAATCAATATCTCAAGGCATAAATATTTTTTTCAAATGTCAAAATAACTCGTATAAATATTGCACGTTGCGTAGAGGACAATGCATAAAAAAAATGACCGTAATTTTCTTTTTAAATATTGAATGTAACACGTACATTATATGAATTATAATGATATAATGTAATGATTTAATTTGAAATTGAAAACATTAATTATTATTATAATAATTTCATTCATATACATATAGTTTTTAAAGCCTTCTTTATATTTGATTTTTTAAATTTATCTATACTTTGCACTGGTTATAAAACTTGTTCTATTATATTTCGATTTTACGAATACATTTGGTTTTTCAATTCCAACAGAAAAAAGAGATTTTAATATGTACCCTTAGGGCACATGCTAAGCACACAGTTCAAGAGAATATTCTCTTGAACTGTGTGCATATTCCCTTAATTTTTGCATTTGCACCAAATTCAAGGGAATATGCACACAATTTAAGAGAATATTCTCTTGAACTGTGTGCTTAGCATGTGCCCTAATAACACATGTTAAGAAATTCCATTTAACATACTCCTTTTTTGCCCTCACTTGTGTTATAATGTTTCAATTCACTGCTGTTGGATTTAAGCCGTCACCTTTCTAGATACCCAAAGAGTGAGAACAATTATCGGACCAAGAATATTTACGGACAATATTATGGCGTCTGATTAGTACACATTCTTTCTAGTGCACAATAACAATAAATTTATGTCAATAATAAATAACGACTTATATGTATATATGAGATAATTAAGAATTAAAAATATTTTTTTATCTTAATTTATTTTATATTACCTTAATGTTCTACGTTAGTCAGAATTTAAATTCGTTATAGATTTGTCTACATATAAATCATTTTCCTATCACAATCAATTTTATAAGCCTACTTGGGTGTTGAGTATTTACTTGTAAGAATTGAATTCTTTACATTGAATAGTTGCAACTCCAGAAAAATAAATAAAATACAGTAACATGTTTCTTACAAAAATTCATTCATATATATGTGTGGATCTTGATAACATATAGATTTGATATGGATTCTGTTGGGATGTAATTATTTGGGTCTAGCTAAGGTGTAACCCAACTTATTTAATGGATCGGATTTGGTGTTGGCCCATATATATTTATTTGGACAGATTGCTCAAATAGTGGGAGAGACCTTATTAAAGTAAGATTGTATTTTCTTATTTGGTGGGATAAGGAGATCTAACTTAAAAGGAAGCGATTAGTCATTAATTGCAGTTATAAGGTGATTCTAAAAAAGGACTCCTACTCCCAGTTGAATTCGGATGAACATGACTTCTATAAATACAGCAACAAGCAAGGAAAGATAGAACACAATTACATATGACACAAATAAACAACTTGTACTCCCATATTATTTTATAGTGGATTTATTCTCTCTCTCCTTGGTTTTTTTCTAAATGAGTTTCCACGTAAATTCTTGTGTTCATAATTTATATCTTTGTATGTTTATCTGAGTGTATTTCGTAAGTTTGATTACACAACAAAACAATCAACTACTCCATCAACCGTTAAAGCGATTTTGGCCTGCTGTTTTGGTAATTTTGTCAGTCGTACAAAATCAGGCGTTAACATTGGCGCCGTCTGTGGGAACGCAAAATTCTATTCGAGAAATCACCAGAGATAAGTATCAAATTATATTTATTTATGAAATTTATACGCATGATTAAATTATATTTATTTACACAATTTTAACGGATGATCGCATGCAATAAATAAATATGATTAGGATGATACAAAACAAATAATATATATGTTATTATATGATACACTGATGACGTTTGCAATGGTTTGTAATAACTAATATATGTGATATTGAAAACAATTAATTGACATATCAATATATCTCGAGTCCTGTGACAGGATTGATGGAACCTGGCAGTGGAAAGATGATGATGCAAGCATCATGATGAAAAGGGAAAAATTATTTGCAGTACAAAAACAACATAGTATCATCATGCCAAAACATTTGCACTGGTCATTCACTTCGGCAATTCGCTTCAACTGCGCCAAGCTAAGTCCACAACACCATCGGACTTCGGCAAGAAAAGGAACCGCCCAGTATCGTCAATCTTGACCAATATCATTTATCGAATTCGGGTAATAAATAGTCCTTCAGAATTGACTTTGTTCCCCCCAAACAGGAAAACGTCTTTCGAAAGTGGCTTTGTTCCCCCCGAACAGACAAACGTCCTTCAGAAGTGGCTTTATTCCCCCCGAAAGGACAAACGTCCTTCGGAAGTGGCTTTGTTCCCTCCGAACGGACAAAACGTTATTTGGAGGTGGCTTTGTTCCCCCCGAACGGATAAACGTTCTTCGAAAGTGGCTTTGTTCTCCCTCAACAGACAAAACGTCCTTCGAAAGTGGCTTTGTTCCCTTCGAACGGACAAATGTCCTTCGAAAGTGGCTTTGTTCCCCCCGAACGGACAAAAGCTTCCCCACGGATTGGGAAGTCAATTTTGGTGTTATAAGGTCGGATGGTGTTATAAGGTTGAACAGTTCTTCGGAACGAATATCTTCATTAATTGTTATTTAGTTCTTCGAAACGAGTATTTTCTATATTTATATCTTCAGTTGTGATAAGGTTGGTTATTTGACTTCGGTTGTGATAAGTTTGGTTATTTGTCTTCGGTTCTGATAAGGCTGGTTATCTGTTCGGTGTATGGTGTTTGGGTGTGATAGTTCGTCTTCGGCAGATACGGATCTTTTGTCGATATAAATTTTTATACTCTTTTATTTTAAGTTCCTTAGAAATAAGAGACTGGGGGCAATATTAGGATGTGATTATTTGGGTCTAGCCAAGGTGTAGCCCAACTTATTTAATAGACCGAATTTGGTGTTAGCCTATATATATTTATTTGGACAGATTGCTCAAATAGTGGGAGAGTCCTTATTAAAGTAAAATTGTGCTTCCTTATTTGGTGAGATAAGGAGATCTAACTTGGGAAGGAAGCGATCAGTCATTAATTACAATTATAAGGTGATTCTAAAAAGAACTCCAACTCCTAGTTGGATTCGGGTGGACATGACTTCTAAAAATACAGCAACAAGCAAGGGAAGATAGAACACAATTACATATGACACAAATAAACAACTTGCAACCCCATAGTATTTTAAATTGGATTAATTCTCTCTCTCCGTGATTTTTTTTTAATTGGGTTTCGACGTAAATTCTTGTGTTCATATTTTATATCTTTGTATGTTTATCTGAGTGTATTTCGTGAGTTTGATTACACACTAATACAA
The DNA here is from genome assembly GCA_020205555.1 of Panax stipuleanatus. NCBI lineage: Eukaryota > Viridiplantae > Streptophyta > Magnoliopsida > Apiales > Araliaceae > Panax > Panax stipuleanatus. The sequence continues at coordinate 3,108,432 of CM035118.1, forward strand.
TCAACTACTCCATCAACCATTAACGCGATTTTGGCCTGTTGTTTTAGTGATTTCGTTAGGCGTACAAAATCAGAAGTTAACATTAGCTCCGTCTGTGGGAACTCAAAATTCTATTTGAGAAATCACCAGAGATAAGTACCAAATTATATTTATTTATGAAATTTATACGCATGATTAAATTATATTTATTTACGCAATTTGGACGGATGATCGCATGCAATAAATAAATATGATTAGGACGATACAAAACAAGTAACATATATGTTATTATATGATACACTGATGCCGTTTGCAATGGTTCGTAATAACTAATATATGTGATATTGAAAATAATTAATTGACATATCAATATATCTCGAGTCTCGTGACAGGATTGATGGAGCCTGGTAGCGGAAAGATGATGATGCAAGCATTATGATGAAAAGAACAAAATTGTTTGCAATACAACAACAACATAGTATCATCATGCCAAAACATTTGCACTGGTCATTCACTTCGGCAATTCGCTTTAACTGCCCCAAGCTAAGTCCACAAAACCATCGAACTTCAGCAAGAAAAGGAACCACCCAGTATCGTCAATCTTGACCAATATCATTTATCGAATTCGGGTAATAAATAGTCCTTCGAAAGTGACTTTGTTCCCCTCGAACGGGAAAACTTTCTTCAGAAGTGGCTTTGTTCCCCCCGAACAGACAAACGTCCTTCAGAAGTGGCTTTGTTCCCTCCGAACGGATAAAACGTCATTCGTAGGTGGTTTTGTTCCCCCCGAACGGATAAACGTCCTTCGAAAGTGGCTTTGTTCTCCCTCAACAGACAAAACGTCCTTCGAAGGTGGATTTGTTCCCCCTGAACGGACAAACGTCCTTCGAAAGTGGCTTTGTTCCCCCCGAACGGACCAAAACTTCCCAACGGATTGGGAAGGCAATTTTGGTGTTATTAGGTCGGATGGTGTTATAAGGTTGAACAGTTGTTCGAACGAATATCTTCATTAATTGTTATTCAGTTCTTCAGAACGAGTATTTTCATTATTTATATCTTCAGTTGTGATAAGGTTGGTTATTTGACTTCGGTTGTGATAAGGTTGTTTATTTGTCTTCGGTTCTGATAAGACTGGTTATCTGTTCGGCGTATAGTGTTTGGGTGTGACAGTTCATCTTCGGCAGATACGGATCTTTTGTCGGTATAAATTTGTATACTCTCTTATTTTAAGTTCCTTAAAAATAAGAGACTGGGGGGCAATGTTGGGATGTGATTATTTGGGTCTAGCCAAGGTGTAGCCCAACTTATTTAATGGACCGGATTTGGTGTTGGCATATATATATTTATTTGGATAGATTGCTCAAATAGTGGGAGAGTCCTTATTATAGTAAAATTGTGTTTCTTTATTTGGTGGGATAAGGAGATCTACCTTGGGAAGGAAGCGATCAGTCATTAATTGAAGTTATAAGGTAATTCTAAAAAGAACTCCTACTCCTAGTTGGATTCGGGTGGACATGACTTCTATAAATACAGCAACAAGCAAGGGAAGATAGAAAATAATTACATATGACAAATGAACAACTTGTACCCCCATAGTATTTTAAAATGGATTAATTATCTCTCTCCGTGGTTTTTTTCCAATTAGGTTTCGACGTAAATTCTTGTGTTCATATTTTATATCTTTGTATGTTTATCTGAGTGTATTTCGTGAGTTTGATTACACACCAATACAATCAACTACTCCATCAACCGTTAACGCGATTTTGGCCTGTTGTTTTGATGATTTTGTCAGGCGTACAAAATCAGGCGTTAACATTTGCGCTGTCTGTGGGAACGCAAAATTCTATTCGAGAAATCACCAGAGATAAGTATCAAATTATATTTATTTATGAAATTTATACGCATGATTAAATTATATTTATTTACACAATTTCGATAGATGATCGCATACAATAAATAAATATGATTAGGATGATACAAAACAAGTAATATATATGTTATTATATGATACACTGATGACGTTTGCAATGGTTCGTAATAACTAATATATGTGATATTGAAAACAATTAATTGGAATATCAATATATCTCGAGTCTCGTGGCAGGATTGATGGAGCCAGGCAATGGAAAGATTGTAACACCCTCTTTCCGAAATAGAAAGAGAGGTTACTCAAAACACAACAAAACAAAACAAAAGCTCTATGCCACGAAAGAATAGTATTTATAACCAATAAATATCAGAAGGTCAAACCAGAATAAATGTCAAACTAGCCCAAACCATAATCTGAAATAATTATTACAACTACAAATAAACCATTTGACAACGTAAACAAAACGTCTAAATCATTGGATCGAATGGGATGTGATTATTTGGGTCTATCCAAGGTGTAGCCCAACTTATTTAATGAACCGAATTTGGTGTTGGCCTATATGTATTTATTTGGATAGATTGGTCAAATAGTGGGAGAGTCCTTATTAAAGTAAAATTGTATTTCTTTATTTGGTGGGATAAGGAGATCTACCTTGGGAAGGAAGCGATCAGTCCTTAATTGCAGTTATAAGGTGATTCTAAAAAGAACTCCTACTCCTAGTTGGATTCGGGTGGACATGACTTCTATAAATACAGCAACAAGCAAGGGAAGATAGAAAACAATTACATATGACAAATGAACAACTTGTACCCCCATATTATTTTAAAATGGATTAATTCTCTATCTCTCTCCGTGGTTTTTTTCCAATTAGGTTTCGACGTAAATTTTTGTGTTCATATTTTATATCTTTGTATGTTTATCTGAGTGTATTTCGTGAGTTTGATTACACACCAATACAATCAACTACTCCATCAACTGTTAACGCGATTTTGGCCTGCTGTTTTGGTGATTTCGTCAGGCGTACAAAATCAGGCGTTAACATTGGCGTCGTCTGTGGGAACGCAAAATTCTATTCGAGAAATCACCAGAGATAAGTATCAAATTATATTTATTTATGAAATTTATACGCATGATTAAATTATATTTATTTACGCAATTTCGACGGATGATCGCATACAATAAATAAATATGATTAGGATGATACAAAACAAGTAATATATATGTTATTATATGATACACTGATGACGTTTGCAATGGTTCGTAATAACTAGTATATGTGATATTGAAAACAATTAATTGGCATATCAATATATCTCGAGTCTCGTGACAGGATTGATGGAGCCAGGCAGTGGAAAGATTGTAACACCCTCTTTCCAAAATTAAAAGAGAGGTTACTCAAAGCACAACAAAATAAAACGAAAGCTCTATGCCACGAAAGGATAGTATTTATAACCAATAAATATCAAAAGGTCAAACCAGAATAAATGTCAAACTAGCCCAAACCATAATCTGAAATAGTTATTACAACTACAAATAAACCATTTGACAACCTAAACAAAACGTCTAATCATTGGATCGAATGGAGCTCTCATCACATTTGCCCTTGATCCCCCTGATTACCTGCCGAAAAAAAATATAGCATGAGCCAAATGCCCAGTATGGATATAGAATACAAGAATAATGAAACGAAATAACTAACTCAATAAAATGAACTAAACTGTAACGAACAAACTAATACAACGAAATAATAGGCTAAATCAAATGGCTGTGTGTTATTTCATACCGAGTTCAAAATAAAATAAAAATATACATTGCCACACATGCAAGTCAAATAATGCCACACAGGCAAGTCACACACATTGGACCGCGAATCCAAATGTATGTAAAATCAGAAGGCGTGCTTGGCACAAACATCGCCACTCCGTAGAACAGAACATAACAGAAACTAGGGTCGACCCATACGCCTCCCTCAACCAAACACCAAATGGCCAACTCCCACCGGAGCACAAAACAGAGACGCCGTGGACTGATCACACTGTCACGGAAGGTGTCATGCCTCGGTGCCAAGAGGACATGCTTGTGGTACCCCCACAGGTGGTTATAGCTCAGTTATATCCTACGGTATATTCTAATAATAATATCATGTCACAACACATGCGACACAATATTAACACAAAGGGTTCTAGTATGTACATATAAAAACGAAACAAATATAAATATAAAACTCCAAAGATACGTTAACATGTACATCTCTAAAAGATTAAAATAAATACTAAATATGTTAATCCAATTCAAGAGTACAAACACGAGTTCTATGTATCACTACTAAGACGAAACTATCACAAGAATTTGAGAATGAATGACCATGAGAAACAATAACCAATTTCTAAACGAGAAACAAAACGAACAAATTAAATTTAATAAGAGAATCGCTGAAGGAGTACGAAATTCGTACCTATATTAAGCAATGTAATATCCGAAATTATATTCCAAAAATTATTCGTTTAGGCGCCCTCCGTTTGAACTAATTAAACAAGATAATAAATTTTGTACAATTAGTGAATTATTATTACTATTATTATTATTATTATTATCATTATTATACTTATTATTATTATTATTATACTACGTAATGATTCTAAGAATGCAGATTACTATTTTAGCTCCATAGCCATATAACAAGTCATATATCTAAATTGGATCAAATATAATATTATATTAAATGAATCTAAACATGTCTAGGATATACACCACTCAGCTGTTATTTTCTTTTAATTATTACTATACATACAAACAACAATAAAATGCAAACAATCAATGTCTCACTGTACTGGATCAGTGGTGTGAAGGATAATACAGTGAACATTAGAAAAATATACGCATTTGCTGTAAAAAATTTGTACCAGCGACCCGTTCGTCACTCACTACATATATGTGATAAACATATTTTAACCCACCAATCAAGAAATAATTTCAAACAACTCATTATTAATAGGAATAGGACATTACCTTTTTGCTTCCTATTCTTGCTTCCGCCATTTTCCTCTCTTCCCCTCGGTTTGTATCAGATATGTGAGGAATATTAGGTTTTAGTTATTATTTATATATCTTATTATTTCTATAAATTTTAATAGAATTTTAATATTACACAAATATAAATTAGATCCAATTAGTTTTAAGGCCCAATTAATGTAGTCCATATAATTAAATACAATTTGATCCAAACATAAGAAAAGCCCAATTAAAATATTTAAAAAATATAAAATTAAATGTCATTTATTTATTTATTTATTTTTTCGAGTATTACAAAGATGATGATGCAAGCATCATGATGAAAAGGGCAAAATTATTTGCAGTACAACAACAACATAATATCATCATGCCAAAACATTTGCACTGGTCATTCACTTTGGCAGTTCGCTTCAACTGCCCCTAGCTAAGTCCACACCACCATCGGACTTCGGCAAGAAAAGGAACTACCCAGCAACGTCAATCTTGACCAATATCATCTATCGAATTCGGGTAATAAACCGTCATTCGGAAGTGGCTTTGTTCCCTCCGAATGGACAGACGTCCTTCGGAAGTGGTTTTGTTCACCCCGAATAGACAAACGTCCTTCAGAAGAGGCTTTGTTCCCCCCGAACTGACAAACGTCCTTCGAAAGTGGCTTTGTTCCCCCCGAACGGAGAAAACCTCATTCGAAGGTGGCTTTGTTCCCCCCCCGAACAGACAAACGTCATTCGAAAGTGACTTTGTTTTCCCTGAACAGACAAAACATTTTTCAAAAGTGGCTTTGTACCCCCCGAACGGACAAACGTCCTTCGAAAGTGGCTTTGTTCCCCCCGAACGGACAAAAGCTTCCCAACGGATTGGGAAGGCAATTTTGGTGTTATAAGGTTGGATGGTGTTATAAAGTTGAACAGTTCTTCAAAACGAATATCTTCATTAATTGTTATTCAGTTCTTCGAAACGAGTATTTTCATTATTTGATAAGGTTGGTTATTTGACTTCGGTTGTGATAAGGTTGGTTATTTGTCTTCGGTTCTGATAAGGCTGGTTATCTGTTCGGTGTATGGTGTTTGGGTGTGACAGTTCGTCTTCGACAGATACAAATCTTTTATCGGTCTAAATTTGTATACTCTTTTATTTTAAGTTCCTTAGAAATAAGAGACTGAGGGAAAATGTTGGGATGTGATTATTTGGGTCTAGTCATGGTGTAGCCCAACTTATTTAATGGAATGAATTTGGTGTTGGCCCATATATTTTTATTTCGATAGATTGCTCAAATAGTGGGAGAGTCCTTATTAAAGTTAGATTGTGTTTAATTTCTTATTTGTTGGGATAAGGAGATCTAACTTGGAAAGAAAGCGATTAGTCATTAATTGCAGTTATAAGGTGATTCTAAAAAGGACTCTTAGTCTTAGTTGGATTCGGGTGGACATGACTTCTATAAATAAAGCAACAAGCAAGAGAAGATAGAACACAATTACATATGACACAAATAAGCAACTTGTACTCCCATATTACTTTATAGTCGATTTATTCTCTCTCTTCGTGATTTTTTTTCAATTGGATTTTCACGTAAATTCTTGTGTTCATATTTTATATATTTGTATGTTTATCTGAGTGTATTTTGTGAGTTTGATTACACAAGAATAAAATTAACTAATCCATCCACCATTAGCGCAATTTTGGCCTGCTATTTTGGTGATTTTGTCAGGCATACAAAATCAGGCGTTAACAGATTCATTTGGTTCTTTTGATTCTTGCTCATGCCGGATGATGAAAAATTATCATCTCTGGTTCCTTCGGGGGATGAATCTATAAGAATTCACCTATCCCAATAACAAAAAAGTCTGACTTGAATGATCATGTATTAAGAGCTAAATTGGCTAAAGGTATGGGTCATAATTATTACGGAGAGCCTGCCTGGCCCAACGATCTTTTATATATTTTCCAGTAGTAATTATAGGGACTATTGCATGTAACGTAGGCTTAGCGGTTCTAGAACCATCAATGATTGGTGAACCAGCAGATCCATTTGCAACCCCTTTGGAAATATTACCCGAATGGTATTTCTTTCCCGTATTTCAAATACTTCGTACAGTACCCAATAAATTATTGGTGTTCTTTTAATGGTTTCAGTACCCGCGGGATTATTAACAGTACCCTTTTTAGAGAATGTTAATAAATTCCAAAATCCATTTCGTCGTCCAGTAGCGACAACCGTCTTTTTGATTGGTACCGCAGTGGCCCTTTGGTTGGGTATTGGTGCAACATTACCTATTGATAAATCCCTAACTTTAGGTCTTTTTTAATTTTGAAATTTATTCAATTGTGAAATAAATATCACGACGTGTGTATCTAGGGAATAGTCGCTTCAACCAAAGTGAATTCTCCCTAGATACATCTATTCAATTTAATTCGGGAATCTATCCCGATTCCGAATATATGGATTGTGCTAAAGATTCAAAACCTATTTTCAGCCTTTTCGGTAAATCAATTGCGAAATGCTTTTCTAGAATGCCCAATATATCTTTTACATCTTCTATGCGAAAATGTTCAATTTTCATAAGGTCTTCTTGACTGTTATTCAAAAGGTCCAATAATGTATATATATTGGACCTTATAAGGCAATTATAGATCCTGGGAGGCAGTTCTGATTGGTCAATAAAAATCCATTTCAATGCTATTTTTTTTTTTGTTTTTTCTTAGTTTAGTCAATTTATCATGAAAAGTAAAAGGGGGTAAAGGAACCGTGTGTTGATTGTCCGCTAAATGTAAGTTTTCTTCTTCTGTATGTAAAAAGGGAATAAATAAATCAATCAAATTCCGGGAGGCTTCATGAAGTGCTTCTTTAGGAGTTAAACTTCCATTTGTCCATATTTCAAGAAAGAGTATCTCTTGTTTCTCATTCCCATTCCCATAAGAATGAATACTATGATTCGCGTTTCGAACAGGCATGAATACAGCATCTATGGGATAACTTCCGTCTTGAAAGTTGTTATTTGGCGTTTTTATAAGATATCCGCGATTCCTCTCTATTTGTAATCCAATACACAAATCAATTGGTTCCGCCAAGCTAGCTATATGCTGTGTATTGTCAACGATTTCTACATAAGGCGGTGAGATGATATCTTGAGCAGTTACATATCCAGGACCCTTAATACAAATAGACGCGTCGCAAGTTCCATATAGATTACTTCTCAATATAATTTCTTTCAAATTCATTAAAATTTCATGTACTGATTCTTGAATACCCACTAGGGTAGAATATTCGTGTGGTATTTTCTCAGATTTTGCACGTGTGATACATGTTCCTTCTATTTCTCCAAGCAAAGCTCTTCGCATCGCAATGCCTATTGTATCAGCTTGACCTTTCATAAGCGGAGACATAATAAAGCGTCCATAATAAAGACGCTTACTGTCCGCTCTTGATTCAACACACTTCCACTGTAGTGTCCGAGTAGATACTCTTACTTTCTCTTGAACCATAGTAATATTATTTAATCAGATCATTGAATCATTTATTTCTCTTGTTTCTCTTGAAACCTCTTCAATTTTTATTTCTACACACGTCGTTTTTTCGGAGGTCTACAGCCATTATGTGGCATGGGGGTTACATCCCGCACGAAAGTTAATAGTATACCACTTCTGCGAATAGCTCGTAATGCTGCGTCTCTTCCGAGACCGGGTCCTTTTATCATGACTTCTGCTCGTTGCATACCTTGATCCACTACTGTACGAATAGCGTTTCCTGCTGCGGTTTGAGCAGCAAACGGCGTCCCCCTTCTTGTACCCTTGAATCCACAAGTACCGGCAGAGGACCAAGAGACCACCCGACCCCGTACATCTGTAACAGTCACAATAGTATTATTGAAACTTGCTTGAACATGAATAACCCCCTTTGGTATTCTACGTGTACTCTTACGTGAACCAATACGCCCATTCCTACGTGAACCACTTCTCGGTATAGCTTTTGCCATATTTTTTCATCTCATAAATATGAGTCAGAGATATATGGATATATCCATTTCGTGTCAAAAAAGACCCCCCCCTTTTTTACTTTTACATCGGGTGTTTAAACGGGTATGATTACCCCTGTCTTTGTTTATGTCTTGGGTTGGAACAAATTACTATAATTCGTCCCCGCCTACGAATTAGTCGACATTTTTCACAAATTTTACGAACAGAAGCTCTTATTTTCATATTTGGCATTCCTTACCTTAATTCTGAATCCACTTTTTGGAAGAAAATAAGTTTCTTGAAATTTTTCATCTCGAATCCTATTCCCACGAAAAGAATGTTGAAGTTGAAAAAACACCTAATCTTTCGAATTCTTATTGCGAAGTCGATAAATTATACGTCCTCTGGTTGAATCATAACGACTTACTTCAATTTTGACTCTATCGCCTGGCAGTATCCGTATAAAACTACGTCGGATCTTTCCTGAAACATAACCTAGAATCATATCTTCATTATCTAAGCGAATCCGGAACATACCATTGGGAAGCGATTCAGTAATTAAACCTTCATGAATCCATTTTTGTTCTTTCATTCCAGGTAAAGCCTCCTTGAAGTATCAACTGATGGAGGAGGAACGGTATTAGACAACCGGCCCCTTTTCTTTTTTTTTTCACAAATAGGAAGTTTCGAATCCAATTTGGATATTAGAAGGATTACCATATATAACACAAAATTTCTCCGCCAATTCTTTCTAGTCGAGCCTCTCGGTCTGTCATTATACCTCGAGAAGTAGAAAGAATTACAATTCCGATCCCGCCTAAAATTCTAGGAATTCGTTGATAGTTAGAATAGATTCGTAGACCAGGCCGACTGATCCGTTTTAAATTTAAAATATTTCTATAAGGCCTTTTCCTATTCCTTCTATGTCGTAGGGTTAAAACCAAAAAATCCTTTTTGTTTTCTTGATGTTTTCTCACGTTTTCGATAAAACCTTCTCGTAAAAGTATTTTAACAATATTTTCAGTGATATTAGTAGATGCTATTCGAACCACTCTTTTTTTATCCATATCAGCATTTCGTATAGAGGTTATTATGTCAGCAATAGTATCCCTACCCATGATGAATTAAAATTCTTGGTGCTCCCAAATTTTGATATAATCAACATGCTTTTCTTGTTTTTTTACTTATTTGTTTATGAATATGAATTCTTAAAGGCATATGCATGAGACATAATCTATTAATGAATCTGAATCCATTTCTTAATCTCTTTCTTTGAAATACTTTATTCTAACCATATCATGATCTCATTTTATAATACCTCCGGAGCTAATGAAACTATTTTAGTAAAATTTAACTGTCTCAATTCCCGGGCAATTGCACCAAAAACCCGAGTTCCCTTTGGGTTTCCTTCTTGATCGATGACAACCGCAGCATTGTCATCATATCGTATTATCATACCGTTATCACGTTTGAGTTCTTTACAAGTACGTACAATTACAGCTCTGACCACTTCTGATCTTGCTAGGGGCATGTTTGGCACTGCTTCTTTGATCACAGCAACAATAACGTCACCGATATGAGCATATCGACGATTGCTAGCTCCTATGATTCGAATACACATCAATTCTCGAGCCCCGCTGTTATCCGCTACATTCAAAAGGGTCTGAGGTTGAATCATATCATTTTTTTTTATAATCTATTCTTTCAATGCAAAGGGCGAAGAAAAAAGAAATATTGTTTGTCCAAAAAAAGAAATCAGCACCTGCGATTGTTTTTTTTTTATCCTCAAGACCTATTTCCTTTGATTCTCCATTTTTATGCCGAAATAATGAATTGAGTTCGTATAGGCATTTTAGACGATGCTATTGAAATAGCCTTTCTGGCTATATTTTCTGTTACTCCACCCATTTCATAAAGGATTCGACCTGGTTTAACAACAGCTACCCAATATTCAGGGGATCCTTTCCCCGAACCCATACGTGTTTCTGCGGGTCTTACTGTAACCGGTTTGTCTGGAAATATACGTACCCATATTTTTCCACCACGTCGTGCATTTCGTGTCATTGCTCGTCGACCTGCTTCTATTTGTCTAGATGTGATCGAAGCAGGTTCAAGTGCCTGAAGAGCATATTTACCGAAAGAAATATGATTACCTCGATAAGATTTTCCTTTCATTTTTCTTCTATATTGTTTACGGAATCTGGTTCTTTTGGGGTTATATTTGATGGTTGGTTTTAAATTCCATCGCTGCTACAGAACTGGACATGAGAGTTTCTTCTCATCCAGCTCTTCGCGAATAAGAAAATATTCAACTTCTCTATTATTCGTTTGTATATATCTTGTTTTATTAGATAACTAAACATATAAATATTTGTTAGTTCCCAAAGGCACGTTAGTTATCTAGAATGGGGGGGGGGTTGAATAGATATTTTAAAATTTTTTTGTTTAAAATACTTTGTCAGTATTGAATATACTGACAGCAGCGGAATATATGTTTGTTCCCCCTTTAAGATATTGCAGTTATGGTTTGATAAGCAGCTAGAGCAATTATAACAGATATAGCAGTTATGGCAGTTAATAAGAGACAAAGAGACACAAGGATTTTAAGTGGTTCAGAGCACACAAGGCTCCTAGTCCACTCTTTTACTTCACGAGTAGGAAATCCACTAAGGATATCTCTTACAACTTGAATCACTTAGATTCCTTCAAGGCCTGCAGCCTTGGAACTTCTCTTAGTTCACTTTTGAACTCTTCAAGTCCAGCAGACTTGGTACTTCTCTTAGTTCACTCTTGAACTCTTCAAATTCTTCTGACTTGGAACTTCACTTGAGTTGATAGTTGTATTCTTAGGTGTGCTACTCAGTTATAATTAAGCATCAGTTCTGAAGAACTGAGTAGCGAAGCAAGCTTTCCTCCTTTAGGATCGTAGAGTTGATCGTTGAGTGTTCTTGAGCTTTTCTCTTGATATTATTTCTTTTTGTTGACTTGCTTGCTTAGCCTGAATCATTGTCTGATTTCCTTATAAAAGAGTCATTCAAAATGTTTCCGTTTGAATGCTCCCGTTGCAGCATTAAATGCTTCAGACGTTTCTGTGCAGTTGATGTTGACATCCTGCTTCCCTGCTGCACAGCCGACTGGCCCACTGACACAGCAGACTGCAATCTCACCTAACACCTGAAAAGATATTTTCAGCAGGCGGTTTAGTCTTTTCCTTAGCTTCTTCAATACGCTTCTTTGATTTGGACTAAGGATGAATATGGAATCATTGGGACCATCAATTTGTCAACGGCTATAAGTCTTTCTTCATTTTTTGCTCTTCCTCCCTTCATCAGAACTATGAACTTTGATGCTTACTGGAGAAACACTACGATTATGGTCATTATACTATAATCGTTGTGTGTTGGCTTGCACAGGCTTGACTCAGACTTAATCGTAGAGAACACTACGATTCCTCTTAAGCTCTTTGGAAAATTACGATACCTGCTTGCTTGGTCTTGTAGACTCCACGATTCCGAGAGCACACTGCGATTCTTGACTTAGCTCGACAGGCACTCGGATCATCTTCATGATTCTCAATGTGGCTTTCAAGGCAGACTACGATTTTTCGATACTTTCTGTAATACCCTAGAATTTCCTAATATTAATAAATGAATATATAAATGAAAATAAATATTTATTTGAATATAAATGATTTTGTGAGTTAACTCAATTTTATTAAATTGAATAATTATAATAATTGAGAAAATGTGGAGTTGCGATAAACTCGTTGAATACCTTGTGTGGCACCATGATGAGAAAGATTAATGATTATATTAATTAACGAAAGAATTGTTAAGTGAACAATTAATCTATATTAATTGTTAATTGTTATTGTAGAATATTAATTAATTGTTATTAAATACTAATAGTGATTAATTGATAATATGTGATTATTATTGCAAGAGACATAATAATAATAAGCGACGTGTTTATAAATATAATAAGATTTATATTCATGTGATATTTAATCATGTAAGTGCCAACCAATTATTGTAGAGATTAATAATTTCATTGAGTTATGAGAAATGGATTGATTATTATTATTATTAATTAATTGATAAGATAAGTAATTTATTTACTCTTATGTACAAGCATGCGATATTAAAAGTATAACGTATAGTAGTGAACTATATAGTATGCAAAGTGTAAAGTGTGGTGTGGCTATATTGTATAGAAACCATATATTAAGATATATTACATGAAGCAAGGTGATTGGACATATTGAAACTATATGTTATGAATTACATGGAATGCCTATGTGACAATGTGAGTATACATTTAAAATAGTACATCATGGATTATATGATATAAAGACATATATAATTCCTAAACCTTCCATTTATAGTAATGATATGCATTGGAATTACATGAGGGAACCAAAAAGGGGAATTAAAGAGAACTACATTGAACTAATACTCTTTTCAAATGCTGAGATATAAGCCTTGTCCCATATTGATGGTCACATTCCTCTTTCACGTGTATAGCATACAAGCTAATCTACTCCCTATTTTTTTTAAACTCAGCATTTCCTTAGCTTCATAGCTCATAATGAGCAAGAGAGTGGGAAAAATGATGGAACTCACCAACTAAATTACCAACCCTCTATTAACCTCCATGCAATTCATAAATCTTGTGGTTCAATTTGTTGGGCAAATGCAATGTCTGGATATCATTTCCTCTATAAATACAATCCATCTCCTTCACATTTTCAATTGCTGAGATTTCCTAAGTATTGAGTTGGGAGCTAATAGATATATCAATGATAGCATTCTCAGAGGTTGAGAGAATTCTTCTTAGCAAGCTTAATTCATAAACAAAGGTATATTATAATTTCCTTGCTTTTCATTTTCATTTTCATTCTCTGTCAAGAATTTTAAATTACTTGGACTTAGTATATAATCCATGAAATTGTGATGGGCTATTGTTTATTGATTTTTGTATAAGACTTACAATCATATGCGTACACCATCTGGCTTGCTAGCAATCAAACTCATATAACAGTTTCCATGTTCTTCAATTTATGTTTTCTGCAAATTCTTAAACTCTTGATTTTGTGGAATTTGATGACAATTGACGTGTGAATTGCTTTGTTAGTTGTTATATAGACTCACAAACATGTTTAAACCACAATGTGATTGTTTAAAACTATTTTCGTGAAGTAATTTTGTGATTTAGGATGTTAACTGCCGAGGCTGGCTGCTCTCTGGTCTGGAATGGGAGCCGCGCGGCCGCGCGTCTCCCTAGTACAACTAGCGCGCGGACGCGCCAGTCTGCAGTTTCTGTTCCTGTTTAAAATCTGTCCAATGTTAGTTTATTTATATGAGCATGCAAGTATGAGGAATATGTTAACATGAGTATATATGTTCCTTGAGATAGCACGGATTGGTTTAACTTCATTAAAATCCCTTGCTAAGTGAACTTAAAATTTTATAAGGAACTTAGAGTTTTTAAAAGTAAATTTGACATGTGAGTATGATATTGATGTTCTGACTTTTGACACATATTAGTATGATCTAGCAAGACATGGAAAGCATTTTAATAGGAGCATACATGTTTCATAGTGTGACACGAGCATTATGAAGTTTTTAAAAGCGAACTTTGGCATGCTATAACCATGTTGACGTTCTGATTTTTGTGAGCATGCTTGGATGACTTAGAAATGCATATCAGACACGTTAACATATGCATACATATGACATGAGCATGTGGACCGTGTTAAGTGAACCTTACTAGTGAAGGCATAAGTTTTGAACGTAAATCTTGACATGTCATATCGAAGTCTAGATTCTGATAATTGTGGACATGTTTGATAGTGCTTTTGAACCTCACTAATGTGTCATACATATATACATGTGTACATACCATGCTAGATGTCGTGATTTAAATTTAGCGTAAACAAAGCATGCTTTCGAACTAATAACTATGATAGTTACATATATGAAATGTGAATACTCATAAGCATGTCTAATATGAGTTATATAACTACCTCATGTGTTTAAAAAGGCGAGCATATTAGAATGTATGATTTCATAACCTTAAATGGCTTTAGGTTTTTTTGAAAGTATTGACTTGAATCTATATCATGTATGTTTAGAACGAGAAAAGGTTGTATAAACATAGAAGTGCCCTTTAATATGTATACATGCTATGTGATATCATATGTTGATACTTGAATCCGGTTTGACGGTTAACTTACATTAATGCTATAACGTGCTAAAAAGAGGATGTTTGCTATTTGTTGTGATCTTATGTGATATTAATGATATGAGAATGTGTTTAAACTCAAAAGGAGGAACGTTGAGAATTAAAGTTATATTAATATGCTACTATATAACTGTGTAACTAGGTTAACACCTAGCTTATGTGTTTGATCGTATATACAAAATGAGATATAATGTTGAACTATATGACTAATGGATATCGTATATACATAACTATATTACGATAGGATTCGAAAAGTGTCAATTAATTTACGTGAATAAACTACGCTAAAGGCAAGTTCTCTAACTTACACTCTTTTAAAGTGCAAGTATCCTAAACCCTTGCATTACTTTATTCCACGGATATCGTAAGCAAGTTTCCTAACTTACACTCTTTTACAATGCAAGTTATCTTACTTACTCATTCATTGAGCTAGTACTCTTGTGAAAGCTATTATTCATATTGAACTTGGTATTATTCTTGAATATTGTGAAAGTATCTATGCCACTTGATTCGGCTAGGCTATATGCATGTTTATAAAACTGTCCAAACCATTTTATTGGTTCAAAAATCTTGAAAACTGAGTTGAACAACCCTTATGGTAAGGGAAATGTATATTGTTAGAAGCCCCAACACACGCGTGAATATTACTGTGGTTATGCATAACATAGAGTATTGTAGACTGATCATCTATCGTACTTATTTTTGGGTTATCAGTTTAATATTGATGATTTTAGTAGATGTTCAATAGTCCTTAGTGACTGCTTAGTATATAAATTATTTTATCCAGTTGGATACGTTGATAGCCTTTGAATTCATATATATCTGTCGATCTATATTGAATTATCGTTTCATATTCCCAAGATTTGATTCAAGAATTGTTGTTATTAGTTATTCATGATATTATTCTGAAACCCTGAACTATCTTACAGATGATACTTTGATATTTCAAACTCGTGTTATAAAACTCTTCACCCTTGTTGTATATTACTTGCTAGGCAATTTGTGCTCATTCTTGCTTATTTAAAACTTTTCAGTTAAGGCGGAACAGGGAAATGTCTCTGGGAAAGACAAGGGCAAGGGCAAGGGCAAGGGCAAGGCTACCGACTAGCTTGTTCCTTTATGTTTAAATTTCTAATGTTGTATTATGATTGTCTTCAGACTATGTTTAAGCTTAAGTAGGATTATGTAATAAGTCTTTACTGGATATTATTATGTAATCTATTAAGTACTGTAGGTTACGATTTTTGGGGGAATAATTATAATAAATCATTATATATTATTCTATATTAGATCTTTCGCTGTGAATGTGTGATTTTAGTCATTATTGTATTACCATGAGCACGTGATGAACCGAATTCGAGTGACCAAGTGGCGATCCCGAATTTGGGGGCGTCACACTTTCACTTAAGCTCCACGAATCTTACCTTGGCCTCTGCAGACTTGGTTTTCTTGGCAGACTATGATTCTGGACATCTTCATTGAAACTTCACGATTCTGCCTTGGCTTTTGTATTCTGCCTTTGACAGACTATAATTCTGTCAATGCTTTAACTTTTACATCTCAAATAGATTAACCTAACAGTTTTGATCTTTTCTTCTATACATTTATTTACATAAATGATGAACATTAAAGCTCAGATCAACCAAATAATTTTGATCTATCATCTAAGTCCTTGTACATATGATCATTGAAGGACTTTACACTTAAGCATTTATATTTACTTTCAACATCAAATTTGAATATGCAATTCCCAACATATTTCTATTTTAAATATTTTATAACTTTTCATAATGTTATAACGAATATTTATTTTGTTTTGTCTTTTATTTTCTTTGATTGACCCAAATTTAGCAATCCAAGAAAATATAGGTTTCGCAGGAAAATATTTACTCTTCATCGCTATTTCAGTTGTAGGTTTAGCTCTTAATTTTTCTTTTCTCAATAGATGAATATGAATGAATTAGTCTCTAGTTTGTTCCGCTATCTCGATCAATAAATCCATTTAAAATTGATTTGAATTCATAGGTTCCATCGTTCCCATCGTTTCTATTTAATGGTTAGGTCTGATTTCTGCAATGGAGCTTATAATGAATTGTTTTCTTAAGTCAATCTTCTTAGTCTTTATTGGCTCGAAGATCTTATTTTTTTTTTATGAACATATTCATTTAATTATGTACAAACCAACATTGATGCTTCATTACACTACCTTTTATGAGATGACTTATAAACCTTACATATTAGATGGAATTCTATATCATTTGTATTTTTTTTTCTCTTTCTTTTACCCTTCCATTTATCCACATCTTTTTTCTCTATTTCGCTTTATAACTTAGAATTAAATTACTTTTTCTTTTATTTATGCAAAAATATTTCAGTTGCTACAATGATATAACCGATATATCATATATTGACTAGTTATTTAGATCTAGATGTTGTGAAGTGAAGAGTGTGTTATTAGTCCTATATTTAATAGTTTATATTAAAAGGTTGGTCTTTTTCTTATTTAATCTTTGTTATTTCCCAAAATCACAATATAGATCTAGAAGGGGGGGGGGGGGGTTAATAGATCTTTTAAAATTTCTTTCATAATTACTTATTTGAGTTACCAAATAATTAATTCGTCAAGGTTATTTATATGCAACGGAATATTGGTTTTGATAGCTCCCCTTAAAGATTTTCTGAAGTAATTTAGTTCTTAAGACAAGTTATATGAATTATCAAACACACAACAGATATAGCAGTTATGGAGTGTGTTGGGAAGAAGCATGAGAATGTTATTCCTATTTATACAAGATTTGATTATGATTAATGAATGAATATGCAAATATGTCTGCATTGATATAAGCTGTAAAGTCCTTGAATAGATAATAGGAATATATGTACAAGGACTTAGACTGAAATGATCAAATATGTTAGGTTGATCCTACATGAACAAAACAGCTTTGTAAAGTCCTTCAAAAGAAAATGATGTATCAGGACTAAAAATAGAAAGATCAAACTTGTTAGGTTGATCTTATTCAATGTAATAGATAGGCCTGTCTGATCGTCGAGCACTGCACCAGCCTTCGTAGTCTGCCAGGAGAGACAAGGAAGACTCGGAGACTATCAAGGCAGAATCGTAGTCTGCAAGGATAGTAGCTCTTGGAGTTCGCAGTCTGCCAGGAGAGACAAGGTAGGATCGTAGTGTGTCGAGAAGAACTTTCTCGAAGCCATAGTCTGCTGAGGAAGTCATGTTCAGAATCGTAGAGACAGCCTGTCTAAGCGCCAACCGAGCGTCTGCCAAAGCCAAGTCAAGAATTGTAGGCCACACATGAAGTAGTGGAGTCTACTGATCATATCAAGAGGCAGAAATCGTAGTCTGTCGTTGATCTGCTCTCGGAGTCATAGTGTCTTCGGAACCAATGCAAGATCGTAGTCTGCAGAACAAAGGCTTCGACAGAGTCAAGCAAGTGCTCACAACGCCAAGGAAGAATCGTAGAGATAAAACGATTCTCAACAAATGAGCACTCCCAAAGTATCCAAAGATGTTGCCTCTGGTCAGAGCTGTAAAAATACAATCTACCTGAAGGAAGCCAGAGAGCACTCATCGAATGGCCTGCAAGCAAATAGAAGATCAAAACACCAACTCAATTAGCATCCTGATTGAGTAGTGAAACCATTCAGGAGAAGTCTTCCTCAAGCAATAGTAAGAAGACTTCAGATGAAGTGACTGACAAGAGGAAGTCAGCAATGCAGTCGCTGTTAAGATAAACAGAAGACAGCGATCTTTGGTGTGACCATGATCGTAATGCTTGCCAAATGAGAAGCAGGAACTGATGCTGTTTATGCAGAGATACTGGCCAACCTATAAAGAATAGACGAAGAAGATGAAACATGGGTCAGACCATTGATGATATGTGAACGGGAGATCACAAGGAGAAAGAGAGCTGAGTATGCCTAATCAGATGAGTTATATAATTCAGAAGGGCCATACCATTCAGACAAGTTATCAGTTCCTGAGATTAAGTCAAGTCAAGCAAAAGTGTTGAAGCACTGCACAAGTGGAGGAAGAGATGTTCTACGTTGCAAATCCACAGAACACTCTTCAGAATCGTAGTGTTGTCTCAACCAGTCAGCGAGCAACATTCATCAAACAAAACTACGATCAAGTTCAAGGTCATCTGCATCAGAATCGTAGAGTTCGGTCATCTGCATATTGAAGCATTGGCAACATCTCAAAATAAAGACTGACATTCAAACGTTACTGATTGAGAGCATCGATACAAAAGGGCAACTCCTGATGTTCTGATCGAGGAGTCAGAAAGAAGAAATAAAGGTGACTACCAGCCTGACGCGTTAAAGTGACATCTCTGATGTGGTAGGTGAAATAGTAGACTGCTATGTCAGAAACGTCAAAAAGGGGCTGTCACGTCACATCAGTAGTCTTCACCAAATAACTCGAGATCTGCGAAGAAATTTAAATAGCTTCCAACGACTATATTCCAACGGGAAGCTTATGGAAGGGTATTTAATAGCTGAAGCTTCAAAGATGAAAGGTTGCTGAGTTGAAGAGTTATTGGCCTGATAAGTTGTTGACTCTACAAGTTCTATAGAGCTGAACAGAATACGTCTCAATGGCAGTGAGATTACGAAAGTAGAAGTGAAGCAAGTTAAGAGAAGAGATTGAACAGATAAAATGCTTCACTCAACAACAATGAGAATGCCAATCAAAATGGCAGCTAAGCTCAGAGCTGAGAAGGCCAACAAGATAACATTCAGAAAAGTGACAGACCAGAAAGAATATTCAAAGAGCGACTCTACGAATCACCATGAACTACCAAGAGCTGAAGAAGAACAGATGCTGGATCAGGTGAAGAATCAGATCTGCACAACCGTCAAGAAAGGTTTAGGGGATGCTAAGTGCCAGACGAAGTCTACCAAAAGCTCAAAGACTTAGCAGACCTCAAGTGGTGAAAGGATGCAAGCTGAGATCAGATGAAGACAAACATCAACCAAAAGATCAGCTGCACCACAGAAGAAGTGATGGACTGCTAAGCACTCAATGATGTTAAGCTTCATGAACATCTTAGTAGTCTGTCCAATGGTGATCCAGCCTCGATGCAGAATCCAAAGAGGATCACACCAAGCTGCTAATTACCAAAGGATGAACAATGCTTCAATTCATCTTAGCAGCTCAGCACCAATAACAACATCAACAAAGCCAGGGCCTGAGGGGTTCTTGTCCGAGGGGCTAAATAAAGTTCCAAGGCTGCTGGCCTTGAAGAGTTCTTAGTGAACTGGAGTTCTAAGTCTGCTGGACTTGAAGATTTCGTAGAGAACTGAAGTTCCAAGGCTGCTGGCCTTGAAGGAATCTTAGTGATTCAGATGTAAAGACTTCCTTAGTGGAATCCCTGTTTGTTGAAGTAGAAGAGTAGATTAGGAGTTTGAGTCTCTGAACCACTTAAAATCCCTTATATCTTTTACATTCTATCATTTACATTATGTATTTATAACTGCTATAAATGTAATGATCACTTAATCATAAACTAACTCTAGAACAATGGTTAACAAGCTATCTATGAAGGGGATCTTTAACATATTCCGTTGTGCTTAAAATGATTCTTATGTTTGTCATATGCTAATTACTTAGCAATACAAAATAAAATGGAAAAGATTTTTGAAAATGAAAAGAATCTATTCAACCCCCCTTCTAGATCTATTGTGTGCCTTCTGGGAACTAACAGAGTGCATAATGTAAATGACATAATGTAAAAGACACGAGAGGTTTTAAAGTGGTTCAGAGACTGAATAACTCCTACTCCACTGTTCTACTCAACGAGTAGGAAATCCACTAAGGAATCCGGTCGCCAAGACCAGGACACACTGCCCTTATCAAGTCCAGCAGACTTGGATATTTTAGTCTCAACAGACAAGGACACTCAGACCTCTTCAAGCCCAACAGAATTGCATGTTTTGTCCCTAGGACAAGGATCCTCCGACCCTGCTTCGGTCACTAAGACCAGGATCCACTGACCCTAATTTGTTCCTCAAGACCAGGATCCTCCGACCCTAATTCCTGTCTAGAGAAGTGTGGTTGAAGTGATGCTAAGATGTTTTGAATGCTCTTTATCTTATGGTACTTAGCAGCATAGTTGATCATCTTATTGGTGCTTATTGAACTCTGTTGTTGAAGCTTGATCTCTTCTGATTATCAGCAGCTACTCATGATTAATGTTAATGGGCTGCTAAGCTATTCACTTATGTTCTTCTCATCTTTTATGCTTAGCAGCTTTTGAACAATCTCATAATCGTAAACTTTTGTTCATCACCTTCAGCTGGTTAATTCTAAGTGTTCCTGATGAAGTGTATAGTGGTTCTTGAGGTTTGCTTTCTGATCTGCCACTTTGACTTCATCAGCATCAACTAAATGGCTTTATCAGATTTAGATCTTCAGTTCTACCATGTCCTCCACTCTTTTAGCTCTACGAATCTGGCTCATCTTCTCCGGAGCTTCTCTAGCTCTTCTGGTCTCTAGCTCTGCTGCTTTGACCTTGATATATTCTCATCAATCAGCCTCTTGTGATCTGGTGAGGTTCTGCCAAGATTATCTCGTTAATCTACCCTTCTCTTTGGACTTAGCAGTAATGAACATTTCTTTGTTCGTAGAGTTTTCCTTTCTCTACGATATCTCTTGATCAGCTTGATGTTCATCTCGGAAGATGATTCTTCTTATATGTGAAAGTTTAATACGCATCGTCATGTTCTTTGTTTAAATAAAGCTGTATTTTATACTTCTATGAAATCTTCCCGTTGGGAAGTGTCCGTTGGAGCATTTAATGCATAGATACTTTGATGTCTCTGATGTTAACTTTCTGATGCTCTGTGTCAGTGTAGTTTCTGACTTATGACTTGTCCCATTAGTCAGTATCTTTTCGAGCTTTCCAAACAGCTTACTTTCGACTAACTAGCCGTTAGATATATATATTTATTTTCTTTCAAGAATATCTTTTAACGCTTTGAGATCATCATCTTGCAACGTTTCGTTTGTTAGTCTTATTGTTAGACCTGACATGAGCTTTACGATCCGTTGTTGTTGCAAGAGTTACAAGATTGAGCTTTAAGATCAATTCGACCTCTTCTGTTAATTTATTCTTTTCACTGTTGATAGTATGGTGAGGGATGTCGTAGTCCTTTGTTCTGAATCCTCACTTCTACTAAAATCTTTTATCTCTTCTTCTACTTTCTGATAGCTTCATGATGCTTGACTTGGCTTTGCAGGTTCTTCTCCGTTTTCTTGGTACTTAGGCTGTCTTGTGAAGTTGATAGGATCTTCCAAAGTAAGATGTTCTCCTTTGTTCACAAGTACATGTTGCTTCTTATATAATGACCCGATTGCTCTACGATATATTCAGAGTTCAGTGATATGGTATAATATCCTTGTAGTAACTTTTTGACGTCTTCTAGATATCTCTTCTTGTGAGAGATATACTCAATTTTCATCGGAGTACATTCTCTTGCCATAAGCTCCTTCTTGAGTAATCTTTACTTTATATCCATGGCACAAGCTAAGCTTGATGATCACCTCTAATTTGTATAGTCAGCGCTTCACATTTTGCTTAACAGTTCTAAAGTTGACTTTACGATCTTGATCTTACTGAACGATCTTAGAGTAATCTTCAGATATTATTTTTGTTCAGTGCTTGGAGTATTCCACAATCACTCTTTATTGAGAAATCTTTACTCTTATGTCCATTTATTCATTGATCCATGTTTGCCAGATGATATTCAATAACTTCTTCAACTACTGGTGCAGTTCTGTGTTAGCCTTGCAGCTTTGAGATCATTTACTACCTTTACGAGCTGATTTTTTGTCTGCAAGATGGAGTGAATTCTACAATCTTTTTATGTTGTGCAGACACAATTTTCTTCACGGAGATAAGCCTTGCAACTTTGAGATCAAGTGTTCACTTTACAAACTGAGTCTTTGTCTGTGAGCTGAAGTGAACTTTGCTATCTTCTGATGTTGTACGAATAAGATGGACTCTGCGAAATATCTTCATACTGTGAACTGGCAGAGTAAACTTTCGAGCGAAATCCTATCATTTATACACCAAATTAATTTCCAAAAGATGAACCTAACATTATTTGATCTTTCTAATCTAAATCCTTGTACATCAATTCTTTTGAATGACTTTACAAAATTTACTTGTACAAATATACATGAAGCACATGTAGATTTACTCTACGATCAATACTTCTTCCAGAGTAGTCTCTTTACAATGATCCTAGCTATTACATATGCAGACAAGATAAACATCAACCTAACAAGTTTGATCATACTATTCTAAGTCCTTGTACATAGATACCTCAATTAAGGACTGTAAAAAACTTATGCATACAAATATACTTTATAAGCTTCAATATTAAGTCATATACATGTTTCATCATCAAATTATATATATATATTTGGAATCTAATTAGGAGTTTAATCAAACTCCCCCTTAATTAAACAATCTTCTAATCTGTTATTAGATTCCCAACAATCTTAACCCTAAAAAAAACCAATGAGTCACACACTAAGCATAACAATTATATCTAACGGACAATCGAATTTTTATTCAACCATATAGAATTAAGAATTAGAATTCAACATTTTAGTTTTTATTGAACAGAAAAAAAGAAAGAAATGAAATTCCCTTTTTTGTTCCATCAAGACTGCTACAGTGACATTCATGTGGCTGCTGTCTTTTCACCAACAAAGTTGTTAAACACATTTCAATCTGACCTTCTCCTTAGTCTTAAGATATTCAACAAACTTCCCTAGAATCTTCACTCTATTTTCCCCCTTGGGAATCTTTAGAATTACGCTTAATTTTCAATTCGCCTCTTGCCATCACATGAAATGTGAATAACCCGTCATCTTTTCTTTGAAAGAAGGGGAGATTTTGGTTTTGTCGTTAATTGAAACAATTTTGTTTTCTCCATATTATTATATCTCTAGAGTCAATCAATTGTTGTCGTTACTCTTTAGGTATTCAAATTGGATTAGTGATTAATTTTTAGGTTTCATCATAAACCTAATTGGTTACTTCAAATTTCCTAAATTAATAGTTCAAACCAGACTCAAGGTAGGGCATTTCCCATTTTATAGGAACTTCTGCACCAGAAATAATGGTATCTCCAATTATATAGCCCTTCTGGGATGTAAATATATCTTTTCTCACCATCCGCATAGTGTATGAGACAAATGTACGTATTTCAATTAGGGTTTTATTCTATGGTTACGATTCTACCATATATGTTGTTTTTATTCCGTCGAAAAATGAATTTACAGTATAGATGTTTATGACTTTCCTCTTTATGCCATGCAATAATGATTTCACTGGCATTATGACCTTTACCACAATGATGATGTCTATAGATCAAATAATTTCGAGGATTGGATTTCACTTGACTGTCTACGGCTTGATTGCATGTGCTCGGGGTAGAAGTTTTGTATAAATTTATCGTCGTGTTATTAAGTATTTTTTTAAGTTCTTTTCTTTATAAAAGGTGGAATAGAATAACCCGATTGAAGCGTAATGATCATAAGTCTTTAATGCATTTTCCGTCCCATAATAGGTCTTATTCTTCTCCCATTCCCGGAAGTCGATGACTATTCATAACTATTACCTTGGCACCAAAGAAGAGTTCAACCCAATACTTTATTTTTGTCCTAGTTGATCCTGATTCCTCATTAGAAGTATAATGATTTTTCTCTAATAATCGAATACTTTTGTCTATATATATTGCATATTTGATTCTATCCATAAATTGATTTTCTTCCCTATGAGTTCTATTCTCAATAAGATTGCTAGTTCTTACTGTTAATATATTATGTTATGATATGAATATACCACACCAATTTGTTTTATATAGGGATAATGAGATTATATTGATACAAAGCCAATTCCAATAAAGTTATTAGAGGGTCCCATTAGCGTGCATCCAGTAGGAATTGAACCTACGAATTTGCCAATTATGAGTTGGACGTTTAACCATTCAGTCATGGATGCTTAGCGGGGATCCTCGTACATGGTGAATAACCAAATTTCAATTGAAACGAAATCTTTAGAATAAATCAATGCAATTTAGGAGGAATCAATGAAAAGGCATCAATTCATATCCTGGAATTTTGAATTAAAAGAGATATTGAGAGAGATAAAGAATTCTCATTATTTCTTAGATTCATGAACCCAGTTCAATTCGGTGGGATTTTCAAGTCACATTTTTTACCACCAAAAATGTTTTATAACACTTTTTGACCCTCGAATTTGGAGTATCCTACTTTTACGCAATTTACACGGTTCAATAACCAATCTCTATTTGATAGGGGTTCTTCCTATACCTACAAAGAAATGATACATTGGAAGAATATGTTGGATCTTTCAATATCAATAGGTTGATTGTTTCGCTCTTGTATATTCCAAAAGGTAAAAAATCTCTCAGAGTTGTTTCTTGAATCCGAAATAGAGTACTTGGGTTCTCCTAATAAATAAAAAGTGTAGCATTCCTGAATTTAACTAGGGTTCAAGGTGGTGAATGAACTGGATTAAAAAAAGAGAGGAATTTTAGCCAATTGAAAGGATCTTCTGATCAATCCAAAGATCATTTAGATTCCATTAGTAATGAGGATTCAGAATATCACACATTGATCAATCAAATAGAGATTCAACAACTAAAACAAAGATCAATTCTTTGGGATTCTTTCTTTCTTTAAACGGAACGAACAGAGATAGAATCAAACTAATTCCCAAAATGCATTTCTGGATAATCATCTGCTTCTTGAAGAAATCGAAGAATTTCTTGGAAATCCTACAAGATCCCTTTGTTCTTTTTTCTCTGACAGATGGTCAGAACTTCTTCTTTGAATCCTACTGAAAGGTCCACTAGAGATCATAAATTATTAAAGAAATAATAAGAACTTTCTTTTGTCCATTCGAGGTGATCGAAAAAGAAAGAAATTATTAATATATTGAAGATAATTACGTATTTATAAAATAATGTCTCCATTCATCCTATTTCATCATACCCGGGATGTGATATGGTTTTGAAGGATGAACCGAATATATATAGTTCTAATAAAATTTCATTCTTGAACAGAAATCCATTTTTTGATTTATTTTAACTATTCCATGACAGAAACAGGGGAGGATACACATTATACCACGATTATGATTATTTTGAAACAGAAGAGATATTTCAAGAAATGACAAATTTATTCATTCTATCAATAACTAAGATGAATCTGGTTTATCATAAAGGGATTTATCTTTTTTATTAGTTCTTACGAAATGGATCAAAAATAATTCTTGAATAAGGTATTCAACTCCAGGGAGTGGTATTTGCTTGTGACAACATTGTCGACGCTGGGAAATAGTGGTATTTGCTTACAACAATATTGTCGACGCCGGGGAAAAATTAACCCTCTTCCTAGGTTTTTCTTATCCTTTATGTTTTCTATGTGGGTTGTCTTGCTTTAAGGGTGATATTTTAGAAAGAGACCGACATAAAATGTCAATGATTTGAAAAGATTCATTTTATTGGTCCGAATTAGACAGAGCCGCCAGTTGGTATGAGTTAAATGGTTGTACGAACTTCACCGAGTTTTGAAAGATTTTGCAATATGGCCCAATATTGGACTTTGTTTAATTGGTCTTGAAAACCGAGATTGATAGAGTTCGGGGGCTTGCTTAAGCGGGGGGAAGGTGTTAGGCACCCCCTGACTTCCGTGAAACACGGTTACCGCGTCTTTTCATTCCCTAATCATTGTGTATGTGTGTATGTGTATTGCAGTTAATTGGGCCTAAGTGCTTTATTTGAAAGTAGTGATGTGCTTCGTTAGACCTATATACGAAGGTTTTGATTTATTGAAAAGTCCATTTTTTGACAAAAATATGAAAGTGATGTTTTGAAAAGTGATTTTCAAACCATTTCGCTCGCATAGGAATTGAAGCCCTTTGATACTTTTATTTTATTCCATATTCGGCTCGTTTTGATTTTGTTCTCGAGATGCGAAGCATTTTTGACAAAATAATATATATATATATATATATATATATATATATATATATATATAAGTGTCGGGCTCCTTATGGGCATGAAAGCCATCAAAGTATGCCCAGACACCACACATATGATTTTCATTATTTCAGAACCTTAAATCCGGATAACCTTTTTAAGGTCCTATATTTACAAGTACAAAATTTGCAAGTTGGTCGTACAACTCAACCAAGTCCATCATGGGAACCGGATCTAGATCCATTGGTTGAATCGTACATCCTGTAGCTCATAGGCTCAGAAAAAATCAAATAAACAGCCTGCATAATGAATATACTGCAATAAAATATAAAACTATACTAGACATTGCTAAACGAAATATTCATCAGTCAAATCTATGAACGCGAGTAGCTCATAGCTTCTAGTTTTCTCTAGATATAGATCTAGGATCACGTGGTTGCTAAATACTTACAAAAATTAGGAAGAAAACTAGATTTGTACATATCTTAGCCATTTTAGCTTCCATATTCAAGTTTTACAATTTTTGAACCGATTAAAAGCTAGATCTGGCTAGATCTAGTACAGATCTAGTCAATACAGCTCAAATACTAACTATTTACAAGAAATAAATGGTTAAAACTTCAGATATGACGAATATAAGCTACTAAATATATGTATATAGCACTTATATACGTATTAGAGTAAGCGAAGAAAACAGATCTGGCGAAATCTTTTAATATTTCACTAGAATAGCTCTCGAATGGCTTTTGGAGCCTCGATACTCGTTTCCCACGGTTAAAATTTGATATGTTGTAGTATATGTGTATATGAATGTTTACAAAGAAGTTTTACATAAATCAGAGTAAAATAGAAGCTCCGTTTGACTCTCCTAGCCTCTATTTCTCTCGTCGCGACTCTTTCTTTCTCTATCTCTTTCTTTTTTCTTCTTTTGGAAGCTAAGGGGGAGGCCATATATATAGACTCGATCAGTCGCAGGTCTACCTACGACAGCCGCAGGTCTACCTGCGGCAAGGTCTGGTGGGCCTTGCTGTCTCGAAGTACGTACACTCCGACCAACGCGCTGTTCGCTTGAACCTTCACAACTTGCAATCCCGGAATCCGATGGAGGCGTGCTATACCTTTCCGGAAATCCCTTTCTGAGAGATACACAATGACATGGGGCTTGACCTTTTTCAAGTCCGGGATGATGGGACCATGACCAGCTCTTCGAGGTTTCGCTGTTAGTCCGTTGAGCTGTCTGGCGCAGTTTTCACTCGGGATTGCTGTGATGGTTCTGTGTGACCTTCTTCACAGTAATTTGATCTAATTTGATGTTGAGTTAGCAAAATTACTCTTTTTCCCTTCTGGATTGGTTCCGGGCTTGATGTGGCTGCAGCTATCTTTCTCAGGGTTATCTCCGGGGTTTGACTGCTGTTTCTTCAGGGCTGTCTCTGAAGTTGATTTGATGATTACCGGGGCTGTCTCCGGGGAGATTGATTTGATGATATTTCGGGGCTGTCTCCAGGGGTCTGGTTTGATGATTTTTCGGGGCTATCTCCGGGGTCTTGTTTGATGATTTTCCGGGGAGTCTCTGGGGGTCTGGTTTGATTATTTCCCGAGACTGTCTCCGAAGGTCTGATTTGATGATTTTTCGGGGCTGTCTCCGGGGGTCTAATTTGATGATTTCCCGAGACTGTCTTCGGGGGTCTGATTTAATGATTTGGACTTCCACGGTCGTCTCTGGAAGATAAAAGACGGTCTTGTCCTCCTACAGGGTTAGTAACAGGAATGCAAAATTTTGAGTGTCTATAAACATAATGGAGGCAGTCAATCAATATATATATTGATCCGAAATTTGATTCAAATCCAATATAACACATTTGGGTACATAAGAAATGTATTAGATCGATTTTTTTTTAGTGAATAGATCCGATCCCAACTTCAAATATGGAATTCAAATGGATAAAATAGGAAAGGATACTCTGAATCATGGAACTATAATGAAATATATGATCAACCAACATTTATTGAATTTGAAAAAGAGACAGAAGAGATTGTTCGATCCTCTTATTTTGATTTCTCGAATCGAGCGATCTATGAATCGGGATCCTGACGCATATAAATATAAATGGTCCAATAAGAGAAAAAAAATTCAGGACTATTTCGTTTCTGAGTAGAAAAGTCGTTTTCAAGTAGTTTTCGATCGACAAACTACTTAAAGAACAATTAATTGCTTAGGGTCCACTAAATATGGACATAAATGTATTGGAATTTGAAATTTTGAAATGGAAAAAAAAAATCCACCATCTTTGTATTTGTAACGCCTGTATGAATAATGTCCATTTCATATCACACCCACAATTATCTAACTACTAGTTCATTGATTATGTTTTGAATATATTTGAAGTCTCACCAACTGTAAAATATAATAATTTTCTTATATTCATATTTCGATTAGGATATAAATTATATACTTTTTTCTAAACCAAAATAACCGTTAAATTAAAAAAAAGGCATGACTTTTACCTTTATACGAGAACATTGGAGTCCGAATAATATTTTTTTAAAAAAAAGGAGAAGAGTAAAATGTGAAATTCTCCGATGTGTTTGTGCTTATGTAATGTTTTTATTTTTAAGTTTAATTAATCAACAAATTTCTCTCTAAAAGTATTATTATTAATGCAAAATCGTACCTTTTAAAATATAATTAGTAGTTTAAAACTAACCCAAAAGGTGCAGTTTTGTGCTATTAATTGTACTACCATCTCGACTTTCTGACTAAGATCATTGGTAATATTTATTCCCTCAAGGCCCAAGCAAATCTATGTGTAACTGATGTAAAAAAATCAAGAACCTTGCAAGTAGTTTGGCTACGTGGGCCCTTAAAAAAGCCCTTTTCTAAATTGGGCTTAGATTAATGGACGATATAAAGACATGTCATTTGTCCATTTATTTTCATTGAATTGCGTTTGAGCTTAATGGACTAATAAAGACATGTCCTTTAGCCCTTTATTTTTCGTTTTGTTTTTCTCGTAGAGAATTGATATTTCTACAAGTAAATTTAATAGTTCCTCCTCACATGAATAGTATGTGGAATCTGTTTCATGTGAGAGATACCTTGGAACTATGAAATTTATCACATGGTTAGAGTTCTATTTCAAATAAATATTGTGCGTTATATAGAACAATTATCGATTTTTTTAAATCTCTTAACTTTATTTAAATAACAATATCAATTATATAAAAATTGATCAATGAGAACTTAGTCTAATGGTTACGACTGAGATCTTATGTCTTTTAGGTATCATGTTCAATTTTCTAAAAAATGTGACTTCAAAAATATTTATACAAAAACTAATTCAAAAATATTTATATAAAAACTAAGGTTATGTTTGTTTGCAAGAATTATACTTGGGATATGACTATTAATCTCAGCTGTCTTGTTTGCTTTTAGATTTGAGCTTGAGACTATTAGTTCAGGGATTATAAAATAGCTTAATATGAAGGATTATTTAATACTTTGTTCTACCGGGTATTATAATCTCTACCATTTGGGACTAAATTTTTTTAAACAAAATTAACATCAATTTTTTAAAAAAATGACCATAATATCATATCATGTTCTTATATGTTGTAATATGGAGCACCTTGCAATATGGAGTAGGCCCTTGTGGTCCTTGAAAAGAGGGAGTATAGTTCCAATAATAAACGTCTTGCTAAATTTTATTTTGCTAACGGGTATTAAAAAAAATCTAAAATTTAAAAAAGTTTTTTTTTGTGGCATAATATTATATTCTCAGTGTTCAGCAAAGAAAAAGTCTCATTTGTCTAAATTTATTGTTTCAAAAAAGGCTAATTTTGTATAAAATGAAAATCTTATTTAACTTTAAATAATGCAAACTAGTAGTTTATATTATAAACTACATAAATAATATTATTATATATATAATTATTACTTTTAAAACTAAAATAAATTGACATTATATTTCAAATTTTAATATTTTATAAATTAACTAGGAACAGAGATGGAGAGTAATTGATTTATTATTGTAAGGAGTATTTTGGAACAAAAATAGTCATGTGTATGTTGGCATAAAGAAAAAGGAATAAAACAAATATAACATGGGATTATTTGAAATTATAGTTTAAAATTTGTTATTATTGGTAAGGGTATAATAGTTAAAACGATATTTTTTTTATCTAATCTTTTAATTAATTCTGAAAAAAACGAACATAACATCAGATTATTTTAAGTTATCCAATGAATAACCCCATAAAAACAAACATGTAATTATGACTATTTTATCCTAGGTCTCGTAGATTATAATCTTAAAATTATAATCTCAGAATTATAATTCTTGCAAACAAAAATGGCCTAAGTGAAAATGATCATTATGTTTATGTTTGGTTTGTGGAGAATGAAAAAAAAAACATTTATGTCCACATATTGGGTTCACTTGAATTGCATTAAGAATGGATTGGAATGTAATCAAAAGACAAAAATACCCCTCAAAAAAAATTTCATGCATGTAAATCCCATCAATTTTTTAAAGAATGAAGAGGGAGGATCAAATTTGCATACATATTAAATCTGTGCTAACCTTTCAGCAGATGGCAGATTGTGATGGACTAACTAATTTCACCAATGCTGTACCCTCCCATTTTAAAATCCATGAAAGTTCCACTTCAACCACCCTGCCTTGCATTTCTTTTTCGTTTTTAAAATTAATTATTTTTATTATTATTATTATTATTAATTGTAGAAAAGCTAGTGGGATAAAACAATAGAGATCAAAGCTTAACTTAGAAGAGCAGATCAGTATGAGACCAGAACATCACCATCAAACATTGATCAACCTCAACCATATTTATCACCTGCCCATCTCTCCAAACCTATAATTCCATTTTATTCCCTTTCTCTTAATGATAATACTACTATCACATGATAATGTTCACGTAAAGTTCACATCCTGCAGGGTGGCACTCATGAATTTATTGTTGACATGACCCACTTAACTCAATAACAAATCAATGGGTGCCACCCATGCAGTATGTGAGTTTTATGTGAGCATTATTCTGTGATAGTAGCATTGTTAGGTGCTGTTTGTTTATATCTGATTGCCTCTTAATGGACTGTCTCTTATTCGCTAAGAGGCATGATACTGTTTTTTTTGTTACCTCTGAATACCTCTTAATCGGTAAGACAGAAAATGAAATCTTAATAATTAAGAAGTACCTCTTAATGAAAATTTTTTTATATATAAATATATTTAACAATATCATTTACTCATTTTTATTAAATTGAATATTAAAAATTATTAAATAAAAATTTACCCTTTAAAATAGTAAAATAGTGTCACTAAGAGACAACTTACTTTTTAATTATCAAACAATTTTTTAAATTCAGACCTCATAATCATTCAGATGATCTAATTTATTATGACATCATAATCATTCAAATTTTAATAGTGAGATTTATCAATCACAGCCTTATTCTCTTAATCTTAACTTCTCTTCACTACAAACTAACAAACTACCCGCCTACCTACCACCTATAAGCAGCCGGCTTCTTATACTATAATTTTAGCTTCAAACTTCAAAATTAACAAAATAGGAGATAATACGAGTAGCCGTACACAAAACACTAACACATATATTTGGAATTCAACTCGACATAAAAATTTAAGTCCGTGGGTCCGTGTGTTTATTAATGGATATAGAGGTATCCGTATTCGTATCCGAAAAATTAATTTACTATTCGTATTCGTATATAGTATTCGACGGATTTTAAAAATATTATCCGTATCCGGTATTCGAAATATATAATATTTGAATGCGAATAATATCCGCTCCTGTTTATTTTATTCGAATAACCAGATTATTCGGGTATATGAATTCATTTATCAGCCACCTAATATAAAATTCATTCAAATTATTTACAAAAAAAATAAAAGAAAAATGAATAATTACTCATCACCAAGCACAATTTAAAGTTTAAACCATACATATTAATTAAACATCCTAATCATAAAGGGGAGGAGAATAATTATATATTAAAAAAATAAAAAATAAATAACGAGTTTTAAATAAATATAAATGATTAAACTTTAGTTGCCAATCTTATTAAAATAAATAATAAGT
Source organism: Panax stipuleanatus (assembly GCA_020205555.1). Taxonomy (NCBI): domain Eukaryota; kingdom Viridiplantae; phylum Streptophyta; class Magnoliopsida; order Apiales; family Araliaceae; genus Panax; species Panax stipuleanatus. The sequence continues at coordinate 3,141,649 of CM035118.1, forward strand.
TTTAAAGTATAGTTCATTAATGAATGAATGTGAATTTATTTATTTTTAATATATACAATAATCAATGCTCTAAATTACAATTCAAATAAGTTTTCATCATTTTCAAAATTCTAAATTTCAAAATTAATGTTCTACTTATTAATGTTTAGATATCCATTAATAAGTAGATGTCCATTTTATGTGTAAAGTAATATTGTAGGGTTCTAAGATGAATGTGTGTGTGTGGAGTTTTAAATTAGGATGTTTAATTACCATGTTATGTCCCTAAGGCTTTAAGATGAAATGTATCCCCAGATTTAAATTATAATAATATAGGTTCTAAAAATAAAAAATTAGACATTATTATAAAAATGGATTACAATGATATAGCTTTAAAATAATAACTTTTACTATATAAATACAACTTATTTTCATAAATAATCCATTTTAAATTACTTGGAATCAGGATCATTTTTATATGGTTTGGTTATGGTGGACTCATCTTCTCATATAACTTGAATATAGATTCAGTTAACATGAAATTAACTTAATGATAAATTGGTTAATTGATCAATACAGTGTTAATCCGCAGAAAAAGAGATCACCTTCCGGACTGCGTGTATCACTCCCCTTTCCCCTTGAAAATGATTTTACAAGACAAAAGTTGCTGACAGCCTTCAACTACTTGGTACAGTAACAGCATATGCTATGACTAATTTATAAAACAAAATATGTGTTACTTCTAAGAGCTAGAGTTGAATGAGTTTCATGAGTCACAAAGGGGAAGTGTGATTATAGTTTAATGATAAGAAAGTAAAAAAAGTACATATTAATTAACATATTAAGACAAGGAAAAGGACCAAAAGTACATGCTAATCCATGTAAGGCCTGTCATTTGGAATGGCTCAAGACAACAATAATTACTAAACTAAAATATGAAACAGACAGCCCAGGAGCAGCAATCTAAAAAGAACAAACTAGATAGCAGTACTATAGTCTAAAGTTAACAAAAGACAACCCCCTCTCCTTTCTCTTGATAAATTATGGAGGGCTTAGTATAAATTTAATTTGGAATTTCTTAACATGTGCCCTTAGAGCGCATGATAAAATTATGTGCATATTTTTTTGAATTTGGTACAAATACAAAAGTCAATAGAATATGCACACAGTTCAGGAGAATATTCTCTTGAACTGTGTGCTTAGCATGTGACCTAAGGGCACATGTTAAGAGAATCCATTTAACTTTACTCAATTGACTAATACAGTATCGACACTCAGGCGGGAGATGATCTCTCTCTGCGTGTCAGCATTGTATTGGTCAATTGATCAACTTACCATGATGTTAACTAAAAATAAATTTATAAAATGACGACTATTAATAAAAATATATTTTTTTTCATTCCCAAAATGATTATCAAATGTATAATTTTTTTCCTTAAAAGAATGATCAAAGGTACATAAATTTAACGGTAATTATGTCATTTAGTAGAGTCTATTAATATAAAAAAATAAAAGTACTCGTCACTTTATATTATTTTCTGAGACCAGTTAAATTTGAAACTTTTTTTACTCTTGTTTTTTTACTTTTATTTTTCTTAATTTGTGTGAAAATTATATTTTGTTCGTTCTTTTGAGAACGGAAGGAGTAAACCACCAACTAATTAAAGAGAACAGTTTTGTAAAAACATTAAACTTGAAAAGGCAACAATTGAGAAAGCTGGTACTTAAGGATTGAAAATGAAATTTAATCATCATATTTCTTCTTTCTCTAAATAAATTACTTCGTTCCGCTCTGTCTAAAACTAGATAAATTTATAAAATGACATTTGATAATAATAAAAATTTTAAAATATAATCAAATACTCAATTAATGAAAAATATAGTAAGGATCTATTAAAAACTATTCCTCATAAATATAATTGAAGTATAAAAGGATTGTATCTCATAAAAGATATAATAAAGTATATAATTCAAATCTAAAACGTTTTCCAGTGGCGGAACTAGAACATTTTTATAGGGGGGTCAAAATACATCAGTAAAAAAAATTATTTATTGACGCTTGGAGTGCTTCTTTCAAATTTATTTTGCCCAATTATAGTATTTCACAACATCCTATTCCAACCTTTGTCAACCTTTTAGTTGTGAGTCTAACGACTTTCAAATTCATTTTGCCCAATTATAGTATTTCTCCCGAACTATGGGACTATTAACCAAATTTTGAAATTTTTAGATAACTGATTAGCTACTTTTATAGATAAATTGCAAATTATAATATTATATATTCAAAATATTCTGGTCATCTTCGTTGGAGACAACTGAGAGGAGTCACTCGAAATAAGAAAATGAATTAAGTTATTCTCATTTATAAAAAATTGATACAAATGTATGATTAAGTCAGTAAGACAAATAAGTGCAATATTAATTAATTAATCATCAAACTTATTTAACATTATTTTATCTTATAGTAATATTGTTAATTTATTATAGGTGGAAGAACATGAGATGCTCCCCATCTGTCTGAAAAAGAGAAGGAAACGTTGACAAGTAGTTCATTGACATAATATTAATTGTTACTTTTTTTTTACTTTCAATTTTTACTATTAAACGATTGTTTAAGTAAATATTTAAACAATTATTTCTTTATTATTCTTAAATATAAAAATTTAAATAACATTTAATAAAGATAAACATTAATAGAAAAAATATAATAAATTATACTCATCCCAATATTCATAGGCCTTAAGAACACCTATAATAGTTATCCCAAATTAATAAGATTTCTTAAATTATACTCATCTCAATATTCATAGGCTTCAGATTCTAGGGGGGTCATATGACCCTCTTTGTCCCCTAGTTCCGCCTATGACGTTCTCTGAAGTCTATTTTACCTTCAAATATATTTATTGAAGTAAGGACTGCTATTTTGAAAGGAAAAAAAAAAGAAAATAATATTTAATGTATTTACCTAAGAGGTAGTTTGATAAAAACTGAATAAAATGGTTTTGAATCTGAATGAGTTGAATGAAACTAAATACTTAATAAAAAAAATTATTTGATAATTGACATGTCTGAAACATCTGAATAACAAATTTTTATTATTTTACACATCTGAAAAAATTTAAAATTATTGTAAATTTATTTAATATTACTTAATATAATAGTTAATATTGTAAAAAAATATATACTTCATTCAGCTGTCATTCAGTCCATTCAGTCAAAAAAATGACACTAAACCATTCAGCCCAAATCGTCTGAATGAATGACCGATTCAGCCATTGAGACGATTTTTTTCCAAAACAAACGCACTAAATGGCTGACCCATTCAACCATTCAGTCATTTAGTGCGTAACAAACAGCCCCTAAGTCTTTACTTATAGCGAACAAAAGGAAAATTTATTTATCATATTTCCTCAATTTTTTTATTCTATATTTAAATTGTCTAGGTGTAATTAAGACATCTTTTATAAGGGAAAAAAAGAAGAATACTAGTTATTTTATATTTTAAAATTAAAAATGAATCTTTAATTTCAAAATGGACAAAAAAATATATATCTTTGATCTTGGAAGGAAAAAATGATATATCTTATAATTTTATGTATTAATTTTGTGTTATCAATTACGTGAATAAACATAAATGAATACTCTTTTTAAAAGGAAGTTGATATTTTCATCTTTTTTTTATATTTTCACACGTATGATCCACATATTAATTAGTAAAAGTTCGACACATCAGCTAATATGTGAATCCTACGTATAAAAATATCAAAAATTAATGTGAAAAATATCAGTTTACTCTTAAAAATATATGTAATATGATTGGCAGTGATATAATTTTATCTAATTTATGTTTTGAAAATTTTTATAATACACAGCAGGGGTCCGGTTAACATGAAATTAACTTCATGTTAAATTGGTCAATTGACCAATACAGTACTGACATGCAGACATAAATAATCTCCTAACTCGCGTATCGACACTGTATTAATCAAATGATTAAAATTAAGTTCATAGTATATTCGTGACATTAGGACTCTCCTCTTTTGGAATATCTCCCAAATCTCTGCCGTTGGACAGATGGGCAGTCCCTTTTGTTCCTTCTTACCCATAATTAAAGCCAACTTTCTCTCTTTACTCCTCCCTTCTCTCTCATCCCCAAATTAGCCTCCCCACTGCCTGCCGTAGACCTCAAAACAATAAATGGCTTCTTTTATTTAGCCAAGTAGTCACATTTTCATCAATGTGAGTACATTTTTCGATCTAAAAATGTCTAGAAGTACTACTAGTAGCAGAAAACAGAGGTGGTGTAGCCAAGTACCATTAACCCCACTCCTAGAAGGACCAGATGTAGAGCTACAAGAATATTATCAAGGCAGCAAAAAGGAAAGTTCTTGGGAAATCATTAGGGAATGGTTCAAAATCCAGAGAAATGTAATTAACCCAGAAAATGGAAGTGGTAGATTTAATTCCCCATCTTCTTCAATTTCATTTTCTGGAAATGGAAATGGCAGCAATAGCTACTGTGTTAGTCCTGCAAAGAGGCAAGATTTGAGGCTTTTGCTTGGTGTTTTGGGTTGCCCACTAGCCCCCATTCCTTCTATAAATTTCAACCCACTCGATCATCACCCTCTTCGTATGATCAAAGACAACATCCCATGGGTAAGTATTTTTAATTTGAGTTGTTAATTCATGCTTTAAAGCATGAATTAACAACTCAAGTTAAAGCTGGCCCGGCCATTGCTTTAACTTGTAATTAATTTATGTATATGATGTTGTTTTCAGGAAACATCAACGGCGCATTACATAATACAGCAATATTTAGCAGCAACAGGGTGCTTAAAGTCATCAAAACATGGTATGAAAAAGAAGAATATGTACGCTGCAGGCGTAGTGAAGATGATTTGTTGCGAAACAGAGGTTTCAACAGGAAAAGGGGTGAAGACTTTGGGGAGAAATACTAGTGCTAGTGGTGGTGGTGGTGGTGGTGGAGATAATATAATTGGGTGTTTTGTTCTCTGGCAAATGTCACCGGGAATGTGGTCTTTGGAGCTGGCGGTGGGCGGCAGCAAGGTGCTTGCCGGAAGTAATGGCAAGATTGTGTGGCGGCATACGCCTTGGCTAGGAACTCATGCCGCCAAAGGTCCGCAAAGACCCTTGAGGCGCCTCATTCAGGTATGTTTCTCTAAACTAATTTTATATGCTACAGTTTTGAGCTTAAAAATTGTATGTTATTAAAAAAATTAAGGTCAGATAAACAAGATTTTCAAGTGTGTTTGAAATCTCTAAAAGTCCGAAAATTTTTGTAAACCGTCCCCAACTCAATTATCGTTGAAACTTGAAGGTAAATGATTAATTAAATTGGACAGTTTAATTAAACAATTTTATAAAAATAAATTATATTTGTATATACTTATATAATATTTGAATAACAAACGTAATTCGAGATGTAATATATCAATACAACTCGTTTCTATAGACGTTGAATTCAAAACTGTTTGGAAACATGATCTATGTGTAGATATCTAAGGCCATGGAATTTTAGGGCAAATTTAGACTAACCCAACTACTCCCTTTATGGAGTAGTATTTTGCTTTCTAAATGTCCCAAAACCCTAGTCAAATTTGTGATTCTAATTACTTTTGAGGAATTTGAAATTTGGTGTAAATAAAGGTAATTTGGAAAAAACTTTATTATTAAGTAGTAGAATAGAATAGTACAAGTCCCAAGAAGTGTGTATGTGGGGTCTAGTCCTGACAAAGATAAATAGACAAGTGTTACTTCTTTATGGGACACCCCCATCTTATCTTTGAAACTCCTTGCCCATAAGCTCCTACTGCAGCCTGCAGAGCAGTGAGACTTTTGTTGAGATATTGATTCAGAAGATGGGGAATGGAAGGAGGCCACGTGATGATTCAGTTTATGACCCCCCTCTATTTGATTGAGTGACGTCATTCTATTCAGTCTTGGGATTGCCACCTACTCATAGTACCATACTACCCCTACTCCTCATTACTATTATTAAAGTATTAGCCAGGCAGCAGCCTCTTTAACTTTTGCTTTTCTTCACTTTTGCATAGTACTATAGGAATAATGCTACTATCACATAAATATGATGACATAACTCTCACATATTACGAGGTGACAGTATGTAATTTGTTGTTAAGTTAAATAAATCATATCAACAACAAATCACATACTGTCACATCAACAGTATATAAGAATTATGTGATAGTAACATGACTCATTACTATAGCATTAGCACCTCACTCTTCTTTTTGTTACAACTTGAGTATTCAAAATTGGGATTTTTTTTTCTTACAAGTCTTTAGACTTGATAAAGTAATTGTTGCTCCTCTACATTAGATCGATGTGGTGGGTGCGTCTTAAAAATTATTTGGACAGATATCTAGTCTCTGTTGACTCGTAAATCGGTTACAATCACTGAACCCATCCATATATGATACTCCCTCTGTCTCAATTTATCTGCTGTTTTAGAGTCCTACACAGATATTAATGTGTGATAAAAATATTAAAATACCCTTATGTGCTGAATATGAAAAGAACATTTAATTTCTTGCCTGGAGCCAGTAGGGAATAGAACATTGGTGCAGTATCCGATAGCCAATAAGGATTCAATAAAAAAACATTAAACAGGAACTAGAGATTGAATCTTTATTGGTGGGAATATGAAAAGAACACTTGATGCAATTAAGGTAAAGGGGCAAACTTGAAAAACAAAGAGAAAAATGCATTGAAATTTTGAAAAAACAAATATTGTGGGACAAAAAATTTCTACTAAAACAGGAGATAATTCGGGACGGAGGGAGTAAATCATCTACAAATTAAATTTGAACACATCATTTCGTAAATTAGTTTTTGTAAGAGTTATTTGTAAATGTAGCATGAAGCTCCAAGAGTTAGAAAATGACAATGCTAAAAAATATGTAGTAAAAATATTAAAAATAAAACAAACTAAGTTTTACCTAATTTGCTCAGAAGTTTAGTTATTTCATGATCCATATCAAATTAATCTCACTGTATAAATGTAGAGAACTTTGGTCAATTGATCAATATAGTGTCGATACGCAGGTCGGAAGATAATTTTTTTTTTTCTTGCGTGTCAGTACTGTATTGGTGATCAATTGACCAACTTGCCATTAAGTTAACTTCATGATAAATAAATGTATGATCTCCGCCGTATATAATGTAATATAAGAACCCTAATTCACCTCGAAATTATAAGATTACCACCAATCCCACTCTAGGCCTATCAGTCAGTCATGTATACTCTTAAAAATATAGTAACCATGCTTGCAGGGCCTGGACCCCAAGAGCACAGCAAGCCTATTTGCAGAAGCACAATGCCTGGGCGAAAAGCGCATCGGCGACGAGGATTGCTTCGTGTTAAAAGTAGCAGCCGATCGTGCGGCCGTGATGGAACGGAACGAGGGACCCGCAGAAGTAATTCGCCACGTGTTATACGGCTACTTCAGCCAAAAGAGTGGCCTACTAGTGTACATGGAGGACTCTCACCTCACCAGAGTACAACCCCCTGAAGCAGCAGCAGCTCCAAATGCAAGCAATGAAACGGTGGTATATTGGGAAACAACAATCGGCAGCAGCATTGGGGACTATAGAGATGTGGATGGGTTGTTGTTGGCTCATCAGGGGCGCACCGTAGCTACGGTGTTCCGCTTCGAGGAGGAATCAACGCAGCACAGCAGGACTAGAATGGAAGAAGTTTGGAGGATCGACGACGTCGTTTTTAACGTGCCTGGACTCTCGTTTGATTCATTTATTCCTCCTGCTGATATCTTTGACACATTGCCTTCACCATGATCACCTTATTTCTGGACCTTACTTCATTAACTATAGAGTTTAATTTTCCTCTGTTTTTAATTAACAAAACAAAACAAAACAAAATTACTATTGTTGTTGATTAATAATTATATGGGATGATGGTGTATTATAATGTATATTTGGTGATCATTTCCATGGAATGAAAACTCATTCCATTCTATTCCTTATATTTTCATTCTATGTGGGAGATGGTAGGATGAGATTCATTCTAATGGATTTATGTTAAAAATCATTCAAACTTTTATTCCATTCCATTACCTCATTCCAAATGTAGTATTAAAGCTAGGTGCATTTAATTGTAAAAAAGTTTTGGGGTGTATTTGGTTTATGATTACAAAAAGGGATAATACGATGTGCACAAACAGTACACACGTGTATTGTTTATCAATAAAAATGTTTAAAACATTTAATCGTAGGCTTCCTTTCTTATTTTCTCTTTTTTTTAAACTGTTTGCGCACAACTTTTGTGTATACTTTGTGTCACTAGCATTACTCTTACAAAAGGTGTGTACAAATTGGACTTTAGTCTAAGTGTATATTTGGTTATACAGTATTTGTTATTTGAAGAGTAATGTTATAGACACAAATTATACACAAAAACTGTGCACAAATAGTATAAAAAGAAAAAAAAAAGGAAGTGAGACCTACGATTAAATTTATTTTTTTGTGTAAAGGAGGTCTCACGACGTTAGATTAATATAATAAAGCTTCATTACAATCAATCTTTAGGAAAGTTAGGATATCAATAGAAGGATTCTTACTACTAATAATATCAAAACTACAACTGTGATTCAAATCCGCAAACTTGATCGTGCATCTATTTCCTTTCTGTTCCGTGGTGACCCAAATTACTCTTTTACCCTTACTAGCTTAATCTTATTTTTTTAGTTCTTTAACTTCACTTTTCTCACTACATCACTCACCACCGCCTACCACCATCCGCCGTCACTCCCACCACCACCCACTACCACCACTCATACATTACTGATAATTTTATTTGAATTAATTATTTATATTTATTATATTATTACTCTTACCCTAAATTTGTATAAACTGATACAATGGTGAAATACTAAAATTTTGTATTAAGACATTAAAGAATTCTATGCGGACATGATAATTGTAAAGCACTCGTGCCTAATTTTTATATTCAATTATCATGTCTGCATAGAAGAGCTCTAAGACATTATATAAATTTTGGATTTGTTATCAAACAATTTTTTTACATTTAAACTCCGTTTTAAAAAAAACATATGTTTTATACAGATCGACACTTTATTTTAAGGAACAATTACATATTATAGTACATTTTAATAAAATATTACAAAAAAAAATGCATAAATAAAATATTTACAAAATTAGTGCATATGCAATATTTAATTACAAAAAGAGTGCATTCTTATCCCTTTAATTATGCCCATGACTCTCTCCCACGATTCTCTCCCATGACTCTCTCCCACAATTCTCTCCCACTCAGTCTTCTTCCTCCTCTTCCAACCCGCCTTCTTCCTACTCTTCCACCACCGCCCTCCCCCGCCTCACTGTTCCGCCGCTCCTCCTCCCGCCCCCGCCCCACCCCACCCCACCCCACCCCCTCCACTCCCCTTCCTCCGCCTCCCTTTTCCTCCCCCCGCCAACGCCCCACCCCTCCCTCCGCCTCCTACCGCCACCCCTTTATCCTCCTCCCGCCCCACCCCCTCCCCTCCCCTCCGCCTCCCTTCTCCTCCTTCTCCCACGCCCCACCCCCTCCCTCCGCCTCCTCCCGCCCCCCCCCCCCCTTTCTCCTCCTCTCGCCCCCCCTCTTTCTCCTCCTCCCGCCCCACCCCACCCCACCCCACCCACCCCCTTCCCTTCACTTCTTCCCCCTTCCTCCTCCTCCTCCAAATCGATCCAAGGTGGCCGTCGGTGGAGGCCCCGCCACTGGCCGCGGTGGAGGCCCCTCCACCACCCGTTGCTTCTCTTCCACCACCGGTCCATTCTCCAACTCCACTGGTAACCAAATCTTCATACGTTGGTAACCAAATAGGCATACCAAGGTAACCAAACCTTCATACCAAGGTAACTGAATCTTAATATGAAAGTTTCTTTGTTATGAAGGTTTGGTTACCTTGTTATGAAGGTTTGGTTACGTTGGTATGAAGGTAACCAATTCAGTTTTATTAGGTTACCAATTTATTTTGAATGTGATGCAATTGGTAACCAAACTTCATGCAGTAGGTTACCAAACAGTCATACCAAGGTAACCAAACCATCATACCAAGGTAACCGAACCTTAATATGAAGGTTTCCTTGTTATGAAGATTTGGTTATCTTGTTATAAAGGTTTGGTTACCTTGGTATGAAGGTAACCAATTCAGTTTTATTAGGTTACCAATTTATTTTGAATGTGATGCAGTTGGTAACCAAACTTCATGTAGTTGGTTACCAAACCTTCCGATAAGGTAACCAATTCAGTTTTATTTGATTACCAAATTTATTTTGAATGTGATACAGTTGGTAGCCAAACTTCGTATAAAGGTAACCATTTTAATTTTTATGGGTAACCAAATCGTCAAAAAAAAAATTCAGAATAGCAACTCCGACGATATAGCGGTGGCGGCGGCGGGAGGCGGGGGAGGAGAATGATGAACAGTAACTCTTTCATAATTTTTTGTTTTTAATTTTCTCATTTTGATTTAAATTTTGAATTATGGATTTGAAATTATTGTTAGATCTAAAAGATTTGAATTTGAATTATTAGTTATCCTTGATTTTAGATTTCTATATTTAATTTGAAATTGAATGGTTTGAATTTTTGCACTTTTTTTGTAATTATTTTATGAATGCACTTTTTTTGTAATTACTTTGTAAAAGTTGTATAGTTCTGTAAAGGACTCTTATTTTAATAAGCTTTTATTACATAATTTTATCAAACGTGACCTTAGGCAAGCATAGATCAAAAGACAAAGACTATGGCCATTCGGCCCATTTAAGTCTATTCGTTCAAGGCAACATCAGCAGTTGCCTCAAGCCCAAAGGACAACCCATCATTTTATGGGCCTAAGGTTTATCCCACTCTCTCAATTTCCAAGTCTTCTAGCCTTCTCATTTTTGGCCCATTATAAACAAGCATTAATATATACTGCCATATATGGCCCAAGGTTATCCTTAAATTAGATTGAACGTCTTGGTTGTGATTGATTATCAGTAAAGAAAATTAAAAAAATAATATTTATTGATTATATATACACCCCCACCCTACCCCATGCACCCCACCCACCCCACCCCACGCTCCCCCACCCCACCCCACCCCACCCCACACCACAAAAATTAAAAAAATAATATTTACTGATTATATATACACCCCCACCCTACCCCACGCTATCCCACCCCACCCCACCCCACCCCACAAAAATTAAAAAAAAATATTTATTGATTATATATACACCCCCACCCTACCCCCATCCTACCCCACCACCCACTCCCACCCACCCCACACCCCCATCCACCTCCACCCACCCCCACCCCCACCCCACAATAATATTTGATTATATATACACCCCCATCCTACCCCGCACCCCCCACCCCACCCCACCCCACCCCACCCCACCCCACCCCACACCACAAAATTAAAAAAAATAATATTTATTGATTATATATACACCCCATACTACACCACGCTACCCCACCTCTACCCACCCACCCCACCCCACCCCACAAAAATTAAAAAAATAATATTTATTGATTATATATACACCCCCACCCTACCCCATGCTACCCCACCCCACCCACCCCCACCCCCCACTACCCCCTCTAAAAAAAAATAATATTTACTGAATAATATAACTACTTATTTAAAAGTTTTTAATTAATTTTTTATTATTTTTTGATGTATAAATAAGTTTAAAATATGTTATTATTAGTAAGGGTATAATAGTTCAAACGATATTTTTTAATCCAATCCTTTAATTAATCTTAGAAAAAACAAACATAACATGGGATTATTTTAAGTTATTCCCTGAATAATCCCGTAAAAAACAAACATATGATTAGGATTATTTAATCCTAGGATTAATAGTCCTGGATTATAATCCCATGAATTATAATCTCGGAATTATAATCCTTATAAATAAATATGACCAAATTGTTTCATGGTCCAATATAAATATAGTCTATCTAAAATGATCAGTAAGTTCCAAGTTTCTCACTGAAATTGAAGTTAAAGAGGACAACACGTGACATCTTTAAATTGGAATTATGAGCCTTAAGAGTAATGGGCTCAAGCCCTTGTGACATTTGGGCCTATATCCCAACAATAGTGTTTCCATGTAAATAACAGAAGGGAGTCAGTTAGAGAACAAATGGTAATGGAGTCGCCGAATGATTGACACCAAAGAAATGTAAAACCCCAAGCCCATATTACTCCATCCATCCCATAATATATGAGGTTTTAAAATTATCCACAAGAATTAAGAAACTAATTGTATAACATTAAATATAATAATAATTGTCTATAATACCCTTAAATTCTCATAATTATCATACTTATCTCATACTCTTTTTCATTTGTAATATTTTCTTATGAGGGATAATTTTAAAAATATTTTAATTAATTCTCTTATATTATATAAAATGTCCATGTAGAACAGTAGTAGGAGAGAGAGGGAAAAAAAAGCTTGTGGAGTGTACTTTAATTTGTTGGAGATCCTGGCTAATAATTATTTATAATGACAAAAAATTAAAGTAGCTCTGGTAAACAGAATCCAATGAATGTGGCTCAGCCTAGGGTTAGGGCCTATTCCATAATAATATATTTTAAAATAATTTATAAATTAAAATTTAGAACGACATATAAGTCATTTTAAATTATAATTTATAAATAAAAATGTGTAACATCATTTTAATTTAAAAGTTAAAATAAATTATGATAGTGTTTGACTAAAATGATTTATAAGTTAAATTTAGTTGTAAACATTACTGAAATAAGGGCAAAATAATTTTTTTACATTAGTAAAACATACTTTTTTAAAAATGACTTAAAAATTCATTTTTTGAAAAGTAAAAAAATATATACTTCTCAAAAATTATTTATAAGTCAAATATGAACACTCAAACAGTAAAAAATTGTTTATAAATTAATTTGACCAACTTTTAAGTAGTTGCCAAACAAACCCCTCAATACTGTGACAATATTTACACTTAAAACACATTCATATATATGGGTAGTACTAAAGTGTTTAGTAATCAAAGACTATTATATTATTATTATAATATGTTAGGGGTTTAAAAATTTTAATCTTTAAAAGCGTCTCAAATGATACGTCACCATATAATATTAGTTGGATATGTCTTATGTGATTAGTTATGTTAATTAATGTCATGTCATTTAAGACTAAAAATTTGAGACCTATATTATTATTATTATTGTTATTGTTATTATTATTATTATTATTTAACGGACACGAATTAAAAAAAAACATTTCACGGGCATTATTATGGTGTAGTACGCACCAATTACAAACCATTAAAATGGGTGCGAAAAGTTATATGAATTTGCATAATTTAAATTGGGTTGTCCATCTAGACAATCCCGTAAAAATAAGTTGTATCTGTATATATAATTCCACGAGATTATATTCACATGAATAGTGAATGATGACAGAGAGATGGAGTCGAATACTTTGCTGCTACAAAAAATATATATAGAGTCCTCCTACATAGACATTAGAGTTGGATATTGGAATTGGACATTTTTAATATTTTTTTTTAATTTTTTTTGTGACTTTCAAAAATGTATAGTATTTATTCCAACTAGAACTTTTTACAAAAAAAAAGTGTTTTATGTGTAATTTGGATACATATATAAGAACAGTGTTGTACAGTCTGTGCAACATTATTCTTATATATTTATACAAATTACACCTAAAATATTTATTTTTAAAAAAAAATTCAGTTGAAATAAATACTATATATTTTTTGGGAGTCACAAATTTTTTTTTTTTTTTTTTTTGGAAATGTCCAATTCCAATGTCCAAGTAGACTTATTGATATATATATATATATATATATATATATGAAAAAAAATGTATATACACAGCCGTGTAGTACACAGTCGGTTATGGTGACAGTTTTTTGGACTATAGTCACTGTTTCACCTGTCGCCATAGCCATTCTGGACTACGACAACGGGTGAACCGTCATCATAGTCCTGCTCAACTGTATAATACACAGCTGTTTATATACATATAGCCCTATATATATATATATATAGGATAAGGCTCTGGAACGAACAGTTCGTTTACGAACATATGTAGGGCCAAGTGTTGAAGGTTGTTGATTGGCCCAATTATTTACCATCATATATTCGTAATTAGTGTTAAATATTCTCATCCAATCAACAACCTTCAACACCTACATATGTTCGTAAACGAACTGTTCGTTTCAGAGTCCTATCCTATATATATATATAAAGTTGCATGGAATTGGAAGCTTCCTCGATATTTGCACGCATGGGAGTGCGTTTGCTGTCTACACCTTCTTAATGCTTCCACCTTCTTTAATCTATCTCTTTCTCTCTCCACGGACCTTTCCTGCCAACTTGTAAATTCTTCCATGGAATCAATAAAGCTACTTCCACCTTCAGCCATTTTTTATCCACTCCCCGCTAGCTGCCCCAATATAAAAAAAAATAAATAGAAAAATTTTAAAAAAAACATCCTAGCTAGCTAGCTCCCTCCTTCATAAACGTACACTTTTCTTATAATTAATTAAACATAACAAATGCAATCTGTCGTCTGAATTACTTAAAATGCTTTTTTGCTATTGACACATAACACGGAAAGAATCACAAGAATTCAAATAGTAATTACAAAGAAATACTCCATAAAGACGGTTGAGTAGTCAAATTGTAGTAATCAAATAATGATGAAAAGTTAACTAAAAATAGCCCTAACATTGTTTAGCCAAAAACTCTAATTGGACGGACAATAAGTAATAAAATTATATAAAAAGTATCCCTAAGTTCATAATTAATCAGAAAAACTTCCAAGACCCAAATCACCATTTTCCATATGTTTTCGGGCTCCAAACAATAGGCATTGTAAATCTGATCGTTAACTTTGATTTGATATATAGTACTACCTCCGTCTCATAATAAGTGTTTTTTTAGCTTAAATCACACATACCAATACACAAACTAAAATGACAAAAATACCCTTAATATACTTTCTTTGTTTTGTTTGAGACTTTTTTTATTGCCTTTTGATCTCTCTTTCTCTTTCTTCAATCTTTCAACTTCTCAATAAATACGCAATAAATACCATTGGTAGCAGAAGGGCACATATGAAAAAATATTATAAAAACTGTATTGAAATTTTAACACATCACTTATTTTGAAAAAAAATATTAAACCTAAAAAAATACTTATTATGAGACGGAGGTAATAATATAAGTTTCGTAACTTTAAACGGATTAAAAATTCCGTCCAAACATATGTAGTGTATGTTGGAACTTGTAAACATATCATAGTTTTGATTTCAATCTGAAACATATTATTATGCATGCAATGATTGGTGGCTTATGGATTTTATTTTTTGGGTTTGATGCTTTGTGGGCCAGCGGTTCAATATGGACAGTCGATTTAGAAAGTCTATAAAAACTAGCTAGTTGCATTTATGTAACACATAGTTGTAATTATATAACACGTTTATAATCTCAATCTTTAAATAGAGACTCTCTATTTAAATTAAAATGAAGAGGATCCTGATCTAATAAAGGTCAATTAAAATGATCTTTTTGCTATACAATTGCAACTTATTTTTATAAACTATACAAATAGACTGTCCATTTTGAATTAACTACCAGGAATCAGTATCTTCTTTTTTTTGAAGTGTTGTGTTTGGATTAAACATACAGCTTTTTTATATCAAATAAGTTGCATTTGATAAGCTGTAATATTTTAAAATGAACAAGAATATCAAGTTAATTAGTGTATTTAGTACCCAAAAACTACAAATGCACCAAATCAAACACGCAGATTAATTGTATAGTGATCAATGGAAAATTCTAGATTATTACTAGACAGTTGAAATTGTCTAGTTTACTTAGACAAAACTCTACAAAATTATATTGCGAAAAAAAATTCTAGATAAATTAAACAACTCCTCTTCTTACGTCCTCGCGTTACTCATGATCAATTGATCAGGTTTCATGAATTGATGATATATATTTTTTTAATTGGCGCCACAAGATCATGCATGATTTGTGTTACAACCGGGTCAAATCTCGAGTCAAATCTCAAGTCCGAATCGAATCAAATCTATCCAAAATAAGACCTTAAGCTACTGGCCCAATAGTGTCTTCTTGGGTCATCTTAGCCCACCACAGACTCACCCAAAAGTCATGACTGAAGGTATTATTAGTAGTAACTTATTTCCTTAAATATGGAGACAAATTTTTTTCCCTATCTTTCGATGTGGGACTGGGGTGTTACAAACTCCCCCACATAAATTTCTGACGTTCCCGTCAGAATCGATCACACACACAGTTAACAGATCTTTGCCTCTCTAGCCATTGTGGGATAATACCGGCTGACTTCGTGTCCCCACCTCCGGACTTTCTTCTCTCTATTGTGGGATAATACCACCAGACTTCGTGTCCCCACCTCCGGCAACCCGATTGGATGACCCGATCTGAGCTTTCGAGAGTCGGCTCTGATACCATCTGTAACACCCCTTTTCCGAAATAGAAATAGAGCTTTCGTTTTATTTTATTGTGTTTTGTACGTAACCTCTCTATCTATTTCGAAAAGAGGGTGTTGCAATTTGTGAACAACTAAAACCAAAGTACACGTGTCAGGAGTAGCAAGTATATATAAGAACAAGATGCACGGAAGTAACAAGGTAAAGAAAGCAACAGTGCAGTACCCATTTCTAATGATGTCCTCTTCATTTGATTCTCCCAATGCCATATGGAATATATATTTATGGAGGAGTAGTATATATAATAAAGCATGAAAAGGGGCATGCATATGCATGAAAGTTAGATACTCTTTGTCGGTTTCAACCCCCTCTCTTTATCTCTCTTCTGCTTACAAGTTCTAGCTACTTCATATTTATCGAGTAAAAAGAAAGGAGCTTCAAGCTGCAAGCAATCATCAAAAACTGTCGAGTGTACTCGATTCCCAATGTGTTTTAGTGATTTCTTAGTATCACATTCGTAGGTTTTGTTTCCAGTTAATTTTGTGTTCCCCAAAACCCTAACCTACTCTTTTGCTTTGATGGGCGGGGATTATGATCAAATCATTGGTGTGATTTGTTTAACTCCCTCATCCTTTCGATGACTTTATTTGCAATCATAGGGTAATTGACTAACTTTAAAAGCAGTGGTCAAAAAAGGTTGTACAAACAGTAATCATTAAGTAGCAAAAGTTAGGGTAGTGATCATATGTATATATTTAGAGTGCATGTTCTATATATATATTTACACAATGTACAAATTTTTATGCATATAGTACAAGTTTAAAATTATTGGTGGAATTATTTTTTTGTGTTGAAAATATCACTACCCTAAATTTATTTAAAAATTAAAAAGAACAACAAACAAATACCATGGCATTTCATAATCTACATATATATTATTATTAACAAAACCCCACCATATAGGTTGGTCAATATATAGTTGCCATTAATTTAGCTAAAATCTTTTAATAAATTAAATTTGGTAGAAAAATACAAAAAAAAAAAGACAATAAAAAAACAAATTAACAACCTCAAATCAATTATTGATTAAAAAACAATTAATATTAAAAAATAAGTTCGTGCCGTAAGAGTGAAACACCAGTCTAATTCATAATAAATATAATTCCATGCACGCATGCATGCAATGCAATACTCGAGTGAATATATGCCCTTATGTTAACACCATCATCATCATACTTTTAAACTCCAAAAAAAAAACCCTAAACCTAATTAAGACTCCATAATCAAGAGCCATGCATATAGCAAATTATATTGTAAAGTGATCAGATATGTATGCCCCATGCAATAAATCAAGAAAATATATATATATTAATTAATTTTCATCCGAATGGCGAATTTCGTCCGCCACCAATCATAGGGCTCATCCTCTCAGCCGGAAGTGCTGGTCTTCTCGGCGACGGCCTCTCTAGCTTAGCATCAAACTTGTTGTCACATGAAATAGCATGATCCCCAGTACTCATCAACGGCTTCCGTTCATAAATATGATCCGCCACAGAATGATCAATATCACCACCACCACCACCTAGTACATGATGATGTTCATGAGGATCTTGTGAGCCAAGGCATGAGGCTGCACTGCCAAGTTCTTGAAGACGAAGATCGTCGTCGTCCCATATTATTGGGCTTTTGCCACTTCCACTATACGGGCTAGGCCTTTTTTTGCCTAGACAAATGTTGTTGTTATGATCATGATTATTTGAGATGAATCCATGATCAAGTGGTGATGATGATCTGTGATCTAATTGTTGGAGCTCTAGTTGGTGATCTTGATTTCCTCCGTATAGGTTAAGGTCTTGAAGAGATGGGAAATTGAGGGGTGGGCCATAGTCTTTCATGCCGGAAATTTGATCAGGAATTCCCTTGTAGGCTGAGTTAGCTTGCATGTTTTCGCCGGCGAGGGTTTGGCAAGCTTTTTCTAGTATTGTTTGCATGTACTTCCCTTGTGCTTCAATTCTCAATTGAAGGTGTCTTTGCACCTGACACAAACATATTTCCAAAAATCCATCAAGTCTAAAATTAACCATAACATGAAGATATGTGAAAATTACATATATATATATATATATATATATATATATAGAATAAGGCTCTGGAAGGAACAGTTCGTTTACGAACATATGTAGGACCCAGTGTTGAAGGTTGTTGATTGGCCCAATTATATACCATCATATATTCGTAATTAGTGTTAAATATTCTCATCCAATCAACAACCTTCAACACTGAGCCCTACATATGTTCGTAAACGAACTGTTCGTTCCAGAGCCTTATCCTATATATATATACATGTGTGTGTAAATTAAAACTGAAACCAGAAAAATAAAAAATGTCGAGTTTACATATATAAACAAAGTATATATTGATGAGTTGTATCGTGTTGATTTATGTCTATTAGTTAACCTAGCATCAAAAAAATATATATCGACTTAATTGCATACCTCTAGTTGTTCATGCAGTCTTCTTTGCACCTCCATTTGCATCCTAATTGCATCAATTATGTGAGCATTACTGCCATTAAATCAAAATACAGTTCCATTCCAAACATAAAATCAAAAAAACCCGAAAAAGAAAAGGGAGAACAATTAGACAGATCCTAGTATACTTGATGATGCTCCCGTTGCTCCCAGCCCTCGAAAAAACATGTAAACGGGAAAGGAAAAAAACAAAAGAAGGAAAAGAAAAAGAAAAAAGAAAAAAAGAATACATAGATGAGAAAATTAAGGTGAATATATATTATACTTACTCATTCATGCTACGAGCCATCATTCCAGACGAAGATGCAGAATTTCTCTGGAGTTCTAACGCCGAAGCTGCCATAAGAATTATGAAAAACAGTCTAAATAAAATATTTGCAAATTAATTTTGGCTTGAATTGGAAATTAAGTTATAAGAGTCACCTCTCTCACCATCTTTAATAGAGTGATCACTAAATTCCTTGTGGGGTTGCTTTCCAAGCCTGAATTTCTAATCAAACCAATACAAAACAATAAAAAGAGAAAAAAAACAAAAGGAAAAAGAGATCAAAACAGACCTTAGAAGCTATATAAATAGAAACTAGACATAAAACAAAAGTGGAATTGAATTGATCAAAAAAGAGAAAAAGGAAGTAGGGAAATTTGTCCTGTGTTCAAACCTGAAGATGACTCTTGAGATGGTAAAGAGTAAGACCCTTCACTCCCATAACTCTCATGATAGTCTTTGGTGTAGCCTCTGCATCAATTAAATCAAGAAAATATACGATCATAATCTAGAAAATTTATTCTACTTTCATTTTTTGGTTGGAGATGTATAATCAATTGACATGATAAGAAAATTATTACTAGGTTACAAGATAAAAACTGTCCTTATTTACCTAGACAAAACATTGATGAGTTGTACAATATAGTACAATTCATCGATGCTAAACTAGACAGTTTTTGTGTTGTAACCTCTTTTATATGCAGATAGGGGGATCAGTAGTTATTACTGTCTGGTCCCCCGAGCTGAGTAACAGCGTCGACGAAGCGCTCATGGAGCTCGACAGTCCACCGGAGTCGAGGTTTAGGGTCGGTGGTGAGGACGAGGCCGGAGTCACCAGCTTGACCGCAAGAGGACATAGGCCGATTATTTTCATGATGGTGTGAAGTATTCATAGTTGAAGGGAGCTTCTTGGAATGGAACATTATTCTCTTTCTCTCTCTCTCTCTCTCTAAGAGACGAGCTGATGGAGAGATTCAAGAAGAACAAATGCGATATGCAAATAGAGAGAGAGGAAGAATAGGGTGCGTTTTTTAACAAGAGAATGCTTGCCTACCTTTGGTTTTAGAAAAGCAAGCACGAGGGACAAGCAAGCTCACTCTACAAATTAAATAAAACAAATACTAGTAATTCTCTTAAATACAAAATAAAGCGATTAAACAGAGTAAAAATAATATTGTCAGAACAATAAATAACAGTTAAATATTAAGCATCATTAGAATAATTGTAAAATTATCATTAATTGGAAGAGCAATAAATGATCCTTAAACTATGAAGTGCATGTCGATAGAATTAACAATTGTAAGAGTGTTGTTAAATACTATCTCATTCTAAATTATAAGATCAGATTTTTAAAAGTTAATTTTAAATATTTTTAAATTCAAAATTGATATGAATTTATTTAATTTATATATGTCACTAAAATTATAAATATCATAAACTAAAATACTACAAGTTATAAAAAAAATAAAATTCAAAGTTAAATGAATTACGTTAGTTTTAAATTAAAAAATATCTCAAATTAACTTTTAAAAAGTTAATATTGATTATACAATTTGGAATAGAGAAAACATATATTTTCTTTTGCAGTATTAATTTTGCTCTCGTAATATCAGCAATTAAAAAAAACCAATATATTCAAATTTGTATTTTTTTATATTTTTTTTAAAAAAAAAGAAAAGAAAAGAAAAGCAAACCTAGCGTACACCCTACTGTGCAGCTCTTTCTTTGTCAAAAGAGACTACTCTCTCTCTCTCTCTCTCTTAATTAGAGGTTAAAGTACTGTATTGAGACTGTTTAAGTCTGTGTGTGAGAGAGAAAGAGGGCGAGGGTATCTTTGAATAGTTAAAAGTATAAATCCGCGTATAAATGTTTTGTTATTAATTATCAAAAGGGAGAGTGTATCTTCTGTAGATCAGCTAGCTAGCTAGTATCAAGACGTGAATAGGACATATTCATGCAATTTAATCATATATATGATTGTGTGTTTGACACTTCCGCATATCCTCCTCTCTGATTGGACCTTAAATACACACAATATATATATATATGGGTTATATGTATATATATAACTGTGTATTATACAGTCGAAAAATAGCGACGGTTTTTTGGGTTTTGACGATGGACGAACCGTCGTCATGTTCTAAAAAATTGTCGCCATAACTAACTGTATACTACATAGCTATGTATATATATTTTTTTCTATGTATATATATTAATCATTTGTTATGTATTGGTTCTCTCTCTCTATATATATATTATGTAATGCATATGTGTCAAAAGAGTTCGGATAATTGTAGGAAATTTTTATGATCTTAATTAATCATTATATTGTTGTCATTTAATCTAGAAATCATTTTCTTTATTATGATTGTCATACATGCATGTCAAAATTCAAACATGGCGATCTTAATTAGTTACTATCAATTAATCCATAAAATGGTCAAATTGTTATAAAGACTCTTAATTATGGCAAACTTTAAAGGGGTGCATGGTAACGATGCCAAAGAAAGATAGCTTAGAGACATAAGTAACTTATTATTGGAAGCCTTTGATATAACAACATATCTATTCTTTCCGTATTAATCGCATACTTTATTTATTTATCTATTAAAGTATTTGAAAGAGCAGCATTATAAAATTAATTAGCTCATTGCAAGGCAGCCATAACCTGTCTTCAAATATGGAAACTATACAGATCAGGCCTTTAATTTGAAATTTAATTTACCACTAAGAAGAAACTAGGAAATAAAACTACAATCAAATGTTATTTAGATGCATAAATATGTTTAATTCTTAATTAAACAACCATTACAAAAATTATATAATTTCTTTAATATTAATTCCTTTGTGACTTGTAATCTTATATAACTCTTAATTTTATACGGTACTTTTTACGTTTCAAAAATATAAAATTATTTTTGACTTGTTGAAGTAAATTTGAAATATTTAATTTCAAATTTAAAATTATTACCAATTCATTGAATTTTAATAATACAATTATAAATTTTATATATATATATATATATATATATATAATACTACTGATACAAGATATTTGTTTTTCAAAAAGTAAATGAATCTTTCGTGTGAACTATATATAAACTTAAAAATATTTCACATCCACTTGGAAACTTCAATTTTGATCTTATATTTTACAATAGAGTGAGTATCTTCATATTCTTAAATGCACTCAAAATGTAGTTGTCCACTTATATATTTCATGCTATATGTGGATACTAGTACAGTAGTACTAGATAGACAGGGAATTAATTAGTGCATGCCTCGTTTTCTTGAATTTTGGTGAAGGCTCATTTCATGTTCACATCTTCCATGATCTTTATCTTAAAAAAAGACCAAAAGTGAAAAACAAATTATCAGACCTAGAAACTTAGGATAATTGACCAAGTTTAGACACACACACACACACACACACACACACACACATATATATATATGTTAGAATTATGGATCACACGCACACGATAATAGAGAATTAACACAAGAGAGATTTACGTGATTTTTTAATTTGGGTAGTCCACGGGAGAGGCGTTCCTTTTCTTATTATGAATGAATGAGTTACATAGAGCTTTACAATAGGTAGTATTTATACCCACTAATCCTATTTCAACCATACTTCATATTATGGCCTTAATCCCCATAATATCCCTTTTGAAATAGAATAGAAAAACGCCTCCCGACCAATCGGCGCGGCCCGCGCTGCCCCAAGGCCTAGCCTGGCGCGCCCCATGCTAGACATGCAAATCCTGCCTCCCAGCCTCGCGCGCCCTGCGTTGCTCTATGCCTAGCATTGGCGCGGTCCGCGCTTCCCTGGCAGACTTTCTGTACCGTACCGCAGAAGGGTTTCGCCCCCCGCACCCCCCCTCTCCGAACCTCTGGTTCATCCCTGATAGGCTAGTGCGTCGCTCCGCTTCACTACGCTACGCTCCGCACTAACCTTTTTCAGTAGTATTTGATTTTGAGTCACAAGTCCCAACAATATATATATATATATGATAAGATCTAGAGCTATAAATATAAATATATGGGAAAAGAAAGGCACTAAATTAAGAACACACACACACATATATATATAACTTTCGGGGGGTCATAATGGTGTCTAGTAAATTGGTATATAATGAGCCGAGGGACGTGAACATCAAAGCAGGCATATAGCTATAAAGAAAGGCGTTATGTTATGTAATGTAGTGTAAAGCTTTTGTATCATTCTTTTCTTTTCTTTTCATTCATGGGAGGAGGTGGGGAAGAATGTGAGTGGGGGACCTTCAAATTCTTCCTCTTTATTTTTTCTTCTCTAAAGCTAACTGCTTCTTGAATTAATTGGGGACTCAATCTCTAGCACTTTTGTGGATTAGAAGATTGTTCTCCCTCCAACTCCAAGCATGTGTATGTGTTATCCACATCCACACACACACACACACACACACACACACACACACACACACACACACACATACTCAAACTCCCTCAAAGTTTTGTTCAAGTATTGACCCTTTTTTGTAGTTGTATACTTGTATTTCCACATAAATTTGAAGACCTAACACAAATATATGATTAAATGATGACCTACTAAATCATTTAACTCGATCTTTTCAAGTATCAAATATTTATACATTTTTTTGGCCAAAAATGTCCGAAATCTAAACATATGAGTTGACGTGTCTGGTTGGCTACTGACATATATGTGAGTTGGTCACATTAATTTTGGGCATTTTAACAATTGTTTAAAAATACAATAATTATAATTTTGGTACAAAAATAATATTTTTTAATATATTTTTTGATAACTTAACAAGAGTTTGACATTTTTTTCGGTCCTTAACTCAAGAACATATATATTCATGTTATATATAAGTCTAACATAACATCACATATACACACGAGCAATATTAATTTTTTTTAAAGTTAATTCAACTATGGTTATATAAACTTGTCTAAAAATATTGATGATTAATAATTTATTGTTTTCAAGACTTCAACAAATCATACTAAGTTTATTTTTTTGTATAAAAATCAATTTTATATTTTGAAACAGATTAAATATTAAAATTAATTCATTACAAAACCCGACAACAATTAAAGGGTCACTTAAACTAAATCAAAATGGTGAAACTATATATATATATATATATATATATATATATATATATATATATATATATATATCAACCAATCCAAACCCAAACTAGGTTTTTTTTTTGTTTTCACCTCCCCGATATCCGGCAACCATTTGGTTCCGACTAATCCGAAATCGAGCTACGATCTGACCCAATTGTGGAGAGCTATCTCAACACCATTTTTTCCATTTACAAAGCTCGAACTCGAGACATTGCTTAAGGGAAACCGAATTTCTTCTGCTCGGACTAATGGAGGTTGGTAAGCCAAACAAGGTTATTAATGAGGGTCAAACCCCATAAATTTCTAAGGAATGAAAATTTATACCATCGAGCCTAACACAAAAGGGAATAGATGCTTTCTTCTTTAGCAATCAAAGAAAGATGCTTCTTCTCAGACAAATTTTAAAACTTCTTTTTACTTCAAACACTAATTACGGTTAAGGTTTGGTCTTTTATTTCACTGTTAATTTCAAAGGCATATCTTTTCTTTTTCATCTGCACCAATTATCAAACCATATTGTAGCATGCATGGCAAGTACACTGCCAGTTTTAAATAGTATTCCCTCTATTCACAAAGAGAGTCCATTTTTAATTTTTTAAAATTATTTTGAGATATCTAAAATTTAAAATTGATGTGATTGATAAATTTTTTAATTATTAAAACTTTTTTTGATATTTTGAAATATTTACAATTTTATTAACTACTCTCTTCGTTCTTTTTTATTTGTCTTTTTGTAGGGGGAAAAATATATGTTTTCCCATTTTATCGATCCGTTGTTATTTGTAGATTTGGGACAAGAATTATTGACTTAGTTTACTATATTATTACTAAATATTAAATATTAACTTATTTCTCTTTTATTCTTTTAATAATTATTTAGAAAAATAATATCATTATTGAATATTAAATACCCAATTTAATCAATCACACAGATGGTTAATTATATTTCTTAATTTATGTGCTTCTTACTAGTCAATTAAAAAAGTGAATTTAAAAATGTCAACCTTAACAGTCAAAGAACTAATTAAAATCAAATGCAGCATATCATTTTGAATTCAAAATCACATTTTTTCTTCAAAAAAGCAAAATGGCTCTCTCTTTTTTTCAGAATATTTTATTATTAAATTATTATAGGAGAAAGCAGTTCATCATTTATTATTGAAAATTCTTGTACAGTAGTATTATTAGAATAGCTGTCCTGTTTTAAAAGCGCACACGCAGAAAAGCTAGGGTTTAACTTTTAGTTGATATTATTTTATGGTTCTAAAATCATGATCAAACAGAAAAAGTAAGTTGGCTTAGATTTAAGGGCATGTTTGCTTGAATTTCAAGCATCTTTATGTGCTTTAGAATTTATTCTTAACGATGAATAATTCCATTCCCTCCCTTGACGGTGAATTTAGTGGGACATATATATAGAGAGAATAAATTATATAAACTATGATTTGTAAAATTAGTGTTTTATATTATTAAATAATAATATGTCCACCTAAAAAATTTAAGAGGAAATTAAGGGATTTGAAATGAATTAACAAATTGTACGTGCAATTACTATTTATCATGGTAAAATTATTTAATTAATAATGATGAATTTTAAATCCCTAAATTTCTTATATGAGATGTTGTCATTGGACGGTGTAAAACAGTAATTTTACAAGTCATTCTTATATAATTTATTCTCATATATATATATATATATATATATATATATAGGGGACCGATTTGTAAACTTATTATTGGAATTGACTCATACTTCTGCGAATTCGACGAATGCCCACTACGACTACCCAGTTGGGAGCCTCGATCGCTCCTCGGTGAGCGAGAGGTTGCCCAGCTCGTCGGTGAGATGGCGAGGGTTGCAAGGGGTAGCGCCCCCCTGAAAATCAAGCGCAAAGTGCAATTGGGCTTAGAGATATATTAGTAGCCCGGTCTTGGGTTTTACTAATGTATTGGGCCTCATGTGTTTGGGTTCATGTTATAGCAGTTAGGGTTTTTCTAGTTATTATAAAAATATTATTTGTTGTGTGAATCATTGTAGAGTATGTAAGACATCTAATGAATACATCTGAAAAGCATGACTAGCCAAATTGATGAACCTGGATATATCATGTATCTTTATTTTTTTCGTCTTCCATAAAATATCTGTGTGATTGCAATATTATTCGATCTTAAATTCTAACACTTCACATTATCCTTATAACAGATTTCAACCGTTCATTCACGGATAGAACGGTACTGTAATACCCCAATCTACACTTTAGTATAGGAGAGCCCACAGTTTAATTCTGCAAACGAAGACCCACTATTTCAATGCACAAAAATACTATTTTTTTAAAGTAATCCTCGTCCGCATAATTAAATTGCGGATTGAGGAGATTTTTTTTACGTCAAATTGATCGGAATCATTATTCCTCTGTTTCCATCAAAGTGGTCAAAAAATGGTATACTTGTAAGAAAATTTCATGCTCTTGAGATACTAATTAATCTTCGCATAACATCACATGTATGTCTATGGCTATGATAAATTTGGTACTTCATTGTTAAACTATATAAAACTAACTCTCTTTATCACCTTCACCCTTTATTCTCTGTCTCACTCACTTTTACTTCCTTTCTCGTTCATCTAATACTTTATAAGTATTATTGAATACATACAAAAGTACAGTAAATTAAGCAAAATGGTAGTTCAATGCGTAGACTAATAATGGAGATTAGCCGATCATTGAAAAAAAAATCTCTCTCCAACCGTGTTTTAATTGTGCGAGGATTACTTTAAAAAAAAAAGAATTACTTTGTTAAAAACAGAGAAAGAAGAATTCCGGTCAATTTGACGTAAAAGAAAAAATCTCTCCAATCCGTAGTTTAATTGTGCGAATGAGAATTACTTTTAAAAAGATGGTACTTTTGTATATTGACACAGTGGGTCTCCGTCCACAGAACTAAACTGCGGGATCCTTAATATTAAACTGCAATTTGAGATTACATTACACTATTCGATTCGTGAATGGATGTCTGAGATCTGTTGTAACTTATAAAGATAATATTATTCTTACAACGTTAACTATGGATCCTTTTCAATTTAAAACTTTTATATGTTACTATATAATTAATCATCTAAAATTCATAATTTTTTTATTTTATTACCATCTTATTTATACAGATGCGTCTGCCAGCAAGTGCTAGTATATATAAAGTGTATGTACATCTATATTTATATAATTAAATATTATTGATGTGAATATTAACTAAAATTATATCTAAATATCACATTTATTTTTGTGAAATAGAAAGAACTCAAAATTAGAATATAGGAATTCCGAATTCCAATTCCGAGGTGCCAGGTGAACTTTAAATGACACACACACACACACACACACACACACACACACACACACACATATATATATATATATATATATACTCCATAATCTACAGGTGTGTAGATACATATATGTGGTGATCCTCTAAAATAAAATACAGATGCTGAGTCAACTCGGAGTTTGGCCAATTCGGCCCATTTTACAGCAGGAATCTGATTCCAGTTTTGGACCAGTTTTCTTTCCCTTCCTTTTTCTTAGGTTAGTTATCTCTAAAATTTAATTTTTTCTGGTGTACGAAATATTCAAAACACACGACCATAAATTTATGTCACTAATAAATCCTAACATATGGGAATATATAAGATTGGAAAAAATTAAGAAAAATCCCACACTAATTTATTTTACTCTATTTTATCACCTTAAATTTCACATTAATTACAATTCAATTTTGTTATAAAATTTATCGACATATGAATCATTTCCCATTAGTTAACGAAGATTATGAAAGCAGACAAAAGCCCAATATTTACCATTAAACATTACTAAACAAGATATCAATCCCATCAGCCAGAATATACTCGTGGACCGATTTGATCTGAAGTATTTCAATTATTTACCCAATGCTATTTAGCTTACTATTGATTGAAAAATGAGACACGTAGCTGACAATAACGATTACCAAAGTGATAAAATAGAATAAATTAAAATAAAATTCTTCTAAATGCATACATATCTTATATATGCACGTATATCGCGTCATAATTTGTCAAAAGGGAATATTATTTAGGAAACTAATATTTCTACATAAAAAATTAATATTTTCACATAATGCATCTCACATGAATAGTGAATGAATCTCACCTCTATACGAGGAACTCGTGAAAATATCAATTTTCTATTATTTAATATATCCATCCTACTATGTCATCTTAGAACTAATTTAAGGATAAAAAAGTGTCTTTAAAAAGTTCAATCCCATGCATCATAATTGCAACCAAATACAGTGTCGACACGCATACCGAAAGATGACTTATCTCTGCGTGTCAGTATTAGTAACCTAGTCCTCAAATAGTCCAATCCCATGCATCATAATTGCATCTCACATGAATAGTGAGCGAATCCCACCTCTACACGAGGAACTCGTAAAAATATCAATTTCCTATTATTTAATATATCCTTCCTACTATGTCAAGGATAAAAAAGTGAGTCTTTAAAAAGTTCAATCCCATGCATCATAATTGCAACCAAATACAGTATCGACACGCATGCCGGAAGATGATTTATCTCTGCGTGTCAGTATTGTATTGGTAACCGAATCCTCCTTAAATAGTCCAATCCCATGCATCATAATTGCAACCAAACATCGCCTTTTCATAACGCTAACCACCACGCAAGATTTAGAGACCCAACTTTTAAAATGGCATAATTATACTCGAAATAAAACTGGAAGGAGAAGTATATATTACAAGAAAGAGAAACAACAGAGCTTGCAAATGAAAAGAAGAAGAAAAGGCAAGGGAAGACGATAAAACTCGCAAAGGAAAAAACAGGAATGGAAAGAGTTTGCAAATTACATTGCACAGCTACACAAAAGCATGATAGAATTAGTCTAATGCTGCAAAACAGCACTTATTTAAACCCCTGGGAAATAAGGATCTCTCAGCAACTCTTTATACAAAGGCACCTTAAAAACATCCATTTCAGTTTATATTCCCCAAACACACATACTTCATCTGGAAAAAAAGAAAAAACAGTTCAAACCATATGTCAGTCAATCATTATATATATATATATATATATATATACACACACACACACATATATATATAGATAGACATTTTAATATAGATGTATGTTTGCGTGTAAGCGTGTGTAGGTAAGTTTTATTTTCACAAAGAAATTTAATATTTCAACAAGAAAATTTGATATTCTGCAAGGTCCTCCACGTCACTAACGCAAGACAGGACCTTGCGAAAATATCAAATTTAGAGTTTTGGTCGAGTTACTTCAGACATTTGAATTTTCATAACCAGAAAAATACTTGGAACAACGGGTACAACAAAAGAACCGCAAAGGACACAGACATCTAATGGTTCGTGGAAAAGGGTTTTTCATTTTAAAATTTAAATAATTAAAAAAACTAGTCAAAAACTTGGACTAGACGTGGAATATCAGGAAGCTCATGAATAATCTGCAAACTAACTATAACCCGTGCATTCCAATCTCCCATAATGAATGTAACAATAACTTTTTAAAATGTATTATATGAAATAATAGCAACACATTATTGATATTATATATTAGTGGCCAAAATTAAACATTTATTCTCTTTGAAAAGGAAATACTAAGTACTTCAGATGAGAAAAGTACAAATTAGTGGAAGTAATATATGTGTTTTTGTGTGTGTGTGTATAATACGAGTATGGGAACTGATATTTTCACATAAAAAAATGATATTTCCACATGATCCCTCTCACATGAATAGTGAGCGGGTCTCACCTCCATATGAGATAGACTCATGTGGAAATATCATTTTAACATGTGGAAATATCAGTTTCCTACGAGTATATGTTACACCTAGTAGGAAAATCAAATCAATTATAAAGAGAGAAGAATATTCACAGCTGAGTCTCTTTTTACTCCTGTATGCTATATCAAAAGTGAATTTAAAATATAATCTCCTTCGGTTTATTTATGCATCCTTCAAATTTTGCAAATGAGACTCTTTTTGTGGAATATAGGGAGTAAAAGGAAAAGGAAAAAAACACTAGGTCCTCACAGGGGAGAGTCAAGGTATACCAAGTAGGAGACGAACTAGTTTACTCTCAGCTAATTTAGATTTCATAAATATATTAATTGTTGTATTATGAACTCGTTTACAACTCCTTCAAAATGGGTTGAGATAGACTGAATATACTTACTTCCAAATATTCATCCATCCCATACTTGGAACCTTCCCTACCTAGTCCGGACTGCTTTACGCCTCCAAATGGAGCCACCTACATTGCAAAGGATACAAGTCACATACCAATATAGTTAAATATTTACTTTTACACTTGTATCGTGTCCATAAATATAAAAACTTATATCAATTCCTGGATTAAGGAGGACCCACCTCTGTTGAAACTAGTCCTTCATTGACGCCAACAATTCCATATTCAAGAGCATCTGCGACTCGCCAAGAACGTTTAACACTTTCTGTGAATAGGTAAGCAGCTAAACCTGCACATGTAGACATGAAATTTTTATTTAAGTTGGTACAAATTCTCATAATCTGTTTACCAAGAGAGATTGTGAAACTAGAAGATTTGTTAAAAATATTGTTGTGGACTACTATGCTATGCTACACTAGTTACATTGCTAGGTTAGGCATATCAAACATGCAGGCCTTAGAAATAAGAAGCCAAATTGTATGGTTCTCATCTTGTATCCAAACTATAGTCAAGTAGTAACTGAGACAAACCTGCATTGGTGTCATTAGCGATGCGGATAGCTTCTTCCTCTGTCTTAAACCGCAAAAGGGATGCAATAGGTCCAAATACTTCCTCCCTAAAGTGCAAAGATAAGTTACCATCCTTTACTTAAATATAACAACCTAAAGTTACAACATTTCTCATAGATCTAATGAACTTCCAAGCAGTAACGTTAACAATTTGCAGACCAAGAAGAACCTACAGTGAGTCAGTGACATTTCTATAGCAGTCAGCTACCAATTCAAAATTCAAAAAAAGGAAAAATTCGGTCTGAGCGTCATGAAGGTTCTGCCTGTCCGAAGAACTTGCTAATGATAATGGTTTGATAGAGCAACTATATGACTTAACAGAAATGTGAAAACTGTGACTAGTAAACTGATTCTGACAAAGAATATAACTATATATATATATATATAGAGAGAGAGAGAGAGAGATTTTGGTGCCACCAGCCACACTAATCTTCATTTGAAATTGCACCCACATTAATTTTAATTTTCTTTTCTTTTTTGAACCTATATGTAATTTTTTATGGTATATTGCACCCCAACTAAAAATATTAAACTTGAAAATAAAAAATTAAAAAAAGGGGAAGAAGAAGAAGAAGTTTATTTAGGGTTCTAATCGTAATTTTTTATTTTCTAAAACGCCAATCACCAAAACATATAAAATACAAGATGATGTGTTAAAAACTAGTTTACAATTTTAAAATTTATTTATCCAAGGTAAATAATAGTGTCACATAATACTTATATCATAATTATTTTGATACTCCCTCTTTTCTAAAATATACGATCAATTTTGCATTTTTGAATCAATTTGAGATATTTTTAAATTCAAAATTGATATGAATCAAATTTAGTTTTAGACAATACAACTATGAAAATTCCAAACTATATAAATCCTACTACTAATTACAAAACTTATTTCTTTGAATTTGATCTATGTTTTAGAACAAAGAGAGTATTACTTAAATTACACAGGTCCAATTGTGTTAAACCCAGTTTATAATACATTTCTAACCCTTTAAATCTGGTGTTAAACGAGTTGACCCGTTTATGAGACACAGGCCTAATTGTGTTAAAACCGGTTTATAATACATTTCTAACCTATTTAAATCTCGTGAGTTGACCCATTTATGAGACGAAACCTGAAACCTTTTATACTCAACACTAACCTCTTATTATGTCTCCTATTCTTGTCATGTCATGATTATGTGATTTGTCTATATTATTAGAATTTAATCAGTTTTTTATATTAATTTTTTTTCATTTTTTTCATTTTTTTCATATTAATATCTTGCACCCACACCTTAAAATTTATGCCTTCGCCACTGACCTCCATCCCAAATGAGAGGACATTTGAAAGTCAAAGGTTTTAATTTAAAAAAATGACTTGAAGATAATCAACAGTTGGAGGATAATAAATCACACCTTTCAGCACAAGAATGAAAACATTACAACCTCTGAGGCTCTGACTAATAACAGTGTAAGTGAAAATTCTTGAATTTTCCAACAAGGAAAAAAAACTGAATATTTCGCCCAATCCTTTGTAAAAATAGATGAAATAGGATTTTGTATTTAAATTGTACCTTGATATCCGCATCTCATTCTTGACATCACCTATTACTGTAGGCTCATAAAAAGTCATTCCAAGGCTGTGTCTCTTACCACCAAGTAGGACTTTTGCTCCCTTCAGAGAACAAATTTTATAATCAATGAGCTACTTTTTTATATTATCCACTACATATAATAGTATTGTTCTATAATCATAACATACGGACAACTGCATTTATAACCTGCAGAGCAATAAGTTAATTACCTGTATCCTACGATAACACTCCTAAGAACAAATCTAATCTCCAAAATACACTTAGAACACACAGCGATGAAATGAATTGAGAAGAAATTTTAAGAAACTTTGAAGCAATTCCTTCAAATCAACAATGGATATCCTAAAATTTAGGTGCTAAACAAACCTTTGAGGAAGCATCTTGCAACAATGATTCAACCTGCAGGGAAATTTTCACTTTAGATGGTATGGAAACAGGTAGAGTTGCAGTAATATTAGAACACTGGTCATTGAAACAGGAAAAGTTGAAGCACATAGGACCTTCTGCACTGCAGCTTCATTAATAAGTGGGCCCTGCAGGAATGAACAAGTAAACCAATTAAAATTGTAAAGTCAATTGCTCTCACTAATCAGGAAGCGGAAAATGCTCCAAAGGAAGCTAAATGGGAGAGAGAGAAACATCTTTGTTTAGGCAAAACGAAATATCAAGTCAGATCATAAAGACAACAAAAGAATTTTGGCCAAAAATATATATATATATAAATTAAATCAACCATAGATATAATACATCCACGTTATCGAATAGTGAATGAAAGTAAAAGTGAAACAATAACTGAAAGCAAGCAACTTTGTTAAAGATCGAGTAAAAAGTGCACAACTGAAGATTGAGTAAAAAGTGCACAACTGAAATATTGAACAAAAAGTGCACAACTGACTACCTGTACCACTCCTTCACTGAAACCATCCCCAACTTTAAGGTTCTCAACAGCATTTGATAAAGCACTTGCAAATTTATCATAAATACCTGCACATAGTCTTGTAAATCAACATCTAAAAAAATAAGGGTGAGCTTGAAAGCTTTTTTATTTCTAATTTAAAGAGGTTAACAGGAAAGTAGTCACAAAGATATTCCAAGATGAATAAAGCAATAAAAGACCCATTAGGGTACACAGCTGTGTCATACTTAATTCATATGTATCATTTTTTTCACAGTGAAACCCTTAATGAAGTTGACTTTGCATTTTTCAGATAAAAGAACTATCACGGTATCACCAATTCATGATAAAATAAGATTGCAATTTCACCTACTTATTTAGTAACCTGCAACATTTTCTAACTTCATTTAACTAGATTTACACTACAACATAACAACATAAAAACAAATGTGTTTATATGGCATTGTGTCTAGCAAAAAAGCGTACACACGGACTCATCAAGTAAACAAAAAGCTAAAGCGCACACACATACACATACATAGTTGTATTCCTATGCACAAATCTGGTAAGAGTGTTGATTTCCTGACAATCCATCCATCTCAAGAAGTGATATTTCACGTATGAAGATCACAGACCATAAATTTTAGTTACTAAGATAATCTTGCATACACTGGATTAAGTAGCTCCAAAACGTCCCTTTCACTGGTGATTGCAGTATAAAATAATTCCAATCAAACCTTCAATTGATCAGCAGCTTACAATACTCATAAAAGATAAGTTGCATTGAGCTTTGTTTAAGCATTTCGATTATTGCTTTTTTAATCAATGACTGATTTCTAGAATGCCCCTGTTGGCAATTACTCCGACAGCATCTAGGGTTCCTCGAACAATGTGATATCCCACACCCGGTAAATCCTTAACCCTTTTCCCTCTTTCTAAGACTACATAATGTTCTTGTGAATTATGGTCAACAATGGGTACAAATCGATTGTTCTAGGGGCTGCATTTTTTTATTCTTTCAAAATCATTTCTTTTGAGCTTATATTTTTAGACATTTTAACCCTTGATATTATCTAACACCAATTGTCCCCAATATTTAAGCAATCAATTATAAGCAGTTATAACTTTAGCAAAAATCACACGTTTAGCAATTAGTTTAAGCTGAAACAAAGGAGCTCATTATTTTCAACCTACATCTGCCATAAGTTCTAGCTCATTTTGATTATTATCTTTTCGTTTCCAAGAAGGATGCTTGTTTTCTGTTTTCCCGTTTACTGCTTTCGGTCTATTATATGTAGTAGAAGAAACAACTTATAAATGATTAAAAAACTAAACTAGAAATATCACAATATAATCAAAGACAAGATTCACTTAAGATCCATCTACAGCACAAAACATTGATAAGAAGATTTTTTAGTTGTTTCATTTATACCTTCTTGCACAATTATTCTATTTGCGCAGACACATGTTTGTCCACTGTTACGGAACTTAGTTGCCAGCTGCAATAGTAAATTGCATATACAGTTAGTAATGCATCAAAAAATCAGCTCCCTTTGATGCGGTAAAAATGTTACCAAGTTGAAAGACAATGCACATCTACCAACCTAGATATGTATACAATCAATAGGAAAAGTATCATTAAATCCACAAACCAATGAAAAGGTACAAGACACTTGTGCTAAGAAAAAAAATAAGACTACATTCAAGAAAATGCAGATAAATCACAGATGTTCTTAATTAAACCAGAAGTATGGAGGTAAAAAGTGTAAGAATAATCTACTCTATTAAAGAAGAGAATAGAGGAGGTAAACCAATACATGTTTATATAACAAAGTTTGTACATACTAAGAACTCCAAGTGCTGAGAAAAGAAAAGGTAGTAGAAAGGACACGAGGGAAAGCCAAATTGCCATTTCCTGCTAAACTTAAGCGGCCTGCCACTAAACTCAGGATTGGGGCAAACATACAGAGAAACATCAATATTACACGAGTTAATTTGAACAAAACCCTAAATTGAGAGATGAAAGTTTTTTTTCAAAAAAAACTTTCATTTTAATAATATGGCAGCTAAAATAATGTTACTTTCCACGATAGAGTTCATAGGTATCAAGGACTCCATCTGATTAGAAAACAAAATCAAATAGCAGTAAAATACAGAAGTTGGATAGTCAAATTTTTGGATCCATCTGAACTTTATGGTTGGCCACTAACTGAAGGGAGGAGTATTAATATAAAATAAAAGTGAAAAATGCAAGTGTGCCAATTGATATCAAGAGTCAATGTGAACAAACCACTAGTTGACTGATCAATATGACAGCTAAAAGAAATCCAGTGAATTAGTCATATATAGACTTGAAAAAATCAATAAGGAATTACTACTTGGATATAACTATTTTTAGATAAATGGCGTTACACTTCACACCTCAAAGAGACTCTAGGAACACATACTATAAAGCCCCAAACAACGCTTTAGTTGAATGATCCAAATGATGGTAGAAGG
Organism: Panax stipuleanatus; assembly: GCA_020205555.1. Classification (NCBI taxonomy): domain Eukaryota; kingdom Viridiplantae; phylum Streptophyta; class Magnoliopsida; order Apiales; family Araliaceae; genus Panax; species Panax stipuleanatus. The sequence continues at coordinate 3,177,891 of CM035118.1, forward strand.
TGAAATGTAAAGTTTGATCAAAATATGGATATTGGCCCCATAAAAGTGCCAAATATTCAAACAATTAAAGAAGTGTAATCACAATTATAAAAAGAGTGACATTACACTTTGCAGTACTAAGGGATTCTAGTAACTCATAATATAAAAACCTGAAAGAACTCTGTAGTTAGAAGAACCACATCATGGTCAAAAAGGTGAAATGAGAGAGCCTGGATTTTGTTCCTTTAAAAAAGAACCACATATATGAACAATTTCTTGCAGGACGCTGGTGTATAATTATGTTAATTCAGATCAACTGCTAACTGCAACATTCCAATTGCAAAATATTTAAAAGGAAACTGGAGCAATCAATGGATCCGGGGTAATTTAGATAACTTACAGTTCCTTTAATTGCCACTTCCAGGTCTGCATCATCAAATATTATGCAAGGCGCATTCCCTCCAAGTTCAAGAGATACCTAAAAAAGCAGTGTTGAAACAAATTACCACATGGAAATTTTGAAGGATAGTTTTTACAAGTTGCAGCCATTAAATCAGATGTGGCTACCTTTTTAACAGTCCCAGCAGCACCAGCCATCAGTTTTTTGCCAACAGCTGTTGAGCCTGTGAATGTGATCTTCCTTACCTAAATAAGTTTGTTAGAGCATGAGTAACCTCCATTAAGTCATTTGTAGATTTAATAGTCCAATCCAAACACGAGGACTGAAAATCATAAATGAGGATGAGTATGCACGAAGGAGATACAAAAATGATCTTGCTATTAAGATATAATATAACATCTCACAAAATGTAAAGTAACCTGAGGACTTGCAAGCAAAGCATTGCCAATATCAGGAGCATTTCCCATTACCACATTCACGGCACCCTAGGTTATAAAAAAAGATCTCAGCATATTAGAGACAAAGCAAGCAACATAGTAATTAAAAAAATCTCAGCTTATTAGAGACAAAGCAAGCAACATAAATAATCGCAATATGTAAGAGAAAATGAAAATTAAATGCACACTGGAAATATAACTTTGTTCTTCCAATGATATCCCACATGCACCCATATTCCTACAAGAACTTGTACTCAGCACCTCGCCATTGCAGGTACATGGATACCAAACACGTGTATGGAAACTTATATGAACATTAAAATGTAGGTTCCATATTTCTTTGGCTCTTAAAACCTAATGAAGCTGTCTCTATATTCTTTATGTTGATTTGGTAATTAAAAATGCTTACACCTTGAATTTGATTAATCACTCAACAAGACAGCAATGAAGAAGGGAATTGCATTTATTAGGTCTCAGATAAGAATCGATCTATCAGTACATTGTGTACACTCGACCTCTTAAAGCTCACTGGTAGAGTAAATAATTATAAACATGTATCAACTAATGCTTATATACACATAATGGTCATCTCCAAGATAAAGCTAGTTGCTCCTACATAGTTCTCTTTATAGATCTAACAGTAGAAAAAATCTATTCAATAACAGCATACATGGAGAAAATCTCATCACTGAAGCTTGTCTGCATTTTAAAATGCATGGGCAATAGAGTGAATAGATTCATAAATTATATTATGATCAAAGCCCCAATAGATGCTTATAACAACAGCATTCCGAACTCCAAGATGTAATAAATTATATGATTATTGAACTGCCGTCCTACCAATATGTTTATATCCAATGAGTGATCATTAAAATAGTTACCGGTGGAATTCCAGCTTGGAGGGCAAGCTCAGCAGCCGCCAAAGCAGTTAAGGGCGTTAGTTCGGAGGGTTTTATGACCACTGTACAGCCAGCAGCAAGGGCAGGACCAACCTAGAACAAGGGTGAAACAGAAAGATCACCTCAAATATGATGCCCAATCATCAAACAAGTTATGAACTACTAAAGAGGCTATACACAATTACAAAGTACAAATTATACACACCTTCCGAGTAATCATAGCCAAAGGAAAATTCCAGGGTGTAATAGCACCAACAACACCCACAGGCTGCAATTTAGTTGGTAGAAAATAATAAATTTCACTGATATTGGCATTATTAGTCTGGCAAAGCTATATCAAGAACTATTCATTGGCAACAAATATAACTAAGAATGTATCACTAATTTATCACGAGTTCAGTTTTGTTATAGTAAAGTTCACCTGCTTTAGCACAAACAGACGGCGATCTGCTAGCGTCGATGGAATTACATCACCATAAACACGTTTAGCCTCCTCTGCAAAGAACTCAAGAAAACTAGCCCCATAAGCAACCTGTAAAGAGTATATTGATTGTCGTCATGCTCAATGAGGGGCATTTTATCCAATCTTAGTAAGACTTGTTAAACCAAATGAATGAATTAAATACCTCGCCAATGGCTTCATTTAGAGGTTTTCCTTGCTCTAATGTTATAAGTTCACCAAGCTCGTTCTTGTGGGCCATTAATAAGTCATACCTTAAAGCACATGCGAAGAAGCACATTTCAAATTTTGGTAAACAGATTTCACTTGATGGGAAGGCTAAAGTGATGTTCCGAAGCTCTCGAGCCGCATGTATAAATTTATTAGAGTGACCAACACAGTGTACCCTATAAATGATTGATTTGACAGAATACTGACTATCTTGTATGTAAAAACCATCCCACACCAAAAAATTCCCAGAGCTCTGCAAATTATCTGTTTTTTTTTAAATAAGCACTAGAGCTCTGCACATTCTCCACTAAAAAAATCTAAAACATAATGTTACGTGACAAGGCTCCCTGAAATTGAATTCTATAATCCATATTAGCACAAACAAAGTCATAATTTTTCAAATTTTCCATTAGATTAAATGTACATCTAAATCCTGTGCAATTCCAAAATAGTTAACTTATCATCAGATGTGATTCTCCATACCACTTTCTAAGGCATTTGCTCCTTGCAGCAGCAGTTAGCTTGCTCCAAGCTACAAATAAAAGATCATTAACATGTCAAATTGACAATATGAATTTCAAAAGTAAACAAATTTTAAATGACTCTACGCTATTAAAAATTTGATAATGACCTCTATCATTGTCTGATATGCTGCTACTTTATGTAAGATAGATAGATAGATACAGAAAGACGCATCAACTTCTATATAAGGCAAAATAGTTTTATCTGTAGCTTGAATGCATGAATTGCATCCTTATTTTTAGTTGCTTTTCCACGAATAATTGTCTTTTCAAAATAAATAAAGCAGGATAGTTTATCTACAGCATGCTGAATGCACCATAATCCTCATAACAAATTCTTGCCAGCCACGAGATACCACAAGCTAAGCAATGACTTGTCATAATTCATTAATAATAATGTTATGTGTATATACAAGTTAATTTTCACCTGAAGCTTTTAACTTCTCCAACTAATGCACATGTCCTTACCACAGGAGAGCAAAAGGCGCGTAGTGGCAATATGGCATCTTCATGTACAAACTTAAAAATTTTCCAGAACAATCAACACATTGGTTATAACAATTAAGTCAACAGACATTTTTTAATGTAATGAAGTAAAGGGGTACCCCTCATCAACAGGTTAATTCATAAAAAATAACGCCAATTGTGATAAACATATTTCTACTATAAAATCATAGCAAAGTTCAGTCTGAGGAGACATACAATTAAATGCATCGTATGCTGAAGCAATTGCATCATTTGTCTCTCGACCACCCATGCATGCAACGTTCGCTATAACTTCACCGGTAGCAGGGTTATTCACCTGCCATGACAAAAATCACAAGTATGGAACACCTTTACCACGTTAAACAAACTGCTGAATATGATAAAACAGCAGAGAAAAATAGAATAATACAACACACACATGGCTCCACTTATTAATTCAAAATACATTCGATTTTCAAACAAACAGGACAGTACAAAGTCATGAATCAAAGTAACAAAATTATATAGAATTACGATAAGTTTTCATACTTCATGTGTCAGTTCCCTTGCATGAAATAAGAAGCAAGTAGTAGATGAAGCTACATAAAGTAAAATATTAGTGAATATCAAGGCTTCCTTATGGACAGAGGTTCTAAATTAAGCAAAAATATACTTCGATGAAAGCATGAAGCACTCTAATTTGTTGAGACGAGTTTCCCATATATATCAGGATAAGTTAAAATTCCAATTCCCGAAATGCCCAAAATTGTTAAAAACAAACTCTTAATGCAGTCTTGGAATCAATTCATACATCCAGAGTGGAGTTGCAAATTTAATAAACATACTACATTCGGAGGGCCCTACAGCCAATTGATCTTTTAGTATTGTGTAGTAAATGGGGTGGGATAAGTAGTTGATTTGTTAAGTCCGATCAACATAATAGGGGGAAAGAGAGTGGGAGTCGCTACCAGACCTTTATAGTTTTCCCATCATATGCATCCATCCATTTCCCGCCAATAAGTCCTTGAGTTCGTAAGAAACCAGAGCTGTTCAACCGAGCAGCAACACCTTGCGCCTCCATGCTTATCTGATCAATGCACATCAAAGTTCTTTTGTAAATATAAATTTGCAGATAAAAAATCTATATCAGAAAAGGATAGTGCTTATTATACCAAAATATAAAAATGAGATAATCACATAATCAGAGCAGCATCCCTAAATTTAAACTTCTATCACGAACCGAAATACAAATAATAGAAATTTAATAAGATTAGCAGCCATTTCACCCACACTTAATGGCACGCCTTCTTATGTTGTCCATCACTGTCGATTCTAACAACATAAATATAAAAGCCTGGATGATTGGTGTTTAAAGATATAAGCAAGAATGTTTAGAACTTAATCAGTTCAGCCTTATATGTAAATGCTCAGGCACCTAGGAAATCTGACCAAAATAAAAATAAGGAATATCAAATCAATTATTGTAGTTTCCAAACACAAACTAAATATAAAATTAATCAATAAAGTAATACTTCTTGAAGATTTGAACATTTATTTGGCTAGATTAGTTGCATGAAATGAAAAAACTTGTTCTTTCCTATTCCACTGTTTTCCTGTCAATGTATCAAAATTCTATTAAAATAGTATAGAGTTGTTCTATATATTGGGATAAAAAACATATTTTGTCACGAATAGGCACAATGGCATAGTCTGTAAAGTAATATAAATACATGGATAATTGACTTATGTGTCCACTTGTAACAAAAGTTGTCATTTAGTCACAGCAGCAATCTTTACCAAACAGTATAAGCATGCCACTGTAAAATCAAGCCATATTAAACACATTGCCACATTTCCTTTGTTGATATGATCAATTGATCAGCTAGAAACACTGATTCCTGATATGTGAGTTCAACAATAAAGATAACTAAACAATTTAATTCCACCCAAAAAAATATTCAGGACTGAAAACACGTTAACCATAATCAAACAAATAATAACAATAAATAATTCCACAGAATCATTAAATTCACTCATTCACATCAAATCAAAGTGTAAATAAATACCAGTGTACATAAACTTACACAAATATATAATATAAAGAGATTATTGTTATTTTGAGCTCTGAAGTGAGTCACTCAAGTATGAAATGAAGTGCTTATATAGTGAATGATATATGCATACAGACATATACATGTGTATACCTGGCGACAAAGGACAGAAAGGCGGTGGGGATTGTAAAATTGCCTGTGCATGCAGGTTAATAGAGAGGGAAGCTTCCTGGTACAAATGGACATTTGTCCCAACATCATCACCATTATTTACCCAATTCCAATTTCAAAATTATTGAATCCGCCCCAAGATTTCTTCCAGGCTGTGCTGCTGGACGAGTGTATTTATAGATTCTTTCTTCTATAAGACTGTGTTTGGCTGCCGCTTATGAAACTATCATACCCTGCCCTTTTTCGGTCTCCGTTTCATAACAATCCATACACACAACACTGTCTATTGGGGGAAAAATGAGAAGTATAGGGGTGTGATTAAATCTTTGATTTTGTGTTTGTGTGAGTTGAGAATAAGAAAGTGGAACCCAAGCAAATTAACTTTTAAATGTTTATTAATTTAAGGGAGAATCCCGATTTTTTTTTAATGAGGCAAGATTGCTTTCAACCAATTTTTTTTTATTTTTAGAACTATATATATATAGGGTCTTATTTCATAGCAGACGTCAGTTGGGAACACTATTTCACCTAATAAATTTGTGATCGTCCATTGAATGATCTAAGAGCTCAGATTAAATTTGGTCGGAGCCCGGTCGCATAGATCTGCTCACGATCACACATCTATTTGCTAGAATAGCCTTATCAGCTAACGTCAGCTGTAAAACGAAACCCATATATATATTAGAACTAACAAATGCAGTGTTATTGTTCTATCCACAACCCACATCAATTTTCATCAGACTGGCGTTGGACCACCTCCTCACCTAAAAGGTTAACCTATTAGATTGAGACTCCACCATACTTATTAACCCGTCTACACTCTTGAATTTATCCGATATAGGATTCATGTGAACTATCCCAACAACAAACACAAAGCTTACTCAAGTTTTCTTATGAAATCATCATCTATTTGGTGTCTTAATTTTATTATTAAGTTAAATAAAAATTATGTTTGAATGTGATATATTAAAAATTAATTTCCATATATAGAAAGATAAATGAAATTTTTATTTTTGGATACAATCCACTTAAATGGATGTATCCTCGTCAATATATTATTTACTCAAGCTTAATACATGACAAAAGCTGGTAATGTGTTTTAACTCGTAAACGGTGCATTTGGATCAAGCACTACCCACCGTAAAAGCGCTAATAGCTAAACAAACTCAATAATGAGAAGTGCAGTTGCCTGCAAATGCAACCAAAGTGTGAGAAGGGAGGAAGAAGTTTCTTATTGAATGGCGACATGCTGGCCAGTGTCAGCCTTAGGCCTTAAACACTTTATCCTTTTTCTTAACCAAACTCGTGTACAACTCTAGATAAACATATATATATATATATAGGAGTTGCATCTATAGCAACTGGTTACTGGGAACAACCACTTTATCCCACTTCTTGTAAGAGCTTTTGACTCAATTTATTCGTCAAGTACAGTGGACCCCATTATAATAATGATTCTCAAACCTCGTTATAATAATGATTCTTAAACCCCATATATATAAAGACACGAAAAAGAGAGCTACAATGTTTGAAATTTATCTCTTTCTTCTAGACAATTTGTAAAATTTTCTCTTCATATTTATGCTAATTTTCAATATAGCACTAATATTTTAATTTTCACAATTTCATGACTAAACTTTCAGTTTTATGCAAATTTATTCCCTGTGGCCAATTTTGAAGACAAAAAAGTCAAAATCCAATTGCTAGCAAAATGAATAGAAAATTATAAAAATATTATTATTGCTACTTGAGGAAAGTCAATAAAAATATATCTCACAACTTAGGTTAGACCTGGCAAAATTAGCCCAAGCCCGCGGGCCGGGTTGGCCTGTAAGACCCCAAATTTTATAAATAAATATTTAATTTTTTTTTATATATTATTTTAAAAATAGTAAGGTGTTGATTTGATAAATGTGATAAGTTATGGGTGAAATGTACAAATTTTTCAAAGTTAGCAAGTGGTAATAAAATATTCATTGTTGTCGGAGAATATTCGTTTGGTCGTAGAAAATTCTTGTTGTCAGGAAATATTCGTACGACAGCGCAGCCATTTGTGAGTCCCACAACGGAATAACTGTCGGATGAAGAAAACGACAAAAATGAGTTTTCTAAAAATAACAGCGTGGTTGTTACCGTTAGAACTGTTGAAATACCTGGTGATAAAAATATAGTAATACGCGGTGTTGCACAGTAGCACACGGTATTGCACAGTAATTCGAATTATTGGTTCTTACGTAAAAAGTCACTACTTAATAATTGTTACAGTAATTACTGTTCAATATTTTATATTATTGATTCAATAATTGCTACATTGATAATTGCATAATATTTTATTGATTCAATAATTGTTATTGCACAGTATTTCAAATTATCAAATCAATAATTCATATTATTTGAATAATATTATTAGATAGCATTATTGACAATGTCTAAGGAAGTTCTGTCTAGGAGGGGTTATTTAATTGCGCGCCAGTAAGAGAAATCCTTATCGGAAGGCCCCCTCTTTCCTGAGAACGACCTGGTTGTCAATATTGTAGTTCTGTAATATTATTTGTGAATAATTAATTATTGATTTATATGATAAGGAAATATTTATTTCAATTTTGATATAAATGAAGGATTTTAGCATGAAATAATTGTTGAAAGATTAAAAATATATGAATAATTGATGAATAAATTGGTAGTGTTTTATTTGATTATTGGGAGATGCGGAATTATTTTCCAAATGGTGTGTTTTCTTAAGTTGGCAGATTGATATTAGGTGGCCCCTCATTTGGATTTTTTTTTAAAAGATGTGTCATTCATTTCTTTATGTTTTGACATAGTGTGGTTTGTTTTTTAATTTGATGAGCAGAATACTTTCTCCTGCAAAAAAAAAATCTTCCAAATTGATGGGCCCTCACCCAATGAAAATAATGAATGAAAGTTAGGCAAAGTAGAATTTGGAAGTTAGGCGGAGAAAGTTTGGCAGAGTTAGGCCTGGTTGTTCAACTTTTCCCCTTCCGTTACACTATAAAAGGGAGGTTACCCCTCCTTCCTCAACACACCATTTCAATATCAAAAATTTTATTCTATAGTATTGTGAGGATTTTTCTTGAGTATAAGGATACTTTGAGTGTAGCTTTTTGTGCAAGATTTTCTCAGAATAATATCCGATATTCCAGTCAAATCCAGTTTCTACTAAGGTAAAGAATATTATTTTATTGCAATACTCGTAAGAAATATTATTTTCTTTCATATTCCATATTATGAAAGCGATAATATTTCATTTCATATACCCAAATTAAAACTTACTACGGTAAGTATTGCTTCTATAAATCCTGAAATGATCAGAAATTATTCGAAGTTTGCGTTACATCTAGTATCATTTCATTGAAATGTTGGTATGAATTTTATTATGAAATTTTTACCTTTTGATGTCGGGGTTACTATTCACGTATACGGCACTATTCACGTATACGACAATATTCACAGAAAAATAATTTTTTTTTTTATTTGTCTAAGTTAGCTATTATGGGTCCTATCTTTAATTGGATCCAAGTTTTGATTTTTATTCTTAAATTTTGCTCCACAAAATATTATTATGGAGTATTCTTGAACTTGGATAAATTAGATTACGAATCCCTAATCTTTGTCCTCTATCTCACTGGATTCGTTATTTATATTATTTTTCATCATTCTTAGTCCTAAATGGTGATATAACTGAATATCTTTGGTCTGTAGAGCAAAGATGAATGATTACCTGATGAATATTTTTTGGCCCGTAGTGCAAAGATGAACAGGTATTGAGATGAACATGACCAACTGATGATACAAATGAATATCTTTGACCCGTAGTGCAAAGATGAATATTTGATTTGAGATGTATATTGATTGATGTTACAGGGATAAAATATTGATGATGGACTTTTAAATCATAGAAGATAGTAGACTTCATTTTCTACTTAACTCTTCTAATGAATTGTTATTTTCGCTGCAGTTGTTGATCTAAAATTTATTGTCCATAATATTTTATCTGATTTGTTGAAGACTAACGATAAATTATTCTTTATTATCTTAGTTATAATATTCTTTACTAGGCTAGTTGAGCTCACCCTTTTCATCTATTGTCCTCTTCAGGGAATGAGAATGTTGCGGGGACTAGTCGGAGAACAGTGTGATGATCAGAGTTAGATTTGTAGAAGTCCTCGCTATTCTATAAAATAGTGGGATAATAATTGTAATGAATAAGGAATGAATTTAAATGTTTATATTTCGTATTATATACGATTTGCATTGAAATTTATAGTTGTATGGTCGTATTTCTCACAACCTTTTGTTATAAAAGATTTGTATTTGGAATTCGGTACCATGTATTTAGCGACTCAAAATGGGTTGGTATTGAACCTATTTTGGGGGCGTCACAGTTGGCATCAGAGCTTAGGGATATGATCTCTGGCGGAGATCTGGTAATAGAACTAGGAGGGGAGAGACGAATAAAACCTTCGCTAGTGTGTCCTACCTAAGCTTATTTGTTATTTAATTGGTCGTTTGGAACATAGAGTTAATATGTGATATGTTAATTTGTTTGATTAACCCTTGTTTTGTGGCAGTATTTGAGAATGGCAGCTGAAAATCTAAACAATGGAGTGAATGACACCGTGGAGACACCTTTAATCACCAACCAGGAGAACGTGCAACAGGAAGGCTATATTCCTCCTAGTAAACAACCCTACCGAAGAAACGATAAACTGATGGAATGTTTAGAAGCTTTTTGCAGTTCATGCAAAACCAGACGAGGGAGACTCGTGTTCATAATACAGGTGGAAATATTAACAACTCGCGGCTTGTCACTGCCAAGCAGTTCAAAGAGTTAGGACCACCAGAGTTTCAGGGAAAGCAGATCCGATCAAGGCAGAGACGTTGGTTAAGCAAATTACCAAGATATTTAATGTCTTGAGATGCATAGAGGAACAAAAGGTTCCATTCGCCACGTTTATGTTCCATGGAGAGGCAGATTACTGGTGGGAATCTGTGAAGCGTACCCAGCCTGCCGCACTCAAGATGTCGTGGGAGGAGTTCCAGAAACTATTCAATGACAAGTACTTTCCAGAAAGTATTCGTCAAATAAAAGAGGTAGAGTTTATCAGACTGGAACAGAACAACATGATGGTGTCCCAGTACGAAGCTAAGTTCGCGGAGTTATCCTGGTTTGCACCTCATTTGGTCGAGAATGAGGAACGTATGACGCGAATATTTCTGAGAGGTTTGAAACCAGAAATTCGTCAATACCTCATTTCTCACAAATTTTCTTTATATTCAAATGTAGTGAACAGGGCCCAATTGTTAGAATGTGATAATAATTATATTCAACCAATGGACAACAATCAAGGTCGTACCGGTGGCAGCAGTCATCGGAATAATGACAACCAGCAAGGAAAAAAGTATCATGACAGAAGTGGTAACCACTCCGGTGGTAATCGTGGTCATAATAATAGAAGAAGTGAGTCGGGGAGAGATTTCAAGAAGAGAAGGTATAACAATGAGAACGTAAAAACATCGATAGCAGCACCAACACAACTGTTTCTAGGGGAGGAGAATGACCGCCGATCGTATGATATAAATGCGGGCAAGAGGAACACATCAGTCCCAACTGCACACAACAATCCAAGGTATACTATAACTGTGGAAAGGAAGGACATATAGCTCGAGTATGTCCTGTAGCGAAATCAAGTCCAGCGAGGGTGGTGATTCCTGAGGCAGTTTCGGACAAGTCAAAGTTGGTGGTTCCTGGAAGAGCGTTTGTCGTGACTGCCCAAACCGCAAGGAAACCAAACGAGGTGATCACGGGTAAGCTAATCATAAACTCTTGTGAAGTTTATACCTTATTAGATACCGGTGCTACCCATTGTTTTATATCACCTGCTTGTGCTCAACGTTTGAACTTGACTTCTGATAAATTAGACTTTGACTTATCTGTTGAAACTCCGTTAGGAGAAACCTTCGTTACATCTAAAGTTTACAAATCTTGCTTAATTCAAATTGGTACCCTCACCCTACCTATTGATCTTATATCTTTGAAAATACTTGCATTTGACGTGATTTTAGGAATTGACTGGTTAACCACTTATCATGCCAAAATTGACTGTTTCCGTAAGGTTGTTAATTTTCATATTCCTAACCAACCTGTTGTGCGAATCCAAACAACCAATCCACTGAAATCAATCAATGTCATTTCAAGTCATAAAGCTATTCGTTTATTGAAAAACGGATGTCAAGCTTTCTTAGCCCATGTCACTGATCTAAACCAGAATACGTTAGGTTTGAATGATATTTCTGTTGTTAATGAGTTCCTGATGTATTTCCAGAAAAAATTTCCAGTCTACCCCCAGAACGTGAAGTTTAATTCTTTATTGACCTTGAACCCAGTACAAAACCCATTTTTAAAACCCCATATCAAATGGTTCCTATTGAACTTCAGGAGTTAAAGGTCCAACTACAAGAGTTGTTAGACATCGGTTTTATACGTCCTAGTATCTCCTTTGGGTGCTCCTGTTTTATTTGTAAAAAAGAAAGACGGGAGTATGCGACTTTGTATTGACTATCGGGAGTTGAACCATGTCACCATCAAGAATAGGTATCCATTACCTCGTATTGATGACCTGTTCGACCAGTTGCAAGGAGCACAATTCTTTTCAAAGATCGATCTTCGTTCTGGATATCATCAGCTGAAGATTAAAACTGAGGATATTCCAAAGACTGCTTTCAGAACTCGATACGGGCATTATGAATTCTTAGTCATGTCTTTTGGATTGACTAATGCTCCTGCTGCTTTCATGGATATGATGAACCGTTTATTTAAAGAATATTTGGATCAGTTCGTGATTGTCTTTATTGATGACATCCTCATCTATTCCAAAAGCCGTGAAGATCATGAGCACCACTTGAAGCTGGTACTTCAAAGGCTTCGTGATAACAAGCTATATGCCAAGTTAAAGAAATGTGAGTTCTGGCTTGAGGAGGTAGCATTCCTTGGGCACGTAGTATCTAAACATGGAGTATCTTTTGACCTGGCGAAGATTGAAGCAATACAAAGTTAGGAGCAACCTAAGTCGGTGACCGAAGTACGTAGCTTTCTAGGCTTAGCTGGTTATTATCGGAGATTCGTGGAAGAATTTTCTCGAATCGCTACTCCATTAACTCAGTTGACTCGGAAAGATACGAAATTCGTATGGAACGAGGAACGCAAGAAGAGCTTCCAAGAGCTCAGGAGGAGACTCATTTTGGCACCTGTTCTGACGATACCATTTGGTTCGGATGGATTTGTCATCTACAGCGATGCTTCAGGCAAAGGGTTAGGATGTGTTCTCATGTAACATGGGAAAGTCATAGCCTATGCCACACGGCAACTCAAAGAATATGAGAGGAATTATCCTACTCATGATCTAGAGTTGGCAGCAGTCATTTTCGCGTTGAAGATCTGGAGACACTACCTGTATGGGGAGAAAGTGGAGATCTATACGGATCACAAGGGCCTTAAATATTTCTTCACCCAGAAGGAACTTAACATGCGACAACGGCGTTGGCTTGAGTTGTTGAAAGATTACGACCATACCATCCAATACCATCCTGGTAAAGAGAACGTGGTAGCTGACGCGTTGTGTAGAAGATCATATGCGGGAACGAATGCGATGCTATCAAGGCCTATTTTGTGTGATTTACAAAAGATGGAGATAGAGTTCAAGACTCCGGGGACACATATGATAATGTTAAGTATACGCGTAGAACCAGCTTTGATTGATAAAGTTAGAGTTGCTCAAGCTACAGACCCGGAGCAGATGAAGATGAAGAAGAAGGTGAAAGAAGGTGCTATTCTAGAAGCAAGGATTGATAAAGAAGGAATACTTCAAGTTAACTCCAGACTTTGTGTTCTTAACGATTTTGAGTTGAAGTATACAATCATGATGGTGTTGGGTCTGCTAGAAACATAAGCATGCAATCAAATTACATAAACGCAGCGGAAGGGATGAAAAATCAGATTTTAAATTTTCTTACAAACCCTTAACCATGATCTTTCTTGTGCATCAATTATCAGTCAATACATAGAAGGAGAGGATGGAATTATACCTTTGAAGATCCAAGCTTCCTCAGGTACAAGTTCTACTCCTTTGATTCCTTTGATTCCTCTATAGTGGCTCCTTCCCTTGATCAATGTCAACCACCCAATTGTTTGGCCTCTAACCGTGATCTACCAAGGAAGATGAAGAACTCAAGAAGATGGGTTATTGGTTTAACCCTTGTTTTTATCTCTATAGAATATGTGTACTCCCAACCTTTGAAAAAATTCACGTACTTTATTTCTGATATAAGACTCTCTTATATAGATATTAGGTTAACCCTCCTAATCCAATTAGAATAGGTTTTTTTTATTTAATTAATTAATTAAACACTTTTAATTAATTTATATCCTAATCTTATTAGGATTGAGAGAGAGTACTGATATTATATTAATTCTTAAACTCCTTTAGAATTAAAATAATAATAATATTAATAAGACTCCTCTTATTAATTTATATTTAATATTTCTAAAATATTAAATAATAAACATTAAGCTATTTAATTTATTCTATCACCATAGATTAAATTAATTACACTTAATGTATTATTACTATCATGTCATTTTTTTCTTAAATAATTCTTCTTTCTTTTATGGTGTGACCCTTTAGGTTCTCCATATTAAACCGATTGTGAATAAATCAATTAGAACAATTCTAATCTTATTTAAATAAATAAATTAAACTAATAATCTATTTAAATAAATAACATTTATTCTACAATAGGGATAAGCCTCCCTAGCGATCAACGACTTTCCAGATAATATAGATTTCAACATTAATCATAAAAGAACCTGTGAGTTAATAGTTACCGTACAATTCAATCTTTCACCATACAATGTCCCAATTAAATATAAGACATGGATTTACTGTCAAGTCTTAATTTATTTAATCAATGTATTTCGATTAGAAAACGCACAACTCCAAATAATGCAAATTAGAAACCTCTTTCTAATTTCATTCTACCTTGGCCAAGGATTCCTGGGTTGTCATTTAACGAATCACATAGAACATATCTCCTCTTTTACTAGAGGTGGTAGATTCTTTATTGATTATACATTATCTCAATATGCAACTCATTATACCCAAGCATACCCTATATATGCCTTAAAAGGCCTTAAGTAATAAGTCAAAGTATAATTTGTTACATACAAGATACTATGATGATCTCAAGTTCAAGGATCACTTGTACTACTATCACATTAGGAATTCCTATTGACAGGCGAGTAAAACTCCATTAGTATTCCATAGCGAGTCACGTTTAGTGAACTTATTCTCCAATAAGCACCTATATACTTGTTTTAGTGTCTCCACACAAATAACCATGAGATCAGTCATCCTCATCCAATAAGCAAGCAACATATGTACCAATCTATCCGGATTTACTAACCCCTATTTTAGTAATCCCACAATTGGTAACTATTTTAGTTTTTAAGCTTTCTAAGAATTTATATCTCATTAGCATGATCTCATCATGATTCTAAAATCATTGCTTAAAACTATGGGTTATTTATATATTATTAAAAACAGCACCATGTAGATAATTAAATGCCTTAAATAAATATTTTATTAATAAATAAATAAGATTATTTATAAAGTATGTGCTTTATCATCATACATAATTGGCTTGTATGCACACTACTATTAGATGGAGGCACACAACACACCGTTTGTAATCCATCCTGGGATTACCAAAATGTATCGTGATCTTCGACATACATTTTGGTGGAACAATATGAAAAAAGAGATCTCGGAGTTCATTTCGAGGTGTTTAACGTGTCAACGTGTCAAGGCGGAGCATCAAGTGCCAAAGGGTCCATTGCAACCACTTTAGATTCTAAAGTGGAAGTGGGAACACATTACCATGGATTTCGTTACAGGTCTTCCCAAGGTTTCTCAAGGCATAGATGCGATTTGGGTTATTGTCGATGGATTAACTAAGTCTGCTCATTTCTTGCCGATACGGGAGACTTATTCCCTTGATCGTCTTGCTCGTATGTACGTGAATGAGATTGTGAGATTGCATGGCATGCCAGTATCCATAGTTTAGGATCGTGACCCAAGATTTACTTCACGATTTTGGGTCAGTTTGCAGAAAACGATGGACACGAATTTACGATTCAGTTCTGCATATCATCCTCAAACGGACGGACAATCGGAAAGGACTATTCAAACTCTTGAAGATCTATTGAGACTTTGTGTTTTTGATTTCAAAGGAAGTTGGGATAAGTACTTACCATTGGTGGAATTCTCTTACAACAACAGTTATCAGACAAGTATAGGTGTGGCTCGATTCGAAACGTTGTATGGACGAAAGAGTCACTCTCCAGTATGCTAGGATGAGGTGGGTGAAGCAATATTGTTGGGACCGGAGTTAGTACGTATGACTACGGAAAAGATCCAAATGATCCGACAACGTATACAAACGGCGCAGGATCGACAAAAGAGTTATGCGGATCTTCATCGAAAGGACGTGAAATTTAATGTTGGGGACCATGTGTTATTACGTGTTGCTCCATGGAAGGGAGTTACAAGATTCGGGAAGAGAGAAAAACTCAATCCACGATTTATTGGTCCATTTGAGATTCTTGACCGAGTAGAAAATGTGACATATAGACTCGCTTTACCTCCAAGTATGTCTCGTGTTCATAACGTTTTTCACATATCCGTGCTACGTAAATATGTGAAAGACCCAAATCACATTATTGAGTTAGAACCAGACGAGATAGCCAAAGATTTAACGTACGAGGCGGTACCAGTCAAGAACTTGGATAGGAAGGAGCATGTTCTACGCTCAAAGATTATACCTCAAGTTAAAGTTTTTTGGAGAAACCTTGCTATTGAGAAAATGACCTGGGAGTTGGAATCGGAAATGAAAGCGAGGTATCCTCACCTTTTTGACATACCAGGTACGTACGTCAATTTCGAGGACGAAATTTCATAAGGAGGGGAGGTTGTAAGACCCCAAATTTTATGAATAAAGATTTAATTTTCATTATATATTATTTTGAAATAGTAAGGTGTTGATTTGATAAATGTGATAAGTTATGGATGAAATGTGCAAATTTTTCAAAGTTAGCAAATGGTAATAAAATATTCATTGTTGTCGGAGAATATTCGTTTGGTCGTAGAATATTCTTGTTGTCGGAGAATATTCGTACGACGGCGCAGTCATTTGTGGGCCCCACAACGGACTAACTGTCGGTTGAAGAAAACGACAAAGATGAGTTTTTTAAAAATAACGGCGTAGTTGTTACCGTTAGAACTGTTGAAATTCCCGGTGATAAAAATACTGTAATATGCGGTGTTGCACAGTAGCACACGGTATTGCATAGTAATTCGAATTATTGGTTCTTACGTAAAAAGTCACTACTTAATAATTGTTACAGTAATTACTGTTCAATATTTTATATTATTGATTCAATAATTGCTACATTGATAATTGCATAATATTTTATTAATTCAATAATTGTCATTGCACAGTATTTCAAATTATCAAATCAATAATTCATATTATTTGAATAACATTATTAGATAGCATCATTGACAATGTCTAAGGAAGTTTTATCAATGAGGGTGTAAGACCCCAACTTTTATGAATAAAGATTTAATTTTCTTTATATATTATTTCGAAATAGTAAGGTGTTGATTGATAAATGTGAAAGTTCAGGGTGAAATGTGCAAATATTTTAAATGAGCAAGTGGTTATAAAATATTCTTGTTGTCGGAGAATATTCGTTTGGTCGTGGAATATTCTTGCTGTCGGGGAATATTCGTACGACGGCGCAGCTATTTGTGGACCCCACAACGGAATAACTGTCGGATATAGAAAGCGACAGAAATAACCTTTTTATAAAATAACGGCGTAGTTGTTACCGTTAGTACTGTTGAAATACCCGGTGGTTAAAATACAGTACGCGGTGTTGCGCAGTAGCACACGGTATTGCACAGTATTTCGAATTATTGAGTCTTACGTGAGAAAGAATTTACTCACTTATTGTTACAGTAATTACTGTTCAATATTTTATATTATTGACTCAATAATTGCTACGTTGATATTTTATATTATTGACTCAATAATTGCTGCATTGATATTTTATTGACTCAATAATTGCTACGTTGCTATTTTTTATGATTGATTCAATAATGGCTACAGTTGATATTTTGTAGTATTGATTCAATAATTGTCATTGCACAGTATTTCACATTATCAACTCAATAATTCATATTATTTGAATAATATTATTAGATAGCATTATTGACAATGTCTAAGGAAGTTCTGTCTAGGAGGGGTTATTTAATTGCGTGCCAGTAAGGAGAAGTCCTTATCGGAAGGCCCCCTCTTTCCTGGGAACGACCTGGTTGTCAATATTGTAGTTCTATAATATTATTTGTGAATAATTAATTATTGATTTATATGATAAGGAAATATTTATTTTGTGGATATTAAAGAAGGAATTAGTGCTGATGTGTTTTTATCAGTATTTTGGTGTGGAAAATCATCTGTTTATAGATTTCGGATAATTTATGTTTGGAATTTGGAAAAACTTCCTTCTGCAAAGTTGTAGAGAATTAAATTTCCTATGGAAGGACATAGAATTTGTATTTTTCTGACAAAGGGGCTATTTATTATGAATTATTGAAGTTTCAAAAAATAAATATTTTTTAATAAAAAAGGTGGGCCCCACTTTTGTTGGTTTGTTGAAAATCCTGATTTCTTTGGAGCAGCCGGCAGCTGGAGAATTTTTTTGAAAATAATAATATTTTATTATTTTAGTCTCCTTTGGCATCCTAAGCTTTTCCTATAAATAGGGTGCTTAGGTTAGAATTGAAAATCACACCAGAATCAGAAGTTTTCTCTCTCTATAATATCGAGCGTATTTTTGTGAGTATTTCAATACTTTGAGTATTACTATTCAGTACAAGCTTCCGTCGGTATTATATCCGATATTCAAGTCAGAGATACTATTCTTTTGAGGTAAGGGATGTTATTTTCTTTCGTAAATAATGTTATTCTTTTCAATATCATTATACCGAAATATTGGCATGGATTTTATGTTGAAATTCTTTTTTTTTTCCGTCGGGGTTACTATTCACGTATACGACACTATTCATGGAAAAATAAAATTTTCTTCTATTTGTCCAAATTGCTTGTTAAGGTTACTATCTTTGATTGTATCCAAGTTTTGAGCTCTATTCTTGAATTTTGCTCCATAATTGATTATTACGAGGTATTTTTGAATTGGATATACTAAAATACGAATCCTTAGTCTTTGTCTTTTATCTCACTGGATTTATTTTTTTAAAAATATTTTTCATCATTCTCAGTCCTAAAAGGTGATGTAACTGAATATCTTTGGCCTGTAGAGCAAAGATGAATGATTACCTGATGAATATCTTTGGCCTGTAGTGCAAAGATGATAGGTGTTGAGATGAACATGACTGCTGATGATACAAATGAATATCTTTGGCCATAGTGCGAAGATGAATATTTGATTTGAGATATATATTGATTGATGTTACAGGAATAAAATATTGATGATGGACTTTTAAATCATAGAAGATAGTAGACTTCATTCTCTACTTAACTCTTCTAATGAATTGTTATTTCCGCTGCGGATATTGATCTAAGATTGGTTGTCCATTATATTTTATCTGATTTGTTAAAGACTAACGATAATTTATTTTTCATTATCTTAGTCATAATATTCTTTACTGAGCTAGTTGAGCTCACCCTTTTCATCTGTTGTCCTCTTCAGGAAATGAGAATGTTGCGGGAACTAGTCGGGGGACAGAGTGATGGTCCGAGTTAGAGCAGTAGTAGTCCTCACTATTTCTGATAAATAGTGTGATAATAATTGTAATGAGGACTTAGTTTGAATCTTAATATTTTCTACATATTTGTATTGAGACTCACAGTTGTGTGGTCGTATTTTGCACGACCGTATGATATAAAGTTGTATTTGAATTCTGTACCATGTATTTGGCGACTCAGAATGGGTTGGGTTGACTGGACCTATTCTGGGGGCGTTACAGAGGGGTTATTTAATTGCGCACCAGTAAGAGAAATCTTTATCGGAAGGCCCCCTTTTTTCTGAGAACGATCTAGTTGTCAATATTGTAGTTCTGTAATATTATTTATGAATAATTAATTATTGATTTATATGATAAGGAAATATTTATTTTAATTTTGATATAAAGGAAGGATTTTAGCATGAAATAATTGTTAAAAGATTAAATATATATAAATAATTGATGAATAAATTGGTAGTGTTTTATTTGATTATTGGGAGATGCAAAATTATTTTCCAAATGATGTGTTTTCTTAAGTTGGCAGATTGTTATTAGGTGGCCCCTCATTTTGCAAATTTTCTAAAAGATGTGTCATTCATTTCTTTATGTTTTGGCAGAGTGTGGTTTGTTTTCTAATTTGATGAGCAGAATACTTTCTCCTGCAATGAATTTTTCTTCCAAATTGATGGGCCCTCACCCAATGAAAATAATGAATGAAAGTTAGGCAAAGTAGAATTTGGAAGTTAGGCGAAGAAAGTTTGGCAGAGTTAGGCCTGGTTGTTCAACTTTTCCCCCTCTGTTGCACTATAAAAGGGAGGTTACCCCTCCTTCCTCAACACACCATTTCAATATCAGAAATTCTTATTCTATAGTATTGTGAGTATTTTTTTTGAGTATAAGGATACTTTAAGTGTATCTTTTTGTGCAAGATTTTCTCAGAATAATATCCGATATTCTAGTCAAATTCAGTTTCTACTAAAGTAAAGGATATTATTTTATTGCAATACTCGTAAGAAATATTATTTTCTTTCATATTTCATATTATTAAAGCGATAATATTTCATTTCATATACCTAAATTAAAACTTACCACGGTAAGTATTGCTTCTATAATTCTTGATATGATCAGAAATTCTTCGAAGTTTGCGTTACATCTAGTATCATTTTATTGGAATGTTGGTATGAATTTTATTATGAAATTTTTACCTTTTCATGTCGGAATTACTATTCACGTATATGACACTATTCACGTATACGGCACTATTCACAAAAAAATTAAATTTTTTTCTATTTGTCCAAGTTAGTTATTATGGGTCCTATCTTTGATTGGATCCAAGTTTTGATCTTTATTCTTGAATTTTGCTCCACAAAATATTATTATAGAGTATTCTTGAACTTGGATAAATTAGATTACGAATCCCTAATCTTTGTCCTCTATCTCACTGGATTCGTTATTTATATTATTTTTCATCATCCTTAGTCCTAAATGGTGATATAACTGAATATCTTTGGTCTGTAGAGCAAAGATGAATGATTACCTGATGAATATCTTTGGCCCGTAGTGCAAAGATGAACAGGTGTTGAGATGAACATGTCCAACTGATGATACAAATGAATATCTTTGGCCCGTAGTGCAAAGATAAATATTTGATTTGAGATGTATATTGATTGATGTTACATGGATAAAATATTGATGATGGACTTTTAAATCATAGAAGATAGTAAACTTCATTCTCTACTTAACTCTTCTAATGAATTGTTATTTCCGCTGCAGTTGTTGATCTAAAACTTGTTGTCCATAATATTTTATCTGATTTGTTGAAGACTAATGATAAACTATTCTTTATTATCTTAGTCATAATATTCTTTACTAGGCTAGTTGAGCTCACCTTTTTCATCTATTGTCCTCTTCAGATAATGAGAATGTTGTGGGGACTAGTCGAAAAACAGTGTGATGATCAGAGTTAGATCTGTAGAAGTCCTCACTATTCTATAAAATAGTGGGATAATAATTGTAATAAATAAAGAATGAATTTGAATGTTTATATTTCGTATTATATACGATTTGCATTGAAATTCATAGTTATATGGTCGTATTTCTCACGACCTTTTGTTATAAAAGATTTGTATTTGGAATTCTGTACCATGTATTTGGCGACTCAGAATAGGTTGGTATTGAACCTATTTTGGGGGCGTCATATGGCCCGCCCTCCACGGGTCGGGCTTTGGGCTTCACATTTTCAGCCCATTAAAATCTGGGCTGTTTTGGCCCCGCCCGTTTGCCCATAATTGTGTCAAAATGTATGCATAAATCAGTTCTGGCTCGCGGGCCGGGCTAGCCCGCCCGTCACTAGCCGGGCTTTGGGTTTCACTTTTTAGGCCGACAAAACCTGGATCGTTTTGGCCCGGCCCGTTTGCCAGGTCTAACTTGGGTGATGCAGAATAGGATTTGAAAGTAATTCAGAATTGGAAACTGATTCGCAAGTGAGTTAGAATAGGAGTTTAATTTTTCGTCAAGTAAACTTTAAATAGGGGTAATTTTTGATCCGTTTGAAGTTACGGGATCTATAATATATCAAATCGAACCTCTCAACAAGCTCTATTCATCGCATTTGGCCATAACGTACACCGTTTACGGGATCTACTCTCGCTCAAGCACGCTTTACTTCGGATGAATATGAATTAGGTGGTTATTTTTTAATAGAATATTGAAGTTATTTGTATGAAAAGATCTCTGAATTTGTTGGGTTAAAGTTTGCAATAAGAGAAGTATTGGTTCATTAAATGATTAGATAGTAAATGATTAAATACAATTGATTTTGAGACATCTTGAACAACTTAGAGTGGACAATTTGCTTATATATATAATAGAATGTGACTTGGAGTTTGATATGTTGATTAAGAGATCTTAGTGGTAAATTCTGTAAAAGGTGTAACAATATTTGAGAATTAATTCGGATTGAGGTTGGGATATTTTGAAACTCTTGTGGTGTTAGGGGGAGAGTTAGTAATATAGTTTGTAGAGTTGCTTTGTTTATCCGATGTCTTTAGAGTTTTGTATGAATTTATGTAAAATAAATAAATAATCATATTTGTTAGATCCTAGTCATGTGCAGAACATGAGCTTTTTACGAATTAAATATAATTTGAATATTTTGGGTATTCAAACTATTATAGATGTAGAGAAAATTATGTGTTTTCGAATTATGTTATTAATAGTACATTTGCAAGAATGAAACTCAAAAAAATTGAAAGGAGCAAGGTCGCATAAGTGGTGGAACATGTGGTTTAATTTTATGCAAAACGAATAACCTTACTACGGTTTGACATGGTAGTTGTCGAATCTACTACAAGTACATGGACAACTGTGTGGACAGATGGACTTACTAACCTTGATCGTTACAAATGGCGATACTACGCCTTAATTAAAGTTTATAAATAGTTATGCAATTTCAATAAAAATAAAACTTTTTGTAGCTTATTTGAATTCTGAGGATGAAATTCTTTTTAAGGGGGAAAAAATTTAACAACTCGAATTTTTTTAATTAAATAGTAATGAAACTATTCGTATAAAAGCATAATTGAATTAAAAATGTAAGTTACTAATTTTTTTCCTTCTTTATTTCGTTTGGAAAAATTAAATTATTTTAGCAGATAATTAAATAATTAAGTTTATTAAAACTAAAGAGTCCATTGAGGTTTTTGTAACTCCTATTATTTTCTTGTTATATTTAAGGAGTGTTAGATGTAACCCTAATTTTATTCTAATCTGATTAGTTGATTTCCTAAGTAGAATTCTCATGTGTACTACAACCCATTAGAAAAATCATAAGTATTTCATCCTCTTTAATTTTAGAGAGAAAGAAAAGTTATTTGACATTGTCTTCCTGCCTTAAATTGATTAAAACCGCAACCTGTCATGATTCCTGATTCCCTGTCACTATTTTCAGCTCAAATTTTGAAAATTTATAACTCAGTCATATTAACTATGAATCAAGTGATTCTTGAGCCTAATTCATGTATCTTTCTGAGAGCTACAATTTTCTTGAAGACAAATTTTTTTAAGAATCTAGCAGACTCAAAATTCAAATTCTTTACTGCTGCATATATATTGAAGAAAGACGAACAAGGAAGATAAATATTATTTTGTATTATAATTTTAAGTTTTAATATACGGATTTAAAATAAGGGATTATTTTTAATTAAAACATATACATAGAATTAGAAGTCATGATAATTGGAAAGATAAGATGAATTTCATACAAAGGAAAATAATTTGATTGAATGTACAAAATTAAAATAAAAAAATTTGTGTATATTTTTAAGTTATATTATGTGGGTTATATCTCTTAATTCGACCAGTTAGATCATTGTAAATTTGGATATATTATACTTATATAATTTAAGAATAGTTTCAACAATTTTGAACTATTAAAGATTAACTTATGAGTTGTTACAAATTTTAAGAAAAGGCTGATGTAGAATTTTTATAGCAGAATTTTCAGCAATGAGTTCTAATCTGTAAAAATAGATAATTTAATGATTTTAAATTCGATTAGAGTGATTCTTGAGGCTGAGTTGGAGTATTTCTAGTTTCTGTTAAAATTAGTTAATGAGAAAAATAATTATAAATTAGATTGAAATGACCAATATAATAGACTGAGGTCTTAAGAATATTTTGTCATATTAGGGTCTTATTTTAAGATTTTTTTTAATAGCTATTAAATTTCTGTAATATGGGGTATTAATAAATGATCTAAGGCGAATAATTAAAAGTACCTTTAATATGTTAAAAGTTTTAATTTAAATTATTAGTTTGAATTGTATATTTAATTTAGGATGAATATGTTTAGGTAGTGATTAAATTTTGTATTTCATATCGTTGGCGTTTGAGATGGTTGGGAATTGCATATTCATATTTGATATTGAAAGTAAATATAAATGTCTAAGTGTAAAGTCCTTCAAAGATCATATGTACAAGGACTTAAGATAATAGATCAAAGATGTTAGGTTGATCTGAGCTTTAATGTTTATCATTTATGTAAATAAATGTATAGAAGAAAAGATCAAATCTGTTAGGTTGATCTATTTGAGTTGTAAAAGTTAAAGCCTTGACGGAATCATAGTCTGTCAAAGGTAGCATACAGAAAATAAGGCAGAATCGTGGAGCTTAAAAGAAGATGTCCAGAATCGTAGTCTGCCAAGAGAACCAAGTCTGCAGAGGCCAAGGCAAGATTCGTGGAAGCTTAAGTGAAAGTATCAGAATTTTAGTCTGCCCTTGGAAGCCACACTGAGAATCGTGGAGAAGATCCGAGCGCCTGTCAAACTAAGTCAAGAAATGCAGTGTGCTCTCGAAAACGTGGAGTCTGCAAGACAAAGCAAGAAGGAATCGTAGTATGCCTAAGAGCTTAAGAGAAATCGTAGTGTTCTCTACGATCAAGTCTGAGTCAAACCTGTGCAAGCCAACACACAACAATTATGGTACAATGACCATAATCGTAGTGTTACTCCAGTCAGCATCAAAGTTCGTAGTTCTGATGAAGGGAGGAAGAGCAACAAATGAAGAAAGGCTTATAGCCGTTGACAATTTGATGGTCCCAATAATTCCATATTCATCCTTAGTTCAAATCGAAGAAGCGTATTGAAGAAGCTAAGGAAAGGACTAAGCCGCCTGCTGAAAAAACTTTTTTTCAGGTGTTAGGTGAAGTTGCAGTCTGCTGTGTTAGTGTGCCAGTCAACTGTGCAGTAGGAAAGCAGGATGTCAACATCAACACAGAAACGTCTGAAGCATTTAATGCTGCAACAGGAGCATTCAAACGGAAATATTTTGAATGGCTCTTTTATAAGGAAATGAGACAATGATTTAGACTAAGCAAGCAAGACAAATAAAGAAAGAATATCAAGAGAAAAGCTCAAGAACACTCAACGATCAACTCTACGATCCTGAAAGAGGAAAGTTTGCTTCGCTACTCAGTTCTTTAGAACTGATGCTTAACTACAACTGAGTAGCACACACCAAAATACAACTCTCAATCCAAGGTGTACCAAGTCAGAAGGACTTAAAGAGTTCTAAATGAACTTAGAGAAGTTCCAAGTCAAAAGGACTTGAAGAGTTCTAAGTGAACTGAGAAGAGTTCCAAGGCTGCTGGCCTTGAAGAGTTCTATGTGAACTAAGAGAAGTTCCAAGGCTGCTGTCCTTGAAGGAATCTAAGTGATTCAGTTGTAAAAGACATCCTTAGTGGATTTTCTACTCGTGGACTAGGAGCCTTGTGTGCTCTGAACCACTTAAAACCTTTGTGTCTCATTGTCTCACATTAACTACTATAACTGCTTATCAAACCATAACTGCAATGTTTTAAGGGGGAACAAAACATATATTCCACTGCTGTCAGTATATTCAATACTGACAAAGTATTTTAAACAAAGAAATTTTAAAATATCTATTCAACTCCCCTTCTAATAACTAACGTGCCTTTGGGAACTAACAGAGATTAAGATTCTATGGAGTTTGCTATAAGTGGATACTATTATGTACGAATTTTATATTCCACTATTTTTATTATTGTTGTATTCTCTATATCTCGTGATATCTCATCATTTGTTAGTTTTTTCCTATATTTTTATTGACACTCTTGAAATGAAATTTGATCGTTGATACCTTGATTTTATTATGTAATTTGATCTCTTTTCTTTTTATTACAATTTGTTCAAAATCTGCAATTTTTCAGCGATACTCTAATTATGTTGATTTGTTTATTTTGTTAATCATTCAAAGTTAGAACTCGCTTAATTGTTTCGTTTCTAGTTAAATCCTTATTTTTGTTAGCTTAATTTAGTTTGGTCTGGATGTTATGAACTTCATATTTTGTAATCTTTTAAATTTGTTCGTCATGCATAGAACTTTATTAATCTTTGTAGAGCGATACATGTTGTTACTTTACTTTGGAGGTATTGTGCCTATGATTTGATTTGGTTCAACATTTACGTTCACAACCCTTTTGTTGGTATTATGTCGCATGTGTTATGACATCATATCTTTGTAGAATAGGTGATAAAGTGTATTGAGCTATAACCACATGTGGGGGTATCACAGACATGTCCTTGTAGCCACCGAATCAAGACATTTTTCGTGGTAGTGTGATCAGTCCACGACGTATCCTTTTGTTTTCCTGAGTGTGAGCTTTGGCTATTTGATATGTTTATTCAGGATGCGTATGGGTTGACCCTAGTTTTCTATTTTGTTTCGTTATATAGATTGGTGATGTTTGTGCCGAACACACCTTCCGATTTTGCATTCATCTGGATGCACAATTCGATGTGTGATTTATCTGTGTTATATTATTTTGACTTGCTTGTGTGGCAATATATATTTATTTTATTTTGAGTTCGGTATGAAATAATCACTTAGCCACTTCGATTCAGCCTTTTGTTTGCTTCGTTAATTTTATTGATACATATATATTATATTCGGACTTTGGAGATTCAACTTACTGTTTAATGTGTTAGCTTTGTTTGTTTCAGTTTGTTGAGTTATTCATTTCAAATACTATATATCCGTACTAGGTATTTTGACCATGCTGTGTTTTTTTCTTCTGGCAGGTTGTAGGGGTGATTTAAGGTTGTGTGAAGAGAGAGCTTTCCTTTGACCATCTAGGTTGATTTATATTATAAGTATTGATTAAATTTGATTATTCTATCAATTTTTTGAGAATTGTATTTAATTCGCTATTTATGAATTATTAACTATTAAATATGTTGAAGTTATTAGTGTTTTGCTTACTTATTTTGAGATTTGTTGTGCTTTACACATGACCTCAATATCTTATTCGTGAAGGGGGAGTTACATGGGCAGTGCAATTTCCTATGATGGGACAGCTTTACACACCCCAAGTGGGTTATCCCCCAACTGTTCCTCGATGGGACGTGTCTGAGGGAACCCTCTAGTGTTGTCTCACATAAAAGAGATGCTCAACCACTAGAAAGGTTACATACTCACTTTTACACTTAAAACCCTTAATATTGATATTATATATCTTCCCACTTATTAATAACCACATCAGAGGCGTTCCACGGTGACCAACGCCATTACCCACCATGAGAACGTTCGTACAGGTTCGAAAGGAGTCGTGACTCACACCAAGGACGTACACTTAAGGGATATAACATCATCAGGCATTATGTTGAACCTATTGTATGGAGACATAGAGAAAGAGGAGAGAGAGAACGTAATTAAGAGAATTCAAAATATATAGAGAGTCTCACAAAGAGTGTAAGAAAAGAGAGATTCAAACTTATGAGTGAGAAAACATAGAGATTTAAACTTGAGAGTGAAAAATTATATTTTAATCATTTAGAGGTGTCTAGAGAAGAATCCTTATAATCCTATTATTAATGTAAGAAAAGTCAAAGGTCAAACCAAAAAAAGAAGAAGATAACAAACCAAATAAAATACCAACTTCTAGAAACTAGAAGAAAAGAAGTTTCATATTATTACAGGCAATTACGAGTAATACCCCATTGTGGTTGGTTGTCCGAGTTTAAGCATTATTTTATTGAATTTTAGAAAAATAAAATTATCACACTAAATTTTTTAAAAATTATTAATTGGGCTACTCCGTCTAAGAAATTGGACGGATGTCAAATTCCATCCCTTATTTTCATAAGGGTTCTTTACATTACTATACAATAATTAGAAAATAAATACAAAATTAGGGCATCCACAAAATAATTACAAAAAGAATACAACACAATAACCATCATTCAGTCCATCTTGTTCTCTTGCTTCTTTGCTTGCTAATGTTGGGACGCAATGACGCGTATGAAGAAGCCTATGTTACCATGGAAGTAGACACCAAGGAGCCGTCGGATGAGCAACGCCGAGCGGTCTTCCTAGTTTGCCCGGAGAGAGGCGGCGAAGGTGTTGCGATCCGTTCTAGAAGGAGACGCTCGGCGCCGAGCCGTCGGCTCCATAAAATCCCTCGTTTACAGTCCCTCCATCAGGAACAAGAGAGTCATATTCTAATCTCTCCTCTTATCCCTCCCTCTCTATATATATATATGTATATAATTGTGTATATAATTTGGGTTATACTTTTCAATTTTGAGAGATTAGAGAGTTGAGAATGCAGTTGGATAACAGAGAGAAACCTGACATTCTGTTGCAGAGACTGATTTTTTTATGACTATTTGGTTACTTTTGTATGAAGGTTTGGCTACCAACTGCACCATATTCAAAATAATTTTATTTTTAAAGGTTATTTATAAGTAACCAGCAACTACATAAATGAGAATTCTTACATGGCATTTCAGGATACCTATCTGCACCCTTACTGTTCATGGTTGCACATGTTGAAGAAAACAAATTCAGGTAACATTTAAAAATTGTTCTTAAATTTCTTATAATTAATTGGTAACCCAATAAAACTGAATTGGTTACTTTTGTATAAAGGTTTGGCTACCAATTACACTATAAAAAAATAATGTACCGACGACGATCATTGCAGAATCCAATAAAACTGTTTATGGTTGCACATGTTGAAAAAAATAAATTCAAGTAACACTTAAAAACTGTTCTTAATTTTTTTATAATTAATTGTAACCCAATAAAACTAAATTGGTTACCTTTATATAAAAATTTGGCTACCAACTGCACTATGAAAAATAAAATACTGACGACGAGTGCAAACGAGATTTGGTGAGGCGAAGATTGGTAGTACCGAGGCAGGATTTGGTGGAGGGGAGGGTGGCTTTCTGGAAGAGAGAGGACGTCGAGTTCGTCGGGGAGGGAAATTGGGGAGAGATGACGAGGAGGGAGGATTCGTGGGGCGAGGAGGTATATGATGGAGAGGGAGATGATGACATTTTATTCTTAGGTAGGGAGGGAAGGAGGGAGAAAGGTATAATAAGCTCATGCTCTAATTTTGTACATAAAATATTAAAAATATATTAATTCTATAAATATTTTTTTAATGCACTTTTGTTGTAATTTTTTCTAAAATTGTATTAAGAAATGTAAATAACCCTTTTCATAATTGATTTTAAAAGAAATATTCCAGGCTCAGATCTATCTGTGCCATGCAGTGGGCCTCCACTCCAGGCCATCTGTGCATACTGCAGAGTATCATCTTTGTTCTCAAAACCATTTATTCACTTTATATATTTCATATTATCCGTTCAAAATGACGACAACACTAAATGCATCCTAGATAAGGATAACTATAATTTATCAACTACATTTATGTTAACAATTTAAGTAACAAATATAGACGCTTAAATATTTTTTAACAACTCATAATTAATTATAATTTAATAAAAAAAATTGAGATGACGGAAGCTTAACTATAAGTGAAGAAAAAAAATCAATAGTTTATATTTGGTACATTATCGAATAAAACAAATAAAAGAATAAAAATATATTTCATCGTCTCTAAAAGAATGATTAAAGGTATAAAATTTTTGTCCCTCAAATAATGAGATAAAGTACATAAAGTGAAAGGTAATTATGTCATTTAGTAGCATCCATTAGTACAAAAAATAAAAGTACTTATTACTTTATATAATTCTGTGAAGTCATAAGTTTGATTTTTTTTCTTCTACTTGTTACTTTTATTTTTTGTAATATGTGTACAAATTGTACGTTGCTGATTGCTTATCCTTTTGGGGAGGGAAAGAGTAATACGCAATGTAAAATTATTTTGACCCGACCAACTAATAGGGTAATCTACCTACAACCCTGCAGGTTGCAACTAAGGGTGCTCAAAAAATTCGGTATAATCGATTTTTTACTTGTACCAACCGGTTCGGTATGAACGATTCGGTAAAATTTAAAACTGGACTGGTAACTAGGGGTGCTCATCGATAAAAAATCAAACCGTTACTGATCCGAAAGTACCGAAAAAATGAGAACCGGAACCGGTACCGAATTACCGGTTTGGTACAAAATCGGTACCGATTTTTTTGGTTCGATTTTCGATTATACCGCATGGTAATATATATAATTATTAATAATAATTAAATATTTTATATATATTAACAATTTTTTTAAAACTAAGAAATCATTAACTACTAATAATAACTAATATATAAAACTACAAACATTATTAATATATATAAAAAATTAATAAAACTACTATTATATAGAAATTATTAATATATAAAAAAATTATTTAATATATAAAATTACAAAACATTAACTATTAATTATAATATTATTAAATTTCGATATTTTTGGTATTTCAATTTTTACCGAATTCAGAAAATTCATTAACGCTACCGGTATCGAAAAGTATTAAAATGTCGAAAAACC
This sequence comes from Panax stipuleanatus, assembly GCA_020205555.1. Taxonomy (NCBI): domain Eukaryota; kingdom Viridiplantae; phylum Streptophyta; class Magnoliopsida; order Apiales; family Araliaceae; genus Panax; species Panax stipuleanatus. The sequence continues at coordinate 3,208,674 of CM035118.1, forward strand.
GGTTCCGCCGGTACCGGTATCAATCGGTTCGGTAAAAAATCAAAAAAACTGAAAATTTTGAGCACCCCTACCGGTAACAGTATAAAAAATCAGTATGTACCGGTTAACCGGTATCAATATCTATTTTTTCCAAACAGTATATAATGTACTGTACCGATATATATCGATTATACTATATATAGTATATATATAGATATTTATATTTATTCATCAAGAAATATTATAAAAATTAAAAAACAAAATAATTATTGAAATTTACATTTAAAAATTATCCAAAAAACTCTAATACCATTAACATAAAGCAAAAAAGTACTAGTATAAAAAAATAAAAGAAAAAGAAAATCATGCATACAATATCAACACATAGCAAAAAAAAAGAAGGTTTACTAGTTCATTTTTCTATATGTATCATCCATTCATACTTCTATTACTCTTTAACTCATAATTATGACTATATATTATAATTAAATTATTAAAAAAATTAAAAATTAAAATAAAATCGTTTTGATAACTAATTTGGTACCATATAGTATTTGATAACTAATTTGGTATCATTTTTTACCAATAAACAGCCCTAGCTGCAGCAATGTTGGATTTGGGGAAAAATAAAATGCCATTTTCGTAATTAGAAAATCGTGTTTTCTCATTCGCCCTTTCAACTTTTCCAATTTCTACAGGAGAGCCCCCGGCCAGCCGTTCAAGTGAGAGAATCAATTACCACGCCCATTATTTCTAAAATTTCAAAGTCAAAACACTAGTTGGAATTAGGTTGGAAGAATAAAAATCAAACCCCCATTTTTATCAATTTCTGCAATTACTTTACAAATCCCAAAACTTTGGTCGCATCAACCACCTCTAATTTCTTGTTTATCTGTATTCCAATTCTGTCTTTTCGTCTCTTGAATTGGTTTTCATTGGACCCTTTTCTTTTTTCGCTACCTTATCTGATGAACTCCGACGCTCCTTCATCGAGCTCCGGAGGCGCAGGATCGGCCGATTCCGCAGCACCCAGAAGAAATTCAAAACGACCAAAGTGTAATATTCTCAACTAGTACCTATGTTTGTTTTTTAATTTTGATTTTCTGTTTTATTTAGTGGAATCCGGCAGTATTATGTAATTAATTGCTTACTATGCGTATAAATTGCAGTTAGTTTGGCCTTTACATCCATTAGAACTTTACTCTTTTGATTTGGGAATTTACTGTTTTTTATCGACTACAATTATGTGTAAAGGTCTTTAGTTTTAATTTAATTTTAGTTTATTACTGAAATTTAGGCGAATTAGAATGAAAAAAAACTGGTGGGTAGTTAAGGGGAGGAGAGGGTAGGGTCCAGACGAGATTCAAAGAAGGCTCTATCAGCTGTTTTAAACTGCTGTTAGATGGCTTATGGACAATTGAATGCTAAAGGGTTTTAAAAACTATGGAAAAATAACAAAGGAGATGTTAGATTCCTATCTACTGTATATTTTTCTTCATAATTGATATTAAATGGGTAGTCTTTATGATTGACATATACTAATAATTTATGTTGCAATTGGTGCCAGGACGGGAATGCGAATTATTGAAAAGTATAAGAAATTGAAGATGAGATCAAAATCTACATATATATATATATCTGCTAATGACACAAAATAATTAGTTGGTCAGTAGACAAATCAAATGATCAATTCGCTTCTATCCTTGTCTCTCACCCAACACTAGTGTCGCTCAGCTATAAATTTTAACTTTGATTGAATAGTTTCTTATATTTGAGACGTCCACAAGTATAGTCAACTTCCAAATAACTCTACGAACATGGTGACTTCCAAAGAAGAAATTGATGCCTAACAGGAAAAAGAGTACTGATGGCAATTACAAGGGTTCATTAGTAAATTTTGTTATAACGCTATTTATGAATAAATTGGTTGTAATTAGGTTAGGAAACTTAGGGATCTAGATATATTAGTTAGGTGATAGCAATTTATGTCATGTAGTAATGAGGAGTTTATTACCTTTAATTTCAAGTTTATTTGCCTTTTGAATTAAGCTTCTTTATTATATTGGAAAGGATTTTCTATTTTCGATAGAAAGTGATGTAATAATCCATCCTTGAAGGAGAGAGCTAAATGTTTACAGTGTTTTTTCTGGGGTTCTCGAGCTTAGTAGGAAACCGAATATTACATGTCTAGTTTATGGATTGGTTTTTCGTGTAACTCCATACATGTTCAAATAGAATCCTGAAATTCTTTATGATATGAGATTTATACTACCAATTTGCGGAAGAAGGTGCAAGTCGTATTGAATTATATTATTTAGTCTTAACGATGCGTTTATTATTATTTTGTGTTGGATTATAAGCAAAGTGGAGGGGGACTTATAAACTTCTGATTGTACTTGTTAGAGTAGTAATGAGAATGAAATTAGGAGATGATTTGGGGATGAGTGGTACAGAAAGAACCAGATGAAGGGGAAAAAACTTGGTAAGGGTTAGTTTATTTTCGGGAAAGGCTAATCATATTTGCATTGGTTTGTGGTTTGCTCAAAAGTTGGAGTTTAGCATGATTAACACTACCCTGTATGAGACCCTCACCTGTACATCGGAGGAATACACTATGCTAGTAGATTAGATTCCTAGTGCACTTAACTCGGGAACATGCTAACGACTGTTGTGATACCATGTTAAGTTGGTTGCTTTTAAAGTGTAAAGATATTAGAGAAATTTAGCCAACAATATATATTATGCTTAAACAGTACTAATTTATCCATGTGGAATTCAAGGGTCGTAAAAATGAATTATTCTTCATTTTACTTGAAGCAGGATCATAAACAATAACATATTTTTTAATGACCTAAGAAAACTTCTCTTCCAATATTTTGTTATCAGATTCCAGGTTTACTCAACAGGAACTTCCAGCTTGCAAGCCAATTCTTACACCAAAATGGGTAATTATTGTTTAATTTCTTCTGGGTTTCACAACTACTTTTTCAAAAATATCTGGAAACATCTATATCTACTGAGATTTTTTTTCTACAGGTGATTTCATCATTCTTGCTTATTACCATTGTCTTCATCCCCATTGGACTTACATCCCTGTTTGCTTCTCGAGATGTATGCTAAACTATGGCCATGGACTTGTGCACTTTTTTCTTTCTTTCTAAGTTTCTTACCTGTAACTTACTATGGATATCTGTTTGCTTCATTAGGTGGTTGAAATTGTTGATCGGTATGAAACTGAATGCATACCAGTAGACTTGAGAAGAGATAAAGTTAAATATATTCAAACCGCTTCAAGTAGAACCTGCAATAGAACCCTAACGGTAATTTTCCCCTGGATCAACATTTATTGTCATAATCGTGTACTGTGTCTTTGAAGATTTACCGTGAGAACAAGAGCTTAATTCTTGAGACTTGACACCAAGTAAAATGGTCTCACTTCTGACTTTTCTGAATAACATAGGTGAAAAAGCACATGAAACGGCCTATATATGTGTATTATCAGCTTGACAATTTCTACCAGAATCACCGCAGGTATTTACAACTTCCTACCATCTTTCTTCTTCCAGAGAACTGATTTAATGCTCCCACTGTCCCAAATGAGTGTCAACTGTCAAATTTGATGTGCGAAATCTCATTATATTAAAGCAAGTTTCATTTATTTATATTTATTTTTTATTTTTCATTTAGGCTGTTGAGATCAAAATTTTCTTAATAGCTGTAACTTTAAAAATGGACTCGCATTTTGGGGATGAAGGAGGATAACTAGAAACGAAACTAAAAAGTAATTTCGTACTTACCATATTAGAAACATATGTAGTCAAATATCAGGTGAACATGGGACCACAGTGGTCCTGTAATCAGATACTTTTGTTGCGAGTCTTAGTCTTTACTCTTAAATTTTCTCCGTTTGACATCCACACTGGATTTGTGGTACATTTATGATCTGTGAGATCTTAACTTATGTGATGGCTTCTATGAGCATTTTAGGGATTGTTGTTATCAGCATATTCACTATTTTTTTTCTTTTATATTTTTTTTGTTTTTGTTTGTATTTAAAATCTGGGTAAGCTTCAAACCATTGACCTACGATTGAGTTCTGTTTTTTATCAAGGAAAATCGGCATTTTTGGATGTTTGGCATGACTGTGAAGGCGGTCTACGAAATTATTTATGGGTCATACAAATTAAAGCTTAGCTTTCCAAAAAAAATGACTTGCAATTTGTAATCCAATAACTCATCTTTCAGATCTTTGCATGCTTTATAAAGCCTCATTCTTTCAATCTTTAGGCTGTTATACTCTATTTATATATAAGTGAAAAATGTAATACAACAAGTTACTTTAGTAGGGGAATCATACTATTAAACTAAGTCCAAAAGCATAACTTTGAAAAGCGTAAGGGAAATAGGTAAAGAAAAAAATAGTAAACACTATATACATACTGGAAATAATTGTGGCACATGAAAATTCTATCTGCTAATCTGAATACTTCGCAAAGAACTGGTAGAAATTAACTTTGATAAATTGTTCCGGGACATCAGATTAAGGTGATTATACTTGCTGAAATCATTGTGTAAATGATTCATATGCTTCCTGTGATTATTATGTATGTGGTCTATCCAAGAGACATCTAGATTCTAGAAAGCATACTAAGATTTGATTGTAATGGTAACTTGTATGAAACTTAGAGATGACTCTTTTTGTCCATTCTCTGTATCATGTGATGATGACCTTTGCAGGTATGTGAAGAGCCGAAGTGATCAGCAGCTGAAAGACCGCAAAAGTGAGAATGATATAAGTGCCTGTAAACCTGAAGATGATGCTAATGGGATGCCAATTGTGCCTTGCGGCCTTATAGCATGGAGTATGTTCAATGATACCTATAGCTTCTCCCGCTCCAGCCAGCAATTGCAAGTGAACAAGAAGGATATTTCATGGAAGAGTGATAGGGATCACAAGTTTGGGAAAGATGTCTTCCCTAAGAATTTTCAGAATGGAACTTTTATCGGTGGCGCACATCTCAATTCATCAATCCCAGTAAGCTTTGGCTAAAATAATTATTACAAGCATATAAAAAGATAATTGGTAGTGTAAAATGGAGTTTCTCAAGTTTGTTCCACTTTTGTTGTACCTTATTACAGTATGTCTTGCACCATGGTGTTTTTATATTTCTTCATAACAATGTTTTCTGTTCACCTTGTTATGTAGCCTCTAGTCTTTTAGGTTGTTCTTACTTGTATTGCAAAGAATCATGTTTGATCGTTGCCTTCGTAGAAAAATGATTTGATAATATATAAAAAGATAACGATGATGACACTGATTAAGTGTGTATTGACAACGAAAGGTTTTTTTCTTAAAATTTTAAAGAAACTAAATTTCTATTTAAATTTCTATTTGACTTATGTATGGACTCGAATGACATTTAACATCTCCTGTCAGAAACATGCTTATCAAGGCATCGCCTAGTTGTCGCTAGGCAACAACTAGGTGGCCAAGCGGTTGTCCACTGGCAAGGCGAGGTCACGCCTTAGTGAAAGACTCAAAGTCGAGCACTTTGACCTCTAAGTCGTCGCCTAGACAATGCCTTGGACGACCTCCTATCAAGTTGTATACCAAATAGAGGAATTGAGATGGAGAAGAAAGATGTTAGGGTTTATACTTAGAGCACGTAACTGGGGCAAACTTTTTCGAGCTCTCTTATTCTCCTCTCCTTCTCCTTGCAGTTGTTCTCTCCTGTCTTCTCTCATTGTTGCAGCGGTAGTTAGATTAATACCCTAATCCCATCTCACTGTTCCTGTTATGACCATTATTGGGCTCATATTTTTATTGTAGTTGGACCTTATTTGAATACATTATAAGCTCAAGCCCAACTTTAATTTTCCCAATATATTGCTACTTAAATTTCGTTTATGTATGAAAAGTTGTTTTTTCCAACGGATTCCAATTGTCTAAAAAATATTCTCTAGAATATTTTCTATGCTAATTATTGCACAAATTCCTATGTTTCACAAATCAAGTGATAGTTGATTTGTTTTCTTTAGTGCAGTAAATAACGTTAACTAAATTTAATTTTTTTTTGTGAAACTGATGGATTAAAAATTTGTGAGTTTCCAAGTATAATAAATAATATTATAAAAGATATACTATGTTTTATTAATATTGTTTTCATCTTTTGTTTTTTTAAGACCATTATTATTTAGTCTGATTGATTATTTGTATAATATAATACTCCGTCCATCTCATTTCAATAGATAAAATTTGATTATTTAACATGATTTTTTTTTGACGTTTTAATAAAAATTACACATTATATATTCTTATATATGTTAAATAAAAAATAAAAACTATAACATAGTTGCATTCAAATAAGTGACAGAATCCAAATTGGATTCATGCATAGTTGTCACGGCGCCAAGGCGGGACGCGGCGGCAGTTGACCGTTAGAACGCCTAGGCGATAAGGCGTCCGTCATGACGTCCGTATGACGACAAGTCGTTAACAATGTACATTTTATATATTATTTATTTTACTTCAAAAGTATATTGTACAATAAATTTTTATACACTAAAACCCAATACATAGTAACTAACAGTATGAAAAAATCTTCACTCTATACTGTCTCTAGTGACTAGTCATAGCTCAGGCAAAGTCATCAACTATGAAGTCATTTTCGTCTTCCTCACGAGCATTATTCTTATTCAAAGGAGTAAGGTCATGGATTAGGCTAGGGTCATAGGTTGAGTTACTTGGGTAATTGAAAAAGTGTATGAGTTATGATGAGGTAAAAAATGACTTAATCACTTAGTTTGGGCCTACTACCAATGCGTGAGCCTTGGCTGTTCGGCGTACAAAGCGTTGCCTTGCCCTTATCCAACGCTAGGGCGCCATGGCAACGCCATGACAACTATGGATTCATGTGACCTAAATTGGATTATATGGTTAATATATTTTTGAGGTACAACATATATATATATATATATATATATATATATATATATATAAAATTAGTTACGCATTGTAAACGATTTTTCGACTTATTAATGCCTAGGCGTCCAGGCCCTCGGCCATTGCCTCGCCTTGACACCACCTTGATAACTATGGTTAGAAATCATTTACGAAGTGACGTTCCAATAAATTAATTGTAATTTTCTTGAAGAAGTCTTTATAAATTTTTCTGTCATGTTGGAAATGGCATAGGTATTATTTAATAACTTCAAGGTCACTGTTCCATCCCAAGTTTGGGGCCAAGCTTACCTATCACATTTTATTTTCCCATCATTAGTCATATAAGATAAGTAGCTCATATGATGGCTTATTCAACTTTTTTAATTTATAGTTTTATTTTTTGTTGGTTTTTTTCCCTCCCTCTTTCTTTCGAGGGATTATAGCTTAATAAGCAGGAGGACCTCATGGTTTGGATGCGAACTGCAGCTCTTCCAACTTTTAGGAAGCTGTATGGAAAGATAGAGGTGGATCTCAATAAAGGTGACGTCATTCAGGTGATGCTGGAGAATAATTACAACACCTATAGTTTCAACGGCAAGAAGAAGCTGGTGCTCTCTACTACTAGTTGGCTTGGTGGAAAGAATGATTTTATTGGCATTGCATATCTCACTGTTGGCGGATTGTGCTTTTCTTTGGCAACGTCTTTCACCATTATTTATCTCGTTAAACCAAGGTGAATATTCTGAACTGCATTTGTCTTGTTTTAATACGCCTATGTTAGTTAGAAACATGCTACTTCATTTGAGGTTTATTATGTATGTGCTGGTCCTTTCTCAAACATAGTAGTGATCCCAGAACACATCCCAACAACTTTCATGCAATCAAATGATTCATTCCTAGGGCTGCAAGTAGAGCTCTACTTGTCACAACATTGAACATTGAGATTTTTATTTGTTGGAAATTGGCTCCCAAAAATCTTCATAATATGCTAAATTTAAGCTAGACTTGTATGTAGGGCTGTAAATGGTAACGAAAAATTTGCATTCGTCCGCATCTATATTCGAAAAAAAACTGATATTATTCGTATTCGAAAAAAACGGATATATCCGTATTCGGTTTAAAGGTATCCGCAAATAAACGGATACGAATGCGGATATAGGCGTATTCGTATTCGTATTCGTTTAACATCCGACCGTAAATATATTCGGCGGATAGCGAATATCCAAATTCGGATCCGTATCCGAAATTCGTATCCAAATAACTTATATAGTATATAATAAGCAAAATAAATTTTTTAAAAGTGCCATTCCTTATATAATAATTAGTTTTCACTATCATACGAAAATTATTTCAAAAATATATCATTTCACTTCTAAAAAGTAGGAAATAACACTTTTATTTTAATATTAATAAACTGAAATAAATTGATTTAAATATAGTTAATAGATTTTTACTATTATAAAGTTAAAATATCTAAAATGTATCATTTACCAAGAAACTTATATACTAGAAGAACAAAACTATAGTTATTAGCTTGTTATAAGTTTTTTACTTTCAAAACTTACTTGCAATGTTGGGAGACGAAAACAATGAACAATATAATTTTATTGTTAAACTGTGTTTAAGTCCTAATTAATTTAGAATTAATCTAGAAGGGGGTTAAATAACTAATTCACGATTATGAATTTTCGGGTGGAGGGAGTATTTATCACTTTTATTTGCCCAATTATTTAAAAATTAGAAGTCCAAATATTTAAAGGAAGTCCAAAGTAAATTTTGGATGAAGTTGGATTAATTAGTTGTCAGTTGTCACATATACATTATAACTCGCACTCTCCATAAATATAATGAAATAAAATAAATTTTTTATAACTATGTAAATTGTAATCTATGTATTGAGGATAAATTATAGATAAAAGTTCCCATAAACATATTATTAAAATTTTAATCAAGTACTTGAGAAAAAATAATTAAATATTTAATGTAAACTTTTGAATCTAATTATAAATTATAAATATTCATACACACTATAATATTGGACATCTAAACAATAATAAGTAGTATTGAAATTTAGGATTTCAAAAATGATGAAAACTTATTTAAATTGCAATTAAGAACATTGATTATTGTATTTAAATATTTATTAAAAATAAATAAATTAACATTCATTCATTAATAAACTATATTTTAAAATTCATTATTTTTTTATTCTAGTTAAAGTTAGGACTATAAATGGTAATCGGAAAATCCGTATTCGTCCGCATCTGTATTCGAAAAAAAGCGGATATTATTCGTATTCGGAAAAAAAAAACGGATATTATCCGTATTCGGTTTAAAAGTATCCGCAAATAAACGGATACGGATACTACTGTATTCGAATTCGTATATATCCGTTTACACCCCTACTTGTATGTATTAGTAGTAGAGTTTATGTGGATTGAGGGCTCCCTATCCTTTTTCCCAATAATTGAGACTTTTTGCTTGTGGTTGCTTCAATATACCCCACCAAGGCGAGCAGCTTACTTTGCTTTTCCCTTGGTTGTTTTTTATTTTATCTAAATTTGATAGGTGAAATGAGAATCTTGAGTAGTAGGTTGCTAGTGAAGATGTTCTTACTCTCAGATTGGGTTATTGTGTTTTCCTGGTCCTTAGCCCCACTCTCATGTGAGATTTTTTAATTTTTTTCGTTGGGGTTTTTTGTGTTTGTGTGGGGGGGGGGGGGGGGGGGGGGGGGGGGGGGGGGGTGAGCTCCGCGTGCGGTAAATCCCCCGATTTGTGATCCCAGCTGCATCTGAGTATCGATATCAGGTGAGAGTGAGACTAATGTATTACTATCTTTTTTTCAGGCGACTTGGAGATCCATCGTATTTGTCATGGAACCGGAATCCAGGTGGCCGCCAAGTGAACTAATGAAAACTCTCGGTTTCCTTTATATATAGGTGAATGTAATTGTATTTGTTTAAGCTTTTCAACTGAATGCACATGTAGCCAAATCTCGAAGCATGTCTGTTCTGAATTTGAGTTTATCGACAAGGATCAGGCATATTTATATGTATAATTCCAGGACAGAATCTAATTATATTCATGTGTGATTTTGATAAAGTGAATGTATATATTTGCTTTTCAAAGCTAGCCCCCCCTCCCCTCCCCCCCAAACCCCCCCCCCCCCCCCCCCCCCAAAAAAAAAAAAAAAAAAAAAAAATCTTTTTCCTTTACATGTGCACAGGGTTAAAAGCTCTACACTTCAAAATACTTCGCTGCAAAGCAAGACTTGAAATTGGAAAAGCTTGATAGAAAAATGATTGTAGAAAACACATTGATAGGGTTCTTCAATGACCGTTGAGATTAATTTAACTGTACGTCCCATCTCGGGCAATCGGATAAATAGAAATTATACAACTACATCCCTATTTATGGAATTATGGAAAATTGGGTTCTTGGAGCTCTACACCGACAAAGTTGCTACAAAATGCGCAGAGCAAGTGATTCTAAGCATATATACAGAGGGTTCCATTTTCACGTGTGAAAATACATGTAAAAATATCATACTCCGCGTTGTGGGTATCGGAACCCCAAATCCAATAGGTCCTTTTTACATGATGATGATGCCTATAGTACTCTAAGCAAGATGTTGGAAAGGTAAGCTCCCTCTGGATAAGATGGATCAATAGGATGGTCACAAGCAGCTCCGGCTTGACGTAGAACTGTAATTTTCCTCCCAGCCATTGACGCGGCGCCCTAACCAAACAAAAAAAAATGATGTCCTAGAGAGAATGATGTGATAAGAGAGAGTGAAAAAAATAGAGAAATAAGTGGCCACAGTTGTATTTCATGTTCAAGGGTAATTTAAGAAAATGTCATTAATTTCTCTTAGGATAAAAAAGGCCCCTATAATGTAAGATAAATAGGAACGCAGGGGGGAGTAGTTTATTTTTGGGTGGCAAATTAAAATGCTTTATATGCTACTTTATCCTGCGGTCTGAGTGAAGAAAAAATTGTTTAGTAGGCTTGTCAATGGGAGTGTACCCGGTTACCTTGAAAGAACCAGAAAGTAATAAGGATTTGGATCTTACAGAAGCATATATGGAATCTAAGGGCTTAATAAGCAAATAGGTGTAGCAAAGTTGGTGCCCCATTTTTTATTTACAACTGTTAGAATAGATCTATTATCTCCATCCAAATTTAGCTGATTCATTTATTGCTGCAAAATATTCAAAGCACATTGGTGGTGGACTGGTGGGGTGGGTGGGGGGTTAGGGAGAAGAGATAACAGAAATAACTACTTGCCTGAAGAACATTCAGGAACTTTCCACTTTGGGTCATAGCTCCCGAACATGAGCAAGTCATGAGAAGACCACCCCTCTTCGTTAATCGCATGGCCAATGAGTTTAAATTTCTATACATGCCAATTGCGCTATGTAGGACCTGCATTCATTGTTGACTTGATAAGCAACCTCAAGTAGGCAAGAAATTATAAAATTTCTAATAATGGTCTTATCTACATGTCATCAAGGCTTTTAGCTGTTCTTAATCATCTCAAAATGACAAACCATATTACACAAAAAGCAAATTGTAAACAGTACAACATGGGCACACTGTTGTACTAGGCTAGATCAACAAGGTAGAGAAATTTAAAGACGTTACGGTTCAATATCTTAAAGTAGAACCGTTAAGGATTAAGTTGTAAAAAGCGAAAAACATAAAAGGTTTAAAGTATATTTAAGCCCAAAAACTTTTATTAGTGTATTATGCATGCACGTCAAGGTTTTCAGACATAAATGTTGGTTATATCAGAGGTCCTCCGAAATGAGATACAGGAAATATTACTAAATTCATTTAGCTCCATAATCTTTAGTTCCATGATTCGGTCTTAAATCATCGGACAGAACCAAATGGTGTTGATATCAGGTTACTTCAGAAAGATACTTAACCTAAGAAAATATTAATAGACATGATACATGTATGACTTGGCATTTATATAGTCATTATTCCATCTTTTGGCCCTCAAAGAATTGGCTGGAAAACAATGCAAGTAAGATTAGATCAGTAGGGATTTACATGACTCTTACTCATGGTTTATCTTAAGACGCACTTAACTTGTATGTAATTATACCTTCTTTCGAGGTGCAAGTTTAGGGGGATCCATGATAACTATGTCCCATGATTTATTCTTAGAAACAGCATCCTTCATAAAAGCAGTTGCATCTTTTCTCAGAAATGATATTCGTTTCGTATCCAGATGGTTAAGAACAACATTTTGATTGGCTAGCTCCAACGCAGGCAATGAAGTATCAACACCTGCCAAATAAGGACGTGATGACCAAAAATTATAGAAGTGTAACTGCCTGCAATCTTATGACAAAGTCAAGGAAGATTCATGTCTTATAGCAACCATTATATAAATTTGCAACCAATTTCATATGTGCCTTTACGTATATCAGTAGTTAAGAAGAGGCGTTTATAATCGTAAGGCTTCTCTATATGCCTTTGGAGACTTGATTTGATTTCTCACACGATGATATGCTAAATACTTTCCAAATAATTATCCAGGATCTGCAGATGCATTCTCAGTGCCATGCCTTTCTCAAAAAAGTAAATTGTATAGCTTAAGTTTTCAATAATGCTTTTATTAAAATAACACCATGAATAAAATTTACCAGGTATCAATTCCCAGTTCCTTTAGTTACCCATTCCATCTAACAGATAAATTTGAAGGATGGCAGTAGACCATTGAATGAGAATCTGTATTAGTACCGTTGTTATTTTTGTGCCTATTGTAGGAGTATATTTTTTCATTGTCAATGAATTATTGCTTAAATCACAACAAATTAAAATCTCTAAGGTCAAATTTCGGTAGGGAAGCTAAATTTATTTGTTCCCATCTCTGATGGAACTTTATTCAAGAGTTGATTCCATAGGCATGTCCTTTAGATGGGAAAGATTTAATTTTGCAAGTCCAAATATACAAATAAGGAGCATTATCAAGGAATAAGCTTGATCCTATCGTCTAAATTAATGTTTGATTCATGCTTTCAACAAATATATAAGTAAAGCTGCTGAATTTAGAGCATAACCCTAACCATAATTATATATGAAAAAAAATCATTGTTAAAGTAATTGGCAAGAACTGAAAAGAAAGTTAATGATACAATGATGACTAATACCTGTAACACTCGTAGCATTACCACTCGCTGCATTTAGAGCAAAACCACCAGTATAGCAGCACATATCAAGAACTCTTTGACCCTCAGAAATACTACGTATGAACTGACGATTTTCACGCTGATCGGCATAAAATCCTGTCTTTTGGCCTTCCAGTGAGACCAAATAGGAAATCCCATTCTCCAAAACCTGGCTCAAAGAAAGGTGTGCCATGAAATACTTCATGTAGGTCTGACTGCATCATATAGTATTATATATTCAAGACAGCAAAAAATCTTTAGAGGAGTACAGGATGATTGTATGCCTAAAAGATAGCAACATCATCATGGCTTTGTATGCATCATAAAATAAAATAGAATAAAGATTTCATTTCTCAACGAACTGTCAGCAACAAAGACATTAAATGAAACAACTTCAGGCCGCACCTAGGAAGCAGTGACACTTACAATGAGATCTGTGGACATCAAACGCAAGTCAACGCCAACACCTCTTAAATACTTTCTCGATACATGTCCGGCACATGCTTCGGCTTGTTCATAGTTTAGAAATAAAATTCTTAACTTTGGACAATGGGTCAAGCCTCACTGGACAGCCACCGCAATGAACCGAGTAACATTGAACAGTTAGGATGTGCCTTTCTTTAACATGACACAATTATTAACAAATTGAATCAACCTGAGGGTCTATACAAAAGTTACTTATATAAATCATATTCAAAGAAAAGGCACCGTGTAATTAGAGCAGAAGAGTCGGTCATTATTATGTATAAACCAAAACCATATAGGTGTAGACATGAGTACAAACTACAAAGATGTGCCTTCTTAGTTCATTTTTTCACAAGTAATAACTTTTGTCCTTAATAATTCATACGTATATCTTTCAAGGTGAATATTGATAGAAAATGTATTAACTAAAACCATATAGGTATAGACATGCGTACAAACTACAAAGATGTGCCTCCTTAGTTCATTTTTTTCACAAGTAATAACTTTTGGCCTTAATAATTCATACGTATATATTTTCAAGGTGAATATTGATAGAAATGCACACAACAATAGATGTATTACCTTAGTCAACTCCTATTTTATCGTGTATAACACACAAACATATAGATATACCTCTTAGATATATAAAAATGAGGTAATGGCATCTGAATTATAAAACAGTCATTTCTATTACATTTTCTTCCCATTATTATCCTCTGTATATTTCTATCTTCCTTTATATTCTTTAAATCAATTGATACCAGATCAGATATGATCAAGCAACCTTGGGTTCAGATGCTTGTTTTACAAGACATTTCTATATATTCCAAAAATCCATATAATTTAGTTTCTTCTCTTACATAAGTCGTCACTAAATTCAAATAAACTGTCAAGTATTACATATCAGTTAACAACTATCAAATCAGTTCAAACAAATGCCTTTGGTGTTAGCTTGCCGGCATCGTGATAAACTAGATAATGCATGATTTACCGTCTCAGTTATCGCTTACCTTAACACTTTCAAGAGAAGTAGATGGATCTACTTCCGCAAGATCTGATAAATCCAGCCCTTCTTCCTTCAAGATCTCGGTAGAAGGTCTCCAGCTTATAGTGTTGATTGCATCTAATCTACTAATGAAACCCTCTATCTGTGGCTTGTATTTCTCAACCCAAGCAGCTGAGGATGCTATGACAGCTAAATCTCCAAATATATCAATGATAAGTCCTGACAACCTAGCAGAGATCAATGCATGAAATTAGGTAACTAACTTGAGTGGGGGAAAGGAATATTTATTATTCTTAATTTATTAAAAAAAACATTCTTAAATATGTTTGCACCATGATTTTCTTTGTCATTTTACACTGGGAGCGTGCTTCAGGGTGCATAAGCTTTATGCATAGAGATGGGTTGGAGTGAAAAAGTCAATTAGACAATGGCTCGTCATCAATCCCCTATGGTGTTTTGTATACGTCTAGTGTATGTGTTCGCCTCATTTAACAATTTTAATGAATAAACGTATTTATGAACAAAAGAATAAAGATTACATAAACAACTTTTCTATTGGGGAGAAAAGATTGTGTGATATTTGATGTATTCGTTTCTGTGTATGGGCCTCCAAAAGGGTATGATGAAAAAAAGGAGTGTATTTGTTTATTTAGATTAGTCAGGTCTTGGGTCGAATATGTAATTATAAAATTTCTCTGAGATTCGTACGCAGATAATAGAAGTACTAATATAAAAGTATATCATATCCATCATCAGAGAACTGATCAAATTTGAATGAGCATGAACCAACACATTGAACAATATATTGGAACTTGCAGTTATGGTAAATATTACCTTTGTCTATTGAATTAAAAGATAGCAGGCACTACAAAGTTAAAAAGCATCCAATCCCGGTTAAAATACTATAAAAGTAGAAAAGTTTTACAACTGATAATCATAAATCAAGTGATCAACCAGTAGAAGTACCTATCTCCTTCACTGTTGACAAGACGATATGCATTAGTAACTCGCAGAAGGGAGCCCTAAAGTCTTACGTAATGTAATAGCTGCATCAATTCTTCTTTCGATCAGTTTCTCCACATTCAACGCAGAAGAAGGATCTCTGCACCATTTAAGTTAACAACACCTTTCAGGCTTGTTTACTTGAAAAGAAAATTCCATACAACAAAAGATTTATTCACACATATACCCTGATGCTTCTTCTTCTAGCTGCATGAGCCGAACACAAAACATAGAAACTGAATTGTATAAACCCCAACCAATAGGATTTTCAGTCCCATCAGCCACCAGCACAACATCACCTGTCTTGGGCGGTGGTCTACCAATTATTCTATCCACTGCCCCACTATACACCATTGGACTTCCTTCCCTGAAAAGCTTGTGTCTTCCCCTTCTTCAGGACAACCTTTGCAATACCTACCGAATCCAATTCCGAGTTATTAAAGGCAGACAGACTAAAATACATATTATTTTTAGTTAGAAAAAATGTGAAATTTTATGTTTATCAATCTATCTATCATGCATTAAGGTTACGTTTGGATCTAAAAAGAATCAAGAAAAGGAAAATGCTTAAATTAGCTTCATGATGTTGATGCACTATGGAATTTTCTCTCATTTACATCTTCATAATTTGGAGTCTAGGATTGCATCCATAGATGCATAGTCCAAGCATAGACATAAGAAATCTATTTTGAACATATTTCTTTACACCTACCACACTATGTGCTTGTTTGGTTAGAGTTAGTTTGGTGCGTTAGTGTGTTTGGAAGTTCAAATGCACTCTAAAATCTTGTTTGCCTAGAAGCAGCATATTTCAAACTCAACCTATTTAACTAGCAAGCGCAATGTTAGAGCTCAAACACATTGCAACATTTTGTTGCAATGAGATTGGTGCATTTGGAAGTCCAAACACACCAAACGCTACCACTACAAAAAGATCCAAACACCAATAACCAAACAAACCCTAAATCCTACCCTACAATCACTATTTGTTAAGTATAAATATGAAAGGAAAAAAAAGAAGAATAAACACAAAAAGCACCATGGTCTTTAGAGTTATACATTGAGATACTAAGGTTGTGTTTGATAAAATTGAATGTTAAGATCTGAACAGTTTAGACATCTGAATAATGTAGAGCATCTGTCCAGAATTGTATCTGAATGAAAAAATATTGTTTGATAATTAATTTTTTCAAAATGTCTGAATAATAGTATTTTACCATTTTAACCATCTAAATAGTTTATTTGCATACCAATTTCTTTTCCCCTTTCCAGAACCAGACAAACCCAATTCTCCCACCCCCACCTCCCCTGAACTCGGCGGGATCTGCTTCTCTTCTCAATTCACCCACCAATTTTGCTCCTCCATTCTCCAAATCCCACCCCCTCCGCCGAAATTTCCCTTTTCTCCATTATTGCCCCTCCAATGGTGTCTTCAACTACTTTTCTTTCCATTTTTGCATCTTTCATAAAACCCCAGTCTAGATCTACAAGTTCCAATGCCTTAAAACACCAGATCTACCAAATAAAGATTCAAACTTGCACACGAATATTGCATACCAACATATATATATATAATCAAAAAATACTAACTTGTCATATCACATCACCATAATCGTATACATACATGAAGTCACTGAACAATGAGATAAACGAAATACAATTGCACTATAGTACGTTAAACACAGAAACATCAGAGCAGATGTACAACAAACAAAATTAAGTGTATTATCAGCAGATCTAAGCGAAAATAATCAAAATTGGAGGAGAGAAATGGGTGTTGAAGGTTATTTTGGTCCAAAAAAGGACAACTTTCATTCAGGTTGGCCTCTAAATAGTTTAGATTTGATTTTATATCTTACCGATTAAGAGGCAAAAAAATTTTACCCAACAAGTTTAACCTGACCGAACCAGAGACATTCAGACCTAATCAAACACCACCTAAAACAGCAAAGCTAAAATAGCATATTCAAGAATGAGATATAATCTATTCAAATTTCCGGGGGAGCAAGAATGTCAGAATTGGTAGAGGGGTATACTATGTCGCCAATTCAATGTAAAATTAGTGCTCGCAAAAAAAGGAATTTTCAGGTTTTTAATCACGAGAAAGCTAAATTTCCCATTCATAACAGTGTTAAGTGCCAAATGAGAATGACCCATTTAATTTTATACATCTCTAGACTACATTAGACAAGCCCTTGGAAGTTATGAACACACATGGAAACATAGTTGAGTAGGTACAGAGTTTCTTCATCTGTGTTATATATATACATATATATATATATATAGAGAGAGAGAGAGAGAGAGAGAAACCCTTGTGGTGGTTTGAAGCGATTTCTTGAAGGAGGGGTGGTGGTGGTGGAGGAGGAGGGAAGAGAGAGACACCTTATCAGGCGGCTTGCAACCACCATTTTTCCAGTGTTAGTTAACGCAGTGAAAGGGTGTTAAAGTAGCTATTGTTAGAATGAGAGAGGAGAGGGAAAATGGATATGGTGAGCTCAACTGGTACCCAATTAGTAGAAGCCCAGAAAATCAATTGAATTTGAAGTGCTGCCAGAAAATCTAACGACTAATCTTCGCATCAAAACAATTTGCACTCCAATTTTAACTCAAAGGTCCGCGGCATGGCCTGGTCCGGCTTTGGCCTGATTTGGTCAAAATTCGGTCTGATCAAGGTCTGAACCAGTTAAGTCGAGTTTAGAAGACTTAAAAAACCACTCTTTTAATGCATAAAGTTGATCCGACTTACACAAACGAATGGATATATTTTCTTTTTTTTAGATACTGAATTGAATATAATTTTTTTAATTTTATTCTATTCTCCGGTACGGATCATTGATACCGGAAAAAGTTTTCTTTCTTTTGTCCCAGCTCATGATCTGAATGAGTCGCACACCCAGTACATGTTCCTCGACGCTGGGGGCATCCCCAAAGCGCGGGGGATTTTGTGACATTTTTGATGAGTTGTGTTGTATTTCTGGTAAGTTGTTTAATGATTGGGATGTTGAATCATTTAAAGTTATTTCTAATAAATTTAAAGTTTTAATTAGTCACTCTCAATTTATTATAAATACATTTAATTAGTTTATATCTTCAATGAATAGAACTAATTAGTATATTTAATATTAATTATAAGTTAGTTGATTAAATATTAATAATAATTTAGTTTATTGTAAATTCTAATATGTAACATTAAAATTTTATTAATATTTCTTGCTACTTTTAATGTTAAATATTAACATTAATTAATACAACAATAAACTAACTTTTAATGTTAAATATTAATAATAAGTTAGTTTCTTGTAAATACTCAAGTTATTCATTAATTTGGATGTGCTAAATTCTTAGGATGATTTATGATTTTTGGTTATTTTTTAGGTATTATGTTATAGCAATTTAAAGAATAACTCCGTAAAGCAATTAAAAAACTAATTAAAAATATTACTTGAGATATAAATATATAAGTGTTTAATAACCATAAAAAAATATATATATATGTGTAACACTCAAGTCCCACATTAGGTGATACTGAGATATGTATGTGTATAAAATGACTTAAATTGTTATCATTAATACTTTAAATTATTATCTTTTGAGTGGGCTCACGTATACTCTATTAATTAATATTATTACTCTCTCCATTCCCTAAATAAGTGGAGTTTTAAAGTGTTTCGTACTTATTAAGAAAGTCATTTATTACTTTAATTCTGTCATTAAGATTGATATGAATTGTCACAATTACTGTCATCTGTCATTAAGATTGATATGAATTGTCACAATTACTGTCATTAAGATTGATAAAACATATTGAAAAATTTTGAACTCTCTAAAACGTCACTTATTTAGGAATTGAGAGAGTAAATATTACTGAAACAAGGGATGGTTACACATGGTGTACATAATCTCTGTATTTAATTCCTTGGAATATTAAAAATTCCAAGTTCCTAAGTTACCCGGTATTCCTTGGAAGTTGGAATACATAGTTATTTTTGTTGGTCTTAAGTCAACTCTCAGAGCATCTCTGATGAATTCTTCAATTATTTTGGAATACTTAAATAGGTGAATCATATCAGAAAAATTATCTCTAACAACCTCTGCAACCTTAGCCATCAATATTTTTATCTTGTTAATATCAACTTCGTTTGTTTGTGAATTTATTAAAAAAAATTGTTTGGGTTTTTATAAAAAAATATAACTTTTTACCAATGCTCCCTTTTATATCGTTTCGTTTCATTTGTAAATAGAGGGTAAATATAGAATACTCAAGTCATAAACTTCTTCGTATAACTCCCACAGATTTGGACAGAAGTTTTTTACTAGAAAAATGACCAAGTTTTTTGCTCATTTATTTTTTATGCTATAAAAAAATCACAAACAAGAGAAAGGGATAAAATCTTGCAGATACAATTTACTCTATCCGTTCTCATGCAGTCTAGCCGCCCTTGAGCTGCCCATCCTATGACACCCACAACTTCAAGTCTTCAACTGTGGAAGCAGAGTATAATTGTTTATAAAACAATAGGCTGATGATCAGACCCTAGTTTAACATTAGGAAACCTGATCAATTCAAAGTTGCTTTCAAACTTGAAGAAAACTTATTCTTATTAATATTACGAACATGACTTTTTGATATTTCCACATAAAAACCAGTCGCTATAGCTATAGATCCTATAGCGACGGTTTTTACCATCGCTATACATCTATAGCGACACTTTTCATGTGAAAATATCAAAAAATCGTGTGAAAATATTCAATTTCCTAACATTATTATAGAGCAATAGTGACGCAGGCAGTCGACTCCAATGGAGTCTGCTAACAAAAGTTACAAATCCCTGGCTAAATGCCGAAGGATGTCACACAGCAATCTACCTCTTCAGAAGATGAGCCAGGACAACAACAAAATGCAGCATATAGTCATGAGAACTAGTGTTAACAGAGAAGACAAAGCTTCACAAAACACTTTACAATCCAACTCTTCACAATATAAGCCAGGATAATAGAATATGCAGTTTATATCATAAGAAACTGATTATGCAAAGCTGAAGGTCATTGATATCTTAATGCAACACTCTTCTTCCTTGATTGTACATTCAACTGAAACTGCAAGGCATATATGTCTTGTCTTATTATAAGCAACCCAATGTTTGGGAATCCATAAGGGTGCATAACTCTTAACCTGAGGGAGTGAATATAGAAGATTTTACGCCAAAATCATGAGAAAACAAAACAAACTCCTTTCGTCTATGGGAAAGACAAAATGAATTCTTGTTGCTCATGTTAGACTAATCAACTTCACCGTTGTGTAGATTGTGAACGACCCAATATGCAGCACCAGCATTCAATATAGGAGGAGGCGTGGGATTTCAAAAGGATTTCTTTTCATAAGAAACTAGCCCGTGAACTCCACCTTCAGTTTGTGCTGCTCCAGTTCGAACCTAAACAATCATAAAGATAAGTCTTGGTAACCCTCATTTAAAACTGTTCTTCCAAGAAATACAAGTATGTTATCCATAAGAAGATATACAGTAAAATAAAAATCTAACTTAGCAGGGGCTGCAAGTAAATGAAAAAAGAAGCGAGTGTCAACAGCCATGTCAGAATGACTAAAAGAAAAAATAGAATAAAATGATACAAGCTAAACTTTAAGCCATACCTCCAGCCTTAAAACCCCTGATCTTAAAAGGTCATGAGCAGATTGGAGAGAACTAGCACCAAGATCCTGGAAACCCTGCCTCACTGCTTGCATTGTGTAAGGGATAAACCTAGAAACAGAACCTTTGTCTGCAACAGCTCCAACAACCCCCTGAGCAATCTTCAGTTTAGCAGTATCACCCAAGTATCGAGCATCGCTCCCTTTCGTCATTGCTTCTAGGGATCCCATACCTCGATATTTTTTGACGCGCCGGCCATGCTGTCATGGCAAAATGTTAGGGCAAATTAACAAAACGGGCCAATCTTGGAGCAATTAAGCCAAAATTCCCCTTTAATAATGTCTATAAAATACAGAAATTTGAAGTTAATGCCTCACTCTCATTACCTTGGTTTGCACTGCTAGGTCCCTTCTCCAATATATATAAATTAAGTACAAGAAAATAAAGAAAGAAATGTACCCTACTTAAAATACGATTTTAACCAACAATTAATGGGTAATGGGCCTAAATGGCCAAGTTTTCACCAAAGCAAGCGACAATAACATACTATTCCATTTTAATGGAAGCTCATACATGACAGAAATTTTAATATGCTGAGAAATTCATTGCATTCGTTATGAAAAAGGATGTGACGTTGCATTGACTCACCTGATATTCATAACTTCCTGGAGCTTCATGGCTTCCAGCTAAGAAGCTTCCCATCATCACAGTTGATGCCCCTAAGGTCAGGGCTTTGACAATGTGTCCAGAATTTGATATGCCGCCATCAGCAATGATAGGCACACCACTTTGCTCGGCAATGGATGCCACCTTGTAAACAGCAGTTGCCTAGAAAAGATCAAGAAAGATATTAATCACAACTATATTTGAGAGTGTAACCACATAGGCAACAAATCTTACAGATGATGAATTGCTTCAATCTTTCAAGGGAAATATGACCACAAACCAGTTCAAAAATCCCGATTAAAGAAAAAAAATACGGTATTGCCCAACTAAACGCTAAACAAGGCAGAGCAAATCCTCGTATTTGCCCAACTAAACACTATACAAGGCAGAGCAAATCCTTGATAAAATTTTAAACATATCAAACATTGGTCTTATGCAAAAATAGTTCTATATGCACAAATAATTTAATTGTACACAATTCAATGAAGTTCATATCACATGACTTTTATCATTCAAAATCAACAAGTAAAAGATAGTAATTCAGCAAGTGATAATCACATCAATAGTACTGACCTGACCACGCCCCACGGCACAGACTTCTTGCGTGGTACAAATAGAACCCGACCCCATCCCAACTCTCAACCCATCAACTCCAGCCTGAATCAAATTCTGTGCCTGGTACATCGTCACCACATTTCCACCAATCACATCCAACTCCGGATACGTCTTCTTCACATACTTAATCATCTCAATTTGGTAAATTGAATTTCCTTGAGAACTATCCAGCACTATCACATCTGCCCCTGCCTTCACCAAATGCTCCAATCTCTCCTTATCCAATTCCCTTGTTCCAATAGATGCCCCCACCATAAACTCCCCATTCGATCCCAATGACGGAAACCCTCCCGATTTAGGAAATCCTCGAACCCTATCCACATCAGAATTCGTCACCAAATCAACAACTTCTCCATTTCTCTCATTCACTAATGGAACAAATTCAAGACTCTTAGCAGCTAAATAACCAGCAACATCCTCAAAATTATAACTAGACGGAACATGTACTGAATTCACCATGTAATCAGAAACTCTAGCTTCTCTATTATTATCCGATTTCTTCCAATCAAATTTTGTAACTAACCCTATAAGTTTCGAATTTTGGGTTCCCGACTCGGTGACGAAAATACAAGGTAAGGAGGCAAATTCGTCTGCTGACTGGATAAAATCGGACGGGGATTTGAAGATGAGATCGGAAACAAACGGGATCCGGTGAGATTTAACGGAACGGACCAAATTTGCTTGATCGGCGGCGGAGTTATTGGAGTGAATAATGCCGATAGCGCCGAGAGCCGCCATGGAAACGGCCATGGCGGATTCGGTGACGGTGTCCATCGGAGAAGCGACGCAGGGGGTGGAGAGATTGAGGTTGCGGGTGAGTTTGGTGTCGAGTTGGACTGAGTCGGTGGGGAAATCGATGTAATGAGGGAGGAAGATTACGTCGTCGTATGTGTAGGAATAGCCCTGGTTGAAGAGCTTAGTTGCCGGAAATCCATCTTCAAATTGAGGTGAATCCATGGCGGAAATTGGGATTTGAGGAGAGAGAACGTTAGGGTACTGTTGAATGGTGAATGTTTAGGGTTTCTCTCTCCTCGTAGGGTTTTTGGATGGGATTTTCAGTAGCCTCCCTCTAGTATTTCGTATGGGGACTTGACGAATGACGACAAGTGTTTGAGTTTGGAGGGAAAATAACTCCAAATTAAACTGGTAAAATGTGATGCATGTTTTGGCAGTAAATTTCAACCTTTAAATGCACCGCACTAAATTAATACTACTATTTTATATTTAAATTATAAATATTATATTTATGAGTTAAATAATTAATTTTTGAGGAATAAAATTTCTAAATATATTTGAACTTACAAAAACTCCAAACATGCAATTAGAATGTCAATAGATATAAAAAAAATAAAATAAAAAGGACTAGAATGTCAATAAATCCCTCAATTGGGCTAACACATTTTATTTTGTGTTTAATTATTTCATTCATTGTGATATTGTAATGGGTGAATCTCAATTATAAATTAACACCTATTTTCAGAGCATTCACAACAGTTTCTTTATTTTTATCTTTACTCTGCACGGCTATTGGGTCGTTCTCCAAAATAGGGATTTATTTTTTTCACTATGTACCCAACAGGTTCCTTATATTGATTATTTAAATAATAAAAGTTGAAAGTTAAAAATTAAAATTTGAAAGTTCCTACTATTAAAGCATCAAATTAATAATAATCTTATAATTTATAAAAGAGTATAATTTATCAATTGTATTTCACTATAAAATAATTTTTATTTTATTTTAAATTTTAAGTAATTTATGGGGAGTGAGTATTGAATGGATTGTAGCTGCAAATGTACATAAGATCAATATTAAATTTTAAAAAGTTAATTTATGATATTTTTAAATTTAAATTTAATATGATCCATTTAAATTTTAAACATAATAAATTTTATAATTAATAGTACTTTTATAATATTTATAATTATCTTGACATAAATTAAATATATTTATATTAATTTTAAATTTGAATACGTTTGAAATTAATTTTAAAAAAATAAGTCAATATTAACTTTATAATTTAAAAATGAAATAGTAAAATAATGTCAAGTATGATTGATGAGTTGTCAACCTAAATGAGGGTGTGAAATGTCATTTTATACATATAGAGAATGATCTTTTGACTCCCTCATACTGGGGAGTAAATCATATATAGAGATTAAAATAGAGAGTTAAATAAGGATAAGAAAACTGTTGGATAATAATTTATTGATGTATTCTTTAAAATTGAGAATAGATAGTTAATTACACAAATTGTTGTGAATACTCTCATTCATGAATCATGATAATAATAGGGAAAATTTCCCCCAAAAAAAGCTATCGACTTTTTATAGTTATAGAGAAAATGGGACCAAAAATAATTATACAACGTCTATGTTATTGAACAATGCTATTATCACATAATTTTTTTATATAATTCTCATATACATATATATATATATATTGCAAGATCCCGTCTGACATGCGGAACTCGTAATATATATATGAATATGTGTGAGAATTATATAACAAAATTTATATGATAGTAATATTATTTTATGTTATTAGTGAAGCCAGGTCCGAATTTTAATTCAAAAGCGATTGTAAAGCTATACTACAGCTGAGGGAGTGTAAGTCCAAAGCGGAAAGAATAGGCCCCACATTCGTAATTATCGTTTGACTGCCGCTATAAATAATTTAGCAAGCTGCCCCTTGACCCAAAGCTGAAGGGTTAGTTTTGTACTTTCAAATAAATTATAATTATTTATATTATGTTATATATGGAGAGGATATTGCAATGTATAATCTACAAATTTTAGAAGAGAGAGTGAAAACAGTCGGTCGATGACTGTGGACTAACCCAAATGTTTTTGGTGAACTATGTAACTTTTGTGTATTGTGTGATTATTATTTTTTTTCAATTTTATTTATTATTATTTCCACAGTATTTTTATTCCTACTCTGCAGTGTTATTGGGTCATTTTGCAAAATAAAGATTCAATTTTTTCACTATGTATCCAAAGGTTCCGTATATTAATTCCTTAAATAATTAAATTTAAAAGTTGAAAGTTAAAATTTGAAAGTTTTAATAGTCAAAACATGTTTTGACCGTTGTAACTATTTAACATTTTTATTGGTTTCATGCGTTAGAGCTTATGATAAATGTAATATACTACAACCTCTTGGTTTTAATTATAAAATCGCTATTAATTTATTAATCGTTTTTGAAGTAAGTATGTGGTATTTTTAAATTTAAAATTAATATAAATTTAATCAAACATATTGTAACTTATTTAGAATACTTTTATAATATTTATAATTATATTGACATAAATTTAAAAAATTATATCAATTTTAAATTTGAATACGTATGAAATTAATTTTTTAATTTAAAAATGAAGTAGTAAAAAAGCCATGTCAGCAAATCTATTTTCTTGATTTCCTTGCAACTTGTGATTGATGAGTTGTCCACTTAAATGAGAGTGTAAAATGTCATTTTGCATATATAGAGAAGGATCTTTTGACTTCCTTACCCTGTAGAGTAAAATTATATATATAGATTAAAATAGAAAATTAAATAAGAATAAAAAAATTATTAAATAATAATTTATTAATATATTCTTCAAAATTAAAATAATATTTATTGAGAAAACTGTTATAAATACTCTTATTCTCTAACACCCTAATCATTTTTGGTCAAAAATGACTCACCGTGTACATGAAAAAGAATTGGTTATGCATGGCCCAAAATGACATAATGAATATTTAATTGTCATTTTACTAATTTCATTAATAATAGTTTTGTGCATGTTTTGATAATAGCAACAGTTTTCAGTACATCCACACCTAACCCACATCACTAAATTGCAAAATCTAACTGGGACCCACTAAATAAGGCTAGATGTGCATTTTTAATTACAAAATTCTTGATAATAAATAGTAAAATGCTGTATAAATACTTGAAAAGTTGCTGCTTTTGCTAGTGGGATTCTGGTAGGGAGGCACTCAAGAAGTTTTATTTTTTAAAATTAGAGAGAGATTTAAAAAAATAAAATAATGTGTGGTCTTTCAGTCTCCAAAGGATTGCATTATCCTCACTAATCAGTAGTAGATGAAATGGCAACCATCATAACCTGCAGTGACAAAAAGAAAATATATTTTTAGTTAGAGTAGTAAACAAGCTAAGTTTTGATTTGTGGAGACTGTTCAAAAATTAGATGAGTTAAGTTAAGTCGATTCGAGTCTCATATCAATACAAAAAATTTAGTATACGAATCCAGGCACGATTAGTAAACGCCTTGAGTTCGAGTCTAGCTTAAGTAAGTCGAAACTATTTGAGAGTTAAAACCGACTCGCTTAATTTTGTTATTATATAAATAACAAAAAATAATTAATTAAATACTAAATGAGTCTGTGGAATGAGCCGTAGATTCGGACGTCTTGGATTTGAATACCATTAACTTCAATTTGTCAAGTCAATAAAATGGTCATGGGACTACCGGGACGAGGACGCAAGCCTGTATGAAAAGCCTGACCCGTGGTGAGAAAATTAGTTAGATTGCGGATCGGATACTCCACATAATAATAAAAAAAAGAGTCTGTTTTTCTCGAGCGAGACTTAAACAAGTGGAGCTCGAGCTGAACACCACAATATTTGAACTCGATTCGTTTAATAAGTTTGAATCGAGCTAGAGTCAGACTTAATCGAGTTTAGTCGAACAGAATTAGACTTTTGGCTAAATTACATATAATATAGTAGTAGCAATTTGCCAATTGAAATAGTAAGACAACTCACTGGGATCCACAGTGACCAAAATTGCTGTCCCTCCAAACTGACAAGTTCCACCAGCCACTCTTGTTCTTTGCCAGTAACTGTTAAAAGCATAGGAAGCATGGGCCAATAATGTGTTGGGCTGAAAGCATGACCCACTGGGCTGAAGTGAATCGCAGTCCGCACCAGATGCACAAGCATAGTTCATTGCTTCTTGAATGATCGGGTCGGGTACTGATGGCTTGGCAACGCACCAGAGGGCTGTGCTAGGGCCTGCGTGGTGAGGGGGAGGCCCGGTGGGTGGGGGATACACAACAGGGTGGCTGGAATATTGGTGGACTTGGTACAAACACGCTTGGGGATGGAATTGTCGAAGGTGGACTTGAGCCGTAACTTGGTGGGCTTGGCTCGTAATATGGTGGGCTTATGCCGGGCTCTGTTGGGCTTGGAATGTATATAGGGGGATTGGGTATGTACCCCGATGGACTGGGGACGTAACTTGAGGGACTGGGAACGTAACTTGAGGGGCTTGGAACTGTGACAATTGGGATTGGAGGCGGGTTTTGTACGGGTAATATTGGAGTAGAAACTGAAGGTGGTAGTTGCGGTAGTTCTGGCGGCGGCGGCGATAACGAGGGTGTGTATCCTCCCTCGGGGGCCGGAATTGCCGTGGAAGGCGGCGGCGACAAGGACGGTGTGTCTCCTCCGGCGGGGCCCGGAAATGTGGTAGAAGGGGGTGATGGTGGGTTTTCACAATATGGAGGTGTGTTTTCAGGCAAAGGCATCGGCGCAAGGGAGTCAAAAGGAGGAAGAGAAAACGGTGAGCTCACACCATAAGGCTCGGTGTTAGTCGAACTAGAATCCAATGGCATAGCAAGGTCAAAGCGCTTTACCACTTTCAATTTTTTGAGCCCTGAACTTCTTGATAAATGTGATGATTTTCTTGCATCTGCATATATATATATATATATATATATATATATATATGATCACAAAAAAATGAACTTGGTTAGTTTAACCATTAATAGCAATGTGAACACCAAAGAAATGTGATGTATTTACTAATGTTATTCCCTGCATTGCATAGTTACAAAAGTGTTTGAATACATGGTGCCAAATGACCGGTTAACTTCATGGTAAGCTGGTCAATTAACCAATACAACACTGATTACTTTCCGACCTGTGTGTCGACACTGTATTGACCAATTGACCGAATGTAACTTCATGCCCGTGCCCCAAGTTTTGTAATCATTAAACATTCGATTTGTAAATTACATATTTTTTTAAGGTCACTGATGAATCCGATTATCATTAATTAAGTAAATTTCATAGTAAGTTGGTAATACAATACTGATACACATAGAGATCACCTCCTGACCTATGTGTCGACATTGTATTGGTCAATTGACTATGATTAACGTTATGCTAATCACTTCCATCACTGATATTATCAAAGCAAAAACAATAGTATAATAAATGCCGATTAAAAATATAAAAGTGTCACCAAATATAAATTTATTCCGGCAGCATCAACCGTCTGCATGATCAAATTTGATTAATACTGAAAAACAAAGAGAAAAAGACTGCAGAATGCAACGAGATAAAAATAAAATTTACCGCAAGGAGTGAAGAGAGTAGTAGTAAGACAAAGACAGAGGCAGAGGACTAAAATGCATACTCTGCTTCTTGTTTCCATGAATTGAACCCAAATTTTTTTCCAAAATTAATGAAGCTAAAATACAGTTTAACACCAAGGAATTGATCATAAGCCAGCAATAAGAGGCCTTATATATATAATTCAACAAAGTTATAGAGAGAAATTCATATCAAAATGGTGGCAAAAGATGATTCTTTAGCAATTCATCCACTTTACACTTGTGCATACATGCAAATGTGTGCATGAAGAAATGTTAAAGAGAGAGAAAAAAAGGTTGTGATGAATGTGCCTTTTTGTGTTTTTATGGGACGGTGTTATACTCTATAATCCTTTCTTCTCTATTAGAAGCATATATGCTTGCTTGACATTGGAAATATACCAAAAGGTTCAGTTTTTATACTCTCTTTTGTTTTTCTTCTTCTTGTTGGTTTTGCTTGCTTTCTACTCAAAGCTCTTTTTATTTATTTATTATATTATTATAAAATTAGGGGAACCTTATTTCACATGTATTTTTGATATTTTCACATGGTTCATTCTCACATGAAGGTGAGACCTACTGCATACTTGTGCAGGGGCGGATTCAGAAATTTTTCCAGCAAGGGCGGATTTTAACTAATTTTTTTTTGTTAAAGTTAAATAAAGAAAACTTGAACTAATCATAATAATGTTTACAAATTGAAATAAATATTCATAATCTAAACTAAAAAAAAAAATTAAATAAAAAAATTTAGATACAATTTAGAAAGAAGTATAATGAATATACGTTTGTCTGTATTTGTATTTAAAATATTAATGAATATTTTTTTTGCCCACTCTAAGTTTAGCTCTTCCATTAATCTGTCTCCTTAAATTTATTCACTTATATATTTGCCCCTACCCCTATACCTATAAAACAAAAAATCCAACAAGGGCATCTGACAGCTGCCCCCCTTAATGAATCCGCCTCTGTGCTCGTGTGAGAGGGGATTACGTGAAAATATCAGTTCCCTACCTTTGACAAGAATGAATCCCAAGACCTCATGCACTGAAAACCTTATGAGTATTTTTACCATTGAACCTGAGGGCTTGATACATAGTTTCAAGTTGCAAATCATAAGCCCCCCCCCCATTTTTCTCAGTTTGTTTTACTTTAAAATTTATGTTGAAGATCACACTTTTGTTAAGTTTGGAGTTTGGACCGGCTGGGGGGAAAAAGAAAGAAAAAGGCTTACCTCCATTTTTCAAGCCTCCACTCTTGGTATCAAATTCAAACATTGGGATTGAAATTGAAGCTTAATTTAAGTTTGCTCTTTGCACAAAAAATTTGAGCTAGGGAGAATAACTAGACTCATTAAGTACACATGCTTGTGGAATATAATATCATACATTGTCATCAAAATAAAGTCCTAAATTAGCACATTTTTCTAAAATTTTGTGTCATATTTTTTCTGATATTATAATTAACTATGTACCATACAATAAGTCTTGGGCGACAATTTTTCACCGACTGGGGTGGCGACCGGTCTGAATTTTATTTTTTTATTTTTTTTTGCTTTTGACTCTCAAATAATTAATGTGATTTATTGAAATTAAAATTTTTATAAAATA
The DNA here is from genome assembly GCA_020205555.1 of Panax stipuleanatus. Classification (NCBI taxonomy): domain Eukaryota; kingdom Viridiplantae; phylum Streptophyta; class Magnoliopsida; order Apiales; family Araliaceae; genus Panax; species Panax stipuleanatus. The sequence goes on from CM035118.1 coordinate 3,239,172, forward strand.
CAATTATTTAGGTTTTACGTGTATCCAAACGATACCTAAATAACTGTATTTTATAAAAATTTCAGTTCCAATAAATCACAGAGTCAAAAGCAAAAAAAATAAAAATAAAATTCCAACCGATCGCCACCCAGGTCGGTGAAAATCTGTGGCCCCAGAAGGACTGATGTACTATAATATGATATCCAAACTTTATCTGTATTTATATAATTATATAAAGAGAATATAATAGTACTAATCATGATTTTTTTGTTACTAAATTAAGTGCAATGATTAACTTTTGATGAAGAAAACTTTTCATAAAACAATTATTGATGTGAACCATGATGTCAAAAAAATTATATCAAGTACTAAATCCACATGAAAATGGACTATAAGCAAGGAATCAATTTGATATTTATATCATAAATTATAAGCTCATAATTATAAAATATTTTCATTTCGGACACAATATATATATATATATATATATATATATATATGCTAATTGTTTGACAGTTTAAATAAAACTTCAAATAAGAAATAAAGTTTCTTGAAGAAAAAAGAAATAAAAATTGCAAAAATTCAATATTTTCGTGCCGGGATTTCAATATGTATTTTCAATGACCCGTCATGTACCCGACCCAGTCCCATCTTTAGCTTCCAAGTTCCAGAGTCCAGACACAGGTTTGAGGTTACCTGTCCATCAGTTCAATTTCCCAATTCCTGGCTAGGGTTTTGGGTTTCAGTATATATATACATATATATATATATATGTATATAATAATATATATATGCTGTTCTGTAGAAATCTTAAACAGGCCAGGTACATTTTCAAAAATTTTCGTACAATTGAAGAAAAACTCGGCTTAAATATATCTAAAAATGTAGTTAATGATTTTTGCATAATGATAAAACCCAGCTTAAATTCAGCTAGAAATGTAGTTAATGATTATTGCATAAAGCCTAGATTCTTAACTGGTGTTTTCTTTTTTTGTGTGGGACAAATGATAATAGTAATGTTATAAGTTACTGTTCTGGAAAAAATGGTGAAGGGTCTAATGAATGAACTGAAGATATAGACTATTTAGATGAATCTGGAAGTTTTATTTATAGGGGTAAGGGGATAAGGTCAGTTGAGTCATCTTTGATGATCATGTAATGGTGGGTGGGGGTAAAGAAGCCATTTTTGAATGCCTCGGCAATCGTGAAGATTGTGAAGAGGTGGAGATGGGGCCGGATATGGAGACCCAACTGGACAAACTCTAGTTTGTGCCGAACATGATTCATATTACTCACGTCTTGAAAAAATATCTTTGGCATAATAACTCTAAGTTTGTAAGTTGTAAGTTATCTTTGTCTAGATTGTTGCTGCTTTTCAGTCCTTTTATTTTTTTGGCATAATAACTCTATTATGTCTTTGAAATGGATTGTACCGTCTAATTGTTTGTTGGAACAAATTCATTTTGTTTTTCCGGTCCAATTTTTCTGTCCAAAATTCCTGTCTACGTAGAAACACTCTTTTTGGCAAGTAATCTGAAATAATATTTAGCTGATGATATTTCATTTTTAAGGTTCTGACTATTTGAGGATTTTTCTACTCTCTTGTAAGTAGTATATGGGCTAACTGTGGTTTGGATGAATTCTATTAACAATATTTTACTAGCTCAGAAATAAAAAGGATATGTGAAGTAAAAGAGAGCTAGCTTGTTAGTACAATATGTCCTACCATGCTCTCTCATTTTGGTGAACTAGACTCCTGACTATTACTGTTGCTTTTAACATGACTATCATGTAAATTTATCAGATCTTTAATAGTTAGGACATATCTACTCTTCCCCCTTCCCTTAGTGATTATAAATTAACTGTTGTTCCCACCCACATTTTGATGCCTAGAAGGTCATGATGACAAAAAACAATTTGAACTGCTGTTCGCATGATTATTGAACAATTATTATCTAATATGATCTTATGATTTTCGGAGTTCTATTTGTAAATCCAACCAAAACTTCACAAGTTGTAAATAGTTCCTAGTGTCACTTGAATAGTATTGAATCCATCCCAGTTAGGGCACTTCTTGCTGCCACTGTTCTGGCCTATATAACTTAATTCTTATTTGTTAAGATGTGGTATACATATGAATTATCATTTAAGCGACATCATTTACATACTACTCCATAAAATTTAGAAGAAGGGTGATGTAGCTTGGCTACTTAGTACAGCTGAAGCTAGAACCAAGCTCAAACGAGCATATTCAAGCTTGGGTTAACTGTTATTGGATGAAATCGAGCTCAGGTTCACACAGCTTGATCTTGGTTCCTTAATCATCTAACGAGCTTGAGCAATAAGCGTAGCTTGGTTCATTTGTTTGCAGAACTACAGAATTCTTTTACACTACTTAGTAATTACTTTCATTCATGTTCAGAGGTACTCGAGACGATAATTTGGTTTTCCTATCAAGCAACTTATAGTAAAGTAACATAAATTAGTTATGTTTATTGACCATCTTCATGTGTTTAGCAGACAACAGACTAAGGAGGAAGGACAGGCAGGAGCATACAGAAGGATGATGGAGGCTTGGTGTTGCTATGTTGAGGAGAAGGATAAAAGAAGGTAACTTAATTCTTATTTGTTTGTTTTATTTTCTTTTTAGCATATGCAAATTTAGGTGGTGCGTCTTTGGGGAAACTTTGATGGGAATAACTCCAGTGGCATGGTTTAAACTTGAAGTATGTGTGTCGATTAAGTTGTATTATTCTGTTCATGTGACTCTGATCCCTATAGCTGTTAAAAATATATGGAAAAAAGAACCAGGGACATAAACTTTGAGGTGACATCAGTTCATTTACATAGACAGTGATTCAAAGAAACAAAGGACATTGTATGAACACCCTTGCTTTATAGGCAAGTTAATACTTTTTGCACGAGGGAAGTTTTTGAGAGCTGTTAGGTGCCACAGAAGAATTTATAGGGTGGGAGGTGTGTGTTGAGATCTTTAAGAAATACTAGTATTGACTATAGCCTGCATTATCTTTCCAACTACAAAGTGGTTGTTAAAATATTTTTTATGTAGAACCATAAAGGCTTGCGGAATAATCACGTAGTATAAACACCTTTCTCTAAATAGTAGAATTCAAATAACATTTCATACTTCTATCAAATATCCTCTGTATGAGGGGGAAGGAGGCAATGATTTGAGTAATGGAGTAGGTTCAAAGCCTCTAATACTCCTCTCCTCTCTCTCTCTCTCTTTTTGTTGCTAATTTGGGGGAGGGCGGATTTGACCACTTGAGCCAAAGGCTTTCGGTAAACCTCTCTCTTTCTCTCTCATGGCCAAAAGTTGAAACTAGGAATTAACATCTAATATTTACTTATAAGTCACAACTTAGAACAGAACACTTATAAGTTTTTTAACTAAATTTTAGTCTTAATTTAATGTTGGAAAAAACCTGGGCGAAAAATTTAAACATCAAGTGTGTTCTAGGCAAAACTTAGTATGCATAAAAAAAGTCAAACAATAAAACAGGGCTCTCAAATTTTTTTTTGGGAGTGGGTGGGTGGGGGTGGGGTAGCAAATACATGCCTGATTGTATGGAGCCAAAATGACCTATGAAAAAATTAAAATAAAATAAATAAAATGCCTGATTGTATGACTTTGTAATACCTTCTATCTCCTTTTAACCTAAATCTGAAGTTTTCAGAAGAAAAAAGTATGTCCTGAATGTACAACTTTTTCCCCGTACCAAGCCGTTTGTTGAGCACTATCATTGGAGCAAAACTAAAGCAGATGATTTTGAAAACAAGGAAAAATAGTGATTCCACTAACAAATAACAATTGAGAATTGAAACCTCTAGCATTAGTAATAGTAACAGATCATAGTATCATACAGTGAAATCCCTTAACGAGTTAGTACCAAGATATCATTTCTCAGAGGACTCCCCATTATTTAGTCCGGTAACTTGGTTTTTCTCTATTTTATGAACAAGTTTAACAAAGTCTCTTCCTTCCCCTTGTAAGTTTTTAACTTGAAAGTGCAATCCGATTGTTACTCCTTTACCTTAAAGGCCTAGCTGTGGATTTCCTCCGGAGTGGATGTCTAATTAAAACTCAATTGAGGCAAGGTTATGCTGACTACAAGTCCTATTATATCTGAGAGGTAGACCTTACATTCCATGAGTATGGAATTTTAAATCGTTGAACTTTTGAAGCATATATCATTCTGTATTTATAGGTCCTACAAAAGTCAGGTTCTTTCTTTTTCCTACTCAGGGAAATATATTATTACATGTTGGCATTACCATTGAAGAATGTTCTTGCTTTTCTGCAATTGTTTGAAAAGAAAATGTCCTGTTATTATGCCAGGTCCTCTAAATTTTTATTCCACTCTTCTCGACTTCAGATGTTGGAGTTGACATCGTATTTTATTATTTACTTGCATGTTGCTGTTAACAGAATTTGACAAAGGCACTTTCATGGAAACTGCTTTTTGTGTTTGTGCTTCATTGTTGGCAAACTGTACGCTGCAGACTAAAGGGATGGCAGCATTTCAGCATGCATCACTTTGGGGCATACCTATTGGTGAAATCTAAATGCAGAACGATAGTTTCCGGTTCGCAAATTGCAGGACGGATAGGGTTCCCTGGTAACCCTGACCTCGCCATCTAGCGACTGGGTAAAAAAGAAAATATTCTGCATCATTCAGAAGCACACATACTTACACCTTCTTATATCTGTCATGGATCATCTTAAAGTGTTTCGAGAGAGAATTCATGCTTTCCATAGTGAATTAAATCTTTTATCATTACTTTTAAACTTGAGGGAGGGGTGAGCTTATTTGTCAATTTAAGACTGATTGGTTAACTTTTTTCTCTTTCAGGGCCATAAGCGAGGGAGGTCCATTGCAAGCAGAGAGACCAAGCTGTTCGACAAACTTTATGAAAGACATGATTTGTAAGGATTTGATTCCAGCACTTGCATGTTATTATAGTATTGTATTATAGCTAAGTAAATTTTAATCTTCATGTTGATACCTGAGTTACCTCTTATTCCACTGCTTGAAGATTATTTTCTTCTGCAAGATAACTGCAAAAGGAGGAATAATAGAGCTAAGTGCCATAAATGCAGATACATTACTATCTCTCATCAAAATTTCAAGATTCTCGTTATGAAAATGATTTCTATGGTGAACATTGTTCTCTTGTGACATGTTAGATATGCTACTAGAATATTTGTTTTACATTTTCAGCCCCCGAAGGAGTGTTATACATGACAAGAACCACCCTTTTATTGGTCCCATCATGTTCCCTACTCTCTGCTTCGTCCAACCTCGACCCGAACCTTTCTCTAAAAGAAAGATCCTGAGATTTTTTTTCCTTTCTATTTTTTCTAAACAAGTTTATGGTACTGCCTGAGCTTGTTCTTCAGCTAAACTACTGGGGATCCTAGAATGAGGGTCATGTTTACTTTAAACAAAATGGTACATTTGCTTGAAGATTCAAGCCCATTTGGCCATAACAGACATACAACCAGCTCCCAGAAGTAGTGATAAGTTTGCTGCTAACTGAAGCCTTATGTTGCTTTGCATCCTTGGGTCCATAAAATCTGCTGCTAGAAGGTCCACAAGTGCCATGTAGATCAAAATTCCAGCCGAAGCAGAATTGAATATCCCTTGAACAATTAGAGCGGTGGGGGTATTTTCACTGTAAACGCTAGATATTCCAATACCAATCACAATCCCTACAGGGGTGGTGAGGGAGAAAAATACTGCCATAATTATTGTGCGTAGAGATTTGAATTTTGCCTGCATATGCAAAAAAGAAAAAAAAAAGAAAAATGAAAAGGAGTTTAGATATTTGAATTTTGCCTGGCATAAGAATTTGTGTGTCAATATGGGGCTATTAGCTATATGATGTTTCCTGCTCAACTCTGTTATAGAATAATGGAATAACTTTATGCTTTTATCACATACATGGATATATGTACTCTTTTCTTTACCTGGTCTTGTTGCACCTTCATTACAAAATCCCTAATTAAATCTTATTTGTTCTCTTACATCAACTTTAGCTCAATTTTGGCCATACTTAGAGCTACTTTTTTCTTGTTGCTTTGATTTGCAGGGTAAAGAAAAATTCGCAGTTATCATATATGACTGACTAATTGCAGAGTTGAAGAGGTGGTGGTGATACCTGAGAGATGCATCCACCAAGTCCCAATCCCTCAAAAAACTGATGGAAAGACAAGGCTGCAAGTAGAGTCTTTATCGTTTCTGGGCTTTCCGAAGCTCCCAAGGTGACTCCAATGATTACTGAATGAACAACTATTCCCAGCTCCAAAACCTATAAACAATGCAATTGTAAGATTGGCCTTATCCATCCATTTAAAAAGTATAAAGAAGATCCAAAATTCAGCTTTTACCTGTGATATGACGCGACGCCTTAAAAGATCCGGTATACGAGTTTCATGATCTTGAGAAGGGATAGTAGAGCCATGAGCATGACCATGTGTGGTATGTGTATGAATGTGTACATGACCACCGTGTTCATCATCATCATCACCACCCTTTTCTTCATCCACAATCACCTGCTTAGCCTTGTTATGTTCATCCAAAATCGCCTGCTTAAAGTGTGACCTTTTATAGTACCCGGATGCCAATGAGTCCACCATCAATGTCCCAATCGAGAACATCATCGCTATGAACCCCGTAAACGGAAACGTCCTCCAAGGGCTCTCCTCAAGGCAAGGAGATGTCAAAGTTTCAAACGCGTCTGGTAATATGTGGACAAATCCAGTTGCTAGAATCACCCCAGCTGCAAAGGCCTTAACCATGAAGAATACGTCATTCTCCGGGTTAAGTGCATCTATTTTCCTCCCCAGCTGAGGCAGGCTCACCCCAATTCCACCAGCAACCAGAATCGAGACAATAGCAGCCAGTTTAAATTTCAGCGACTCGCTTCTGTTCTGCTGTTCTGCTCCGTCGTCACACGTGGACTCGCCCACGGCTACAGCAGGAACCAGAACCAACAACAGGTACAATGTTTTCCTATAGCTAAACATGGTGACTTATTCAGAGAGAGGGGCTTAATGTTAGATTTTTTGTGAAGGAGAAAGTTGTGTTTTTTCATAGACTATATAGAGGGAGGGAATGAATGAGCAGTGTTGGGGATGACTGTTTCGAATATTGGTGTGGCCAATAAGGAAGAGAATCCTATCAAGGGTCAAGAAGGCAGCATACAAAGTGAATGGGGGAGAACATGTATGGTCTTGCTTACTATATATATATATACCTATATGGGGCTAGCTTCTGCAGGTTTTGTCCAATGTTAGTGCTCTAGTGCAATTTATATATTTTGTGGACTGAATTTTTTTCGCATTTTGAATATTTTGCTAGTATTTTATCATTGTATAACACGACAAATTATTTATTATGTTGAGCGATAAACTCGGATCCGGTAACCATGAAGTAACTTCATGGTAAGTTAGTTAATCGATCAACAAAATACTGACACGCAGAGAAAGATATCACCTCCCAGCCTGCGTGTCGACACTGTATTGGTCAATTGGCCAAAATTAATTCCATACTAACCACTCCCGATAAACTCAAATCAACGGGAATTTAGGAGAAACTTACCATATTTTACTCGAATTAGTGGTAACCTAAGAGAAACTTGCCTTCATAATTTAGCATCGAGTTTAGTTTTGATTTTACTGAGGGATAAACTCGGACATGTGACATAGCAGAAGGCTTACCGCTAGCCTATCATTTTCTTTCTGAGCCCAGGTAGGTAGCACTTCACTTCATTGCTCAAACTGGCAGCAACTTGGGTGAAAAATTGAAACACCTTTTTCATTGGGGCAAAATAGTTGCTGTATGCAGTGGGATGGGACTGCTACTAGGGTGAATTTGTACAATAATGGAAGTTTTTTTTATTTCATTTTTTCTCTTTTTGCCCTTTTTGGTTTACAGGAAGGAGGTTATTTCTAGGAAAAAAATATTTTTATTTATTTATTATTATTATTATTTTTTTTTTGGGGGGGTGGGGGGGGTGGGGGGCGGTTGTTAATGTGTAAGAGCTTTAATGCATTAAAAAGAAACTACAATAAGAAAATAGAAATCATACCTGCTTACTCTGTAAGGTGCTCGTATGGACAAATGCAAGGCCATTCACTCTTTAAGCATAATTTCCTAACCATTACCAACTCAAAAAGGCAAACAAAACAATATTCCTAATACAACAAACCTAACGACTCGCATAAACTAGCCCCAAAACTAGGAGGGGCGGTGCAATGCCGGTTTCAGGTTGATCCGGCATTGCACCGAATTGCATACCCTAGCTTAAGAAACTGGAGTACCAATATCGCACCGGTCAGTTTGCTATTTAAATCACCCAACATGACCTTGTCCAAAAAATTATTATTAATAAATTTTAAAACTTGGGCTGTGTTTGATTAAATCGAGTAATTAAGATCTGAATGCTTAGTATCCAATCCGTTCTTAAAAGATTGTCGTTTAAGGTTTTGGCATATGGATTAAGAAAGTCATTTAATACTAGTAAAAAAATTTTAAAATTCTATCACTACCCCTTTATGGAAATTGAAAAACTATTAATACAAGGGAAAGAATTTATTGGGACAATGAGAAAAGATATGGGTAATATAGGAAAGTAAATAATTTATTCTTATAGGAAGTTGTAAACGACAAATATTTTGGAACAAATTTTTTCTTCTAAAACGACAATCTTTTAGGAATGGAAGGAGTATATCTTAATCAAAATTAAATTCAGATTAAATTTTTAGCAAAGACTTGATTTTAACATGTTACGATACAGAAATTACGAGATTTGCAAGGAGATGGATTTTTAAACCCATCCGCAAAACAAATAATTATTTAACTCTATATATACAAAAATAAAATAAAATTGAGATTAACAAACAAAATTGACTCTTTAAAACATCAAAATGACTAAATTTGATCAAAATATAGACAAACAAAACCAACAAAAGAAAATGACTTCATTGGTAGCGTAGGTCCAAAAAGCTAACCTCAAGAAATTTCAAAACCATTTCAAAATTGAGAAGCTTATTCTTCATGCAGCTCACCTAAGAGTAACCTGGGCCCCACATCCTCCTTTTCTTTTGTTTGTTTAATGTTAATTGTACTATTGGTTTGTTGGTCCGAGTGTAGAGTGTTGGCATTATGTTGTCATTCTAGCCCTCTACAAAAGAAAATTTGGTGTGGTTTTCATCAAATTAGAGCTTATGATTAGCACGTCAACCTCAGAATGTCGTTATTATTTCCTACACCCTTTTTGTGCTTTTCTTACATTTATTTATTGAGCAATGCAACTATTATATAATTTGGATCGCATAAAATTATATACATATATACATAGTTGCGGGCTCTGTATATCACGCAAGATTCACAGTATGCATGCGTGTGTATGTGAGCATTATGTGACCCAAAATTATGTGATAGTAGCATTATTTTTATTTATTTATGTCCAAACGGTAAACGGTGTGTGACACGCTCTTGATATTGTCCAAATAAAAAAAAAGGAAATTGATATTTCCACAACACTTTTGATATTTTCACATGAAAAATATCGCTATAGATGTATAGCGACGGTGAAAATCGTCGCTATAGGATCTATAGCAACGATTTTCATGTGAAAATATCATTTTCTGTTGTGAATTTATCAGTTTCCTAAAAAACGATAATGTTATGGATCTCAATTTTTTATCTTAGAAAATATCTCAGATGGCGTGTCAATATTACATTCACCGAGTAGATCTCGTATGATTGACTATACCGTAAAATATTATTACTAATAAAGAACTTAATACCATGTTATTTAAGACCCAATTGAGATCAAAAATTCGAAACCCTAATATTATCCTTAAAATAATATTTCAGAGCAAAAATTTACTGAGCAAATACACCCCTGTTCCATAAATATTACAACACTTTCCTTTTTAGAAAGTCCTAAAATAATTGCAATATTTATCTTTTTGAGTAAACTATTCACAATTTATAGGGGTCAATTAGAAAACCAAATAAAATTTAAAAAATTCTTAAAATTTGTGCAAAAAAATGTGTTGTAATAATTGTGAGACGGAGAGAGTATATATTTGATGACACTTTTATAATTATTCTAAAATACTTAATATTTTATGCGATACTTATTACTGTAATAATAATATTTTTTTACCTACAATATCAGTAGCTTTATGAAAATAAATTTTTTTCTCGTGGCCATTCAACAAAGGGAAAATATTTTCCTTGTTAATTTTTTTTTGTGTTTCTTTTAAGAATGTTGTCATTCTTCTTTGTGCTTTTCTTGCGTTAACCTACAACCTTTATTAAAGGGGATTGGTTAGCAGGGAAACAATTTTCCTCTCATGGCCATAATGGCCTCATTTGGGGGAAAACAAGTTGTATATATTTCTACTATCTTGTTAATCTAGCTCTCATTTGGTGTCCATCAATTTTGATATGGGAGCAAATGTTGTCATCCTTTATTTGCACGCGACTAGCTTGTTCCGTAACCGACACTTCATTAGAAACATTATTAAATTTAGGATAAATTTCATTTCACTACATGAAGTTTTAACATTTTCCGACTTAACCACATGTTGTTTAAAAACCTACACATAAACACTTGAGATTTTGAGGTGAAGTGAAAAACTGTTTTTGGTATTAACACTGTGACTTTAAATGGCTAAAGACATATTTTCCCTTCATATATAAATTGAATAAGATAGAAATGAGGCTCAGTTGTGTCGTGGGATCTAGGATTTGGAAAGAGTGAAATTAGACAATTTCATGACGATTTTTTTGGTATTCCATCAAATCTTCTTCAAATTTGAGTGGATTGCATGCTGATTTAGGGTGCTCTTGGGGTGTTAGACTCGATCTAGTGAGTTTGTGGTAAAAATTGGTTCTCGGAGCTGAGGAGTAGTGGGTACGAGGAATTTTTTATTTGCTACAGATTGAGGTAACCTTTTGTCTATTTGTTAGCCATATTTTGTCCATTTTATGTTCACTTTATGTACTATATTATGTTTGTGATTGAACTTTTGCGAAGTGTATGCATGCATACAGTGTTTTGGACCACTTTTGTAGTTGGTTGTTTACTTTTTTATTTTTTGGAATTTGTTGTCTGATGACTTTAATATGTACTACAAAATGAAAAAGACTGGATTTTTTTAAGTGTGTGGGTATTGTCGACGTCGGGAAAAAATCCGATCGATGCTTTGGACCCGATCTTTCTCTCTTCCTAAGTCTTTTTGTTTTATACCCTTATTGTCTTGTCTGTTTTATGAAAAGGGTGAAATTTTTTTTTAGGAAAAAGCCAACATGTATCATGTCGACGATTTGAACGGTTGAGTCGCCAGTTGGTAGATTTGAAATGGTTATACTAACTCAACCGAGTTTTGTTTGAAAGTAGGCCCAATTATTGGACACTGTCGAAACTTGATCTTTGAAACTGAAATTCTTAAGTTCGGGGGCTTGGTTAAGTGAGGGGAAGGTGTTAGGCACCCCCCCAACTCCCGTGAAAACACGGTACCGCATCTTTTCAATATTTCCCTTTTTATTTGTAATGTGTGTGTGAATGCTGTAAGAAATTGGACCTACGTTTGTTTGTTTTGAAAGTATGTATGTGCATCGTTGAACCTATATACAAAAGGTTTGATTTAATTTACAAAAGTCTTTTTTTAGACAAGATATGAAAATGATGTTTTGAAAGGTTGATTTTCAAACCCTTGCGCTAACATAGGAATTGAAGCATGTCGATACTTCTATTTTATTCTTTTCAGCCTTTAACTTAATTTAAATGGTGATTGTCGGGAGAAGCATCCTCGACCACAAAAATATAGACAAGTGCCGGTCATCTCATGGATATGACAGCCATCAGAGTGACTCTGGCACGACAAACCATTAATTCATTATGTTTGAGACCTTAAACCCGGATAACCGTTTTAAGATCTTTCGGATGTATATTTTTACAGAAAAAACTTACAGGGTATATTTGTAATGTGGAGTTTGTCCATCGTGAAAATCAGATTCTGATCAGTTTGATCATGAATCCCACGATTCCTAGGCTCATAGGGGAAAGCCAAGAAAACCTGCACAGCTCAAATATGCATAGAAAATGTTTATCTACATCTATACGTCGCAAAAACTAAGGATTCATCAATCAAATCCTGACATGCGCGTAACCAAAGCTTCTCGTTCCCATTAGATAGCGGTCTAAGGGTCGTGAGGTTGCTTTAAAATGAATAAACTAGAAATAAAGCTAGATTTAAATAAATCTTAGCCACTCTAGCTTCCCGGTTCCGGTTGAACCTATTTTGAACTGTTTGAAAGGTAGAAATGACTAGATTTAAAGAAATCTAACTTGCCAGAATTGATATCAGGGCCAATTCATATCAAATGAATATTTACAGCAGATATTTAATCACAATGAATAAAGAATATATATAATTATATATATATGAAAGCTGTAAGAGGCGATGGGTTTCCACTCTTAGGCCCGTACTGGAATGTAAATATATATAAAAACTGTAAAGGGCGACGGATTTCCAATCATATGCCCAGACAAAAATATAAATATAATATATAATATATATATATATATATATATATATAAGCTGTAAATGAGCCACGAATTAATCTAGACTCGACAGAATTGAAATATATATATATATATATATATATATATATATATGTATAAAAGCAAGTAAAAAGGCTACGAATTTTCAATCCAGGCCAAACTGAAATATAAATGTTAATATATACAGTTAGTATATATATTAAAGCAATAAAGGACCACGAATTAGCAATCTATGCCAAACGAAGTCAGAAAAATTTATATATGTATAGTTTTATATATAAAAGCATTAACTACCACGGATTTACAATTCGGGCATGACAGAATTAAAAATTAGTATATATATAGTCAAATATATACATAATAAAGCCAAAAAGGGCACGAGTCAATGACCCGGTTCTGAAAAGTTAATATATATATAAGCGATTAAAAGCAACGAATCGACGATCTAAGCTATGCAAATGCAAAAAAACGTATATATGTACTAAAATGTACTAAAACGTGAGCAAAAACAGCCATGGAACTGAGTTTCGGGCAAAACCAGAAGATGAAACTTAACGTGCTTGTGTATAAATGCGCAATGAAGTAGTAGTAACTTCCTGATCGTAAAAATACTTATAATGGACTGCTACACGGGCTTTTTGCCACCTGGTAGGATTCAAATGGACGTTTCCACCTTTTAATTTTTGGTATGTGGAAGTATATGAGTATACCTAAGTGTTAGTGTGATAAAATCTGGGTTTGGAGTACTAGAAGTCGGGCTAGGAAAAAAAATGAGCGGAGTTTCAGAGCATTTTCTATTTTTTTCCTCTTTTTTTGGCAAGAGGGCACTTGTATTTAAAGACCCGATGGAAGCGGGCCTAACCACGATAGCCGCGGGTCTACCTATGGCTCCACGTGGCAGGGCCCACATAATGGGTCTCGTCGTCTCGAAGTACGTGCACTCTGAGCAATGCGATGTTAGGTTCGAAACTTTCTAACTGTTGATTGGAGCGTTCGTTTGAGGCGTGCTATACCTTTCTGAAAAGCACTTTTCGAGGGCGTCACAATGACATAGGACTTAACCTTTTCCGAGTCTAAGAAGATGGGTCCATAACCGGTACTTTGTAAGACCCCAAATTTTATGAATAAAATTTAATTTTCTTTATATATTATTTTGAAATAGTAAGGTGTTGATTTGATAAATGTGATAAGTTATGGGTAAGATGTGCAAAGTTTACAAAGTAAGCAAGTGGTTATAAAATATTCGTTGTGTTGGGGAATATTCGTTTGGTCGAGGAATATTCTTTTTGTCGGAGAATATTCGTACGACGGCGCAGTCATTGGTGGACCCCACAACGGAATAAATGTCGGATATAGAAAGCGACAGAAGTAACCTTTTTATAAAAATAACGGCAAAACTGTTACCGTTAGTATTGTTGAAATACCCGGTGGTTAAAATACAGTAATACGTGGTGTTGCACAGTAGCACACGGTATTGCACAATATTTTGAATTATTGATTCTTACGTTAGAAGGCACTTACTCAATTATTGTTATAGTAATTATTGTTCAATATTTTATATTATTGATTCAATAATTGCATAATATTTTATTGGTTCAATATTTGCTACGTTGATATTTTATATCAATAAGTGCTACTTTGCTATTTTATATTAGTGATTCAATAATTGTCATTGCACAGTATTTCAAATTATCAAATTAATAATTCATATTATTTGAATAATATTATTAGATAGCATTATTGGCAATGTCTAAGAAATTTCTGTCTAGGAAAGGGGTTGATTAATTGTGCGCCAGTAAGGAAAAATCATTATCGGAAGGCCCCCTCTTTTCTGGGAACGACATGGTTGTCAATATTGTAGTTCTATAATATTATTTGTGAATAATTAATTTTTGATACATATGATAAGGAAATATTTATTCAATATGAATTTAAACGGAGGAATTTTTAATATGTGACATTTGTTGAAAGTGGGTATTTTATTTTTTCTGATAAAATAATTCATTCAAATATATTGTTATAATATTACATTATAGTAGTATGATGTGATTATATAATAGTATGATTTTTATAATTAGAATGGTAACATTATTATAGTAAATTCATGGTATAAAAGTTAAACGAGGTGGAAGAGTGCAAATTAAATTTGAACTCTTATGATGCAAACAATGATGTCATCGGAGCGATGAGGTAAGCAAGGATGTCATCGGAGCGATGAGGTAAGCAATGATGTCATAGGATCGATGATGTAAGCGATGATGTCAAAAATTATGGCGAAAAGACTATTTTATCCTTACTCTGCCGAGCCTATAAATAGAAGCTCATTTCTTCATTATTTCTCATCAATTCACAAAGCTATAAAGAGAGAAAGTATAGAGAGAATAATGGAGAAAGAAGAAGAGTATTCTGCTATTACACTAGTGCAGTCTCTAAATTTTTAAGGTAAGGGGTATTATTTCTTTCGTATTCATGAAGAGAGTTGTTTTCTTTCAATACTCGTAAGGGTTGTTATTGTGACGAACGAGAATTTTGTAAAAATATTTGAATATTTATTGAAATAAATAAATATTTTTAATGATTTAATTATTGAATTAAATAATTAATTTATAAATTTGTGATAAATTAATTTAATTATATGTGTGACATTAATTAAATTAATATGTAGTAATTTAATAGTTCAAAAAATATATTTAATTGAGTTTATTTGATTAATTAAATAAGCATATGTTACTTTAGTTAATTTAATAATTAATTAATGAATTGATATAATTAATAAATAAAAATATTAATTATGTGACAATGTGATTTAATGTGAATTATCTTATTTTATTTAATTGATTTAAATAAAATTAATTAATCAATAAGTAAGGTGACAATTAACTATATAGTAAATTAGTTTATTAAAATAAATGGGGAAAGAAAAGAAGAGGAAGGCAAACAAGGCCTTAAGAGAGGTTAATCCGTTTATTATACAACGGTATAATATATATACATATACGTATATGATTGTCAGACATAAGTTATTTTCAAAGTCAGAAAAAAAAAATTAGAAAAGTTCAGAGAAGAAAATAGAGAGATCGGGAAGAAGAAATTGAGAGTGAAAGGGAGAAAGAGATTTGAGAAAATCTTAAGTGTTGTCTTTGATTATCTTCATACTAACAAAGGGTAATCTTCTTCCAAAGTTTTTAAAATTATATTTTCTAAAGTTTTCATATACGAGTTTAGAGTTTTCTGTAAAATTGAGTTTCCCAATTGGGTTACGATATGGCTTTATCTATATGGGTATGGGATCATAACGTGTTTTTCTAACATATAATCATGTTTTAAAGGATCAATTTTATATAATTTGGCCTTTAATTGGGTTTTCAAAAATTTACAGAGTTTTCATATACGTGTTTTGTAAAAGTCCTCTGTCAATGGAGAAAATTGACAATTGATGATTTCATGGGTATATATATATATATATATATTAACATATGTCTATGATATAATTTAGGCTATACATTCATGATTCACAGTGATTACACCAAGTAATTTTGTTAATAATTGGGTTTATGAAATTACAGAGTATTGAATATGGGTGAATAACCCATATGGGTTAACTTAATGATTGAATCATATGTTTATATTTAAATTGATACATGAATATGATTGTATATGTTAAAACAAAGAAAATGAAATTAAAATGAATGGATTCGGTGTAGTAACGAATCCGTAAGGAGATTTTTTTTATGTTTTTCATTAAACTCTTGAAAGTTTTGAAGAACAGTGAAAATTAATATGTTGATTTGTGTAATTACATGACTTGGAATGTTAAGAACATGTTATAAGTGATATATAATGTTCCTGTGAAATTTATACTTCATGGGTAACATTATAAATCAGTGTAACGATGTGAATTGGGAGAAAATGGGAGAAAAACTGTGTTCGTTTGCGAACTTTAGATTCTGAAATTTCGCAGCCGCGCGGCCGCGCCGACTGCAAGGCAAAATGGCGCGCGGCCGCCCCTTTCCGAAAATTTTGAAAAAAATTGCTAAGTGTTGGAAATTTGTGAAATGTGTTTTGAGTCTAATGAACATGAACACATGTTGTATAAATATAATAAAATATTGATATGAGTTTAATAATTTATGTTATGTGATTAATTGATAAATTAATTACGTGACTTAAATTATTATTTGTAAAGGTTAAATAATGTGTTATAAACATTAAGACATTATTTTAAATCTAATTAACATGATGACATGTTATGTATGTAATGAGTTATTAATACAAGTTAATAACTTAAGTTACGTGATTAATTAACAATTAATTAATCAACGTAAACCATTATTTGAAAACCTAATAATAAGTTTGAAGAATACTATTGTAAATCAATAATCATATCGAACTTGTGATTAATTGATATTGTGAATGTATTGATAGGTAAGAGTAATTAAAGAAGTGAGTAGTAATTGTAGCTTGCGCACGAGGCAAGTTTTCTATCCCTAACTTACTATTATTGTTGGGAAAGTTTCCTAAACTAAACTCTTTAAATTAAGCAATTGCTATGCTTAATTACTATTATTGAGCAAATTCTTACTCTTGAATATCCAAGTTTAGAATTTCACATGAGATGCCATGATTCTTTTAAAAGTATCATTTAAGTGTACAATAC
The DNA here is from genome assembly GCA_020205555.1 of Panax stipuleanatus. Taxonomy (NCBI): domain Eukaryota; kingdom Viridiplantae; phylum Streptophyta; class Magnoliopsida; order Apiales; family Araliaceae; genus Panax; species Panax stipuleanatus. The sequence continues at coordinate 3,256,417 of CM035118.1, forward strand.
TTATTTGATTGTATACCTTGAGAAGTTAATATTCAATTTGAATATCATTTATTGAGTTATCCAAACCAACTTTATTTGGTGCGGATTCTGATGTCAAACTGAGATGAACAACCCTAATATAGGGAATTAATGAAGATGCTTAAAGCGTTAAGATAGTGTGCACAGTATCAGTACGAAGGACTGATCTCCCTAAGTACGAGAAGTAAAGTCTATAGTCTTATGACTGTTAAAGGTTGGAAAGGTTAATATACTTGACAACCTAAGACTCGGTTGAAGGTCTTAATGACCCTCAGAAGTAATTTGACTCTTGATTAATATTCTTGATTCAAAAGTTGAGAAGTAATTTGACTATTGATTAATATTCTTGATTCAAATGTTGAGCTTTCTGTTATTCAGAATTCTTTCACTCGTATGTTATTATTCTGTCATATTTTTATACTTGAGGGCATTCGTGCTCACTCTGGCATAATAACATTGCAGCTAATAATGAACGAAGGATGTACCTTCTAGTATAAAGGGCAAAGGAAAAGCTAACAAGTGATGAAAACTTGTGTTGTCATGAATAATGTTAAAGTTTAAGATTTATGTGTGATGATTTAAGACTTATTTATTTACGTTTCCGCAATAGAGATTTAAGGTTAAGTATAACCTGGGATTTATGATGTATTTTATTTCAGATGATGTAAGATGATGATTTATTTATCTAATAAATGAATTTCATTATTTATGGGTAGATAGTTGTATGATATTGGAACAGTGAATACCAAATCCTGTGGAAATTAAGATACCGAATTTGGGGGTGTCACAAGTTGGTATCAGAGCCATAGGTTATGAACCTTAGGTGGGGGAAAAACCTTAGGATAGTAGCCTTCGTGAAGATAGTAATGACAACTCTGATTGAGTTCTAAGAAAGATAATAAAATTACCTTATGTGCTATGTGCTTATGTGTTCATACTTGTTAGAGTATTGATTAACATCACGTAAAAATTAAGACTTAAAACTTATTTTGTCAGGATGTCAGATACTGGAGGAGTTAGTCAACCCAGGGATGTTGTACCCTTAGAGACTAGAGATGAGGAGCCCCGGGACATACATACTGTCTGGGAGCAGTTAGTACAGCCAGAGCCATCTCCTGTGATTTCAGATTTTGGTCAGGAGTATGAGCCAGAGATTGACTCAGAGGAGGACCCTGAGGAGGTTGAGATCCCGGCTGAGGCAGCCGAGGAGGAGGAAGACCTTGAGGAGTTCCCACCGAACTCTGTCAGTGCTGATATATATGATTTATTGTATGATCGCAACATAGAGTTACGAGATACAATTCAGGAGTTGAGGGAGCAGTCAGTTGCTCAGGGTGGTGAGTTCGAGACACTCCACACCCGTCTTGGCAATGTGGAGTGAGATTTGGTTCATGAGAAGGGCCAAACTGAGCAGAAGACAGAGGAGATAGACAAGTTAAAGAATGAGTTGAAAGAGAAATCTGAAAGACTCGCCATAATGGAAGAAGCTTGGGTGAGAAATGCACGACGTGCAGATCTGGCAGAGGATGATGCGCTTGCGAAGAGAGTTAAGGTTGCAGAGACGTGCTACACGTTTCTGAGGGCAATGGATGAGGCCCATGATCGAGTTATGAGATATCCAATTCAGTTCGAGGGACTGCCTGGGTATATGTTAGATCGCAGGACTATGTCCCGCATTATAGAGGAGGAACATAGTGAAGCTGTCCGATGCCTTAGTAGGCCGTGATAGGATAATATGATATTGTTAATGTTTAAATAATCGTAAATAATGTAAATTCCGATGTGATTATAAACAAAGGAATATTGTGATAATGTAAATCCTATAGAAACTTTATTTCAGGATAGTTGATGTAAATGGCAGAAATGCTATCGTATTGTATTAAAAGCTTTTGGTTTTAATAAAATAATAAAGTTGTTTAAGATGATATGGGTTAAGTGAGTATGTTAAAGTATTTAACATTATGTGATACTCTTTGGAGTAGTTAATGTAAATTCCGATGTGATTAAAAACAAAGGAATATTTTGAGAAACTAAATCCTGAAGATTCTTTATCTTGGGATAGTTGAAGTAAATGGCAGAGATGCTATAGTACTATGTTTAAAACTTTTGATTTAAATAAAATATCAAAGGTTATTTGAAAAGAAAAGAGTTAAAGTGGTTATGTTAAATATTTGAGTTAAGTCTTAAATATTTAAGAGATTTAATAAAGATCTAATGAGCATATATTCTTAACAGAAATATGCCGCCAAGAAGGAGACAAAATCGTCGACAAGCCCACAACAATGATGCCAATGCAAATCCCATTCAGCAGTTGGTAAATCTGTTGGCTGGAGCGATGAACAATCAGTCTCAAGCTCCACCAAACACCTCATTTAAAGACTTTAAGGCAGTGGGACCGCTAGATTTTAAGGGTTCCACGAACCCGATAGAAGCTCAGACTTGGGTTATGGAAATGGAGAAAATTTTTGAGGTCGCCCGAGTTAGGGAGGACCAGAAGACCGCCTACGCGACATTTATGTTAAAATCAGAAGCCAGCTACTGGTGGCAGGCAAATAAAATCAGGGGAGAAGAAGGTGTAATTACCTGGGAAAGGTTTAAAGAAATGTTTTTCGAGATGTATTTCCCGACCAGCTCCCAGAATCAAATGGAGGTGCAATTTCTGGAGTTGAAGTAGGGGAATATGTCTGTGCCCAACTATGCGGCAGAGTTTAACGAATTGTCTAGGTTTGCCCAATATCAGGTGCATACTGACGAAAGAAAGGCTAGGCGTTTTGAACAGGGACTGAAACCCTGGTTGTATAGCAAGGTGTCGATGTTTCAATTAAACACTTTTGCTGGAGTTCTGGAGAAGGCAATTCTCGCTGAAGGTGGAAGCGAAGCGGTGTCTAAGTACAATCAGGATCAAAAGAAGAAGAAGAATGATAGTGAAGGAAATAATAAGGCTAGTGGCAATCACACAGGGGGAACTAATAATCATAAACGAAAATGGAATGACAACCCGTCGTCTGTAAGTCAGCAAGGTAGTCAGAAGAAAAAGTTAGAACCATGCCCAACCTGTGGGAAGACTCACTTGGGAGTCTGCATGAAAGGAAAAAGAGTTTGCTACAATTGTGGTCAGGAAGGCCACATAGCACCTAACTGCCCTAACCCTAAGAAGGGCGCCTGCTACACATGTGGGTCAAAGGATCACTTGGCTAGAGACTGTCCAAAGAAGGCATCTGGAGGGGCAGGGTCAGGTGGACATAAGGGAAATAATAGTGAAAATCCTCTTACCATTACCGGACAAACTTCGACAAACCAACCAACTGCAAGGACATTTAACATGACTGTACAAGACGCTGTGCAGTCTCGTGATGTGGTGTCAGGTATCATTTCGATCAATAAAGTCAATGCTTATGTTTTATTTGATTCGGGTGCTACTTGTTCATTTATATCCGATGACTTTGCAAAGAATTTAGAATTGCTTAAAGACGAATTAGAAATCCCTATGAACATAGAGATTGCGAACAAGGAATTAATTCCTGTTAAGTATATACACAAGAACTGTAGAGTGGATATTAAGGGTAACGTTATGAATGTAGATCTTATCCCGATTAAACTTGGGGAATTTGACGTTATCCTGGGAATGGATTGGTTATTCAATTATGGAGCAGTAATTGATTGCCAGAAGAAATGTATTAACCTTATGACTCCGTCAAAGGTTGTGTTTTATGGCAGCAAGTCGCCTAGACAAGCGAGTTGTCTGACGATGATGCAGGCTAGGAAGTTATTAAGACAAGGCTGTGTGGGGTATTTAGCCTACATAGTCGATAGTCGTAAAGAGAACCCAAAGTTAGAAGAAATACCAGTCGTAAGAGACTTCGTAGATGTTTTCCCGGATGCTCTGCCAGGACTTCCGCCTGACAGGGAAGTAGATTTTGTTATCGATTTGGTGCCAGGAACGACTCCAATATCGAAAGCACCATACCGGATGGCTCCGGTAGAAATGAAGGAATTAATGGTACAGCTACAAGAGCTGTTGGACAAGAAATATATTCAACCGAGCGAATCACCGTGGGGAGCGCCGGTATTATTTATTAAGAAGAAGGATGGTACAATGTGACTCTGCATTGACTATAGAGAATTGAACAAGGTTACCATTAAGAATAGGTATCCGTTGCCAAGGATTGATGATCTGTTTGATCAATTAAAAGGAGCGAGATATTTCTCGAAGATAGACCTGAGAAGTGGTTATCATCAGTTGAAGGTAAGACCAAAAGATGTCCCAAAGACAACATTTAGGACACGATATGGTCACTACGAATTTTTGGTTATGTCATTTGGTCTAACAAATGTGCCTGCAGCATTTATGGGCCTAATGAATGGAGTGTTCAAGCCGTTTCTGGACAAATTCGTAGTGGTTTTTATTGATGATATATTGGTCTATTCTAAGACCAAGGAAGAACATGTTGAGCATTTGAAGTTGACGTTAGAAGTATTAAGAAGAGAGAAGTTGTATGCCAAATTCTCAAAGTGTGAATTCTGGATTGAAAGGGTGCAATTTCTCTGACATGTGATTGATAAGGACAGAATTTCGGTGGATCCCTCCAAAGTCGAAGCGGTGATAAATTGGGATCAGCTAAAAACACCGTCGGAAGTAAGAAGTTTTCTTGGATTAGCTGGTTACTATAGAAGATTTATTCAGGATTTTTCTAAGATCGCCACTCCGTTAACGAATTTGACTAGGAAAGTTATGAAATTTGTTTGGACGGATAAATGTGAGGAAAGTTTTCAAGAACTTAAGAGAAGGTTAAGTACAGCACCTGTGTTGTCCCTTCCGGATGACACATGAAATTTTGTGGTATATAGTGATGCGTCGCATAAAGGGCTAGGCTGTGTGCTTATGCAAAACGGCAGAGTCATTGCGTATGTGTCACGACAACTAAAAGTTTACGAGAAGGGATATCCAACCCATGATTTGGAATTGGCTGCGGTGGTATTCGCTTTAAAGATTTGGAGACACTATCTCTATGGTGAGAAGTGTGAAATATATACAGACCATAAGAGTCTGAAGTATATTTTCACACAGAAAGACTTGAATATGCGCCAAAGAAGGTGGCTGGAGTTAATAAAGGATTATGATTGTGATATCTTATACCACCCAGGAAAAGCGAATGTTGTAGTCGACGCCTTAAGCAGAAAGGGTCAAGAAAAGTTGATGATGCTGACAGCACAGGAAGAATTGATTTCAGCAATGGAAAAGCTAGAATTGGAAGTAGGATGTCCAATGGAGACTGACGAGAAACTGTTCCAGATGCAAGCTGGTACAACTTTATCGGATAAGATTAAGGAAGCACAAATCCTGGATAACGAATGTGAGGAAGTAAAGAAAAAGATATCTGAAGGGACTGAACTTAGATTTAAAATAGATAGCGAAGGATTGTTGAGATTTGAAAGTAGGGTTTGGGTACTGCCAATACCAGAAATCAAGGAGGACATTCTGAGCGAGGCTCATAGTTCGAGGTATTCCATTCACCCCGGAAGTACCAAGATGTATCAGGATTTACGACAACACTTTTGGTGGCCAAATATGAAGAAAGACGTTGCCGATTGTGTTGCCAGGTGTCTGACTTGCCAAAGGGTCAAGGCAGAACACCAAAGACCAAGTGGTTTGTTACAACCTTTAGAAATCCCAGAATGGAAATGGGAACATATTACAATGGATTTTGTTATTGGCCTTCTGACGACCCAGAAAGGCTATGACGCAGTATGGGTTATCGTCGACCGATTAACGAAATCCGCACACTTTCTTCGGATCAAAATCAGATTTAACCTAGAACAATTGGCGAAGTTATATGTAAAAGAGATTGTTTCGAGGCACGGGGTGCCAGTGTTAATTATTTCTGACCGTGATCCGCGCTTCACATCGAATTTCTGGAAGCGACTGCAAGAATGCATGGGAACACAGTTGAGGATGAGCACCGCTTATCACCCTCAGACTGACGGGCAAAGTGAAAGAACGATCCAAACATTAGAGGATATGCTTAGAGCATGCATAATGGATTTTAAAGGCAATTGGGATGATCATTTGCCGCTTGTAGAATTTGGTTATAATAATAGTTACCACGCTAGTATTGGTATGCCGCCTTACGAAGCGTTGTACGGTAGAAAGTGCAGAACTCCACTGTACTGGGATGAAGTTGGTGAAAGACAATTGCTAGGACCAGAGTTAGTCCAACAAACGGCAGAAATAGTTAAAGTAATTCGGACAAGATTAGTAGCGGCTCAGGATAGGCAGAAGAAATACGCCAATCCACACCGTAAGAATGTAGAGTTTGAATCGGGTAGTTTTGTATTTTTGAAGGTCTCTCCTTGGAAGGGAAAGATCAGATTTGATAAGAAGGGAAAATTGAGCCCGAGGTTCATTGGACCCTTTGAGGTACTCCGAAGAATTGGAGAAGTAGCCTATGAGGTAGCTTTACCTCCGGCACTGGAGCATGTCTACAACGTTTTCCATGTGTCGGTATTACGACGTTATAAACCCGATTACAAACATGTGATAGAATATGAACCCCTACAATTTGAGAAAGATTTATCATATGAAGAAGTTCCTGTTCAGATTGTTGACAGGAAAGAGCAAGTTCTCAGGAACAAAGTAATACCTTCTGTTAAGGTAATTTGGAGGAACCACAACGCTGAAGAAGCTACGTGGGAACTCGAAGAGAATATGATGAAGAATTATCCATAATTATTTTCTTGAATAGATGAACGTGATTCTGGGGACAGAATCCTTTTAAGGGGGGAAAGATGTGACAAACGAGAGTTTTGCAAAGTTAGTTGTTTGAATATTTATTGAAATAAATAAATATTGAGAATTTTGCAAAGTTGTTTTGAATATTTATTGAAATAAATAAATATTTTGGTTATGAGAATGTGATGGGACGAAATTATTAATCGAACCGCGATTCTGAGGACAGAATCCTTTTAAGGGGGGAAAGATGTGACGAACGAGAATTTTGTAAAGATATTTGAATATTTATTAAAATAAATAAATATTTTTAATGATTTAATTATTGAATTAAATAATTAATTTATGAATTTATAATAAATTAATTTAATTATATGTGTAACATTAATTAAATTAATATGTAGCAATTTAATAGTTCAAAGAATATATTTAATTAAGTTTATTTGATTAATTAAATAAGCATATGTTACTTTAGTTAATTTAATAATTAATTAATGAATTGACATAATTAATAAATAAAAATATTAATTATGTGACAATGTGATTTAATGTGAATTATCTTATTTTATTTAATTGATTTAAATAAAATTAATTAATCAATAAGTAAGGTGACAATTAACTATATAGTAAATTAGTTTATTAAAATAAATGGGAAAAGAAAAGAAGAGGAAGGAAAACAAGGCCTTAAGAGAGGTTAATCCATTTATTATACAACGGTATAATATATATACATATACGTATATGATTGTCAGACATAAGTTATTTTTAAAGTCAGAAAAAAAAAATTAGAAAAGTTCAGAGAAGAAAATAGAGAGATCGGGAAGAAGAAATTGAGAGTGAAAGAGAGAAAGAGATTTGAGAAAATCTTAAGTGTTGTCTTTGATTATCTTCATACTAACAAAGGGTAATCTTCTTTCAAAGTTTTTAAAATTATATTTTCTAAAGTTTTCATATACGAGTTTAGAGTTTTCTGTGGAATTGGGTTTCCCAATTGGGTTACGATATGACTTTATCTATATGGGTATGGGATCATAACGTGTTTTTCTAACATATAATCATGTTTTAAAGGATCAATTTTATATAATTTGGCCTTTAATTGGGTTTTCAAAGATTTACAGAGTTTTCATATACGTGTTTTGTAAAAGTCCTCTGTCAATGGAGAAAATTGTCAATTGATGATTTCATGGGTATATATATATATATATTAACATATGTCTATGATATAATTTAGGCTATACATTCATGATTCACAGTGATTACACCAAGTAATTTTGTTAATAATTGGGTTTATGAAATTACAGAGTATTGAATATGGGTGAATAACCCATATGGGTTAAATTAATGATTGAATCATATATTTATATTTAAATTGATACATGAATATGATTGTATATGTTAAAACAAAGAAAATGAAATTGAAATGAATGGATTCGGTGTAGTAACGAATCCGTAAGGAGATTTTTTTTTATGTTTTTCATTAAACTCTTGAAAGTTTTGAAGAACAGTGAAAATTAATATGTTGATTTGTGTAATTACATGACTTGGAGTGTTAAGAACATGTTATAAGTGATATATAATGTTCCTGTGAAATTTATACTTCATGGGTAACATTATAAATCAGTGTAACGATGTGAATTGGGAGAAAATGGGAGAAAAACTGTGTTCGTTCGCGAACTTCAGATTCTGAAATTCCGCAGCCGCGCGGCCGCGCCGACTGCAAGGCAAAATGGCGCGCGGCCGCGTCTGTCCGAAAATTTTGAAAAAAATTGCTAAGTGTTGAAAATTTGTGAAATGTGTTTTGAGTCTAATGAACATGAACACATGTTGTATAAATATAATAAAATATTGATATGAGTTTAATAATTTATGTTATGTGATTAATTAATAAATTAATTACGTGACTTAAATTATTATTTTTAAAGGTTAAATAATGTGTTATAAACATTAAGACATTATTTTAAATCTAATTAACATGATGACATGTTATGTATGTAATGAGGTATTAATACAAGTTAATAACTTAAGTTACGTGATTAATTAACAATTAATTAATCAACGTAAACAATTATTTGAAAACCTAATAATAAGTTTGAAGAATACTATTGTAAATCAATAATCATATCGAACTTGTGATTAATTGATATTGTGAATGTATTGATAGGTAAGAGTAATTAAAGAAGTGAGTAGTAATTGTAGCTTGCGCATGAGGCAAGTTTTCTATCCCTAACTTACTATTATTGTTGGGCAAGTTTCCTAAACTAAACTCTTTAAATTAAGCAATTGCTATGCTTAATTACTATTGTTGAGCAAATTCTTACTCTTGAATATCCAAGTTTAGAATTTCACATGAGATGCCATGATTCTTTTAAAAGTATCATTTAAGTGTACAATACTTATTCGATTGTATACCTTGAGAAGTTAATATTCAATTTGAATATCATTTATTGAGTTATCCAAACCAACTTTATTTAGTGCGGATTCTGATGTCAAACTGAGATGAACAACCCTAATATAGGGAATTAATGAAGATGCTTAAAGCGTTAAGATAGTGTGCACAGTATCAGTACGAAGGGCTGATCTCCCTAAGTACGAGAAGTAAAGTCTATAGTCTTATGACTGTTAAAGGTTGGAAAGGTTAATATACTTGACAACCTAAGACTCGGTTGAAGGTCTTAATGACCCTCAGAAGTAATTTGACTCTTGATTAATATTCTTGATTCAAAAGTTGAGAAGTAATTTGACTATTGATTAATATTCTTGATTCAAATGTTGAGCTTTCTGTTATTCAGAATTCTTTCACTCGTATGTTATTATTCTGTCATATTTTTATACTTGCGGGCATTCGTGCTCACTCTTGCATAATAACATTGCAGGTAATAATGAACGAAGTAATGTACCTTCTAGTAACAAGGGCAAAGAAAAAGCTAACAAGTGATGAAGACTTGTGTTGTCATGAATAATGTTAAAGTTTAAGATTTATGTGTGATGATTTAAGACTTATTTATTTACGTTTCCGCAACAGAGATTTAAGGTTAAGTATAACCTGAGATTTATGATGTATTTTATTTCAGATGATGTAAGATGATGATTTATTTATCTAATAAATGAATTTCATTATTTATGGGTAGATAGTTGTATGATATTGGAACAGTGAACACCAAATCCTGTGAAAATTAAGATACCGAATTTGGGGGTGTCACAGTTATTACATTCTTTTTTATTCTGTTGGAATAACCTGTCTACGCGGACTACCGCATGCATGGTGAAATCCTGTTGTTATTCCATTCTTTATTATTCTGTGGGAATAGCCTGTCTACGCTGACTACCGCATGCCTGGTGAATAACCATTCGTATTCAGTTGTTATTAAATTATGAAAATAATCTGTCTGAGCTGAGTACCGCCTGACGGGTGAAAATTCAATTATAGTTTCGTATATTGTTTCATTTTAGATTTCTAACTCTAAACTTACTACGGTAAATATTGCTTCTATAATTCCTGAAATGATCAGAAATTCCTTGAGTTTTGCGCTTCATCTAATATCATTTCACTGAAATATTGGTCTGAACTTTCTTGTGAAATTTTTATCTTTTCATGTCGAGTTACTATTCACGAGTTACTATTTACGGGGTACTATTCAAGGCAAAAAAAATATATTTTTTCCCCAAATTATCTTTGATTAGATCTAAGTTTTTAACTTCATTCTTGAATTTTGCTCCACAATTGATTATTATGGAGTATTCTTGAACTTGGATAAACTAAATTGCGAATCCCTAATCTTTGTCCTTTATCTCACTAGATTCGTTATTTAAAATCTTTTTCATCATCCTCAGTCCTAAATGGTGATACAAACGAATATTTTTGGCCTGTAGTGCAAAGATGAATGATTATTTGATGAATGTATTTGGCCTGTAGTGCAAAGATGATTACCTGATGAATATCTTTGGCCCGTAGTGCAAAGATGGACAGGTGTTGAGATGAACATGACCAACTGGTGATACAAATGAATATCTTTGGCCCGTAGTGCAAAAGATGAATATTTGATTCGAGATGTATATTGATTGATGTTACAGGGATAAAATATTGATGATGGAATTTTAAATCAAAGAAGATAGTCGACATCATTCTCTACTTAACTCTTTTAATGAATTGTTATTTTCGCTGCGAATATTGATCTAAAACTTGTTGTCCATAATATTTTATCTGATTTATTGAAGGCTAACGATAATTTTTTTTTCCATTATCTTAGTCATAATATTTTTTACTGGGCTAGTTGAGCTCACCCTTTTCTTCCATTGTTCTCTTCAGAAAATAAGAATATCGCGGTACTAGTCGGGGAATGGAGTGATGGTCTGAGTTAGAGCTGTAGAAGTCCTCACTATTTTTTTAAAAATAGTGTGATAATAAATGTAATGAGGACTTAGTTTGAATGTTTATATTTTTTACATGTATGTATTGACACTCACAGTTATGTGGTCATATTTGGCACGACCGTTTGATATGAAAGATTGTATTTGGATTCTGTACTATGTATTTGGCGACTCAGAATGGGTTAAGTATTGAACCTATTCTGGGGGCGTCACAGTTGGTATCAGTGCTTAGGGATATAATCTCTGGCGGAGATCTGGGAATAGAACTAGGAGGGGAGAGACGAGTAAAACCTTCGCTAGTGTGTCCTACCTAAGCTTAATTGTTATTTAATTGATCGGTTAGAACATAGGGTTAATATGTGATATGTTAATTTGTTTGATTAACCCTTGTTTTGTGGCAGTATTTGAGAATGGCAGCTGAAAATCTAAATAATAGAGTGAATGAGACCGTTGAGACACCTTTAATCACCAACCAGGAGAACATGCAACAGGAATGCTATATTCCTCTTGTAAACAACCCTACCGAAGAAATGATAAATGACGGGATGTTTAGAAGCTTTTTGCAAAACTAGACGAGGAAGACTCGTGTTCATAATATAGGTGGAAATAACAACTCGCGGCTTGTCACTACCAAGCAGTTTAAATAGTTGGGACCACCAGAGTTTCAGGGAAAGCCAGATCCATTCAAGGCAGAAAATTGGATTAAGCAAATTACCAAGATATTTGATGTCCTGGGATGTACGGAGAAACATAATGTTCCATTCGCCACGTTTATGTTCCGTGGAGAGGCAGATTACTGGTGGGAATCTGTGAAGCGTACCCAGCCTGCCGCACTGAAGATGTCTTGGGGGACGTTCCAAAAATTATTCAATGACAAGTACTTTCCAGAAAGTATTTGTCACATGAAAGAGGTAGAGTTTATCAAACTAGAATATAATAACATGAATGTGTCCCAGTACGAGGCTAAGTTCGCGGAGTTATCCCGGTTTGCACCTCATTTGGTGGAGAATGAGGAACGTATGACGCGGATGTTTCTGAGAGGTTTGAAACCCGAGATTCGTCAATACCTCATTTCTCACAAATTTTCTCTATATTCGGATGTAGTAAATATGGCCCAGTTATTGGAACAAGATAATGATTATGTTCAACCAAGGGACAATAACCAAGGTCGTACCGGTGGCAGCAGTCATCGAAACAATGACATCCAGCATGGAGGAAAGTATCATGCCAGAAGCGATAACCACTCCGGTGGTAATCGTGGCCATGATAATAGAAGAAGTGAGTCGGGGGGAGATTTCAAGAAGAGAAGGTACAACAATGAGAACGTGAAAGCATCGACAGCAGCACCAACATCAACTGTTTCTAGGGGAGGAGAACGACCGCCGGTCGTATGCTATAAATGCTGGCAAGAGGGACACATCAGCCCCAACTGCACACAACAATCCAAGTTGTGTTATAACTGTGGAAAGGAAAGGCACATAGCTCGAGTGTGTCCTGTAGCGAAACCAAGTCCAGCAGGGATGGTGACTCCAAAGGCTATCCCTAACAAGTTAAAGTCAGTGATTCCTGGAAGAGCTTTTGTCGTGACTGCCCAACAAGCAAGGAACCCGAATGAGGTTATTACGGGTAAACTGATAATAAACTCTTGCGAAGTTTATACTTTATTAGATACCGGTGCTACTCATTCTTTTATTTCACTTGCTTGTGCTCAATGTTTGAACTTGACACCTGAGAAATTAGACTTTGACTTATCTGTTGAAACTCCGTTGGGAGAAACCTTCATTATATCTACAGTTTACAAATCTTGCTCGATTCAAATTGGTACCCTCACCCTACCTGTTGATCTTATATCTTTGAAAATACTTGCATTTGATGTGATTTTAAGAATTGACTGGTTGACCACTTATCATGCCAAAATTAATTATTTTGGTAAGGTTGTTAGTTTTCATATTCCTAACCAACCTATTGTGCAAATTCAAACAACCAAACCACTAAAATCAATCAATGTTATTTCAAGTCATAAAGCTATTCGTTTATTAAAAAATGGATGTCAAGCTTTCTTAGCCCATGTCACCGATCTAAACCAGAATACGTCAGGTTTGAATGATATTTCTGTTGTTAATGAGTTTCCTGATGTATTTCCCGAAGAACTTCCCGGTCTACCCCCGGAACGTGAGGTTGAATTCTTTATTGACCTTGAACCCGGTACAAAACCCATTTCTAAAACCCCATATTGAATGACTTCTATTGAACTTCAGGAGTTAAAGGTCCAACTACAGGAGTTGTTAGACATCGATTTTATACGTCCTAGTACATCTCCTTGGGGTGCTCCTGTTTTATTCGTAAAGAAGAAAGACGAGAGTATGCGACTTTGTATTGACTATCGGGAGTTGAACTATGTCACCATCAAGAATAGGTATCCATTATCTCATATTGATGACCTGTTCGACCATTTGTAAGGTGCACAATTCTTTTCAAAGATCGATCTTAGTTCTGGATATCATCAGCTGAAGATTAAAACTAAGGATATTCTGAAGACTACTTTCAAAGCTCGATACGGGCATTATGAATTCTTAGTCATGTCTTTTGGATTGACTAATGCTCCTGCTGCTTTTATGGATATAATGAACCGTGTATTCAAGGAATATTTAGATCAGTTCGTGGTTGTCTTTATTGATGACATCCTCATTTATTCTAAAAGTCGTGAAGATCATGAGCACCACTTGAAGCTGGTACTTCAAAGGCTTCGTGAAAACAAGCTATATGTCAAGCTGAAGAAATACGAGTTCTGGCTTGAGGAGGTAGCATTCCTTGGGCACGTGGTATCAAAACGTGGAGTATCTGTTGATCCGGCGAAGATTGAAGCAATACAAACTTGGGAGCAACCGAAGTCGGTGACCGAAGTACATAGCTTTCTGGGCTTAGCTGATTATTATCGGAGATTCGTGGAAGGATTTTCTCGAATCGCTACTCCATTAACTCAGCTGACTCAAAAAGATACAAAATTTGTATGGAACGAGGAATGCGAGAAGAGCTTTCAAGAGCTCAAGAGGAGACTCATTTCGGCACCTGTTCTGACGATACCATCTGGTTCGGATAGATTTGTTATTTACAGCGATGCTTCGGGCAAAGGGTTAGGATGTGTTCTCATGCAACATGGGAAAGTCATAGCCTATGCCTCGCGATAACTCAAGGAATATAAGAAGAATTATCCTACTCATGATCTAGAGTTGGCAGCAGTCGTTTTCGCGTTGAAGATCTGGAGATACTACCTGTATGGGGAAAAAGTGGAGATCTATACGGATCATAAGAGCCTCAAGTATTTCTTCACCCAAAAGGAACTCAACATGCGGCAACGACGTTGGCTTGAGCTGTTGAAAGATTACGATCATACCATCCAATACCATCTTGGAAAAGCGAACGTGGTAGCTGACGCGTTGAGTAGAAGATCATATGCGGGAACGAATGTGATACTGTCAAGGCCTATTTGGTGTGACTTACAAAGGATGAAGATAGAGTTCAAGACTTCGAAGACCCATGCGATGATGTCAAGTATACGCTTAGAACCAGCTTTGATTGATAAAGTCAAAGCTGCTCAAGCTACAGACCCGGAGCTGATGAATATGAGGAAGAAGGTGCTATTCCAGAAGCAAGGATTGATGAAGAAGGAATACTTCGAGTCAACTCTAGACTTTGTGTTCCTGATGATTCTGATTTGAAGTATAGAATCATGATGGAGGCACACAACACACCATTTGCAATCCATCATGGAAGTACCAAAATGTATCGTGATCTTCGACATACATTTTGGTGGAGCAATATGAAGAGAGAGATCGCGGAGTTCATCTCGAAGTGTTTAACGTGTCAACGCGGAGCATCAAGTGTCAAAGGGTCCATTGCAACCACTTGAGATTCCAAAGTGGAAGTGGGAACACATTACCATGGATTTCATTACGGGTCTTCCCAAGGTTTTTCAAGGCATAGATGCGATTTGGGTTATTGTTGATAGATTAACCAAGTCTGCTCATTTCTTACCGATATGGGAGACTTATTCTCTTGAACGTCTTGCTCGTATGTACATGAATAAGATTGTGAGATTGCATGGCGTACCAGTATCCATAGTTTTGGATCGTGACATAAGATTCACTTCACGATTTTGGGACAGCTTGCAGAAAGCTATGGGCACGGATTTACGATTCAGTTCGACATATCATCCGCAAACGGACGGGCAATCGGAAAGGACTATCCAAACTCTTGAAGATCTATTGAGACTTTGTGTTCTAGACTTCAAAGGGAGTTGGGATAAGTACCTACCATTGGTGGAATTCTCTTACAACAACAGTTATCAGGCAAGTATAGGCATGGCTCCATTCGAGGCGTTGTATGGACGAAAATGTCGTTCTCCAGTATGCTGGGATGAGGTGGGTGAAGCAACATTTTTGGGACCGGAGTTAGTACATATGACTACGGAAAAGATTCAAATGATCCGGCAACGTATACAAACTGCACAAGATCGACAAAAGAGTTATGCTGATCTTCATTGAAGGGACGTGGAGTTTAATGTCGGAGATCATGTATTGTTACGTGTTGCTCTATGGAAATGAGTTACGAGATTCAGAAAGAGAGGAAAGCTCAACCCACGATTCATTGGTCCATTTAAAATCCTTGACTGAGTAGAAAATGTGGCCTATAGACTCGCCTTACCTCAGAGCATGTCTCATGTTCATAACGTTTTTCACATATCTGTGCTTTCGTAAATATGTGAAAGATCCAAACCACATTATTGAGTTAGAACCAGATGATATAGCCGAAGATTTAACATACGAGGAGGTACCTGTCAAGATCTTGGATATGAAGGAACATGTCCTACGCTCAAGGTTATACCTCAAGTAAAGTTTTATGGAGGAACCATGATATCGAGGAAATGACCTTAGAGTTAGAATTGGAAATGAAAGTGAGGTATCCTCACCTTTTTGACATACCAGGTACGTACGTCAATTTCGAGGATGAAATTGCATAAGGAGGGGAGGTTGTAAGACCCTAAATTTTATGAATAAGATTTAATTTTCTTTATATATTATTTTGAAATAGTAAGGTGTTGATTTGATAAATGTGATAAGTTATGGGTGAGATGTGCAAAGTTTACAAAGTAAGCAAGTGGTTATAAAATATTCGTTGTGTCGGGGAATATTCGTTTGGTCGAGGAATATTCTTTTTGTTGGAGAATATTCATACGACGGCGTAGTCATTGGTGGACCCCACAACGGAATAAATGTCGGATATAGAAAGCGACAGAAGTAACCTTTTTATAAAAATAACGGCAAAACTGTTACCGTTAGTATTGTTGAAATACCCGGTGGTTAAAATACAGTAAAACGTGGTGTTTCACAGTAGCACACGGTATTGCATAGTATTTCGAATTATTGATTCTTACGTAAGAAGGCACTTACTCAATTATTGTTACAGTAATTACTGTTCAATATTTATATTATTGATTCAATAATTACATAATATTTTATTGGTTCAATATTTGCTACGTTGATATTTTATATCAATAAGTGCTACTTTGCTATTTTATATTAGTGATTCAATAATTGTTATTGCACAGTATTTCAAATTATCAAATCAATAATTCATATTATTTGAATAATATTATTAGATAGCATTATTGGCAATGTCTAAGGAAGTTCTGTCTAGGAAAGGGGTTGATTAATTACGCGCCAGTAAGGAAAAATCATTATCGGAAGGCCCCACTTTCCTGGAACGACCTGGTTGTCAATATTGTAGTTCTGTAATATTATTTGTGAATAATTAATTTTTGATACATATGATAAGAAAATATTTATTCAATGTGGATTTAAACGGAAGAATTTTTAACATGTGACATTTGTTGAAAGTGGGTATTTTATCTTTTTCGATAAAATAATTCATTCAAATATATTGTTATAATATTACATTATAGTAGTATGATGTGATTATATAATAGTACAATTTTTATAATTAGAATGGTAACATTATTATAGTAAATTCATGGTATAAAAGTTAAACGAGGTGGAAGAGTGCAAATTGAATTTGAACTCTTATGATGCAAACAATGATGTCATCGGAGCGATGAGGTAAGCAAGGATGTCATCGGAGCGATGAGGTAAGCAATGATGTCATAGTATCGATGATGTAAGCGATGATGTCATAATTATGGCAAAAAAACTATTTTACCCTTACTCTGCCGAGCCTATAAATAGAAGCTCATTTCTTCATTATTTCTCACCAATTCACTAAAGCTATAGAGAGAGAAAGTATAGAGAGAATAAGAGAGAAAGAAGAAAAGTATTCTGCTATTACACTAGTGCAGTCTCCAAATTTTAAGGTAAGGGGTATTATTTCTTTCGTATTCATGAAGAGCGTTATTTTTTTTCAATACTCGTAAGGGTTGTTATTCCATTCTTTATTATTCTGTTGGAATAACCTGTCTACGCGGACTACCGCATGCATGGTGAAATCCTGTTGTTATTCCATTCTTTATTATTCTGTGGAAATAACCTGTCTACGCGGACTACCGCATGCCTGGTGAATAACCCTTCGTATTCAGTTGTTATTAAATTGTGGAAATAATCTGTCTGAGCGGACTACCGCCTGACAAGTGAAAATCCAATTGCAGTTTCGTATATTGTTTCATTTCAGATTCCTAACTCTAAACTTACTACAGTAAATATTGCTTCTATAATTCCTGAAATGATCAGAAATTCTTTGAGTTTTGCGCTTCATCTAATATCATTTCACTGGAATATTGGTTTGAACTTTCTTGTGAAATTTTTATCTTTTCATGTCGAGTTACTATTCACGGTAAAAAAAATATTTTTTTTTCCTCAAATTATCTTTGATTGGATCCAAGTTTTTAACTTCATTCTTGAAGTTTGCTCCACAATTGATTATTATGGAGTATTCTTGAACTTGGATAAACTAAATTACGAATCCCTAATCTTTGTCCTTTATCTCACTGGATTCGTTCTTTAAAATATTTTTCATCATCCTCAGTCCTAAATGGTGATATAACTGAATATCTTTGGCCTGTATTGCAAAGATGAATGATTACTTGATGAATATCTTTGGCCTGTAGTGCAAAGATGAATGATTACCTGATGAATATCTTTGGCCCGTAGTGCAAAGATGGACAGGTGTTGAGATGAACATGACCAATTGGTGATACAAATGAATATCTTTGGCCCGTAGTGTAAAAGATGAATATTTGATTCGAGATGTATATTAATTGATGTTACAGGAATAAAATATTGATGATGGACTTTTAAATCAAAGAAAATAGTAGACATCATTCTCTACTTAACTCTTCTAATGAATTGTTATTTCCGCTGCGAATATTGATCTTACACTTGTTGTCCATAATATTTTATCTGATTTATTGAAGGCTAACGATAATTTATTTTTCATTATCTTAGTCATAATATTTTTTACTGGGCTAGTTGAGTTCACCCTTTTCTTTCATTGTTCTCTTCAGGAAATGAGAATATCGCGAGTACTAGTCGGGGAATGGAGTGATGGTTAGAGCTGTAGAAGTCCTCACTATTTTTTTTAAAATAGTGTGATAATAAATATAATGAGGACTTAGTTTGAATGTTTATATTTTTTACATGTATGTATTGACACTCACAGTTGTGTGGTCATATTTTGCACGACCATTTGATATGCAAGATTGTATTTGGATTCTGTACCATGTATTTGACGACTCAGAATGGGTTGAGTATTGAACCTATTTTGGGGGCGTCACAGTCTTCATTTCTTTGCAGTTTGTCTGTTGAGCTGTATTATTTTGTTTTCACTCGGGATCAATGTTATGGTTCTTTCTGACCTTCATTGCATCAATTCAACATGATTTTGACCAAATTGGATTCAAGTTGGTAAAATAACCGTTTTGCCCTTCCAGGGGTTGCCTCTTGTATTGGCATGGTCTTCGACTGATTTCTCAAGGTTGTCTCTGAGATTTTGATCCCAACCGACTCTGTTCGTCCTCAGAGTTGTCTCTGAGGTTGCTTTGGCCTCCCAGGGTTATCTCTGGGGATGATGTGATGCTTCGGGGTTGTCTCCGAAGTTTGAATTGATCTCCCGGTGTTGTCGTCGGGGCTCTTGTACCTCCCGGGTTGTGACCGGGGCTTGACTTGACATCCCGGTGTTGCAGGGGTTTAACTTGACATCCCGGTATAGTGACCGGGGTTGAGCTTGACATTCTAAAATTGTGGCCGGAGATGCTTGACATCCCGGTATTGTCACCGGTGCTTCACTTGACATCCCGGGTTGCCGGGGTTTGGCTTGACATCCAGGTATAGTGACCAGGGTTCCGCTTGACATCCCGGGGATGTGGTCGGGGCTGCTTGACATCCTGATATTGTCACCGGGGCTTCACTTGACACCCTGGTATAGTGACTGGGGTTGAGCTTGACATCCCGGGGTTATGGCCAGGGCTGCCTGACATCCCGATATTATCACCGGGGCTTTACTTGACATCCCGGGTTTGCCGGGGTTTGACTTGACATCACGGTATAGTGATCGGGGTTGAGCTTGACATCCCGGGATTGTGGCCGAGGATTTCGGTATTGTCACCGGGGCTTCACTGATATCCCGGTGTTGTCGGGGTTTGACTTGACATCCCGGTATAGTGACTGGGGTTGAGCTTGACATCCCGGGGTTGTGGCCAGAGCTGTTTGACATCCCGGTATTGTCACCGGGGCTTCATTTGACATCCCGGTGTTGCCGAGGTTTGACTTGACATCCCGGTGTTGTGACTGGGGTTGGCTGACGTCCCGGTGTGGTTGACGGGGTTGCTGTACTTCCCCGGGTTATTTTTTAGAGTGAAAAATGATGCTTTTGCCCTCCTGTACTGTTAGTAACATGAAACCAAAATTTCAAGTGTCTACAGATGCTCCTCTTTATCATGTTTATGCAATGTAGTAGAATGAACATGATAAGGATTTACTAGACAGTTGAAATGTGACAAGATATATTTTTAATGATGCAAATCGCAATGCAATGAATGTTAAAATGTTTTCCCAAATCGCACTTCGCAAATCGCATATCGCATATCGTATCGCAAATAGTATCGCAAATCACATCGTAAATCGCATATCGCATCTCAAATCGCTTACCCTTACCGGTGCCTATGTTGGGGCTGATCTCAATGGTTGACTTTCATTAGTGCTGCTGATGTCTATGCTGGTGTTGACTCCAACGATTTGATTTTTATTGGTGTTACCGATGTTTGTTTGATGAAGAAAAATTGAAATGTTTTCTACATTTCTGCTGGGGATGATGTTCTGAAATCATCGGATCTTCCCGATGTTTACATTGGTAGTTTACAACGGTGCCTACCCTGCTGGTATTTTGACAACGAAGCCTACCCTGCTGGTAGTTGACCACGGTGTCTACCCTGATGGTAGTTTGACAACGGTGCTACCCTGATGGTAGTTTTCAACAATAAAATTTTTCTCGAGTCTGGGTATTTAATGTATATGCATATTTAACTCTACTGGGTATGCATACTTAATTTTTTAATGGAGATGTGCGCTGATATAGCGCTTGTTGTACATGTGCAGACCAGGCATGATATGATGATCTTAATTTATCCTAGGTTGATGCATATGCTTAATTAAATTGATGTAGAACCATACCTTACCCTTTCTGAGGCGATTTGGATTTTCTTTTCAGGCATGGATTTTGATAGGCCTATCAGCTTCAACTCCCGTGTGGCTCCTCTTGTCATTCGCAGAGCAGATTCGGATGTTCCTCTTTCATATGTCATCTTTGGTGGGAATCTCGCAGAGGCTGCTACTTTTCTTTCTAAATCTGGACCTGATACTGGTCCATCTGGATGTTCAGACATTGATGGGTTTACTAGGAGATATCCTGATATCTTTGTTGAAGTAGTGTTCAACGACTTACATCACCGGATCCTTCCCCGATGCTACGCTGGATTGATCCCAACGGTTTGATCATTTGATTATGAAAAGGGGCGAGCTCTTTACTTGCGACCCTGCTGGATTAGATCTGGATTGGCTGACTCCCTAGGTTTTGCTGACGTCCTGGAGGATGTAGCCCATTCTTTCATTGCCTAGAATTAAACTTCGGTGTAGAGGACTCGACTTGTGAGGACTTGGCACAGGTTGTCATGTTTAATGATGTAGATTTCATTTGCCAGACCTTTTGTCATCGAGCTTCTGTTTTTTCTGAGTTAAGGATCCTCTTGAGAATTTTTCCTTTCTTTTGTCGGGACAAGCTTATGTCGCCTTGATTTCTTTCACGAGTTCTTCCCCTTCCTTTTGATGAGAGGCTTGATCCCGCCTTCGACTCCTTCCATTTCTTGAAATCAAAAGAAATGCCCCAGCCCTTTCGGACGTTGTTACTGTTGTTTATAGAAGAAACTTGATTTGTTGACCATATCCAGAGTGAGCAATATTCTGCATATTAGACAAATACCAAAACGTGCCAACAGCTTGACGACTCGGGCCATCGGGATTAGTATGATCTTGTGAATGAGGCATTTGAAGTTAAAGTTTATGAAATTGAATGCTTGTATTCACTGAGCTTTTATCTTATCGCTAAAGATCTTGAATTTGAGTATGAAAATGAATCTTTCCTAAGGAAATCAAAAAATTTCATTTGACAAGTTATGACATCGCAAGAAAACTTTTAAGCATCCATGGTCATTATTCATGGGCAGGATCAGATTCAAAAGACTTATCTCCCTTTATCAGAGACACCTCATCTTTGCTCTAGACACCGCTCCTCACAAAATTAAACATTATATGACATGTGCACTATGAGTGACGCAACCCATAGTAGGGGTTTCTTTTCTATGACTTTAGATGCTCTTATTTTTATCTTGCAAAGTGTTTCCTGCTTTCTTCACTTAACTTTGTCTCATTTTCTTAGGCTATTCAGAGTTACCCATTTAACGAGTTTTGGACCAATGACCCCTAAACTAGATGGCTTTAGGGCACTAGGTGTTAAGACACCCCTTCGGGTTTACTGGCTCGAGTAACAAAGGACACACTTCGAGACAAGTCAGGCAGTCTGCTCTATTTGATCCTCACCTGAGCATATACAAGATTTGTTTTCTTAGGCTCTAAATTACCCGTGTAGCGAGTGTTGGACCGATGACTCCCAAATCAGATGGCTTTACGGCACCAGGTGTAGAGACACCCCTCGGGCTTAATTACTCCAGTAACCTAGGCCATAATTCAGATCTGCTCAGGTTTTGCCTTTTCTTCTTGTAATGCTCGTTTTCTTAGGCACTGAGTTACCCATGTAATGAGCGTTGGGCCGGTGACTCCGAAACCAGATGGCTATAGGGCACCAGGTGTAAAGACACCTATCAGGCTTAATACCTTGAGTAACCTAGACCACAATTCGAGACATTAGGCTGGCTACTAATTGTCATCCTAGTCGCCATAGTTTCATACCCCACAACTAAGAGTTAGGGCGATCGCAAAGTGCAGATATGCATATAAGGTCAAGTTTGTTCTACAAAGAGCTTTGAGCTAGGATGCCATGCCTAATCAAAAGGTTGGATAGTCTTAATTCTCTAATCGTTTCTGTGATTCTTGCTCCACGGACGCTTATCAGGATTAATCCAATTCGCAACAAGCTAAGCAAAAATATTCTCCCTTTCAAAACCTTTTTTTAAGATTCTAACGCAAGATATATCTATACTTAACATATATACCATTGTCAATGCAAGTAAATGGAATTGAAAGCATATAAAGAGATGAAAGATTCGTGCCTTATCAGTGGATTGCAGTATTCTAAGAAAAAATATAATTGGAAAAAACCAATTGATCATACCGTATCGCCAATAATGGAAGCTTTGATGATGACAGACCATATTGATGATGCCGACTGGTACATTTTCATTGGATAGCTGATAAATGCCCCAGTGTTGAGTTGTCGCGATTTTTGAAATTTCCCCAGTCTTGTTATAAGGGCCCCGACATCGGGTTGTCACCGATTCTAAAATTGCCCCAATCTTGCTTGTCATCTGAGGTAATCGCTTTATTGTATGTTGGACCGATGGGCTAATAAGGTGACGAGATCGCAAGAGTCTTTTTCCTCATGACCCTCATGGTGAACTGGTAATCGATTTTTGACATTTGATTTGCCCCAATCCTCATTTTAACTTGTAGGCGCAATTGGCTTTGATGGTTGATATCAAATGGCCTGCGGATTCCACTGAATTGGACTCAACGGCTTATGATGGTTGGTGATGTGATGGCTTTAACCGGATTTGTTTTTATCTGTGAGATTTAATCCATAGCCTTTTGCTCAGGGAACAGATCATCGGGCATGAGATATACTTTTTCATGATGGTCGCCCCCATTTTTCTGTAGGTTAAAATAGATCAAGTCTTCTCACACTTCAGGAGTGATGAGTTGCTGAAGGTTTGCATGCTATTTCATCACTGGACTGACTGTCTTAATGCATCGCTACTTCTTCTTTTCGAGATTTGATCCGATTTTGATAAAACAACATTGAGGTGCCGTAGGGTCCTCTCAACATGAGTCATCGATCTTGAGTGTCTTTCTTGGATGTAGGCTTTTCAGGTTTGCCCTTCATAAGTTGACTCCTACGCTGGAGAAGTATGAGCGCCTCATGGGTTTGGCATTAGATCTGCCATGTGCCAGGACATCCATTAGTGACATGAGACGACGGTTCATGACCAGAATGGTTTGAGACGCAGAGTCGTCACTAAGGAGATTACTGCGGGGCATGTGGTTCCTGGGACTTTTTGATCGGTCGCTTTGGCCGGCTGGACAACTACGAGCGATATTAAGGAGATTTTATCATCCCCGCAGATGAGTGATAGTTTGCACGTGTGGACATTCTGTTGATGTGCGCCACAACTTATTTGTATATGCCATTATATTTGGACCACTTGGATATTGGCTTGATGGTAGTGGTTCGTGCTCTCAGACAGGGTTGTACCATCCTACCTATAATATTAGCAGAGACTTTGAGGTTGGGCACATTCTGCCATTCCCATCTAGCGAGGTTCTTCAAGGGCAGCTCCGTTCTACTGTACGTGTGGTTTATGACACACTTGAGTCCTATCGACACTTTCAAACATCATGAGTACTGCTTTACTCATAAGGTATCCGTGTCCTACTTTTTTTGTCTGGCAAAGTGTACAGATGCGACATCTTATTTGGCCTTTTTGATGGAAATTGATCATCCATTTTTGATCTTGCCATGCTCAGGGTTTAGCTCTCCTTACAGCTTCATCACTCATGCAGACAATATGGATTACCTGCCCTTGGCGGGTTTGAGAGGGGTGATCACATATCATTTGCTGGCAGTCATGGGCCAGTTTGATCAGTTTCAGAGCATTCACCACTTTGAGGGGGATATGGATCAGCGGATATCAGTTTCGTCTTTGTCGTCAGCTGACCTTACCAGGACTTATGAGTGTTGGACTCGTAGGAAGAGGGCTAATTTTTCTACTAGCCATCTAGATAGTTCTCCCGAGTATTCTTCATGGTTGAAGGAAGATATTACATTGGCTGCGGTAATCCAGTCAGCTCCGAGCATTGATTCTGATGAAGAGGAGCCTATGGAGGATCCTGATTCTCCCACCGAGGATGATTCATTTGATGGTTTGACAACATCTTTAGTCAGTGACCCCCTAAGCATTTCGATTGGGACAGATACGGCTCTTATTGATACATTAGCTCGGATGACCTTTGAGAGGGATCTGGCTAGAGCTGATGTTGACAGCCCTTTCTAGTAGGGATGCCGCTTTTGCTGAGAGAGACGAGGCTCAAGCTTCCTGGGATGCAGCATTTGTTGAGATTAAGGAGGCTTTAGTCGCCAGGGATGCTGCTTTCATTGAGAGGGATGAGGCCATAGCTACCCGAGATGTTTATATTGCTGATATCACTGCGCTCAGGTTATATACACACAACATCGTTGCCGATATGAGTGCCTTCATAGATGGTAGCAGCAGTGCTATGCAGATGGCTATGGATATTCTAGCCCGTATGGAGACCGCGGGACATGAGCTTAACGCTGTTTCTCCTTCTTCTGAGAGGGATGTCATGTTGGCACTGCTATCCCGTTTATCGACGGGTTCATAGACTAGCTTTTATTTTCCTGCACATACTAGATCAGCCCTTTTTGTCATGTACATGATACAGTGTATATATCAAACAATATTATATAGCAGAGACATATATTTTGATTCACTTCCCTGTTGGATATGTATTGTCATTGCTGAGTGATTACCATTTCTTTTATGACTTGCTGTTGTTGATGTATCATGAGCTTCTCTTTGATGGATATACAGTGAGATGTTGGAGAATACCTCATCAGGGCCTGTTGATTAGGGAAACTTGATAGTATTTGGGTTTTATAGGGTTTCGGTGTCTTGGGACTGGTTTTTATTTTTTTTATGGTCAAACCGCACCATAAATGGCTGCCTACGTACTCCCAGATTGAGGGAGATCAGGTCATTCGTAGTTCGAGTTTTGTGTGAAAGGTTTGAGAATTATTTTTTTGGGTTTGAGTTTGGTTTGATGGGTTTTAAACCTTTTGTTTTGGTTTGAAGGTTTTTGAATTTTTCATTTGGTCTGATCGCACCATTGATGGTTGCCTACGTACTCCCGTGGTTGAGGGAGATTAGGTCTTTCGTAGTTCACGCTTTGCCTAATTGGTTTGATTTTTTTATTTTTTATTTTTGATTTTTTGATTATTTACATGCATGGAAAATAAAAGGCATAACGCTAAGAAAGTGATAACGTCCCACCATCTCCTGGAACTAAGACTTTCCTCTGGATCTATATCTTCTTGGCTAGCTGAGGCATGGTAGTGTTAGTTGTCAGTAGCTATGTTGCCTTCGAGGCTTGTGATAGAGGTTACCTCCTGGTCATGAATATCTTCAATCATGGCCGTAACTTGATCGTCTTCTGATTCAGCGTATCCCTTAAGGAGGCTCAAATTAGACTCGTTGCAAAAAGGGATGAACTCTTGATTTCTCGATGGGTTGGCTTCCTCGAGAACTTCACCACCATTTTCTTCATCTGTTCCTTCACCTTTCTCATAGGTTTGAGAGGATTTGAGTATGAAATCACTCTCGAATTGTTGTTGTATTTCTCTCAAGGAACTTTTCTTTTTGGCTTTTTCCATACTGAGAAAGATCAATATTTCCTCGTCATCATCCAGAAGGGTAAAATCAGTAATGTGGTTGCTGGCTTTAGGTAACAAGATATTTGATGGTGGCGGATAAATTTCCTTAGAGGACTCTTTTGTCTCCTCTGTCACTCCCAGCATTAAGATCAGTTCGCCTTGTGTTCTGCCCAGGTCGGTGCTCACAACCGTCACCTCCTTTGAACTGCCTGTCTCGAGTGGACATCTTAAGCTCTGTATTTCCCTTTCGCTTTTTTTGGTCATGGGGACTTCTATCTTCAGTTCTCCATTTTCAATGAGATCCTGGATTTTATGCTTTAGAGACCAACATTCTTCAGTTGTATGTCCAGGTGAGTTAGAATGGTATAGAAATATCTTGGTGGAATCATACCTTTTCATCTCTGGCTTGGCAGGGGGCAGCAACTCAGTAATCTTTTTCTGCTCAACCAACAGTGCTAACACATTTTTCAACGAGTCCCCCAAAGGCGTGAATACCCTTCTCCGCCTACTCTCCCCGACTCTCGGTGCCGAAGGATTTTGAGGGTTTGTTAGTGTTCGGAATGTTGCTTGATATTTCCTATTTGGGAATTCGCATTCCTGCGGACGATTTTTCCTTTGGCAAGATCTTCTAGTAATTTTATCATTCCTCCTTTCTGGTCCATTCAGCATGCTTTGATCTTCTTCATTTAGCTAGCTGATCTTGGAGGGAGATAGGCTTACATTCTGAATAACCTCCTTTTTTTCTTGGCTTTCTGATAGTTGAGTGAAAATCTGCCTTATATCCTGATGTTGGCGCACTATCAGATTAGCCAACAGAGTTACTTGATGCTGGATCGTATCTAATTTTTTCATCACTGTTATACCCTCCTCTGAATTTTCCAACTCTAGGACATTTGTTCTGTTCCTTTGGGGGTATTCCTCCATCCTTCGTATGTATTTACGATTTGAATACATTTCATTGCTTCCTGACCCGATCATGTTCACTTTCTCCATATCATGTTGTAACAGAAGGTTGGTGTTGGCATTTGGATGGTCAGGTTGTTGGGCCACAACTTTGCCGCTTTCGATCAGGTTTTGGATTTTATGTTTTAAGGACCAACAATATTGTGTATTGTGTCTTGGAGACCCTGAATGGTAAGCACATCTCTGGTTTGGATTGTATCTTTTACTTCTTGGATCTAGAGGTGGAGCCAGTTCGGTAATTTTCTTCTGCTCGATTAATAACTCCAATACATTTTCCATGGAATCGCCTAGTGGAGTGAACACCCAATTTTGTGTTCTTTCAAATTTTCTCTTTCTGTCCTGGCAATAGTTGAATACAACCTGTTGTTGAAATGACAGATTGTCTTCCTTCTTCCAAATAAAGGGACTATGGTTGGGTTTCCTAGCTTGACCATGTAAAATGAGGGATACTTTTTATCGCCTTTCTTAGGTACCCTCATGGAATCACTCGCATAGTTGCCAGACTGTATATGATCGACGAATGTTTCCAAGTCAGTGAGGTCTTTAATCTTGCTTGCTTTCAGGACCATCTCTGCCATTTCGCCATGTTTGATCATCTCTGAGAATGGCTTTCCTATTCCAGCTAGGATCCTCTCATAATAAGGTGCCTCTTGGATGTCTATGAAAGTCATCACCATTTCAGTTTCTGTCATAGGCGAGCTGACCTGTGCTGCAAGACGTCTCCATCTTTGGGCATACTCACGGAAAGACTCGTTGATTTGCTTTTTGACTTTGGTCACTTGATGTCAATCCGGAGCTATCTGAGACTGGAAGTTGTATTGGTTTAGGAAAGCATAAGCTAGCTCTTCCTAGCTATGGATTTGCATTGTCAAGTCAGGCATACCATGTCCTAGCCTCTCCAGTGAGACTCTTTTGGTAAAGCTGCATTATGAGGCTTTCATGTTCAGCATAAGGCCCTAGCTTGCCAATGTATACTTTCAAGTGCGTATAGGGATCGCCTGCCCCATTGTACTTTTCAAACTCTGGGACTTGGAATTTGTCAGGATATCTAGCCCCTGGGAATATACAAAGATCTGAATAGGTGACACTTCCAAGGTTTCTAGTCCCTTTGTTGGACTTTGCTTCGGATATTGCCAGCTTCTTGATCTTCCCTTAGATTTATGATTTCAGGGGTTTTGTTGGTCCTTTTACTGGATCGAGGTTCAGGGATCTGCATTTCCCCTTTTCTGTCAACGCTTTAATTGCTACCCTGTGAGGAAAACTCTGTTTGATTGGGCATTGCCTAGTCATGAGTGCTTTTACTTTGTTCTTTTAGGAGGATAGCTAACTCTGTTATTTGATTCTTAAGTCCCTCAAACTCCTTTTGAGATACGGAACCTAATTTATGTTGGGCACTTTCCGCCATGTCGATGGATAGGCTTTGTGCTTTCTTAGATATAGTAATGGGACTACTCTTACCTATGAGATGAGTAGGTAGTTTAGTTTTGATAAGCATTAACAGTAGGTATGGTTTGCAATGTGTTAGTTTTTGGGCTTTTTATCTTCCTGTAAAATAGGGGTCAGTTGTTTTGATGACAGGATAGCATGACAGAATTTGATATTTGTACAATAATGGAATTGACAAGGAATGGAATGATATTTATATTTATTTGATATTTACATGGAATTAAAAGAGGAAGGCATGAAGAGGCTTCCTTTCAGATTTGGTTAATCAGAGGCTGACCTATCTTAGGTTACTCTCGTGGTTTTTCGGAATGAAGGTCCCCAGATCATCGCAATCTACTAGAGGGGAAATTAATCCGGTCTTTCAATTGGAACGGATCTGAGTGGTGCCTTTCCTGAGCCTCGCAGAATTAGCCTTCATTGAGTCCAGTAATCAAACACCGACGGGTTCGCCTCCTGGTGAAGGAATCACACAACATACATTCATATACATCGCGTCTCACCGCATGAAATGATGGCATTGTGCGAAGCACTAATATAAAGTAGTAAATCATTCATTCACATCCATTCAATGTAAAACGCAGCAACCACACACACGCAGATATAAAAGGAAATTTTGAAAAGATTTGAATGTGACCTAAGCCTTCTACTGTCCCCAGCATTGTCGCCACCTGTCGACGTCGAAAAAAAATCCGGTCGATGCTTTGGACCCTGATCTTTCTCTCTTCCTAAGTCTTTTTGTTTTCTACCCTTATTGTCTTGTCTGTTTTATGAAAAAGGGTGAAAAGGTTTTTTAGGAAAAGGCCAACATGTATCATGTTGACGATTTGAACCGTTTTACAGAGTCGCCAGTTGGTAGATTTGAAATGGTTGTACCAACTCAATCGAGATTTGTTTGAAAGTAGGCCCAATTGTTGGACACTATCTAAACTTGATCTTTGAAACTGAAATTCTTAAGTTCGGGGGCTTGGTTAAGTGGGGGGAAGGTGTTAGGCACCCCCCAACTCCAGTGAAAACACGGTACCACATCTTTTCAATATTACCCTTTTTATTTTCAATGTGTGTGTAAATGCTAGAAGAAATTGGGCCTACGTTTGTTTGTTTTGAAAGTATGTATGTGCATCGTTGAACCTATATACGAAAGGTTTGATTTGATTTGTAAAAGTCCTTTTTTAGACAAGATATGAAAATGATACGCTAACATAGGAATTAAAGCATGTCGATACTTCCATTTTATTCTTTTCAGCCTTCGGCTTAATTTAAATGGTGATTGTCGGGCTGCGAAGCATCCTAGACCACAAAAATATAGACAAGTGTCGGTCTTCTCATGGGCATGACAGCCATCAGAGTGACTCTGGCATGACAAACCATTATTTCATTATGTTTGAGACCTTAAACCGTTTTAAGGTCTTTCGGATGTACATTTTTACAGAAAAAACTGGCAGGGTACATTTGTAATGTGGAGTTTGCCCATCGTGAGAATCAGATTCTGATCAGTGTGATCATGAATCCCACGATTCCTAGGCTTTAAGGGGAAAGCCAAAAAAACCTGCACAACTCAAATATGCACAGAAAAGGTATATCTACATCTACATGTCACAAAAACCAAGGATTCAGCAGTCAAATCCTGGCATGCGCATAGCCAAAGCTTCTCGTTCCAATTAGATAGCGATCTAAGGGTCGCGAGGTTGCTTTAAAATGATTAAACTAGAAATAAAGCTAGATTTAAATAAATCTTAGCCACTCTAGCTTCCCTGTTCTGGTTGGACCTATTTTGAACCGTTTGAAAGGTAGAAAGTGCTAGATTTAAAGAAATCTAACTTGCCAGAATTGATATCAGGGTTAATTCATATCAAATGAATATTTACAACAGATATTTAATCACAATGAATAAAGAATATTTATAATTATATATATACGAAAGCTGTAAAGGGCGACGAGTTTCCACTCTCAGGCCCGTACTGGAATGTAAATATATATAAAAACTGTATAGGGCGACGAATTTCCAATCCTATGCTCTGACAGAAATGTAAATATATATATATATATATATATATATATATATATATATAAGCTGTAAAAAGTCACGAAGTAATCCAGGCTTGAAAGAATTGAAATATATATATATATATATATATTATAAAAGCTGTAAAGAGCAACGAATTTATCCAGGCTCGACATAATGGAAATATATATATATATATATATATATATATATATATATATATATATATATAAAAGCAGTAAAAAGGCCACGAATTTTCAATCCAGGCCAAACTGAAATATAAATGTTAATATATACAGTTAATATATATATATATATATTAAAGCAATAAAGACCACGAAGTAGCAATCCAGGCCAAACAAAGTCAAAAAAAATTATATATGTATATTTATATATATAAAAGTAGTAACTACCATAGATTTTCGATCCGGGCTTGACAGAATTGAAAATTAGTATATATATATATATATATATAATCAAATATATACATAATAAAGCCAAAAAGGACACGAGTCAATGACCTAGTCCTGAAAAGTTAGTATATATATATATATATATATATATATATAAAAGCGATTAAAAGCCACGGATCGACGATCCAGGCAGTGCAAATGCAAAAAAACGTATATATATACTAAAATGTACTAAAACGTAAGCAAAAACAGTCACAGAACTGAGTTTCGGGCAAAACCAGAAGATGAAACTTAACGTGCACGTGTATAAATGAGCAATGAAGTAGTAGTAACTTCCTGATCGTAAAAATACTTAAAATGGACTGCTACACGGGCTTTTTGCCACTTGGTAGGCTTTAAATGGACGTTTCTATAAGACCTCAACTTTTATGAATAAAGATTTAATTTTTTTTATATATTATTTTAAAATAGTAAGGTGTTGATTTGATAAATGTGATAAGTTATGAGTGATATGTGCAAATTTTATAAAGTAAGCAAGTTGTCATAAAATATTCGGTTGGTTGGGGAATATTCTTTTTGTCGGAGAATATTCGTACGACGGCGCAATCATTGGTGGGCCCCATAACGAAAAACTGTCGGATGAAAAAAATGACAAGAATGAGCTTTCAAAAAATAACGGCAAGACTTTTATCGTTAAACTGTTAAAATACTTGGTGATAAAGGTACAGTAATACGCGTTGTTACACAGTAGCACACGGTATTGCACAGTATCTTTGATTATTGATTCTTACGTAAGAAGTTACTCAGTATTTCATTCAATAATTGGCACAGTAGTTGCTGCATAGTATCTCATATTATTGATTCAATTATTGTCACAGTATCATCTATACAATATTTTATATTATTAAATCAATAATTATCACGACACAGTTACTCATATTATTTAATATTATTAGTTAGCATTATTGGCAATGTCTAGAAAGTTCTGTCAAGGAAAGGGGTTAGGTTATTTAATTGCATGCCAGTAAGGAGAAATCCTTATCGGAAAGCCCCCTCTTTCCTGGGAACAATCTGGTTGTCAATATTGTGAGTTATAATATTAAATGATGACTGATTGTTGAAAGATTGTGTTAATTAAAGATAAGTGAATTGTGGTGGATATTTATTCAATTTTTGTTATAAATAGAGGAGTTATTATAAGGACCCCCATGTGCCAATTTGTCAAACCATCAGTAGAAATTGATATCAGTTTTTGTTTTATTATTATTATAATAGTAATAAAACAGAAAACTTTTTATTATATATATAAAGTTATTTGTTTTATTAGTACATAAATAGAATATATTATATTATATATTAAGTTTCTGTTTTATTAGAATATTTTATTGCACAGTAACGCATAGTAAGATCAAAAAATCAGACAAATTCTTCGTTCGTGATTCAGTACTGTGCGTCCGTGATTTTTTCCCCTTAAATAATACCCTTGCCATTCTCCTATAAATAGGATGCTTAGTTAAGAAATAAAAATCACACCAGAATCAGAGAATTCTTCCTCTATAATATTGTGCGTATTTCTTTCTAGTATAAGAACACTTTGAGTGTACATTATAGTGAAAGATTTCCTCAAGAATATCTCAGCTATACTAGTAAGATTTACTCTCCTACTAAGGTAAGGGATATTATTTTCGTTCAGTATTCGTAAGGAATATTATTTTCTTCCATACTCTATAGTATGTAAGTGATATTATTCCGTTTCATATTCCTAAATC
Organism: Panax stipuleanatus; assembly: GCA_020205555.1. Classification (NCBI taxonomy): domain Eukaryota; kingdom Viridiplantae; phylum Streptophyta; class Magnoliopsida; order Apiales; family Araliaceae; genus Panax; species Panax stipuleanatus. The sequence continues at coordinate 3,289,306 of CM035118.1, forward strand.
TACACTTACTATGATAAGTATTGCTTCTATAATCCCTAAAATGATTATATTTTTTCTTGAATTTTGCGCTTCGTCTAATATCATTCCACTGAAATATTGGTCTGAATTTTCTTATCAAATTTTAATATTTTCATGTCGAGGTACTATTCATATGGGTTACTATTTATACGTACGGTACTATTTATACGTACGATACTATTCATACGTACAGTGCTATTCATACGATACTATTTATATAGTACTATTCACGTGTACTATTCATGAGGTACTATTCACGTCAAAATTAATTTCTTTTCTGTCTAAATTATTTTTGATATATGAATATCATTTTTGAATTTTGTTCCACAATTGATTATCGTATTGACAATTTGAATATTCTTGAACTCTAGATAAATTAAATTACAAATCTCTAATATTTATCCTTGATCTCACTTGATTGGTTCTTTATTTCATTTTTCATCATCCTCAGTCTTAAATTGTGATAAAAGTTATCTTTGGCATGTAGTGCAAATATGAACTGTTGATTAATGAATATCTTTGGCCCGTAGTGCAAAGATGAACAGTTGATTGATGAATATCTTTGGCCCGTAATGCAAAGATGGACAGGTGTTTGGCATGATCATGACTATTGGTGATACAAATGAATATCTTTGGCCCGTAGTGCAAAGATAAATTGTTGATTGAAAATAACTATTGATTGGTGTTACAGGAATAAAATATTGATGATGGACTTTTAAATTATAGAAAATAGTAGACATCATTCTCTACTTAACTCTTCTAAATGGATTGCTATTTTCCACTGCAGTTGTTGATCTAAAACTTGTTGTCCATAATATTTTATCTGATTTGTTGAAGGCTAACGAAAATTTATTCTTCATTATCTTAGTCATAATATTCTTTACGGGGCTAGTTGAGCTCACCTTTTTCTTCCATTGTTCTATTCAAAAAATGAGAATATCGCGGGAACTAGCCGGGGAATGGAGTGATGGTCCGAGATAGAGCTGTAGTAGTCCTCACTATTTTGTAAAATATTGTGATAATGATTGTAATGAGGACTTATTTGAGTGTTTATATTTTTCGTATTATATACGATCTGTTTTGAAGCTCACAGTTTGTGTGGTCGTAGTTTGCACGATCGTTTGTTATAAGAAGATTTGTATTCGAATTCTGTACCATGTATTTGGCCACTCAGAATGGGTTGTGTGAACCTATTTTGGGGGTGTCACAGTTCCCACCGTTCAATTTTTGGTATGTGATAGTATATGAGTATACCTACGTGTTAGAGTGATAAAATCTGGATTTGGAGTACCAAAAGTTGTGCTAGAAAACGAAATGGGCGAAGTTTCAAAGCGTTTTCTATTTTTCCCTCTTTTTTTGGCAACGGGGCACTTGTATTTAAAGACCCGATGGAAGCAGGCCTACCCGCGACAGCTGCAAGTATATCTATGGCTCCATGTGGCAGGGCCCACATGGTGGGTCTCGTCGTCTCGAAGTACGTGCACTCCGAGCAACGAGATGTCAGGTTTAAAATTTTCTAACTTTTGATCGGAGCGTCCGTTTGAGGCGTGCTATACCGTTTCAAAAATCTCTTTCCGAGGGCGTCACAATGACAAAGGACTTAATGTTTTCCAAGTCCAAGAAAATGGGTTCATAACGGGGTCTTCGTTTCTTTGCAGTTTGTCCGTTGAGCTGTATTGTGTTATTTTCATTTGGGGTCAATAAAATGGCTCTTTCTGACCTTCATTGCATCAATTTGCCATTATTTTGACCAAATTGGATTCAAGTTGGTAAAATGACCGTTTTGCCCCTCCAGGGGTTGCCTCTTGTACCGACACGGTCTTCGACTGATTTCTCGAGGTTGTGTCCGAGGTTTTGATCCTAGCTTACTCTGTTCGTCCTCAGGGTTGTCTCTGAGGTTGCTTTGTCCTCCCATGATTATCTCTGGGAATTATGTGATACTTCGGGGTTGTCTTCGAAGGTTAAATTGATGTCCCGGTGTTGTGGTCGGGGCTCCTGTACCTCCCGGGTTGTGATCGGGGCTTGACTTGACATCCCATTTTTACCGGGGTTTGATTGACGTCCCGGTATAGTGACCGGGGTTGAGCTTGACATCCCGGGGTTGTGGCCGGGGCTGCTTGAGATCCTGGTATTGTCACTAGGGCTTCACTTGACATCTTGGGGTTGCCGGGGTTTAACTTGACATCCCGGTATAGTGCCCGGGGTTGAGCTTGACATCCCGGGGTTGTGACCAGGGCTGCTTGACATCCCGATATCATCACTGGGGCTTCACTTGACATCCCGGTGTTGCTGGGGTTTGACTTGACATCCTAGTATAGTGACTAGGTTTGAGCTTGACATCCCAGGGTTGTGGCCAAGGCTGCTTGACATCCCGGTATTGTCACTGGGGCTTCACTTTACATCCCGGGGTTGCCGGGGTTTGACTTGACATCCCGGTATAGTCACCGGGGTTGAGCTTGACATCCCGGGGTTGTGGCCGGGGCTACTTGACATCCCGATATTGTCACCGGGGCTTCACTTGACATCCCGGTGTTGTCGGGGTTTGACTTGACGTCCCGGTATAGTGACTGGGGTTGATCTTGACATCCCGGGGTTGTGGTCAAGGACTGCCTTACATCCCGGTATTATCACTGGGGCTTCACTTGACATCCCGGTGTTGCCGGGGTTTGATTTGACATCCCAGTTGTAGACACTCAAAATTTTGCTTTCTTTATACTAACCTTATAGATGGGCAAAAAACGTAATTTTACTTCGGAGATAACCCCGAGGTAGGGCAACAGAATCAGGTCATCACGGAGACAACCCCGTGAAAGATTCAAAGGACCAATGACGTCCGAACATGTCATAAACCGAACGAGGATCGCCAAGTTGAGACAATGTACGCCGAAAACTAACTCAGCCCTCGAAATATGTGTTATCGACGATAAACTAGTTAACTGCCGTCGGGAACCAGAAGATACTTCACAGCTATCAGCATCATCTTCCCAGACCCCGACTCAGTCAGACTCGATTATATCCAGCCGCATTCTGCATAGACCTTCCGAAAGTTTGATCTGGACAGGTCAACTTCCTCCAAACCGGGACCAAAAGAATGCACTTTGAGGCTGCAGGACCCACCTAGCCAAGTCGCATACATATATGCGGCTAGCCTCATACATGTATGAGGCTGGCTCGGACAGATTAAAAGAGCAACATTAGCTCATTTGTAAGGGGAGAGAGATATAATTTTAGAGAGAGAAAGTCACTTTTAGAGAGAGAACCCCCTCGGGTTTGACATATAAACACCAACTTTGAGTTATTTTCTCTTGTTTTGTATCTACTTGGAGCCCCGAGAGTGTTCTAAGTTGATCTCGGGTGATAAAACTGCTTGTTCATGCGTCCCCCAAGGTGAAAAACACTTTTTTTTGCTATGTTAAATTTTGTTCAATATACTAGATTGATGTTATATATTGTCTAAATATAGTTAAACTTGTTGTTTTCTAAGTATATTGTGTAATAGTTGGGAGATATTTAATTTCTATTGGTTATATTGTACATATATTATTGGAAATCAAGTCTGGAGGCTAGATCTACCAAGATCTAAGCCGCATCTAGCCTTTTGAGTGGTTATTATAAGCATGATGCTTTAACCCGTATGCCAGATCGGCTTAGATACACGGTAGATCTACTTGTTTTACCGCTTTATGTAAGTCCCGACCACTCCGTTGAGCCCGAGATCTATATCTAGAGGTGAGGAGAGTCCTACACTCTCGTGATGGGGTTTTCAATTGATGAAATGACCGAATCTTGAGTTTAAGACGTTGTATATATGTTTATTTCAATAAATGTGAGCCTATTAGATCTTAACTAGATTCCCACGATGGACATTTTATTCACTTTGTAATGTTTAAATAACGTCGAAATATTTTACATGTAATATTTGGATCTTGAAGACGAACTCGAGGGGTTAGTCCTGAGAAGTCGGATTCAAGATCCCGTGATAGTGAAAACTTTAATTGTGGGTGCTCGGTTTCATCGAGATGCGTTACATGCCCGATGATGATCCGACCTTTTTTGGCACTTTTTACATGCATATCATCAAAATAATTTCTTATAAAACCACAAAGAGTTCTCAATCATAATAAAGCAATATGGGGTAGATCACTTTATGAACGTAAAGATAAATAAAAGAAAGTATCGAAGTCCTCGATTCCTAATCGGGCAAAGGATTTGAACACCTTGCTTTCCAAAACATCATTTTAATTCATACATCTTGTTAAAAATGAACTTTTTGTCTAATCAAATCCTTCGTATCAAGGTGCAAAAGAGGTACATCACTACTTTCAAATAAACCAAAATAAAGACTTAGAATAAAAATGAATAAAGCTTTCAAAATAAAACACAAACGCACACACACACACACACTTTATGCACAAAAAATTAATAAGATACGGTACCATGTTTTCATAGGAATCGGGGGGTGCCTAATACCTTCCCCCCGCTTAACCTAGCCCCCGAATTTCACGAATCTCGGGTTTCAGATCAATCTTATGGAGTCACATATTGGACCATATTGCAAAAACTATTAAAACTCGAATGAGTTGGTACATCTATTTAAATCATACTAACTGGCGGCTCTGTTTCATTTGGTCCAATTATAAAATAATAAAATCAATCTTTTCAAAGTCGTCGACACTTATGTCGGTACCTGCTTTCCTAAAAACTCACCCTTTGATAAAATCCATAGACATAGCGAATCGAAAAAGGGTAAAACAAACAAAACAAACTTAGGAAAGACGGACTTTATAAATTTTTTCCCAGCGTCGACAGGTGGCTACTCTGCTTGGGATTAAAGAGGGCATAAGCTGCGTTCAATCTTTTTAATTTTCATTCTGCATATGCATCTTGTGTGAATGATCTTTGTGTACTAAATGTTTCGATCTTTAAGCATCTTCTGTATTAGTGCTTCACACAATATATTAGTGCTTCGCACAATGTCATCATAATTGCATACGGTGAGGACATGAATGTATGTGAATGTATGTTGTGTGGTACCTCCATTAGGAGGCAATCCTGTCGATTGTTTATTACTGGACTCCTCTAGGTGTTTCCATTGTGAGGCTTAGGAAAGGCACCACTCAGATCCACTCAAATTGAAAAATGGATGTTTTCATCAATTAAATTGCAAAGATCTGGGAACCAATTTCAAACATCCCATGAGAGTAACCCTAAGATAGGTCAGCCTCTGATAAACCAAACGCGTGGTGTGTCTCTTCATGCCCTATTTAATCTTTCGAGTATATAAATGGCAATCATCTTGAAACTGTCATTTGTACATCTTTTTTATCCTGTCATCAAATCGACCAACTCTTTGTTTCGCTGGAAAAGATTAAAAAATTATTAAACTGAGCGTAGCATATCATGCATCCCGGTCCACCAATATCTAGTCTAAACTAGATATCAGTTTTGTGCAGATAGGTCCTAGAACTCGATTTCGAGCCAAAAAGGCCCGTTCACTGTGACGCCCCCAGAATAGGTCTAGTCAACCCAACCCATTCTGAGTCGCAAAATACATGGTACAAAATCCAAATACAAACTTTTATATCACACGGTCGTGCAAAATACGACCACACAACTGTGAGTGTCAATACAAATTGGTAGAAAATATTAGCATTCAAACTAAGTCCTCATTACAATTATTATCACACTATTTATTAAAAATAGTGAGGACTACTACTGCTCTAACTCGAACCATCACTCTGTCCCCCTACTAGTTTGTGCGACATTCTCATTTCCTGAAGAGGACAATAGATGAAAAGGGTGAACTCAACTAGCCCAGTAAAGAATATTATGACTAAGATAATAAAGAACAATTTATCGTTAGTCTTCAACAAATCAGATAAAATATTATGGACAACAAGTTTTAGATCAATATTTACAGCGAAAATAACAATTCATTAGAAGAATTAAGTAGAGAATGAAGTCTACTATCTTCTATGATTTAAAAGTCCATCATCAATATTTTATCCCTGTAACATCAATCAATATACATCTCGAATCAAATATTCATCTTTGCACTACGGGCCAAAGATATTCATTTGTATCACCAGTTGGTCATGTTCATCTCAACACCTGTCCATCTTTGCACTACGGGCCAAAGATATTCATCAGGTAATCATTCATCTTTGCTCTACAGGCAAAAGATATTCAGTTATATCACCATTTAGAACTGAGAATGATGTAAAACATTTTAAAGAACTGAATCTAGCGAGATAAAGGACAAAGATTAAGGATTCGTATTTTAGTTTATTCAAGTTTAAAAATACTCCATAATAATACTTTGTGGAGCAAAATTTAAGAATAACGCTCGAAACTTGGATCCAATCAAAGATAGGAATCTTAATAGACCATTTGGATAAATAGAAGAAAATTTAATTTTTCGGTGAATAGTACCGTATTTGTGAATAATGCCGTATACGTGAATAGTAACCCCGATATGAAAAAGATAAAAATTTATAAGAAAAATCATACTTCGTGATTAGTACTCGTGAATAGTATCGTATTCGTGAATAGTGCCGTATACGTGAATAGTAACCTTGACGAAAAAAAATAAGAATTTCACAATAAAATTCATGCCAATATTTTGATATAATGATATTGAGAAGATTAACATCATTTACGAAAGAAAATAACATCTCTTACGACTGTTGAACGAAAATAATATTCCTACGAATATTGAACGAAGATAATATTCCTTACGAATATCGAACGAAGATAATATTACTTACGAATATTGAACGACAATAAAATTCTTTACGAATACGAAAAATAATATCGTAAGAGACTATGAAATAAATAATACCCCTTACGAAAAAATAATATCCTTTACCTCAAAAGAACAGTACTTCTGACTGAAATTTCAGGTATAATGCTGAAGGAAACTTGCACTGAATAGCAATACTCAAAGTATCTAAATACTCACAAAAATACGCTCGATATTATAGAGAGAGAAAACTTCTGATTCTGGTGTGATTTTCAATTCTAAACTAAGCATCCTATTTATAGGAGAATGGAAGGGTACTATTTGAATAAAAATCACGGTTTGCACAGTGAAAAATTTTGGACGAATTTACGGGCGCGCACTGACGAAAAATTTGATTTTACTATTCATTACTGTGCAATAAAATATTCTAATAAAACAAAACTTTAAATAAAATATAATATATATATATATATATTACCTGCCGTATAAGGTAGGTAATTATAATATATATATATATATATATATATATATATATATAATACTCCCTCCCCCATACGTTTCCTCCCCCCCACCCCATTTTCATTTTATCCCACATGTGGGCCCCACCCCACATATCACTTTCACACACATATATAATATATATATACTGAATAATTTTATACCGATTATTTTAAAAAATAAATAAGTGGGGGTACATATAATAAGCCAAATTTACAACAAATACTTCAATAAAAATCTCTCTATTTATCTCAATTCTCTTGGCTTCACAAAACTCATTTTTAATAACATTTTTTTTCAACATTAATATTATAATTCACAATATTAACATCCAATACTGATAAAAATACCTCAGCCCTAATTCCTTCTTTTATATCCACAAAAATAATTATTTTCTTATCATATAAATCAATAATTAATCATTCACAAATAATATTACAGAACTACAATATTGACAACCAGGTCGTTCCCAGGAAAGAGGGGGCCTTCCGATAAAGATTTTTACTGGCGCGCAATTAAATAACCCCTCCTAGACAGAACTTCCTTAGACATTGTCAATAATGAAATCTAATAATATTATTCAAATAATATAAATTATTGATTTGATAATTTGAAATACTGTGCAATGACAATTATTGAATCAATAAAATATCATATAATTATCAATGTAGCAATTATTGAATCAATAATATAAAATATTGAACAGTAATTACTGTAACAATTATTAAGTAGTAACTTCTTACGTAATAATCAATAATTAGAATTACTGTGCAACACCGCGTATTATTGTATTTTAACCACCGGGTATTTCAACAGTTTTAACGGTAACAACCCCGCCGTTATTTTTAGAAAAACTTATTCTTGTCGTTTTTTTCATCCGACAGTTATTCGGTTGTGGGGCCCACAAATGATTGCGCCGTCGTACGAATATTTCCGACAACAAGAATATTCCACGACCAAACGAATATTTCCCGACAACAATGAGTATTTTATTACCACTTGCTAACTTTGAAAAATTTGCACATATTTCCCATAACTCACCACATTTATCAAAACAACACCTTACTGTTTAAAAACAATATATAAAGAAAATTAAATTTTTATTCATAAAATCTGGGGTCTTACATTCACCACGAATCAAAATGGCTTAAGGAAGTTCATCAGAACCCATCCCGGTATCTCGAGAAGAATTCGAGGAGTTTAAGAAATAGATTACTGAGATGACCACCCTATTAAGAGAGTAGTGTAAAGTATCTCAAGAACCCAAATTGAAGAATCAGACTGAATCCTCCGCTTAGGGAGGAGTCCGAACACTAGGAAAGGATAATGATACTCGGGCATCTACCCTAGTGTCCCCACTCAACGTCGAAATAGCCAAGGAGGACCCAGTCCAAAAGATGACATGGGAAATAGTAGACCTTTAAGAGGACGGAGAAACATGAGACATCATGAAGAAGATCCAATAGATGGAGGATGCTATCCGATCTATGAAAGGGACAGGGTCCCACAGAAGTGTTAACTACTCCGACCTCTGTATTTTCCCAAGGGCCAGATATCCCGATAAATTTGAAGTCCCGAAATTTGAGAAATACAACGGTTTAGGCGACCCTTACACCCATCTGAAGGTATACATAGGCGAGTTAGGATCTTACGCTGAGGATGAAAACCTCAGGAAACTATTCCAGAAAAGCCTTACCGGTGAAGCCCGAACTTGGTACGCTCGAATAGATAATTCCAAAGTCAGAGGTTGGGAATATTTGGCCCATGCATTCCTTAACCAGTATAGCTTCCAAACCCAAATGGCACATGATCGCTACCAAGTGACCAAAGTTAAGAAACTAAGCAATGAATCATTCAGGGATTACGAGTAGAGGTGGAGGCACATAGCAAACCCCGGTTAACCCGTCAATGGATGAAGCAGAGATGATGATGACGTTCATCGACATCTAAGAAGCGCCTTATTATGAGAGTGTCCTAGTGGGAATAGGCAAACCCTTCTCCGAAATGATAACACATGGGTAAATAGCAGACATGGGTTTGAAGTCTGGTAAAATCAAAGACCTCACGGCCTTGGAAGCAGTCGCTGAACATATATAGTCTGGAAACTATGCGAGCGCTCCCAAGATGATACAAAAGGAAAGCGATGAAGATGTATCCTTTGTTTCACAGGGGCAATCTATGAGGCCCGACAATAGTCCCTCTACCTGGATGATGGGAAGCGATCTTCCACAGCAACAATAGGCTACATTTAACCAAAGCAAGGATAGACAGAGAAAATTTGAAGAACAGAAACTAGAGTGTTTACTCCACTATACGATTCCCTCGAGAACGTATTGGCCTTATTGATCAACCACAAGAAAATTACTGATTTGGCTCCACCTCTAGATCCAAAGAGTAACCGATATGATCCAAGCGAAAGATGTGCTTACCACTCAGATTCTCCGGGACACGATACACAAGACTGTTGGTCCTTAAAGTATAAAATCCAAAATCTGATCGAAAGTGGCGATATTATGATTAAACAACCTGACCAACCAGATGTCAACACCAGCCTTCTGCGGTAGTACAATACAAAGGGAGTGAACATGATCGGGTCAGGAAGCGCCGAAATGGATCCAAATCGTAAGTACATACAAAGGATGGAGGAATACCCAAAGGAGCGGAGCAAATGTCTTAGGGTGGATAAGTCCGGAGGATTGTGTGACAGTAAGACAGAAATTGGAGACGATCCAGCATCAAGTAGCTCTATTAGCCAAGATGGTAGTGCGCCAATATCAGATTACAAGAGAGCTTTTCACTCAATCATCAAGGAACCCATAGAAGGAGGAGGTTAGCCAGAATGCCAGCCTATATCCCTCCAAGATAATCCACCTGACTGAAGAAAAGCAAAGCGAGCTGAAAGGGCAAAAAAATTGGAATGATAAAATTACAAGAAGATCTCGCCAGCGAAAAAATCGCCCAGAGGAATGTGAATTCTTAAAGAGGAAATATCAAACAACACTTGAGACACCTGCAAACCACCAAAATCCTACGGCTCCGAGAGTCGGGGAGAATAGGAAAAAAAAGGTATTCATGCCTCTGGGGGACTCATTGGAAAATATGTTTGCACTGTTGATTGCGCAGAAAAAGATCACTGAGCTCGCTCCACCTATGGATCCCAAAGGAAGGCAATATAATCTCAACAAGAGGTGTGCTTAACATTCTGGAGCACCAGGACATGCGAACGAGGGATGTTGGGCTCTGTGACACAAAATCCAAAATCTCATTGAAAATGGAGAGCTGAAGATAGATATCCCCACGACCAGAAAGGCGAGAGGGAAATAAAAAGCTTAAGATTTCCACTCGAGATAGACAGTTCAAAGGAAGTGACGACTATGAGCACCAATCTTGGCAGAACACAAGGTGGACTGGTCATAATGCGAGGAGTGGCAGAGGAAAGAAATGAGTCCCCTAAGGGAATTCCTCTTCCACCGTCAAACATCCTATTGCCCGAAGTTAGCAACCACACTCTTGATTCTACCCTACTGGATGATGAGAAGGAAATATTGATCCTTTCCAATGAAGAAAAGGCCAAAAGGGAAAGTTTCTGGCTAGAAATGCAACAACAGTTCGAGAGAACTTTCAAAGTCAAAACCTCCCAGGACCATGGAAAAGATGAAGGAACATATCAAGGAAAAGGAGGCGAGAGTATCGGCAAAGTTAACCCATCAAGGAATCAAGAGTTCATCCCTTTTTATGACCGGTCTAGTTTGAGCATCCCCGAGGGATGAGATGAATATGGAGGTGATCTAGTTATGACTGTGATTGAAGATGTTCCAGACAAGGAAGTAACCTCTACTGCCCGCATCGAAAGCAACCTGACCTCTTGCAACTGAACTATCAAGCCTCAGCTAACCAAGAATGCGTAGATTCAGAGAATACGATTGCGAGTTCCAGGAGATGTTGGGATGGTATCATTAGCATTATATCTTATTTTATGCTTTATGCATTATTATGTTATGCTTTGTTTATGTAAAAAAAAAGAAAAAGAAAAGAAAAAAAGGAAAAAAGAAAAAAAAGAAAAAAATCAATCTTATAATATCCTTTGCGTGAACTACGTAAGACCTGATCTCTTTTCAAAGGAGTATGTAGGCAGCCAGTAATGGCGCGGTCTAACTATTACAAAAGTCAGAAAACCCTTTTCAATAATTAAGTAATTACAAGATGCGACTCTTCAACAACTCATCAACCCTGAGAGTGCGAGAAGACTTGATCTTCTTTTGACCTACAGAAGTGCGTTAGTGGCTATCGTGACAAAGTCTATGTCATATCTGACGACCTGTTCTCTGAGATAAAAGCCACAAATCAAGCCTTACAAATCAAACCAAGCTTAGTTAAAACTAATACATCAAAAACCAAGCCGAGCTCTTATATCCAATTTAATGGAATCCGAAGGCCTCTCAACATCAATCATCAAAGCCAAAGCTATAACATGAATTGAGAAACACATCGATATATCAAGTATGATCATCAGCGATGACAGATTCAAACCAGGGCGATGCAAAATACAGGGAAGATTACCACAAATAGCGATTCAATGAGACGAAGTAACTATTTGATGACCTCTAAGGACCTTCAAAGAGCTGACACCCTCAACACAAGCTTTCCTCAAGTCAAAGGAAAAAGGGGCATCAAATCCAAGTGCACCTATAAGTAAGAAGTGAGAATTTGGGGCACCCAAAAGTCAAAGCTGTTCACCATGTGGATCATAAGGTAGAAGATTCTTACGATCTTGGCATCTTCTCAGCCCATGAGTCAAACACAACAAAGCGACTACTCCAGACAACAAGCAAGAATGAAGAAATTTCTGAATTGAGGACAACCTGATATTGGGACCCTAACAATAACTCGAAACTGGGCAATGTCGGTGACAACGACAACTAGACACTGGGGCATTTTTCGACCATCCCAAAAGGGAAAATGTAAGCGACACCTATAGCGCGATATTTTCAACATGTGATGTCATCATCAAAGCTTATCTTATATCATTTCACTGGCAATCAGGTACGATCATTTGGTCTCTTCCAGTCATAACTTTCTTAGAATACAATGATCCACATGCGAGGTACGACTCTTTCATCCATTTATTTTTTTCTATCTCCATACATTAGCGATGATAACTAGTTTTAGTATAGATCAATCTTGTGAAAAGGTTTTAAAAGATAAGATTTTGTTTAACTTGTTATGAATAGATTAATTCCGATAAGCATCCGTGGAGCGAGAATCAGGAGAACGATTGGAGAATTAAGACTATTCAACCTTTTGATTAGGCACGACATCCTTGTTCAAAGTGCTTTTTGGAGCAGAATCGACCTCATATATATAACTGTACTTTGTAGTTACCCTAACTCTTAGTTGTGGGGTATGAAACTATGGCGACATCGATGACAATTAATGCGAAGATAGAAAATAAATGATGGCGAACCTAATATCTCGAATCGTGGCCTGGGTTACTCGAGTAATTAAGCCCGAGGGGTGTCTTTACACCCGGTGCCCTAAAGTCGTCTAGTTTGGGAGTCACCAGCCTAAAGCTCACTACATGGGTAATTTAGTGCCTAAGAAAACGAGCATTGCGAGGAGGTAAATGGCGAGACCTAAGCAGATCCGAATCATGGCCTGGGTTACTTGAGTAATTAAGCCTGAGGGGTGTTTTTACACCTGCTACCCTAAAGCCGTCTGGTTTGGGAGTCATCGGCCTAATACTCGTTACATGGGTAATTTAAGCCTAAGAAAACGAATCTTGCATAGGGTCAGGAAAAGAGCAAATAGATGAGACTGCCTGACTTATCTTAAAGTGTGGCCTTTGTTACTCGAGCAAGTAAACCCGAAGGTGTGTCTTTACACCTAATGCCCTAAAGACGTTTGGTTTGGGAGTCATTGGTCCAAAACTCGTTAAATGGGTAACACTGAATAGCCTAAGAAAACGAGAGAAGTTTAAGAGAGGAGAAAAAAGAAAATTTGGAGTGAAGAAAAAAATTACAAGATAAGAACGAGATCATCTAAAGTCATGGAAGGGAAACCCCTACTAAGGGTTGCGTCAATCATAGTGCACATGTCATATGACGTTAATTCTGCGAAGAATGATATCTAGAGCGAAGACGAAGTATCTTTGATAAAGGGAGATAAGTCTTTTCAATCTAATCTTACTCATGAACAATGACCATGGATGCTTAAAAGTTTTCTTGCGATTTCATAACTTGTTAAATAAAAATATTCCTTAAGATAAAAGATATAAAAAATAACCTTGAGGTTAACGACTCACAACTTGCTTAGAGAAAAATTCATTTTCATACTCAATTTCAAGATCTTTAGCGATAAGATAAAAATACAGCGATTACGAGTTAAGTGGCAAACCCGATGAGCATTCAATTTTATGAACTTTAACTTCATATGCCTCATTGATGAGATTATACTAATTTTTATCAAAGTTATCCCTGACGGCCCAAGCCGTCAAGCTTTTGGTGCATTTTTTATTCGTCTGATGTGCAGGATATTGCTCACTCTTGACGTGATCAACAAAGCGAGTTTCTTACATTAATCCCTGGTAGCAACATGCGAAAAGACTGAGGCATTTTGCGATTCAATGAAAAGGGAAGGAGCCTAAGGCAGGACCAAGCTTCTCATCAAAAGAAATGAAAGGACTTCTGAAAGAAATTACATTGACATGAGCTTGCAATGACAAAAGAAAGGAAAATTTCCTTGAAGATCCTTACCTGAGAAAAAACAACTCCTCATCTGTAAAACAATATCAAAATACCACATAGGGGTCAATCCTAAGTCACAATTTATAAATACGAATCCATGACATATAATGCATGCATCATGACATTTGCAGTGAATAAAAAGCATTATATATACATCTCTGCGAAATACATAAAACTGTATACATCAAATATCATCTCTGTCCTAAAAATAAAGGTAAAAAGTATAGGGAATGGGGCAGAGCCGCCCGTCAACTAACAAAAGGCCTAGCAAATGAAATCTACATTATCAACCATATCAACCTGCGCCAAGTCCTCCTAAGCCGAGGCCTCTGCGCCGAAGTTCAAATTTGCGTAGTGAAAGGACGGGCCACATCTTCGAAGGACGTCAGCGGCACCCAGGTCATCAGTCAAGCTAGTATCTAATCCAGCGAGGTCATAAGTAAAAAACTCGCCATTTTATAATTTGTTGGCTACAACCTAGTGAAGGCGTCGGCTCAACCCCGATGGTATAATCCGTTGGCTACAACCCAGTGAAGGCATCGGCATAACCCTGATGGTGTAATCCATTGGCAACAAACCAGTGAAGGCATCTGTAAAACCCCAATGGTGTAATCCGTTGGCAACAACCCAACGTAGATCGGCAAAACCCCGATGGTGTAATCTGTTGGCAATAACCCAACGTAAATCGACAAAACCTAGATGGTGTAATTCGTTGGCAACAAACCAACGCAGATCGGCAAAACCCCGATGGTGTAATCCATTGGCAATAACCCAACGCAGATCCGCAAAACCCCGATGATGTAATCCGGTGGCTACAACCCAATGAAGGCATCGGCTCAACTTTGATGGTGTAATTCATTGGCTATAACCCAACGCAGATTGGCAAAACCCCGATGGTGTAATTCGTTGGCAACAATCCAACGCAGATCGGCAAAACCCCGATGGTGTAATCCGTTGGCAACAATCCAATGCAGATCGGCAAAACCCTGATGGTGTAATCCGTTGGTAACAACCCAACGCAGATCGGCTTTACCCTGATGATGTAATCTGTTGGCTACAACCCAGTGAAGGCGTCGGCTCAGCCCCGATGGTGTAATCCGTCGGCAACAAACCAGTGAATACATCGACATGACCTCGATGGTGTAATCCATTAACCACAACCCAACGCAGGTCAGCTCAGCCCCGATAAAGAAATCCATTGGCTACAACCCAGTAAAGGCGTTGGCTTAACCTCGATAACGTGATCCTTATAACTTCATCATAATCTCACATATCATTACATGTTTCACACATAATATTGCATTATCAGATATACCTTGTCATGCATTCTCCGTGTCTAGTAATATTTGTCGTGTTCATTCCATTACATTGCATAAACATGACAAAGAGGGGCATTTGTAGACACACAAAATTTTATTTTCTTTGTACTAACCTTGCAGAAGGGCAAAAACATAATTTTATTTTAGAGATAACCCCGAGGTAGGGCAAAAGAATCAGGCCATCCTGGAGACAACCCCGTGAAATATTCAAAGGACCAATGACGTCTGAACATGTCATGAATCGAACAAGGATCGCTAAACTGAGACAATATCCGTCGGAAACCAACTCAGTAAACCTCGAAATGCGTGCTATCGACGATAAACCAGAAGATACTTCTCAGCTATCAGCATCATCTTCCAGAATCCCGACTCAGTCCGACTCGATTCTATCCAACCCCATTCTGCACAGACCTTCAGAAAGTTCAATTGCGTAGGTCAACTTCCTCCAAACCGGGACCAAATGAACGCATTTCGAGACTACGAGACCCACCTAGGCTAGCCGCATACATATATGCGGCTAGCCTCATATATGTATGAGGCTGGCTCGGACAAATTAAAAGAGCAACATTAGCTCATTTGCAAAGGGAGATAAAGATAATTTTAGAGAGAGAAAGTCACTTTTAGAGAGAGAACTCCTCGGGTTTGACATATAAACACCAACTTTGAGTTATTTTCTCTTGTTTAACATCTACTTGGAGCCCCGAGAATGTTTTAAGTTCATCCCGGGTGATAAAATGCCTGTTCACCGGTCCTCCAAAGTGAAAAAAAATGCTTTTTCTAGCTACGTTCTTTGTAAATTTTGTTCAATATACTAGATTGATGTTATATATTGTCTAAATATAGTTAAACTTGTTGTTTTCTAAGTATATTGTGTAACAGTTGGTAGATATTTAGTTTCTATCGATTATATTGTACATATATTGTTGGAAATCAAGTTCGGAGGCTAGATCTACCAAGATCTAAGCCGAATTTAGCCTTTTGAGTGGTTATTAAGCATGATTATTTAACCCGTATGCTAGATCGGCTTAGATCCACGGTAAATCTATGTATTTTATCGCTTTATGTAAGTCCCGGCCACTCCGTTGAGCCCTAGATCTATATCTAGAGGTGAGGAGAGTCCTAAACTCTCGTGATGGGGTTTTCAACTGATGAAACCATCAAATCTTGAGTTTAAGACATTATATATATGTTTATTTCAATAAATATAAGCCTAGGAATCCCGGGGTTGAGATCTAATGATTAGATCTTAACTAGATTCCCACGATGGATCTGATATTTTATTCATTTTGTAATATTTAAATAACGTCAAAATATTTTACATGTAATATTTGGATCTTGAAGAAGAACTTGAGGGGTTAGTCCCGAGAAGTCGGATTCAAGATCCCGTGATAGTGAAAACTTTAATTGTGGGTGCTCGATTTCATCGAGATGGCTTACATGCCCGATGATGATCCGACCCTTTTTGGCACTTTTTACATGCATATCATCAAAATGATTTCTAATAAAATCACAAAGAGCTCTCAGTCATAATAAAACGATCTGGGGTAGATCACCTTATGAACATAAAGATAAATAAAAGGAAGTATCGAAGTCCTCGATTCCTAGTCGGGCAAAGGATTTGAAAACCTTGCTTTCCAAAACATCATTTCAATTCATACATCTTGTTAAAAATGAACTTTTTGTCAAATCAAATCCTTCGTACTTAGGCGCAAAAGAGGTACAACACTACTTTCAAATAAACCAAAATAAAGATTTAGAATAAAAATGAATAAAGCTTTCAAAATAAAACACACACACACACTAACTCACACACACACACACTTTATGCACAGAAAATCAATAAGATGCGATACCGTGTTTTTACGGGAGTCGGGGGGTGCCTAATACCTTCCCCCCGCTTAACCTATCCCCCAAATTCCACAAAACTTGGGTTTCAGATCAATCTTATGGAGTCACATATTGGACCATATTGTGAAAACTATTAAAACTCGGATGAGTTGGTACATCCATTTAAACCATACCAACTGGCGGCTCTGTCTCATTCGGTCCAATCATAAAATAATAAAATCAATCTTTTCAAAGTCGTCGACCCTTATGTCGGTACCGCTTTCCTAAAAACTCACCATTTGATAAAATCCATAGACATAACGAATTGAAAAAGTGTAAAACAAACTTAGGAAAGATGGACTTTATAAATTTTTTCCCGGCGTCGACACCAGTGTTGTGACCAGGGGTTGGCTTGACATCCCGGTGTGGTTGACGGTGTTGTACCTCCCGGGGTTGTTCTCCATAGTGGAAAAAGACGCTTTTGCCCTCCTGTATTGTTAGTAACAGAAAACCAAAATTTCAAGTGTCTACAGGTATGCATGCATTGTTTTGATCAGTTTATTTAATATTTTTAGGGATTTGTTGTCTGATAGCTTTATTATGTACTATAATATAGTTTTGTTTGTTTAGTCCACTATTTATATGACTAATTTAAAGTCCCACTTCTTAAAGCATAAGTCCCACTTGTTATACGATTTATTGTCTGATGACTTTATTATGTTCTTTTGGCATACTCATTGTCTGATGTTTGGTCCCCTAAAATCTGATTTTACTTACCATGATTTTTTTCTTATTCAATCATTTTTTCCTCATCTTTTTAATGCAAAATGTCTGTGAGGGTAGTATTTAATTATGGTGTGACTTTTTAATTGAAAATGATAAAGGTAAACAAACTAAAAATGCTAAAGGGAAACAAACTAAAAAGGATAAAGGGAAGCTTGATGAACCTGAAAGAAAAAATAAAAAAATTGATAAAGGTAAAAGGAAAATTGATGGCAGTGTTAAAAAACATACAAAATGTCAGTGAAAATAAATAAAAAATATGGTACTAAAGATGATGGTGAAGAATCAGACCATCCTTCTTAGATTGATGCAGATCTAGAGGGGGGCTGGGGATGATGATATATTCGAAGAAGGGCCAAAAAAATCAAATCATGAAAAGATAAAAGATATTTTTGTAGAAGATTGGTGGAGTGATATTGTGGGAGAAGGGAAAGAGGCATCAAGGAAGAGATTTGTTCTATTTGATGTTGAGGACAACTTGGAGGGGGATGGGTGTATGAAATTTAATGAGGAAACTGACATGGGTAACATAGATTTTAAGGCTGACATGGAGTTCACAAATCATGTAATATTTAGGAAAGTGTTAGTTGATTTTTCTGTCAGTAGGGGGTTTAACATAAAATACATTCAAAATAACAAAAAAAAATTAACTGCTAGGTGTAAAGATGAAGACTGTCCTTGGAGGATTCATGCATCACTAAAACAAGGTGAACTAACTTTCAAAATAAAATCAATTGGGTAGGGAGGATAACACATGTGCTGAACAGTATAAGAATCATCTAGTTGGCAGTAAATATTTGGCTAAAAAATACATGAATGACTTCAGAGATAATCCTAAGTGGGAATTGGAAGCTTGGAAGAAGAAGGCACAAAAAGAATGTCATTCAAGTATTAAAAAACCATCCCTATATAGGGCTAAAAGAAATACATTAGAAGAGATAACTAGTGATGTAGGAGAGCTGTATAACAGGTTGGTGGATTATGTGGAAACAATGAAACAATTGAACCTTGACATAGTCTTCAAATTTTGCAGTGAGGGTGTTGCTGAAAGACCTAGTTCACTTCCTGTTTTTCAGAGAATGTAAATAAGGCTTGCATCATCCAAAAATACCTTCTTGGTTGGGTTTAGACCAATTATAGGATTAGATGGATGTTTTCTGAAGAGGGTATATAGAGGGCAGTTGTTGAGTGCTATAGGAAGAGATGCAAATGATAACATCTTTCCCCTGCAATAGTTTTAGTTGAGATTTAATGTAAGGACAGTTGGCAGTGGTTTCTAACTGTGACACTCCCAAATCTGGGTATTTCATTTCAAGAGGATTTGGTGTTCACTGTCCAATAAAATCACATCTAACTACCCATAAACAAGGATATAAATAAAACTCATAACTAAAATAGAAATCATCCCCTTAAGAGGTTACAACATCTTAAACAAATCAATCCCAGGTAATCAACCTTAATACATTTAATGCGAAAACATAACATAATAAATAAGTCTTAAACATAACATTAGCAAATAACAAATAACAAGTCTTCATCACTTGTTCATCTTGCCTTTATCCTTACTAGTAGATGGCTCGTCAACTCTTTCAACCTTAGCTGCAATGTTATTATGCAAGGGTGAACAAACAATTGCCCACAAGTATAATAATAATAATAATAATAATAATAATAATAATAATAACATGCGAGAAATCAATAGATACTGTATAATAGAAAGCTCGACTTTTGAATCAATATTAGAAAACAAGAATCAAAAGTACATATGAGAGTCATAAGACCATGAAGTATGTTCTAGGTTATCAAGTATTCCTACTTTAAACCTTTAACAGTCATAAGACTATATGGACCTTATTTCTCGTACTTAAGGGGATCAGCCCTTCGTACCATGTATGTGCACAAATATCTTAACGCTATCGTGTAATATAATCCCCTATAATAGGGTTGTTCATCTCAGTTTGACATAAGAGTCCATCAGTCTGCACCAAAAGAATTTTAGTTTAGATAAACTTCAACATTAATTCTAGAATTTAGAACGCTCATCAACTATGGACTAGTTGAATCAATAAGGGTTCGCTAGTCATTCAAGGGTCCAATACAATAATGTAAACGATATTTAGATCGAAGATCGAAGCTCAACTATATACAACTGAATAAACATTGTATAGCCAAAGTATTACTTCTAAAGAATTAGAATATCTCATTCGAAATCATGAACTTGAATGAACAAGAATACGAACTTGATCAATATAGAAATATAATTTAAGAACTTGCTCAATGAAAGATTAGAATTATAAAACTTGCGTAACGATAACTAGTCAGGGATGAAAAACTTGCCTCGTGCGTAGATTATACGTTTACTTATTCACGTTCCTCTATTAATCCTACATACTATTTAAAGTCACAATACCAATTAATTATAACATAACTAGCATCATGAGTATATTTTCGTTTAACTTAACTCTAATTATGATTAAATTAACCACGTCCACAAACCTTAACTCTTAAACACATTATTGAACTTCACGAACAATAAGTTTAAGAACACATTCAATTCATCAATTAATCACGTAAAACCATTATTGACACGTTTCTAATTTGTTTTAACATCTCATTACATGATTATTACATTTTCATGTTCATTAGATTAGGTTTAAATTAAATTTTCTGGATTCGAACACTTACATAAATTTTTTTGGGCGATTCTGCTAACCGGCGCTGCAGTACGGCCAAAAGGCCTGGATGCCGGAGCTGCGGCGCCTCCAAAAGGCCTACAGCTGGGCGCGGAAAACCCCTTTAAGAGGCGCTGTAGCGCTGCGTCGCAGAATCAGTTCCTGCAGTTCGCGAAGACCACATAGAACAGAGCCAAAATAGGCCTAAAAACTTCGCTCAAACAACAAATTAATCACACCCATCAGTTCTAGACTTTACAGAAATATAACCCAACCTTTCTCGCATGATTCTAACATTATAAATCACATAATCCATGAATTTAAGAGCCAAAAATTAAGGTTTTTCCTATTTTATCAAAGTTTCTTCAAATTTAATGAAATTACACAATGGATTCGTTATTACACCAAATCAGTCCATACGAATTTCGTTCTTTTCATTTATTGACACATTAACACAAACTATGATCAATTTACAGATTAACATACAATTTAAGCATAAATTTTTATACATATAAGCCATATTCATATATTTTTCTCTGTAAACTCAAAACTTCCTTTTTAATTATAATCTCATGGATAAATTCATCCAAAATTGTTTATAAACATTATATAGTAGATTACACATGCATATTAACGATTATAAACAACTTCTCAACAATTTAACCATGAAAATTCAATTTACAAAGAACTAAAATCAATTTCAATGGAGAAAATTCAAGAGCATGAACTACAACTTGAGATTAAGAAATTACCCTTGATTTCTTGTTTAGATTAGACAAGATGATAAAAACTCTTTTTTAATTCTCCAACCTTTCTTCTTTAATATCAAATTCTCCCCGGGTGAATCGAATACCTTGATCTATGAGCCTCGCTCAAAATTTTCTCCTTAACCTCTGGTACTAGCGGAACCCAAATTCTTCCTTCGAATCTCAATAATCCTTTTGTATCAACTTTGAATTTCACTACATCACCTTCAGATATTCTTTTCCTGATTTTCTCACATTCCACATCCTGAATTTGTGCTTTCTTAACCTTATTCACTAAAGTTGGGCCGGTTCCCACTTGGAATAGTTTTTCGTTGGACTCCTTTAGATATTTCACCTACAATTCCAGCTTCGTCATCGCTGAGATTAGTTCTTCCTGAGTGGTTAACAATATCAATTTCTCCTGACCCTTTCTGCTTAAGGCGTCGGCAACCACATTAACTTTACCCGGATGGTATAAAATCTTACAGTCGTAATCGTTAATTAGTTCCAACCATCTCCTCTGACGCATATTCAAATATTTTTGTGTGAAAATATATTTCAGACTCTTGTAGTCTATATATATCTCACATTTCTCCCCGTAGAGATAGTGCATCCAGATCTTCAAAGCAAACATTACCGCCTCTAACTCCAAATCATGGGTCGGATACCCCTTTTCATAGTCCTTCAATTGACGCGACGCATACGTAATGACTTTTTCGTTCTGCATAAGCACACAACCTAGTCCTTTATGCTATGCATCACTGTATACCACAAAATTTCCCGTGCTATCCGAAAGAGACAACACAAATGCCGTACTCAACCTCTTCTTCAACTTTTGGAAACTTTCCTCACACTTCTCCGTCCAAACGAACTTCACCGCTTTCCTAGTCAAATTCATCAACTGAGTCACAATTTTAGAAAAGTCCTGAATGAATCTTCTGTAATAACCTGCCAATCCTAGAAAACTCCTTACTTCTGAAGGTGTCTTCGGTTGATCCCAGTTCATCACAGCTTCAACCTTTGATGGATCTACCGAAATTCTGTCCTTGTCAATCACATGTTTGAGAAATTACAAACGCTCTATCTAGAATTCACATTTTAAAAACTTAGTGCACAACTTCTCTCTTCTTAACGCCTCCAATGTCACCTTCAAATGCTCTGCTCCTCTTTGGTTTTGGAATACACCAGAATATCATCGATGAATACCACCACAAATTTATCCAAAAATGGTTTAAACACTCTGTTCATTAGGTCCACAAATGTTGCAAGAGCATTCGTTAGACCAAATGACATCACTAGGAACTCCTAGTGACCATAACGAGTCCTGAACGCTCTTTTTGGTATGTCCTCTTTTCTCACCTTCAACTGATGATACCCACTCCTTAAATCTATTTTTGAGAAGTATCTAGCTCCCTTTAACTAATTAAACAAATAATCGATCCTTGGCAACAAATACTTATTCTTAATCGTAACCTTGTTTACTCTCTGTAATCAATGTAAAGCCGCATTGATCCGTCCTTCTTCTTAACAAATAATACCGATGTTCCCCATGGCGATACACTCGGTTGGATATACTTCTTGTCCAAAAGTTCTTGCAATTGCACTATCAATTCTTTCATCTCCACCGGAGCCATACAGTACGGGGCCTTCGATATTGGGGCAGTTCCTGACGTTAAATCGATCACAAATTCCACTTCCTTATTTGGCAAAAATCCTGGAAAATCATCTGAAAGTACGTCTACAAAGTCTCTAACGACAGGTATCTCCTCTAGTTTCGCACTCTCCTTTCGAGTTTCAACTATGTAGGCTAAATACCCTACACAACCTTGTCTCAACAACATCCTAGCTTGCATCATTGTCAGACAACTCGCTTGTCTAGGCGACCTGCTGCCATAAAATACTACCTTTAATGAGGTCATAATGTTAATACTCTTCTTTTGGCAATCAATTATCGCCCCATAATTGAATAACCAATCCATTCCCAAAATGACGTCAAATTCCCCAAGTTTAATGGGAATTAAATCCATAATCATCACGTTTCCCTTAATATCCACCCTACAGTTCTTGTGTACAAATCTAACAGAAATTATTTCTCTATTCGCAATTTCTATGTTCGAAGGGTAATCTAATTCCTCCTTAGGCAATTCTAAATTCTTAGCAAAGTCATTGGATATAAATGAACAAGTAGCACCCAAATCGAATAATACATAAGCATTTATATCATTGATCGGAATGATACCTGACACCATATCCCGTGACTGCACAGCACCCTGCACGATCATATTAAAAGTCCTGGAGGTGGGTTGGTTTGACGGCGTTGATCCAGTGATAGTCAGAGTGCTACCACCGTTGTTTCCCCTACTTCCACCTGCTCCGGCTCCTCCTACTGCCTTCTTAGGACAATACCGAGCCAGATAATCTCTTGACCCGCAAATGAAGTAAGCGCTATTCTTAGGATTAGTGCAATTTGGTGCTATGTGACCCTCCTGGCCACAATTGTAGCAAACCCTCTTCCCCTTCATGTATACCCCCATGTGATTCTTTCCACAGGTAGTAAAGGCCTCCACCATCATCTTCTGATTTCCTTGTTTATTCCCAGTAGATATACTATCATTCCACCTTCTCTTCTGACAGTTACCACCACCAGTATTGCTGCCACTAGCCTTGTTGTTCTCATTTTCATTCTTCTTCTTTTGTTCCTGATTATACTTTGTCAGAGCATCGCCGATGATTGCCTTCTCCAAAACTGCTGCAAAAATGTTCAACTGGAACATTAAAATCTTACTATACAACCAAGGCTTCAATCCCTGCTCAAACCTCCTAGCCTTCCTTTCATCAGTATTGACCTGATAAGTTGTAAACCTTGCCAACTCGTTAAATTTTGCGGCGTACTCTGGCACAGACATGTTACCCTGCTTTAACTCCAGGAATTGGACCTCCATCTGATTTCGAGAGCTCGTCGGGAAATACATCTCGAAGAATATCTCCTTGGACCTATCTCACGTTGTGACGCCCCCAAATTCGGACCGCCACAGTCTCGAATTCGGTTCGTCACGTTCTAATTTCTAAGATAATAATAATATCTTCCGCAACAAAAATACACTTACGAATAGATTACATTTATTTAATATAACCATTCATGTTCCAAGGTTTCGTAACTTAAACATCTCTTACATCTTAAACATAGCTTAAGCATACATAATCTTAACTAATACATAATAGAATAGAATCTTATTACAATCAACATGAAAGTTCTACATAATTAATAAGCTAATCCGTAGCCTTGCCCTTGCCCTTATCAGTGCCCGAGGGTCCGCCTTGCTCTGTCTTAACTGAAATATTTTTAGGAAAAAGCAAGAATGAGCAACAAGTTTGCTCAGCAAGTAATATAGCAATAAGGGGACAATATAGCTTTTAATTTCCAAGGGTATGACAGTAGCTGATAGTTCAAGGGTAGCAAGAAGTATCAATAATTTTTCAACAATAGTTGCTAAGGACAGAAAAATATCAATAAGATTCAAGGTTTAACCTTTTCACAGTTCAAGAATAATAAATACTGAGCAGTCACTAAGGACTATGAACTTCTACTAGAATTAACAGTAATATGCTGATAATCCAATAAAACAAGTACAACAGGTGATCAGCCTAAAGTACCATACGTTATACATATCGTTTAATCGTACTCAAGTGCGCACGTTGGTATCCCGACAATATAATTTTCCCTTAAAAAAAGGGTTGTTCATCTCAGTTAATTATAAGATTTTGCACTAATCAATTGGTTTGGATTGCTTCCAAATTATGATTTAGGTCTAGCCGAATCAAATGGCATAGACCGCTCTTTCAATGTATATAAGAACAATTATAAGTTCAATACTCGAAATCAAAGTTTGAAGAATATAAACAGCTCTATCTTAACTATTTTGTCATAAGATAAGAATCGTACTTTCAATTGTTTACTTGTACAACCAATAACAGTACAAGCTCAAGTAATGCTCAATAAAGAGTAGGGTTCGAGTACTTGCCTTAAGCGTAGTTTACCCAAAGTATAGCTTATCAACACTTTTCGAATCCTATTATAACATATTTACGTATATAGGATACTCATTAGCTACGCACATGATATGCATACTTGATATGTAAGTTATGCACGCGTATATGATTCTAACTTAGTCGTATACTCCTATGCGTAAGTCATTGCGTACTTTACATACACATAACATAAAATCAGTTTATAAGACATTATGAAATCAAATAACATGGTTCCTAATCATTACTTGATAATCATAGTTTGAAATCATAGGTGACTCAACATTTTGAAAGTTTGTAAACACTTATCAAACCTATGATTCTATTGCTAGCATGTTTATTGACATCTGGACATACCACTAAGCATGTATTGCAGATTAAGATAACAATACAAGCATGTATCAATCTCAGTTTACAAATAAAATAATCAGACTTCTCTGCAGGGCGGCGCGGCCGCGCTTGATTTGAACTAGGAAGTGGCGCGGCCGCGCTGCTCCCAGTTCAAACCTGAGTTGATATGCAGAATGCATGGCCTTGCTAGCACACCCACATACATTGATGATGACACATGCATAAATATACATGTTATGATAAGTTTGACTCTTACATCATGCTTTCAACCTAGTCTTAACCATTTCCAACTAACGAGGCTTAACGTGTTTGATTACAATGTTTCTCACGTTTACTCAATATACACATGCAATAAGATCCATAAGCTCCATTTACACATGCTCAAGTTACTCTAGTCATGCATTTCATGTTATATGGTTTCATCTCCTTGAAACTTGTTCTAAACCATGCTCAACTAGTTTACAATGCATAAGACTAGCTAGGCATACATTTCAATCATGTTTAGAGGCACATGAGACCCTATCAAGATGGTCATGAATTTCAGAAAACATGCAAGGTAGTTATTAACCCAAACTAGTTTTTCGAGTCTTTAGTTCTCTTCGAATTCTCACGTTAAATTAATCATGCAATGTAGTTTCACAATTTATATGGCATGCTCATGTATATACATAATCATACTACCTAATCATGCTCACATAGTTTATCAAATTCGTATTGAAAACTCTAAGTTTCTCTTAGAAGGTCATCAACCATTCAAGTATGTAAGGTAAGTCCACATGTTTTATACCATGCTTTCATATATACATAAATAGATCACATAAACATGCTCATAAGTTCATAACTTAAAGTGTTCTTAGTTTGTATTTGAAACTCTAAGTTTCTATTAGAAGGTTATCAAAACCATTTAAGCATGCAAAGTAAACATACCATGTTTGATGCTCAAGTACATACATAATCAGACCATATAAGCATGCTTTCAAGTTCAGAATTTAAAGTGTACATAGTTCATAGAGTCTTCACTTTGAAAACTCAAGTTCCCTTTGGAAATCAAGTTTTGGTAAGTGACTACATGAACGGCCACCTAAACTAACAAGTCAGTGACTTATTTATGCTTAATGACAGTATACTAGCATGCTCCATAAGTCAGAAGGCATAAAAATCATTTTCTGATTATGCAGAAGGGAGTGGCCGCGCCCTATTTGTACTGGGGAGTGGCTCGGCCGCGCCACTCCGGTTCTAGCCAGGAGAGTTCTCAGTTATTGTAGAGCTCTCAAACCAACCTTAAATCTCTTCATGAACATGCTTACTAACTATCACATTGCACATATAACATACCTATATACTTTACTAATCATGCTAGCACCTTATCACATATCAATTCCAACTATTTCTTGCTAATTTCTATAAATTATTGAACTAGAAACTAAGAACACAAGGTATGGTTTATACCTCTTAAGCTTGATTTGGACAGAATTCTCCCTCAATTATCAGATTATGCTTCACTCTTTCTAAAGCAACTTAGCAAGCAATTTAGCAACTTGTTCAATGAAGGGAGAAGCCTCAATTTATAGAAGATTCATTACCCAAAGTTGGGTCTTGCACATTGAATTAAACTAATGGAATGAAGGATAACATGATGGTTAATGGAGAGTAGTTGGTAGAGTTGTTGAAGCCCACTCCCCATTGATGATTAGCTAGAATGCTGATTTTGAGAAGAAGAAGTAGGCTAGCCATTGAGTATACACGTGAATAAGAAATAAGCCATTCATTATGGGACAAGGCCAATAAATCTCAGCAACTTGCAAGTATGAAGTGAAATAATATCATATACTATAGGTTTATATATACCCACATAATATACTTAGGTTAATATGCATATAATATACCATGGTTTTAAATTCATTTGGGTACATACATAGATTTTAATAATATAACAATATTACATGGTAGCAAATTGGGGTACATGTACACACATCAATATATAATCCATGTATATTTTGATAATGCTAAATTATGATTTAATTAGGTAGTGACATACCACATTATCATAAACCTTATTATTTCAATTATTTATATAGTCTAATTTAATATTCCATAAAGTACACACTAATGTATTATACATATCACATGGTTACATAAGTATCATTTATGTAACTCATTCAATTCATTAATCTTACTATATAGTTTCTATATATTATATAGTCACACTAAAGTATCACACTACACTTTATATTATATAGATGTAGTTACTATATAATATATGATTACATAACTTTACACTTAGCAATTAATTGAACAAACATTAACCTTATAATGTTAATTAATTATTTATTTATTAATATGCTATTACTCGTAATAACAATTAATTAACAGCATATTCTTAATTAATCATTCACTTATTAATTCCTTCTTTAATTAAGTAAATCATCATAATTCTCATTATCGTGCCACACAAGGCATTCTTCGAGCTTATCATAAACTCCACATTTTTCTCAATTGTTATGAATTCAATTTGAATTAATTAAATTACTCATCTCATCACACATAAACATTTATATTCAAATAAATATTCGCATTCTTATTAATATTTATTCATGAAATTCACGGTTCTTACACACGTGATTATCCCCTGTTATCCTCTAACCTTATTGGCCAGCCACCAGTAGTTGGCCTCCGATTTTAGCATGCATGTTGCAAAGGCATTCTTCTGATCATCGTTGACCCTTGTAACGTCAAACACCTTCTCCATCTCCATAATCCAGGTTTGAGCTTTAGCCGAATTCATGGATCCCTTAAACTCTGGCGGTCCTACCGCTTTAAAGTCCTTAAACAAAGTAGCTTGTGGAATTTGCGGCTGATTCGCAAGTGCTCAAGTTAACAGGTTTACCAACTGCTGAACAGGATTAACGTTGGCATCATTGTTGTTATTGTTGTTAGTAGATCCTTCCTGAGGTTATTAACGTGTTTGGCGTCTTCTTGGCGGCATTTTCTATTTAAGATATACACTTATTAGATCATTACTCAATTTCTTAAGTATTTAAGACTTAAATTAAACATTTTAAGATTATCACTTAACACATAACATCTTCAAATAAACTCTGATATTTTACTCATTCAAAAGTTTAAACATAGAAAAGATAGCATTAATGCTATTTACATCAACTATCCCGAGATAAAAGAATCTATAGGACTAAATCATCATATTCCATTGTTTATATCCACAGTGGAATTTACATTATATTTACTACCACAATTATTCACATAACTCATTACTCTTCCTATCATGGCTTACTACGACGTCAAACAGCCTCTATGCGCTCTTCCTCCATGATACGGAACATCGTCCTATGATCCAACATATACCATGGTAAGTCCTCGAACTGTACTGGATAGTAGAGAACTCGATCCTGGGCCCTATCAATCGTCGTTTGAAAAATGTAGTCTGTCTCCTCAACCTTAGCCTTCTTTACCTGTTTATTGTCTTCAGCGAGATCTGCACATCGAGAAGCCTTCATGCAAGCATCTTCTGCTCTAGCATGCTTTGCTGACTCTTCTCTCGGTCACTCTTCAATTTCTCTACCTCAGCCGATAACTCTTCCTTCTGACTCTTTGCCTGAACTAGCTTCCATTCCACGTCTCCAAGCCGTTCATCAAAATTCTCAATCTTGTCATCCTTCTGCTCTATAGTAGCCTGACGTATATCTGTCAGCTCCTCCAACTCTCCAACTCGATCCTGTAACTTTATGTTATGGTCGTACAACTCATCGTACATCTCAGCTGCAATAGAATTAGGTGGAATCTCATCAGGATCTTCATCATCCTCTTCAGCCTCTACCTCTATATCCTCAGAGTCCTCCTCTGAATCAAACTCAGGCTCATGCTCCTGACCCACACCAGTGATCAACGGAGATGGCTCTCTCTGTACTAACTGCTCCTAGACGGTATGAATGTCTCGAGGCTCCTCCTCTCTAGCTACTCGGGCCTCCTCCGCCCTAGGCTAAATGGATCCTCCAACATCAGACATCCTGACAATCAAAATTTTAAGTTTTAGTTACTACTCGATACTACTCGCGACACATAGGTTGTTAACACATAAGAACATAAAGTCTTTTATTATCTTTAATCAATTCCTTAATTCATTCCTTAGAACTCGATATGAGTTTATCACCACTATGTTTTCAATCTCCTAAAAGGCTACTACCCTAAGGTTTCCCCACCTAGGGTTCATAACCTAAAGCTTTGATACCAACTTATGACATCTCCAAATTCGGATACTTCATTTTCACAGGATTTGGTATTCACTGTCCCATATTTAAATCACATCTAACTACCCATGAATAAAGATACAAATAAAACTCATAGCTGAAATAGAAATCCTCCCATAAAAGGGTTACAACGTCTTAAATGAAATCCCAGGTTGTCTAACCTTAAATACATCAATGTGGAAACATAACAAATTAAATAAGTCTTAACATCAACATTTGCAAATAACAAATAACAAGTCTTCATCACTTGTTCATTTTGCCCTTGCCCTTACTAGTGGAAGGCTCATCAACTCTTTCAACCTTAGCTGCAATGTTATTATACAAGAGTGAGCAAACGATTGCCCACAAGCATAACAACAACAATAATAATAATAACATGCGAGTAATCAATGGATACTGAATAATAGAAAGCTCGGCTTTTGAATCAAGATTAGAAAAAAGATCAAAAGTACATCTGAGGGTCACAAGACCATGAACTATGTCCTAGGTTGTCAAGTATTTCTACTTTAAACATTTAACAGTCATAAGAATATATGGACCTTGCTTCTCGTACTTAGGGGGATCAGCCCTTCGTACCATGTATTGTGCACAAATATCTTAACGCTAACGCATATTATAATCCTCTAAAATAGGGTTGTTCATCTCAGTTTGACATAAGAGTCCGCACCAAAGGAAGTTTGGTTTGGATTAACTTCAAATAAAAGTTTCTAAAATTTAGAACGCTCATCAACTATGGACTAGTCGAATCAAAAAGGGTTCGCTATCCATTCAAGGTTCAATACAATAATGTAATCGATAATTAAATCCAAGATTGAATCTCAACTATATACAATTGAATAAATATTGTATAACTGAATAATTCTTTCATGAAAGATTAGAAAGCTTAATTGAAATATAGGCATTGAATACTATAAATAACCTCTCTTGAATACAATAAGCCAAGGTTAAGAACTTGGGTAATTATAATCAAGATAGGGTATAAACTTGCCTCGTGTGTAAGTTATAAATTACAATTCACGTTCTCCAATTAGTCCTACATACCATTTAAAGTCACAATATCAATTAATTATAACATAACTCGCATCATGAGTAAACTTTCTTTTAATCTAACTTAACTCTAAATCTGATTATATTAACCACATCCACAAAACTTAACTCTTAAACACCTTATTGAACTTTACGAACAATAAGTTTAAGTACACATTCAACTCATCAATTAATCACGTAAAACCATCATTGACATGTTACTAATCTGTTTTAACATCTCATGACATGATTATTACATTTTCATGTTCATTAGGATAGGTTCAAATTATATTTTCTGGACTCGAACACTTAAGTAGAATTTTCTGGGTGATTCTGCTAACTGTGCTGCGGCGAGGCCCCAAGGCTTAATAGCCGGCGCTCTGGGGCGCAAAAAAGCCCTCTAAGAGGCGCTGCAGCGCTGTGTTGCAGAATCAGTTCGTACAGTTCGCGAAGAACACAAAACAAAGCCAAAATAGACCCAAAAACTTCACTCAAACAACAAATTAATTCTACCCATAAGTTCTAAACTTTACAGAAATATATTACAACAATCATAGCATGATTTTAACAACATAAATTACATAAACAACCAATTTAAGAACCAAAATTAAGATTTTTGCCATTTTATCAAAGTTTCTTCAAATTTAACGAAATTACACATAACGAATTCGCTACTCCACCAAATCAGTCCATTAAACTTGTATTTTTTGATTTCTTAACGTATAAACATAATCAATCATCAATTTACCGATTAACATACAAATTTAGCATCAATTTTTATACATATAAGCCATATTCATATATTTTTCACTGTAAACTCAAAACTTCATTTTTAAACAAAATTTCATGGATTAATTCAACTAAAATCGTTTATAAACATCATATAGTAAATTATACATGCATCTTAACAATTATAAATAACTTCTCAACAATTTGACTATGAAAACTCAATTATAGATAACTTAAAACCAATGTTTATGAAGAACTGATCAAGAACATAAACTAAAGCTTGAATTTAAGTGTTTACCCTTGCTTTCTTGTTTAGATTACACAAAGATGATGTAGAATACTTCTTTTTAATTCTTCAAGCTTCTTCTTCAATATAAATTTCTCTCAAACTCTCTCTCTTTTTCTCTGTTTTGCTTTCTCAGACTTAAGCTTAAATGAACTGATATAACTATTATACGTAAATAATATAATAACTGGCACGTACATGGGTATCAGTTAAGCGCAAAATGGCCTTAACTGATCCCATGTTCTTAAGGCCATGTTTGGCTAGCCTTTAAAATGCTCTTTTTTTAGTTTATTTTAATTATCTCACTTGTTATATGATTTATTTGTCACACCTTAATTAATCAAATTCTAATATTTAAAATTCAATTAAATTAAGGATAATATAACTCATTACATCAAATTACCACATAACTAAAATTAGAATTTTATTTAACAATTATTAAATCTCTAATTAATTATTAAAGTAATTAGAACAACATTATAATTATTTAACAACACATTTAATTAAATTAGAACTTCGAACCATAAAATTATTCAACATTAATTTAATTAATGTAACACATTTAATTAAATTAATCTGCAACAACTTCATCAAATATTTATTTAACTCAATAAATAAATCAACAAAAATATTTATTTAATTCAATAAATATTTAAAATTAAATACAAAAAAAGTAATTGTTTGTACTTCTACTTCTATGATATTAACATTGTCTGTCTAATGGAGTAACCTTGGTTATTTAACTATGGAATTTGTGCATAGCTGTAGATGTAAGAGTTGTATCACCACTGCAAAATGATATTAATCCACTTCCAGTTTTAATGAGGTCGGATATATGATGTCAAAGATATTTAGCAAGTGTTTGTCATCTTACTTAAATTTCGCTTAGACAAGTTTCGACAGTTCATCAAGAGGGTAGCGGTCTCCGACAGAGGAGAGAATGAAGGTTCAAAGTTACGCGTGAAAAGAGTAGCGAGCAGGTGTTGTGTGCTTCTAGACTTTTGCATTTCCTTCTCATGGGTTGTGCTTATTTATCAAAACTTCATATTTTCTTGGTTGCAGGGACAATTATTAAGACAAGTATAGGAGATATTCAACTGTATAACTCCAAAATTTAGAACAAAATGACAGATAATCCTGAATTCCTATGGTTATTATTATTATAATTACCTTAAATTCAATTAATATTATTTATAATTTTATTTATTAAATTAAAAAAATTAATATTATTACTATTAATATTGTTATTAAATCAAACAATTCATATTATTATTAAATTTATTATAAGTTTAATATAATGAGAGTGACTTTGATAATGGGACAACATTTTGGGCTAAGCCGCTACATACAATAGCGGTTTGTGATTTTTTTATTACAACCGGGCCCTGATAGTAGTGTGCATACAAGCCAATCATGTATGATGATAAAGCACGTACTTTGTAAACAATCTTATTTATTTATTAATGAAATATTCATTTATTAAAGGCATTTAATTATCTACATGTTGCTGTTTTTATAATATGTAAATAACCCATAGTTTTAAGCAATGCATTTAGAATCATGATGATGATCATGCTAATGAGATCTAAATTCTTAGAAAGTTTTAAAACTTAAATAGTTCCCAATCGTGGGATTACTAAAAAGGGGATTAGTAAATCCGGATAGATTGGTACATATGTTGCTTGCTCATTGGATGAGGATGATTGATCTCATGATCATTTATGTGGAGACACTAAATCAAGTATGTAGGTGCTTATTGGAGAATAAGTTCACCGAACGTGATTCGCTATGGAATACCTAATGGAGTTTTACTCGCATGTCAATAGGAATTCCTAATGTGATAGTAGTACAAGTGATCCTTGGACTTGAGATCATCATAGTATCTTGTATGTAACAAATTATACTTTGACTTATTCCTTAAGACCTTTTAAGGCATATATAGGGTATGCTTGGGTATAATGAGTTACATATGGAGATAATGAATGATCAATAAAGAATCTACCACCTCTAGTAAAAGAGGAGATATGTCCTATGTGATTCGTTAAATGACAACCCAGGAATCCTTGGCCAAGGTGAAATGAAATTAGAAAGGAGTTTTTAATTTGCATTATTTGGAGTTGTGCATTTTCTAATCGAAATACATATAATTAAATAAAATAAGACTTGACAGTAAATCCATGTCTTATATTTAATTGGGACATTGTATGGTAGAAGGATTGAATTGTATGGTAACTATTAACTCACAGGTTCTTTTATGATTAATGTTGAAATCTATATTATCTGGAAAGTCGTTGATCGCTAGGGAGGCTTATCCCTATTATAGAATAAATATTATTTATTTAAATAGATTATTAGTTTAATTTATTTATTTAAATAAGATTAAAATTATTTTAATTGATTTATTCACAACCGGTTTAATATGGAGAACCTAAAGGGTCACACCATAAAAGGAAGAATAATTATTTAAGAAGGTAATGGCATAATCGTAATAATGCATTAAGTATAATTAATTTAATCTATGGTGATAGAATAAATTAAATAGCTTAATGTTTATTATTTAATATTTTGGAAATATTAAATATAAATTAATAAGAGGAGTCTTATTAATATTATTACAATTATTATTATTTTAATTTCTAAAGGAGTTTAGTAATTAATTTAATATTTAGTACTCTCATTTATTCCTAATAAGATTAGGAGACAAATTAATTAAATGAATTTAATTAATTATTCCCATGTGGTGGGAAGCCTAAATTAATTAAAGGAGTTTAATTAATTAAAAGAAATCCCATGTCTAATAGGATTAGAAGGGTTGACCAATGTCTATATAAGAGAAGTCTTATAATAGATATTAGAAGATGCAATTCTAATTGTTGGAGAGTACTCCTTTTCTATAGAGGATAGAACACTAAGCCAAACACCCTCCTTCTTGATAATTTCTCTTCCTTGGTGGATCACCTCTAGAGGCCAAACACTTGGGTGGCTAACGTTGATCAAAGAAAGGAATCTAACCCAGAAATTCAAGGAGATCACGAAGAACAAGGAGTTGAACTAGTACCTGTGGAAGCTTCGTTCTACAAGGGTATGATTCCATAACTTCTTATTTATCGTTTTAAATTAATAATTTGCATAAAGGATGATCCGGATAATGGTTTTGTAGAAATTTTTTAAACTCTGATATACCATGCTTTCGCTAATTTTTGCAATTTAATTGCGTCACGATTTCGTACAAACCCAACAGTGGCATCAGAGCCAAACCTTTATGCAATTATTAATTTATTTTTGATTTCATATACATATGGGTATATATTTAAAATAATTTATTGGGCTTAATTTTATTGTATAAAATTATTATTTTTTTTAAAGAAAAAAAAATGACGTTTTTTTTTTGGGACGAATCACAATTTTTTTTTTTGGGTGCTAATCTTGAATTCTGCAAAGAAAAGGTGTTGTCTCTTTCTTACTCCAAAAAGAAGGTGACCCATCAGGAAAAGACTCTTTTAATAAACCTGCAGGACTCTTTTAATAAAAGAAGGTGACTTCTTTTTAAAAAATAAATATGATATATTTATATATTATATTCTAAATAATTTTATAATTAAAATAAAGAGTTTATTTTAATCTTGAAATTGGATTTCATGCAATTTAAAATTGCCCATTAAATGATACTCATATATATATGGAATGTTTTAATTCATGAGATGAATATTTATTTATTGATATATATGGTGATATGTATGAAAATAAATGGGGATTGATTATGGACTATTTGACCAATGTGATTGAATTTTATTTTAGTTGAATGCTTGAATGAATGGGTTTTATTAAATGGGGTCTGCGTACCTCGTCTTCTCTAATTTTTTTTCTTGATGTAAAATTTTATCTCCCTCCTATGTACTTCTCCTTGACTGTTGATCAAGGTTTCTATTTAAATTAAATAGTTTAATGTAATAGAAATAGTTAGAATTATCTTTAAAAATTAGAGACCAAGGAGCAAGGAGCGCGTGAAGACCCGTTTGTATGGAGCCCGGGTTTAAATGTAATAGTTACGTTTAAATTTAAATTCTTGCACCCCTAGGTTTGACCTTTTGGTTCACTTGGTGGCTCAAGTGAACCAAACTAGAATAAAAGTCCATAATCAATCCGGGTAGAATATAGTATTCTATATTGCATGCTAAATATTATATATATTATATTTTATGCAAACATGCTTCGCATGTTTAATAAAATGACGCGTATTTTATATATATATGTGCATGCGCGCTAAACAAAGATGAGACTAATAATAACAAACCCCTCAAAGAAATAATATTAAGTCCGAAGTGTTCAAATGATATTTGGAATATCGAACGTCGCCTTCTAGCATGATAAATTAATAGAGTATTAGATATTTAATATGAGCTAGTTGTGCTATCCACAAGACGAGTATTGCGTATTTAAGATGTTAATTAATCACATTTGATGCTTATCAAGAAAATTGAACGATCTAGTCTTGTTGTGCTATCCACAAGGACGAACATTTTTCTTTTTTGAATTTATGAAAGTGCTAGGCTGGACTTAACTTAAATTATTTTAGTTCGGATGTGCACACACTTGACCATTATGATTTAAGAGGCAAAATAAAAGGAATTACATGGTGATGTAATTGACAAGAGTTGTCTACCTATTTATTTGTATATCGCTTGTTGTGCTATCCACAAGGTTATATACATTTGAAATGGGATCCTTATTCTCACTAGCAAATCTTTAATTAGATGTTGCCGAACTATATAAGTGAGGGTAATATAGTTTGATGAAAATAGTGGGAGATACCAATTTAAAATAAAGACCTAAATTTATTTTGGTATGCAAAGTTAATAAAACGAATGTTTGCTAAAATGTTGTTTTCTTTCACATGCAGAATTTTAAAAATGTCTAAATCACTAATCTCACTACGAAGCATACTTGATGCAAACAAGCTTACCGGACCTAATTATGAGGACTGGCTAAGAAATCTGAGAATTTTTCTCACTGCTGAAAAGATTTCTTATGTCCTAAATTCAACTGTCCCTGAATCTGTTTCAGAAACAGCCTCTGAGGAAGAGATTGCCACTTTCAATAAGTGGCAAGATGATGCATCTGTGGCTCAATGCATCATGCTCGCATCCATGAATAACGAGCTTCAGCGTCAGCACGTAAACATGGATGCTCCTGCTATGCTGCTTCACCTCAAGGAGTTGTATGGTGAACAGAGTAGGACTGCTAGATATGAGATATCTAAGGAGCTCTTCCGATCTCGGATGACCGAGGGTACTGCCGTCGAGACTCATGTCCTGAAAGTGATCAATTTGATTAAACGCCTTGGACAGCTTGGGTTCGTCATGGATGGGGAGTTGAGTCAAGACTTGGTCTTGCAGTCACTCCCTGAGACCTTCTCGCAGTTTGTGGTTAATTTTCACATGAATAAGCTAGATGTCAGCTTGCCTGAGCTGCTTAACATGCTGAAAACTGCAGAAGGTCACTTCCCATCCAAGAAGAACCATGTCTTGATGGTGGATTCTTTCAATAAAAGGAAGAGACCTAAGGTATCTTCTGAAAAGAAGAAATCCAAGAGGGCTAAGGGAAAGGGGAAAGAAAAGGAACAAAAGAAACCTGAACCAGCTAAAGGAATGTGCTTTCATTGCAACATGCCGGGACATTGGAAAAGGAACTGCAAGAAGTATCTAGCAGAGAAGAAGCTTGGAGAAGCTTCGACTTCCAATCAAGGTTTGTTTATGATTGAAATTAATTTTTCTGAAAGTCATAATTCTACTTGGGTATTGGATACCGGCTGTGGTTCTCACATATGTAATACTGTGCAGGGACTGGTCAGAAGTAGAAAGCTGAACAATAATGAGGTGATCCTACGAGTAGGGAATGGAGCAAAGGTTGCTGCATTAGCTGTAGGAACTTATTATTTAGCAATGCCTTCGGGCAAGTCCATTTATCTTAATAATTGTTATTATGTTCCGAATATTATTAAAAACATTATTTCAATTTCTGTATTGGATATGGAAGGATTTAACATTGTTATAAAGAACAATAGTTGTTCTATTTATAAAGACGATGTTTTATATGGTATTGAAAATTTGCGAAATGGACTTTATACACTTGACTTACAAGAAAATATATTTCAAATTGAACAAACTAAGAAAAGGAAAAGAGATGATATTAATTATACCTACATGTGGCACTGTAGACTCGGTCATATCAATGAAACAAGATTATCCAAGGTGCATAAAGATGGACTCCTCGAGCTATCCGATTATGAATCATATCCAACTTGTGAATCTTGTTTCATGGGTAAAATGACTAAATCTCCTTTTAGTGGAAAAGGAGAAAGAGTTACAAAGTTGTTGGCATTGATTCACACAGACGTTTGTGGACCTATGACAACAAGTGTACGGGGTGGGTATTCTTATTTTATTACTTTCACTGATGATCACTCAAGATTTGGATATGTGTATTTAATGAAATACAAGTCAGAATCATTTGAAAAGTTCAAAGAGTTCAGAAGTGAAGTAGAGAAACAAGCGGGCAAGAGTATAAAGATACTTCAATCAGATCGAGGTGGAAAATACTTAAGCGATGAGTTTCTCAATTGTCTCAAAGAAAATGGTATAATCTCACAATGGACTCCTCTAGGTACACCACAGTTAAATGGAGTATCTGAAAGGAGAAATCGAACACTGTTGGACATGGTTCGATCTATGATGAGTTTTACCGACCTTCTAATTTTTTTTCTGGGGATATGCCCTAGAAACGGCTGCATACCTACTTAACAAGGTACCTACCAAATCCATCCCAAAGACTCCATATGAGATGTGGACGGGGAGGAAACCAAATCTTAAGCATGTTAAGACTTGGGGTTGCCCAGCTTATATCAAAAAGTTTGAACATGATAAGCTACAGACTAAATCCAAAAAGTGTAGATTTGTGGGATACCCTAAAGAAACTGTAGGGTATTATTTCTATCATCTAACTGATCAAAAGGTGTTTGTTGCGAAATATGCTGCCTTCTTGGAAAAGGAGTTTATCCATGAAGGGGTCAGTGGGAGTAAGATATATCTTGAAGAAGTTCAAGAACCACAAATTACCACGGATCAAAGTCAGGTACCTGACCAAGTAGAAGAACCTACTATACCACACCATGTTCGTAAATCTGGGAGAGTACCGAAGATACCTGAGAGGTATGGATTCGTTATAGAGGATGACGATGAGGTACACATCATGAATGATGATGATCCATTGAATTACGAACAGGCCATGAGTAATAAAGACTCAGGAAAATGGCTTGAAGCCATGAAATCCGAAATGGACTCCATGTATGAAAACAAAGTATGGACTTTGGTTTCACCACCTGAAGGCATTAAGCCTATTGGGTGTAAATGGGTCTTTAAAAGAAAGGCTGGAGCGGACGGCAAGGTGGAGACCTATAAGGCCCGACTGGTTGCAAAAGGTTTCAAACAAAAACAAGGAGTTGACTATGATGAAACCTTTTCACCAGTAGCTATGCTCAAGTCCATTAGGATTTTGCTTGCGATTGCAGCTTATAACGACTATGAGATCTGGCAGATGGACGTGAAAACGGCCTTCCTCAATGGGAAACTTGAGGAGGATGTGTATATGACACAGCCAGAGGGATTTGTTTCAAAGGTTGGAATAAATCAAGTTTGTAAGTTGCAATGATCCATTTATGGATTGAAGCAAGCTTCTCGTAGATGGAACATTCGTTTTGATGAGACAATCAAAGAGTTTGATTTTATCAAAAATGACGATGAACCATGTGTGTACAAGAAGGTTAGTGGGAGCGCTGTTTCATTCCATGTATTATATGTTGATGATATATTACTGATAGGGAATGAAATTTCTATGCTAAAATCGATCAAAATAAAGTTGTCTAAACATTCCTCCATGAATGATTTGGGTAGAACATCCCACATTGGGGATATAAATCTGTATTAATAGATTTAAAAGGATGTTCGACTTAACCCATGGAAACGTATATTCATTAGATGCTAAAGGCGTTTAGCATGGCAACTCCAAAAGGTGCCTCATGATGATGAGCCATGGAGTGTATCTCTCTAAAATTGTCCTCAGTAAAAGAGAGATCGCATAAGTAACTATTATGTATGCAATGAACTATACAAGACTTGATGTTGATCAGTCATATTCTGGAGAAGATCTCTGTGAGACAGTGATAAACATCTCAAAGTACTTAACTGACACTAAGGATGTCATCATGACACATGATGGGTCTGAATTAAACTAGAAGACTAAACAGACTCAAGTTTTCAGACTGACCATGACGACAGCAAAATTCACTTTATGGTAAGTCGTTACCTTAAAAGGTGGTGCAGTAAATTGGAAAGGTTTCAAACAGCAAAAGTTGCTGGGTTAGTGACAAAGACAAAGTATATAACTGTAAGTGAAGCTGCAAGTTGATATTTCGGATGAAAAGTTCATTACAGAACTAGGAATAGTTCCTAAGTCTCATCTTGAATCTAAACATGTGTTGCGGCACTTTGATTAAAAAAATCATTGAAAGAGGAGAGTGTAGACTCTCAAGACAACATTGCAGATCCATTTACTAAAGCTTTAACACAACAGCAGTTTGATCGTCACTTAGAGAAGATGGGTATGAGATACCATGGCGATTGGCTTTAGTGCAAGTGGGAGATTGATAGTAGTGTGCATACAAGCCAATCATGTATGATGATAAAGCACGTACTTTGTAAACAATCTTATTTATTTATTAATGAAATATTCATTTATTAAAGGCATTTAATTATCTACATGTTGCTGTTTTTATAATATGTAAATAACCCATAGTTTTAAGCAATACTTTTAGAATCATGATGATGATTATGCTAATGAGATCTAAATTCTTAGAAAGTTTTAAAACTTAAATAGTTCCCAATCGTGGGATTACTAAAAAGGAGATTAGTAAATTCGGATAGATTGGTACATATGTTGCTTGCTCATTGGATGAGGATGATTGATCTCATGATCATTTGTGTGGAGACACTAAAGCAAGTATGTAGGTGCTTATTGGAGAATAAGTTCACTGAACGTGATTCGCTATGGAATACCTAATGGAGTTTTACTCGCATGTCAATAGGAATTCCTAATGTGATAGTAGTACAAGTGATCCTTGGACTTGAGATCATCATAGTATCTTGTATGTAACAAATTATACTTTGACTTATTCCTTAAGACCTTTTAAGGCATATATAGGGTATGCTTGGGTATAATGAGTTACATATGGAGATAATGAATGATCAATAAAGAATCTACCACCTCTAGTAAAAGAGGAGATATGTCCTATGTGATTCGTTAAATGACAACCCAGGAATCCTTGGCCAAGGTGAAATGAAATTAGAAAGGAGTTTTTAATTTGCATTATTTGGAGTTGTGCATTTTCTAATCGAAATACATATAATTAAATAAAATAAGACTTGACAGTAAATCCATGTCTTATATTTAATTGGGACATTGTATGGTGGAAGGATTGAATTGTATGGTAACTATTAACTCACAGGTTCTTTTATGATTAATGTTGAAATCTATATTATCTGGAAAGTCGTTGATCGCTAGGGAGGCTTATCCCTATTATAGAATAAATATTATTTATTTAAATAGATTATTAGTTTAATTTATTTATTTAAATAAGATTAAAATTATTTTAATTGATTTATTCACAACCGGTTTAATATGGAGAACCTAAAGGGTCACACCATAAAAGGAAAAATAATTATTTAAGAAGGTAATGGCATAATCGTAATAATGCATTAAGTATAATTAATTTAATCTATGGTGATAGAATAAATTAAATAGCTTAATGTTTATTATTTAATATTTTGGAAATATTAAATATAAATTAATAAGAGGAGTTTTATTAATATTATTACAATTATTATTATTTTAATTTCTAAAGGAGTTTAGTAATTAATTTAATATTTAGTACTCTCATTTATTCCTAATAAGATTAGGAGACAAATTAATTAAATGAATTTAATTAATTATTCTCATGTGGTGGGAAGCCTAAATTAATTAAAGGAGTTTAATTAATTAAAAGAAATCCCATGTCTAATAGGATTAGAAGGGTTGACCAATGTCTATATAAGAGAAGTCTTATAATAGATATTAGAAGATGCAATTCTAATTGTTGGAGAGTACTCCTTTTCTATAGAGGATAGAACACTAAGCCAAACACCCTCCTTCTTGATAATTTCTCTTCCTTGGTGGATCACCTCTAGAGGCCAAACACTTGGGTGGCTAATGTTGATCAAAGAAAGGAATCTAACCCGGAAATTCAAGGAGATCACGAAGAACAAGGAGTTGAACTAGTACCTGTGGAAGCTTCGTTCTACAAGGGTATGATTCCATAACTTCTTATTTATCGTTTTAAATTAATAATTTGCATAAAGGATGATCCGGATAATGGTTTTGTAGAAATTTTTTAAACTCTGATATACCATGCTTCCGCTAATTTTTGCAATTTGATTGCGTCACGATTTCGTACAAACCCAACAGGCCCCACTGTACTTACAAGTTTGACTATGAATACAAATTATAAGCAGCGACGGGGAGGAAAAGGAGTTCAATCTTAGCCTTTAATTATCTTCATCTACGGCTCACAAGTTGGTTGCTGGGAATAGTGTCATGGCAACCGGTTGTCATGGATTAGTTCTCATATATATATATAATAATCATTTGCTAATCACATAAATGTACTTCCTTTTTTAGTTCAAACATATGAAATAACAAACTTTAATAGAAAACAATATCATTAATTTTTATTTTTATTTTCTACATTCACACTCATAATTTCATTTATACAATTATTCATAAACTCTATAAATAATTATGATTCCTTAAAAAAAAGAGTTCCAATTACAACATTTGCGAATATTAAAATGAGAATGTATGCTCCAAAAATAGTAAATTATATTAGTCTAATAGATTGGTACGATAAAAACTATGACGACAAATTTTAATATATTGTATCATTTCGTATAAAATTGAGTCCAGTGAAAAAAATAAAAATAAATTTATTTTTACAAATAAAAAGTGATATTTTTACAATATCTAAATGTGAAACTTATTTACTATGTATGTGGGACAGTGGGAGGAAAGTTGTAGAAATATAAATTAATCACAAATAGAAGAGAGAGCAATGGGTTATTTTCCACCCATTTCCCTGACTTTCTCCCAGCGGCCTGGCTATGAGAAACTCAAAAAACATGAGTTTTGGATAGAAAGCAATTAAATTCCTCCCAAATTATGTCCTTTCAAAACAGTATTAGGGTTCATTCAATCTTCCTATCCACATTATTACTCCAATTGAAACCATTTTTTTGTCTCCATATACTGTTGAAGATGTTAAGGAAGAGAAATTGTGTTTCTACAGTTGTCTCTTTCATCTTGAGAAGAAGATCCATTCTTGGTAATGATTATGAAGGTATTTTCTTTTCCCACCCTTATTCTATTATTACTAGTTCAAACCGACCTAGATTTTGTTTTGGCAATGTTAATAAGCTCGAACATGCACTCAATCTGTTCGATGAAATGCTCCAAATGCGACCTAGGCATTCCGTTGTTGATTTTAACAAATTACTTGGGATTATTTCCAAGATGAAACATTACGATTCTGCAATTGATTTGTTTAAGAAAATGGGTTTCTTGGGTGTTCCAGTTGATGTTTGTACATTGAATATTGCTATCAATTGCTATTGCCACCTAAATCAAGTTGGTTATGGTTTTGCTATCTTCTGTACTTTCTTCAAGCGTGGATTTTTAACAGATTCGACTACCTTCAACACTCTTTTAAAGGGACTCATTCTAGCAGGCAGGACTCCTGAGGCAGTGGAGTTATTTAAGAAGTTGATCAGGGAGAAAGTTTGTGAACCCGATCAAGTCATGTATAATACCGTAATAAATGGTCTTTGTAGATTTTGTTTTGACAATGTTAATAAGCTCGAACACGCACTCAATCTGTTCGATGAAATGCTCCAAATGCGAC
Organism: Panax stipuleanatus; assembly: GCA_020205555.1. Lineage (NCBI taxonomy): Eukaryota > Viridiplantae > Streptophyta > Magnoliopsida > Apiales > Araliaceae > Panax > Panax stipuleanatus. The sequence continues at coordinate 3,333,380 of CM035118.1, forward strand.
CTAGGCCTTCCGTTGTTGATTTTAACAAATTACTTGGGATTATTTCCAAGATTAAACATTACGATTCTGCAATTGTTTTGTTTAAGAAAATGGGTTTCTTGGGTGTTCCAGTTGATATTTTTACATTGAATATTGCGATCAATTGCTATTGCCACCTAAATCAAGTTGTTTATGGATTTGCTATCTTCTGTACTTTCTTCAAGGGTGGTTTTTTACCAAATTCGACTACCTTCAACACTCTTTTAAAGGGACTCATTCTAGCAGACAGGACTCCTGAGGCAGTGGAGTTATTTAAGAAGTTGATCAGGGAGAAAGTTTGTGAACCCGATCAAGTCATGTATAATACCGTAATAAATGGTCTTTGTAAAACTGGGAACACCACTGCAGCTATTAAATTGCTTCAAGTTTATGGAAAAGAATAGATGTAAACCTAACACCGTATCGTATAGCACGATCATAGATAGTCTCTGCAAGGATAGACTGATAGACAATGCTTTGAACCTTTTCTCAGAAATGATCGGAAAAGGAATTCCGCCAGATGTATTCACATATAATCCATTGATTCAAGGATTATGCAATTTTGGTCGTTGGAATGAGGCTACTAGGGTTTGGAAAGAAATGTGTAACTTAAAAATTTCTCCAAATTTGTACACCTTTAATATATTGGTGGATGCTTATTGCAAGGAAGGGGAGATAGAAGAAGCAGATTCCTTGATCCAAAACATGATTCAAGGAGGCATTGATCCTGATGTTGTCACATACAATGCGCTCATTGATGGATATTGTTTGCGAGGGCAAATGGATAAAGCAATGCAAGTGCTTCATTTGATGGTTGATAGAGGTATTTTGCCAAACATTGTTAGCTATAACAGTTTAATCAATGGCCATTGCAAGGTGAAAAAAATGGATGAGGCGATTCATCTCTTTCGAGAAATGGCATCCAAGGGATTGAAGTCTGACGTTGTTACCTACAGCAGTCTTTTACAAGGCTTATTTCAAATGGGTAAATGTTCAGCTGCTCTTGAACTTTTTAATGAGATGCAAGCAGGGAGCGTAGTGCGAAGCCTGTACACCTGTGGTATCTTGTTAGATGGACTTTGTAAAAATCATCAGACTGCTGAGGCGTTGTCTTTATTTCATCTGTTTGAGAATAGGGGATTAATTTCTGATGTTGCTCTTTACAATATTCTCATTGATGGTACTAGCAAGGATGGAAAGCTTGATACAGCCAGGGAACTTTTTGATAATCTTTCTGATAAAGGTTTGAAACCTGATGTTAGGACATATACAGTACTAATAAGTGGGCTTTGTCAAAATCGGCAATTTGAAGAGGCGAAGGGATTTCTCATCAAAATGGAAGAAAGTGGATGCCTGCCGGATAAAGTCACTTACTACGCTATTGTCCAAGGATTTTTGAAGGGGAATCAATGTGAAGATGCAAAGATACTTCTTAAGGAAATGGGAAGGAGGGGTTTCTTAACTGATTCATAGATTTTTTTTCTCTGTTATAAGATCTCTATTTCTGCTCAAGGGACAAATATTCCACTTTGATTAAAATGATTCAAAAGTTTATTCCATTGGATAAGAGTTACCGAAGTTCCAAGTTCAAGATGGCCTCATAAAAGCATTATTGTAAACAGAGATTTTTCTGTTTGTAAGATTCTACAATCATTGCGGCTTACCTAATTTCTTCTTCCAAAATTTCTAGGTGATGATTCTGCTGCAAATTATTATTGGTAAGTCAAGTTGCCTTGTTGTTTTAAAGTGTAGAATTTGATGCGAGTTTAACTTTGGGATAAAATAAATTTCTTTATTTTTTGCGAGTTAAATTCTATAGTTCTTTCTTGTACAAACATGTAAGTTCTCAAATTTACTTTTTGGGGTACATGTTTAGGTAAGCGCAATCTAGTTAGTAATATTCCAATCAAGTGGAACAGATTCGAAGGGGCAGACACCGTATCAGTGAATAAAGCTAATTCTAGTTCCCTTTTGATGGGAATAGAATATGGACCTTTGTATTACCAGGGGAATGCTCACTATAAATGCACAATTTGTTCCATTAGTTTGTAAATACTAAACTTCAATACCAATATATGTAGCTCACGCACACGTGTAGGGTTGTTGAGATTTGCACCCCAATGTTGAAAACATAATTAATTGCACTCCAAGTTTCTGTTTCTTTTCTGCTAAACAAAATGCACCCACCTTAGTTTTAACCGGTCAAAATGCACCCCCAAGGTTCTTTTTCGCTAAACAAAAGCATCCTCACTTTTGACCGTTAAAGCCTCGAAAAGAACCTTGGGGTGCGCTATTAATTGAAACAACCCTACAAACTTTGGGTTGCAAACTGTATTTTAGTCTCATTTATATTCAGTAATGCGATTTGGCCGACTCATGTGCCCAAAAGGTATGTTGGAGAGCTTTTTTTTGTGTATGAATTTTAAATCTAGTGGTGATTGCTGCTGGTGCATTGTGAACAGTAGCGGTAGTAAACAGTTCATTTTTCTATTTTTAAATTTGTAGCGCGAGAATGTGGAATACACACAAACGATTTGGGATCTCTGCACTTTAGTACAACTCGCGTTCTTGTTTCTTCTAGGTACATAGATAATCTATTTATGATTCTGCTGTGCATACTCCTGTTGATTGAGAATGCCTTGTTGTTTCATTGAAGAATTTGTAACTTTGTGATATCTTTCCTTTTTCAAGTGAATGTTTATGTTCTTTTATATATACAACTGTACATTCTATAATGTTTTAGTAAAAGCAATCTAATTAGTAATGACTAGGACTTTGAATGCAGCTGTCTATGCATATATGTTTTCTGTTATTTTCTTTTCTATATATTGTAAACTAAGTCTTCTATTCTTTTATTTTCGTTTGAAGCTCAGGAATATACATGTTTCAACCTCCTGTAAACTTTTACCATTAGGTTAATTTTCATTTTTACCCTACCATGTCTGATGTAACACATTGTTACGAAGGGAACTTCCCATTATAAATTAATTACATATTATAATATAATAAATACTAATAATAAACTGAAAGATAAACTAGACATATCCTGACCTGATTAGTTAAAAGTTGTTTATTCTATATAAGGAGTATATAATATGAATAATTGTATAATACTCTATATGATTATTATGAATGTAATTCCAAAGGCTTCTGATTGCCTTGGCCACTCTTCATGTGTTTTGTTTAAGAATATTTGGTTTGTTTTTGTCATGATATTTTAATAAATGAGTATTTTGGCATTTTATGTAGATACTAAGATGTAATTCTGGTTTGTCATGATTTGTGAATGAATGCAATTGTGGTTTGTTTATAATGGAATCCAACAATCATTTGCTAGTTTGTTTTGACTTTTCATCCTTGCAGAGATGAAGGAGGCGTGAATTACTTGGTTGTTGTTGATATAAAGGATCCTTTGATAGCCAAGGTACAGTGTCAAGAGAGGTATTTTGCTAATTAATTTGATGAAAATTTTTTGCCACTCTACATCATTATGTGAAAAGGAGCTAAAGGAAAAACACCAGATAGAAAAGGGTAATTTTATGTTCTTAGAAAAAGTGACCTGTAGAAGCTTAATGCTAAAACCTCGTAGTATCTTCATAACTAACTATGCAAAGTTTGTCTGTTCTTTGTTTGTGAAGTATTTTATATTTCATCTTAAACTTCATAGAGGGTTTTTTTTTTGAAACATATGCAGCTATATGTAAGAAGGCACTTTTTGTTTCCACCACTGAATATCGAAGAATACAATGACCGTGTGATGGCTGTTGTACGGTGTGAGGCTCAAGTATGACATACTGTTTTCTCAAATTATGTGGATGTTTTGCTAATTTTTGATTTTTGTCTTTCTCTAATATGGGTTTTTATATATGAAACTATATTACTCTGTTGATAGAAGTTGTAAAGTTTCATTTGCTTGGTGTAGCCTTGTAGCAGTTATGTTAACTAGTAATATTTCACTTTTTACTATAGTATTTGCATAGTTGTATGTTAACTAGTAATATTTGCATGTACTCAAAATCGCTTTTTTTATGGAATGCAGTTTTGAAATCTGATCTTATGTCTGCACTTGCAAAGGAGGTTTAATAGTTGGATGAAGTTTTTACTTGTTTAGTTGTTAATGCTATTAAAATGGATCATATTCTAGCACAAGTGGATGAACAACTATTCCATTTTTTTAATGCTAGTTTTTTTTTTACAACGATGATAACAATGAAGAAGATCAGTTTATAAGAAATAGAGAGTTGGATATTCAAAAGTGGCAGGAATAAGATAAAAATGGTTACTAATATCTAAAACGGCTAGTATTGGAATTTCAAGGTATTATGAGAGTTTTATTTGTAAGGAACCATGTTGGAATTCTTCAAGAATTGGATATATGTTGGTAATGGAGATACTAAATGGTCATGAATCACGATATTGTCAAGATTTTCGTTTAGATAAAAATACCTTTTTAGAATTGTGTGGTGATCTTAGAAATCATTATGGATTGAAACCCATGTATGACATCGTCGTGGAAGAACAAGTAGGCATGTTCTTGATGACTTTTACACATGTGGCTGGAAATAGATTGATACAAGAGACTTTTTAACATTCGGGAGATACTATCAGTAGGCATTTTCATTATGGTGTTAAATGCAGTATTACAATTTTCTACAGACATTATTAGACCGGATGTCAATTATAATAATGGAGCACAATATCATATGCCCCAGAATGACCGATTTCTTCCATTTTTTGAGGTATACATGTTTCTTTTTCTCTTAATAAAGTGTATATTAATTATACATGTATGAAAGTTTTCTTTTCCATATTTTATTAGAATTGTATTGGAGCAATTGATGGTACACATACAAGCTCGACTTCCAAAAGGGCAAGAAGTTCCATACATTGGGAGAAAAGGCATTCCTACACAAAACATAATGGCAGTATGTGATTTTAACATGTGTTTTACATTTGTATGGCCTGGATGGGAGAGTAGTGCTCTTGACACTCGGATATTCACACAAGCACTTATAAGAGAAGAGCTCAAATTTCTGCACCCAACTGGTGGTATGGTCTTATATTTTTATATTTTCTTTGTTCATTTTTATATAATATTTTTTTATTGATTAAATTAGTTTCTTGTATTTTCTTAGCTAAATATTATGTTGTCGATGCGGGTTACCCAAATACAAAGGGCTACATGACTCCTTATAAAGGAGAATTTATAAGGTATCACCTCCCAGATTTTCGTCGTGGTTGAACAAAAGAAGCACGTGCACCAAAAGAGGTTAAAGAGAAGTTTAACTATGTACATTCCTCTTTAAGAAATGTTTTTGAACGTACATTTGGAGTGTGGAAGGCAAGTTGGGCTATTTTGCGTGATATGCCACTTTTCTCCATCGAGACACAAAGTAATATTTTTATTGCATCAATGGCCATCCACAATTACATAAGAAAAAAATCTAGCACAGACAATGCATTTTCATTTTTTAGCTTTTTAGGTCGATGCAATAGTTTTAACTTATAAATTTGTCAAAATTATGATATTCGAATGATGTAATAGCGATATTAAACACTTGAATTATTTTTACTTGTATGATTATTTTATTTTGTACATATAATGTGTTGGTTTAACTCTAAAATTTATAATACTTAATATAAATTTGTGAAAAATAAATTAAATTGATTGAATGGATAGACAGATTAACTAAAAAAATAAAAATAAAAATGAAAATGTTTGCGGTTCACTTGACCCATCATTCCTTGGGTCACGAGCCTCTCATTTTTAGCCCATAAATATCTGGGCCATTTTGGGTTAGCCCAACCTTGGTCGCATGCCCGACCATTTTCCAAGTCTAGAGTTAATTGTATAAAATTCAGTTCAATTATAAAAATAGGAAATTGTTATTACCATAAATAAAAAATGATATTTTTATAAAATCAGTCTTACATAAATGTGAGACTTATTTAGTATTTATGTGGGAGGAACATGTAGAACTATGGCTTTTACTTGTGTCAATTCCCTAAACATATAAATCAATCACAAATATATAGAAGAGAGAGCTATTAAAACATGAGTTTTGGATAGAAAGCAATTAAATTCCTCCCAAATTATATCCTTTCAAAACATATTAGGGTTCATTCAATCTTCCTATACACATTATTACTCCAATTGAAACCATTTTTCTTGTCTCCATAAACTGTTGAAGATGTTAAGGAAGAGAAATTGTGTTTCTACAGCTGTCTCTTTCATCTTGAGAAGAAGATCCATTCTTGGTAATGATTATGAAGGTATTTTCTTTTCCCACTCTCATTTTCACTCACAGTCTATTATTACTAGTTCAAACCGGACCTAGATTTTATTTTGACAATGTTAATAAGCTCGAACATGCACTCAATCTGTTCGATGAAATGCTCCAAATGCAACCTAGGCCTTCCGTTGTTGATTTTAACAAATTACTTGGATTATTTCCAAGATGAAACATTACGATTCTGCAATTGTTTGATTTAAGAAAATGGGTTTATTGGGTGTTCCAGTTGATGTTTGTACATTGAGTATTGCAATCAATTGCTATTGCCACCTAAATCAAGTTGATTATGGTTTTGCTATCTTCTGTACTTTCTTCAAGCGTGGTTTTTTTACCAAATTCGACTACCTTCACCAGGGGCGGATCCAGGAATCAAGCCCAGCAGGGGCGGATTTTGTTCTTAGAGCGGATTTGGCGGGGGTTCGAAGGCTGCGCCGCCGAGCCAATTTTTTTAAATAATTTTGTGTTTTCCGGCCAGTTGCATATGTAAAACATGTATTTGGTTACAATATTATTAATATAACAAGTAATAACACTATATATATATATATAACAAGTCAACAACCCCTTTGAGACCAATTATTTTATGCAACGTACATAGAATTCTATAATATACAATAAATAAATATTCATAAATCATTATCTAGAATAAAAAAAATTCAAAATAAATAAACATTTAGATAGAATTTAGAAACTTACTTCGATTACTTTCATAGTTCAACTTGAATGATTCTCCAAACACTTACAATTTCAACCGTATGCACAAAGCCTCAAACCAAATTTTTTTTCTATATTCAAACAAAATCAAGTAACAACACATAAGAAACCCGAAAGCATACATCCAATTATCCCTAAATTATTTCATTTTCAGTTCACTATATGTAAAAAACAATCATTCCGCCACCCAAAAAAAAATACAAAAAGAAATAAAAGATATTAAGACCCATTAAATAAATACTACTGAAAACATAATCAACGCAAAGAAAAGGATTGTACCTTGGTTAAAAAGAATGTGTCCTGAATAGCAGACCATGAATTCAATTTTTAACCCCAACCCACAACAAATTTAAATAAATATAAACTTTAAACTATCAAACAAAAAAAAACTATAATTAGTAACCTATTAAGTCCAAAATATAACAAATGCATCAAATAAATTAAATTGGGTTTAACCCCAAGTCCCCAAACAACAACAAATTCAAGCAAACTACTAATATTAAATTATAAAACAAAAAAAATCCATAATTTAGCAAACTACTAATTTTAAATTATGAAACAAAAAAAGCCCTAATTTTATTACCTTTTAAGTTTGTTTTCCTTGCCAAGAGGTGTGTCGCACTGGCGCGTAATGGAGATGTAGTAGAAAAGATAACAAGGAAGTGGGCGGAGGCGGAGGAGAAACAACCAGAAGAAGTGAGGCACTGAGGTAGGATGAGTATGAAAATCAAAAAGATAAGCTGTTGTAGAATGAAAAGAGAAGAGGCGAAAAAGAATGATAAGTTGGAAGAAAAAGTGAGAAAGTGCACTGCATAGTTAGACTTTAGTAATTTAGAATTGATTTATAAATTTTGTATTGGTCCCTCTAAGTTTAAATCTTTCATTAATTTGCCCCCTTGGCTTTGTACTTGTTACACTTCTGCCCTGCCAATATACCTATAAAAAAAAAGTCAGCATAGGCACTATGCTGCCCTCCATACACATTCGCCCCTGACCTTCACCACTCTTTTAAAGGGACTCATTCTAGAAGACAGGACTCCTGAGGCAGTGGAGTTATTTAAGAAGTTGATCAGGGAGAAAGTTTATGAACCCGATCAAGTCATGTATAATACTGTAATAAATGGGCTTTGTAAAACTGGGAACACCGCTGCAGCTATTAAATTGCTCAAGTTTATGGAAAAGAATAGATGTAAACCTAACACCGTAACGTATAACACGATCATAGATAGTCTCTGCAAGGATAGACTGATAGACAATGCTTTGAACCTTTTCTCAGAAATGATTGAGAAAGGAATCCCGCCAAATGTTATCACATATAATTCATTGATTCAAGAATTATGCAATTTTGGTCGTTGGAATGAGGCTACTAGGGTTTGGAAAGAAATGGGTAACTTAAAAATTTCTCCGAATTTGTACACCTTTCATATATTGGTGGGTGCATATTGCAAGGAAGGGGAGATAGAAGAAACAAATTCCTTGATCCAAAACATGATTCAAGGAGGCATGGATCCTGATGTTGTCACATATAATGCGCTCATTGATGGATATTGTTTGCGAGGGCAAATAGATAAAGCAATGCAAGTGCTTCATTTGATGGTTGATAGAGGTATTTTGCCAAACATTGCTAGCTATAGCAGTGTAATCAAGTGCCATTGCAAGGAGAAAAAAATGAATGAGGTGATGCATCTCTTTCGAGAAATGGCATCCAAGGGATTGAAGTCTGACGTTATTACCTACAACAGTCTTTTATAAGGCTTATTTCAAATGGGTAAATGTGCAGCTGCTCTTGAATTTTTAATGAGATGCAAGCAGGGGGCATAATGCCAAGCCTATACACTTGTGGTATCTTAATGAGATCCATTAGGTTGTAAATACTAAACATGAATACCAATATATGTAGCTCACGCACACGTGTAGGGTTGTTGAGATTTGCACCCCAACGTTAAAAAAATATTTAATTGCACCCCAAGTTTCTTTTCTGCTAAACAAAATGCACCCTCCTTAGTTTTAACCTGTCAAATTGCATCCCCAAGGTTCTTTTTCACTAAACAAAAGCATCCTCACTTTTGACCTTTAAAGCCTCGAAAAGAACATTGGGGTGCGCTATTAATTGAAACAACCTTACAAACTTTGGGTTGCAAACTGTATTTTAGTCTCATTTATATTCAGTAATGCGATTTGGCCGACTCATGTGCCCAAAAGGTTGTATGTTGGAGAGATTTTTTTGTGTATGAATTTTAAATCTAGTGGTGATTGCTGCTGGTGCAATGAGAACAGTAGCGGTAGTAAACAGTTTATTTTTCTATTTTTAATTTTGTAGCGCGAGAATGTAGAATACGCACAAACGATTTGGGATCTCTGCACTTGAGTACAGCGCGCGTTCTTGTTTCTTCTAGGTACATAGATAATCTATTTATGATTCTGCTGTGCATACTCCTGTTGATTGAGAATGCCTTGTTGTTTCACTGAAGAATTTGTAACTTTGTGATAAGCAGTTATCTTTCCTTTTTCAAGTGAATGTTTATGTTCTTTCATATATACAACTGTACATTCGATAATGTAGAACTACATAGTCTATGCATATATGTTTTACTAATAACTAGGACTTTGAATGCAGCTGTCTACTTTTCATGTCTACTTTGAATGCAGCTGGTATTTGGCATTTTTAGATGTAGTGTTTCATGCATTTGAATCTCTTACCAAACATTTAATCTATGAATCTTATGAAAGAATCAAGAAGAAGATACTTTTGAGAGGTGAAAATGGTTAGGGTTTCAAATTGGGAAGAAGATTATGAAGTCACTTGTTTGACATATTTTTAGTGTTAAATCACATTTTTCTATTGAATTGAACCCCAATTTACATCTTCATCACTTAACTAGTTTTTTTTACATTCAACTATATTTTTTTTAATAAAAAATGGCTAAGTATTAAAAGTTACAAAATATCTATGCAGCACCATATTGGACGTATATGTAAATTATTTAATATTAAAATATGTTGGGAATTGCATATTCATATTTGATATTGAAAGTAAATATAAATGCTTGAGTGTACAGTCCTTCAATGATCATATGTACAAGGACTTAGATGATAGATTAAAAATGTTAGGTTGATTTGAGCTTTAATGTTTATCATTTATGTAAATAAATGTGTAGAAGAAAAGATCAAACTTGTTAGGTTGATCTATTTGAGCTGTAAAAGTTAAGTCCTTGACAGAATCGTAGTCTGTCAATGGTAACATTCAGAAGACAAGGCAGAATTGTGGAGCTTAAATGAAGATATCCAGAATCGTAGTCTGCTAAGAGTATTACAGTCTGCAGAAGACAAGGCAGAATCGTGGAGTTTAAACGAAGATACTCAGAATCGTAGTCTACCAAATGAATCAAGTCTGCAGAGGTCAAGGCAAGACTCGTGGAGCTTGAGTGACCACATTAGAAGCGTAGTCTGACTTGAAAGCCACACTAAGAATCATGAAGAAGATATGAGCATCTGGCAAATCAAGTTTATAATCGCAGAGTGCTCTCGAAGGTGTGGAGTCTGAAAGACAAGCAAGCAGGAATCGTAGTCTACCAAAGAGCTTAAGAGAAATCGTAGTGTTCTCTACGATTAAGTCTGAGTCAAGCTGTGCAAGCTAACACACAACGATAATGGTATAATGACCATAATCGTAGTGTTCCTCCAGTCAGCATGAAAGATCGTAGTTTTGATGAAGGGAGGAAGAGCCACAAATGAAGAAAGGCTAATAGTCGTTGACAATTTGATAGTCCCAATGATTCCATATTCATCCTTAGTTCAAATCGAAGAAGCGTATTGGAGAAGCTAAGGAAAGGACTAAACAGCCTGCAGAAAACACCTTTTCAGGTGTTAGGTGAAGTTGCAGTCTGCTGTGTCAGTGGGCCAGTCGGCAGTGCAGCAGGAAAGTAGGATGTCAATATCAACTGCACAGAAAAGTCTGAAGCATTAAATGCTACAACGGGAGAATTCAAACGGATATATTTTGAATGACTCTTTTATAAAGAAATCAGACAAGGATTCAAGCTATGCAAGCAAGAAGTGAAAAGAAAGAATACAATGAGAAAAGCTCAAGAACACTTAACGATCAACTCTACGATCCTGAAAGAGGAAAGCTTGCTTCGCTACTCAGTTCTTTAGAACTTATACTTAATTGCAACTGAGTAGCACTCCTCAACAACAACTGTCAATCTAAGTGAGGAACCAAGTCAGAGGACTTGAAGAGTTCAAAAGTGAACTAAGAGCAGATCCAAGTCAGAGGGCTTGGAGAGTTCAAAAGTTAACTAAGAGAAGTACCAAGTCAGAGGACTTGAAGAGTTCTAAGTGAACTAAGAGAAGTTCCAGGTCTGCTGGCCTTGAAGGAATCTAAGTGATTCAGTTGTAAGAGACATCCTTAGTGGATTTCCTACTCGTGGAGTAGAAGATTGGATTAGGAGCCTTGTGTGCTCTGAACCACTTAAAACCTTGTGTCTCATTGTCTCTCATTAACTGCTATAACTACTATATATGTTATAACTGCTTATCTAATCATAACTGCAATATCTTGAAGGGGAACAAAACATATATTCCGCTGCTGTCAGTATAATCAATACTGACAAAGTATTTTAAAAAAAAGAAAATTTTAAAATATCTATTCAACCCCTTTCTAGATAACTCACGTGCCTTTGGGAACTAACAATTGGTATCAAAGCATGTCCTCTCATCTAAGCATACAAGCTTGAGTAGATCCAATGGCACAACTGATAAGCGAGACTAAGACAAGTGGAGGAAGCAAACCACCAATGTGCAACAAAGATAAATTTGCCAACTGGAAAGTTCGGATGCAGGCTTACATGGATTCAATAGATGATGATCTATTTGAAACAGTTCTGAATGGGCCCTATGTTCCAACAAGGCTTGCACCAACTCCAGAAGATCCAAACAAAATGGTGATCAAAGTCAAATCTGAATGGACTGAAAATAAGAAGAAAAATGTTCAACTTGACAAGAAGGCTAAGAATATTTTGTTCCAATCCTTAGAAGATGTTCTATTTGAAAACGTGGTCAACTGCAAAACTGCCAAAGAAGTCTGGGAGGCATTGCTCATCATGCATGAAGGAACTGAAGAAGTTAGAGAAAATAAGCAATCTTTACTGACTCAGCAGTATGAGATGTTTGCCCATGTTACTGGAGAAAATGTCACTTCTACCTATGAAAGATTCACAATGCTGCTCAACTCTCTAAGAGTTTATGGAAAGACCTATCCAAATAAGGATCTAGTCATCAAGTTCATGAGGTCCCTGCCAAGCAGATGGGATGCCAAGACCACTGCAATTAGAGAGTCAAAGAATCTGTATGAGATGACAGTTCAACAACTCTATGAAAACCTTCTTACTTATGAGCTAGAACTGACTCAACGAGCAGAAACTCTGTCAGAAGGAAGAAAGAAGGATAAAGGAGTTGCTCTTAAAGCAAAGGAAGAAATCTCCAGAGCACATATTGAAGATGAATCTGACTCTGAGAAAGATGATGAGGATAATGATAATGATGATGATGAAGCAGCAATGTTGGCCAGAAGATTCAGAAGGCTCATACTCAAAGGAAGAAGCAGCAAACTAAAAAGATTCAACAAGAACAGCAGTCAGGAGCAGATCAATGACCTATGCTATAACTGTAAGAAGCCTGGTAATTTCATTGCCAACTGCAATAAGCCTATCAGAGAGGAGCTGAAAAGAAAGTCAAATCCAAAGAAGGAGCTTAAAGGCTATAAGAAGAATAGGAAGAAAGACAAAAGGCTTGTAGCTGGAAGCTCTTGGAGTGATTTAGACAACGACACCAATGTTGAGTCTGAAGATGATGAAGCACCTCAGAAAGCTAACATATGTCTGATGGCCAAAGATGCACTCAGCAAAAAAGATGCTGAAGCAGTTATAGATGAAGTATTTAATTTCAACTCTCCTGATATAGACATTAATGATTTAAGAACTGGCATTTGTGATATGTCAACTGATCTATATCAAAATATGAGATGGTTAAGAGTCCTATCTAAAGATTATACTGATCTTCAAACGGAGAAAGAGAAAGTTCAGAAAGAGTTGGAAGCAACTCTACTAAGTTCTGACTCTCTCTCTATGCTTAAAGCTGAGAATAAAATCTTGAGAGAGACCAATGAACTGAGTATGCAAAGAGAGTCAAATCTAACCTCTAAGATTGAGGAGCTAGAAAAAACTATCTCCACATAGAATAAATCTTCTTCATCCATGAACTCCCTGATATCCAATCAGAGAAGTGTCTCTGATAGAACAGGCTTAGGGTTTGGAGAATCTACCTCAGAACCCAGTGTGGAAAAGACAAAGGAAACTAATATGAGTAGTGCTTCTAATTTAAATAGAAGTATCACATTTGTAAAGTCCACACAGAAGAATGAACCAGTGCAACCTTGCTCGTCTGATCCAAGACATGTTCCTAAAAACTACGGATCTCATGCTGGCCTAGGATTCAGAAAGGTGAAGAGTGACTCAGTCACCACTGCCCAACCTCAACGAATCATAGAGTCAAGTAAAACTGACTCCACGAATCAACTTGGAAGGAATAGTGGTGATGAGGCTTACTCAGCACAAAACCTGAACTCCAAGGCTGCATGGAAAAGGAAGATGCAATATAAAGGTAAGGCCATCAAATACCCACACAAGTCCAAATGGAGAAAGAATCCACACACACACACATACGTAAATTATATTGGATGCTTTGCATGTGGAAGATTTGGTCATAAAGCTGCATCATGCTTTCATAATATTGTGCATGGGAGACCCAAAGTCAAGCAGATTTGGGTTCCTAAGGGTACTAACATTGCAGGACCCATGAAAGTCTGGGTACCAAAATGAAAGCTAAATCTGTCTGCAAGAAATGAGCACCACGACTACAACATGGTATCTAGACAGTGGTTGCTCAAGGCATATGACCGGGAACAAAGCCCTCCTGTTGAACTACACAGAGAAGGAGGGACCAACAGTTATCTTTGGAGATAATAGCTCTGGCAAGACAAGAGGCTATGGATCAGCTGAGAATGGTGCGGTGTCCTTCAGCAAAGTGGCTTATGTTGATGGACTAAAGCACAATCTTCTTAGCATCAACCAACTCTACGATAAAGGCCATCAAGTCACCTTTCTCAACAATCAGTGTCAAGTCAGAGATCTGGAGACATCCTCTATCAAGCTGACAGGAACAAGAGAAGGAAATGTATACACTGTTAACCTTGCTCAGCTCAGTTCTGATGAGACAGTATGCTTTCTTGCTAAAGCATCTGAAGAAATAAGTTAGCTTTGGCATAGAAGATTATCTCATCTCAACTTCAAGAGTATGTCTAAGCTGGCCTCCAAAGATCTAGTAGCAGGTTTACCTAAGTTCAGCTTCATCAAAGAAAGACCATGTAACGCATGCCAGCTTGGAAAGCAAACAAGGAGCTCATTCAAAGGCAAAGCAGTCAACTCAATTGACAGGAGGAAAGAGATACTCACTAGTCACTAGTCATAGTCAATTCCAACTGTGAGCCTAGGAGGAAAGAGATACTCACTAGTCGTAGTGGATGACTACACCAGATATACATGGGTATTCTTTATTAGCTCCAAAGATGAGACAAGCTCCCAACTGATAAAGATGTTCAAGCTGGTGATGAATGAAAAAGGAGAGACTATCAAGGCAATAAAGAGTGATCATGGCAGAGAGTTTGACTTTTTTGAAATGGATCAGTTCTACGCAGACAACGGCATCAGCCACAACTTCTCAGCACCACGAACTCCTCAGCAAAATAGAGTAGCTTAAAGGAAGAATAGAACACTGATAGAAGCTGGAAGAACTCTACTAGCAGCAGCATATCTGCCTGAATACTTCTGGGCAGAAGCCATCAACACTGCATGCTATACACAGAATAGATCTCTTGTACACTCTACGTTGAAGAAGACTCCCTATGAGCTGTGAAAAGGAAGAAAGCCAAATGTCAGTTACTTCCATGTGTTCGGTTGTTCATGCTACATTCTCAACAATGGGAAACAATATCTGACTAAGTTCCAACCTAAGTCAGATGAAAGAATCTTCCTTGGATATGCCACAGACAGCAAAGCCTACAGAGTGTTCAACAAGAAGACATTAAGTGTTGAAGTCTTAATCCACATCATCTTTGATAAAACAGACTCGGACAAGTCTGCACCACAAGACACTACGATTGAAGATACTGACACTACGAATGAAGTGATCGAGCCCAACAGTACGACCGTAGTTCCTGAACAAAGAATCATAGTGTCCAAAGAAGAAATCATAGAAAGAGCTGAACCAGACAACGACTCTGGACAACAAGAACCAGAAGTCAATCTTGAGGAATGTTGTCCTGTTTATATGATGACAATTAACGCGCAAGTATACGCGGTCAATAAGTAATAAAGTGTAAGTACAGATATCGTTCCCACAGAGAATTAATAGATAAAAGGTCACCAAAGCACTAGCACATAATCATTTTAGTCTTATTTAAACAAGCGGTAAAGAGAATGAATTTAAACTAATTAAACTAGACAAGGAATTTACACATAAACTAAGTAATTCTAGAGTTAAAATCAGATAATGAAGATAGGAGACTCCAATTTTCCCTAATGATTCGTCTAAGCCGTTTCACTTCCAATT
The DNA here is from genome assembly GCA_020205555.1 of Panax stipuleanatus. Classification (NCBI taxonomy): domain Eukaryota; kingdom Viridiplantae; phylum Streptophyta; class Magnoliopsida; order Apiales; family Araliaceae; genus Panax; species Panax stipuleanatus. Next base: position 3,349,072 of record CM035118.1, read on the forward strand.
AGGTCAAATTAATCGTTAAGTGTGCTAGCCGAAAACATGAAAGTGAGAGAAGACCATCTCTCGATGCACCTAATTCATATCACGTGCAATCCACAGATGATAGAACGCACGTGAATACCCACATTATCTAAACCCTTATATGTCTATGGTGTTTACAAATAAATAGAGTTTAAGGTCAGGTTCTCTATTGACTACGAGCGGCGCTTCGGTATATGTCTATCCTAAGCACAAATCATACGTCCAACGCCATGCGAACGTACAATCGCCCGCCACTACGATTAGATCTAAACCTACACTTCGTCTTTCAAGTCCACATAGGTTATCACAGTAATTGGCCATGACTCAATTAAGCAATGAAAGCATAAATAGTAGTAGACAATCACATAGCAATCAAATAAGAACCAACATGAAAGAAAATTAAATTAAACTACTCATTAGGTTCCATTGGAACCTCAAAATAAGGTCTAAGTCATAAATAACTCAAACATATCATCCACAAGTTGAATATACATCATAAGATTACAAATAGGAAGCAAAGAGATTCAAAAGATAGAAAATAGCAAATTTGAGTGCTCAAGCTCCTTGTTGAATCTCCAATGGAATCCACTTGCTTCAATCTTCAAGCTTAATCTAACCCTAGAAACTAACTAACTAAACTAAACCCTAATCTAGACTTAATCTACTCCTAATCTATATAAGAAATGTAAAGAAAATGGAAGAACAAGCTAGGGCTAGGGCTTAAGACCAAAATCTATATTTTCTTTGTCTAAACCGAGCCCCTTTATATCCCATTCTCAAGCCAAGCCCTGTTCAAATGAAAAGTCAAATTTGGTCAAGCTGGGGTTTGGTGCGGCCGCGCTCACCCAAGCCTTCTTCCTGGCGCGGACCGCGCTCACTGCAAATCTGGAATCTGCAGGCTTTTGCTGGTGCAAGGCTAGTGTTATGCAATCTTCCTTTGTTTTCTCCTGCACCTCTTGCAGTCTTGCCTCTTATTAGTCTTCTTGCATCTTCACAGTCCCTTCACGCTGCTCGACTTCATTCCATTAATCATGCCATCAATCCTTTTAGCTCCTTTTGGCAACACTTCATCCTTTTAAGCTCAATATGCGCCACGATAGTTCCTGAACAAGAAAACTGCAAAACAAAGGAAAAACATATTAAAAGCACATGATTACTTGAGTGTAAGAAAAGAAACAAGCTGGTGACTATCCGAATAAGTGGTCATAAAACCACTTATCAAATACCCCCAAACTTAAACGTTGCTTGCCCTCAAGCAACCAAAACAAAACTAAACGCAAGATGCAATGCAGTATATACAATGTATGTAACCTATACTACTATGAATGTGAATCCATGTCTTAGTCAGTATTGAACTTTTAAAGTAATGCCTCAGAAAAACCACAAGATAATCTAACAGATAAGCTACCCAAGACAAGATCATAAGGCATATTCTTGCAAATCCAAAACTGTCAGCACTGATGTGTTGTGCGTTGTGTGCCTAGCAACCATTAAACATATTTTGAACAAATACATCACATACTATACTTCTTAGGGGAAAAACAAGCCTCAACTTAAGAAAAACAGTAGATCATATAAGTTCTAACCAAGACTATGCATTACTTAAGCTAAGAGTCACAGGGGGTTTTCATTAAGCTTTTATTACTCACGAGGGCGTATTCGTACTTTCCCATGTACACAATCGACTGTGTAATGCCTAGTCCTCTTAGGCTTTTCAATGATATTCATGTAGCGAGTTTTCGACCAACGACTCCCAGACCAGACGGCCTTAGGGCGCTGGGTGTAGAGACACCTCAAGGGCTTACTTGCTCGAATATCAAAGGCCACAGAACTCGACGTAGCCGAAGTGTTTATTATATTTTTTTTTCTGAATCTTTTTCTTTTCTTTTTCAAAAGGGAGTGCGTCTTACGCTCCATCTCCCCAAATATCATGCAAAACCCCTATTTTCCCCAAACTTAAGCTTTTAACAGTCTTAGTTATTATCATATGAGAACTGAAATTCTTTCATTAAAACACAGATTTCCCACCAAAAGGCAAGTATGTGAATATTTAAACTTAGCATGCCATGGTGGTTACTCTATTGTGCTAACTGGTTACACAGTATCTGACAGATAAGGATTTACATATATGACCTTCAAATCAAGCTTAAGTCTCAAATCAGTTCGAAAATCAAGTGAATTCAATTTCTTCATAGGCCAAATACATAACTCACCAATTGAAACTGGATTCAATTTCTTCATAGGCCAAATACATAACTCACCAATTGAAACTGGATTCATGCACAATGTCCTAACACAGAATTGTAAAATAGAATGCAATTTTTTTTTCAATTATGATAAATTTTAACACTACATGCACTAAATGAATTGAACAATATGCAAAATGATATGAACTATTACATGCAAAACATGAAATGAACTAGCTACATGCAAAAACAAAACCAATACCCCCAAACTTAAAATGTTCAATGTCCTCATTGAAGGTAAAGGTAAAAAGAAACTCCCCTATTCAGCATCGTCGTCGCCCTCGTCCTCTCAGAAGTCTCCCCTGTCTCTCTCTGCTCTGGCAAAATAAACCCCGCTCAACACTATACTCAACGATCCAACCCAACTCAATATTAATCCTTGCTCTGCTCTCGAACCCACACTCACTGTCTCAATTGATCAGTTTGAGAGGATGAGGTTGATGGGTGGATTGGTACTTTGGATCGAGGAGGTAGGAGGTTTTCGAAACTAAGGCTTGTGTTGGAGGGGATTTGTGAAGGAGGATTGAATGAGATGGAAGAGATGGGGGATTGAGAGACTGAGGCTTAGCTGCTGCTGATAATTGACATGAAGCGGTGCCCCCAAAATCTACCATTTACTCAAGTCATGCCCTATTTTGTGAGAGGCGCGGCCGCGCGCCCCACCAAGCATATCTTGGCGCGGCCACGCAGGCTGCCAGATTTCTGGTTTTGCAGAATTTTGTTATGCAAAGAGGCTGGCCTTGAGCTTTTCATTTAATCCAGCAACATTGACATGAGAAAGACATATACATTTATTAAGCCCTATAAAACACCAAAACTAAATATTCACTATTTACAATTAGGAGAATGAAATCTAGAAAGATATGTGCGTGTGAATTCCTAAAAACTCCTATATGTGCGTATATGCAACATGCTCGTGCTTCAAAAATATATCTAATACTGTTTAAGTCCCAAAAATATGTGTCCATATGTCTAAGTTCAAAAATGCAGGCACTGAGCTTTTAAATCTACGAGCATTCAAAAATTTTAAACTACATATTAAACTAATAAGAATTAAACAAAGGGGAGGGAAATATGATAGAAAGCAGGTCATGGAGAATTAAACAAGTAGGGAGAGAGAGAAATGATGGGGTGCCTCCCATCGAGCTCTGAGTTTATAGTCTGTTAGCTAGACTGTGTCTGACCACTGATATCCGATCCCCAGACGATATTGGAGAAACCCTCCATCCATTAGAATTGTCGTGTGAGATTGGAGGCTTCCCAATAGTAGAAAACTCGAATTTAAACTACCTAGCATCGGATGTGTACAAAAATTTCCCACTGTGAAGATTGGGGAGCTAGGCATTGGTTTTGTTGTGTTGGTAAAGTGATCGGGGCATTGAGGTTCACACAGCACAACGGATTCTTCTTCTATTCTCTTTTCTTCTGACCACCATGGATTTAAGGATGCGAATTCTCTCATATTTTCGAGATCCGTATATGTGATGTGGCTACCAAGGGGGCAAGGGTGTGCAAACTTGACTGGTGTTTCAAACTTTGGCGGAGAAGGCTCTTGGGGAATTGTCACTGTCGGTTCACTTTCATTTTCCACATCCCCAATCGTCTCCTCGATATCCTATTGCCTTAAGCTCATCCAGTTGCAAGTGCACTTCAGGTTCTTCATCAGTCTCTGCATCCATATCATAGCACCAATCTTTCTGAGGGTCATAACTTACTGCTTCAAACATCTGAGGCATTGGACTTTAAAGATCTTGAGCTTTGGCTTCTCGCTCAATCACCTCCTTATTCCTTAAAGTTGTGCTAATCTGCTCTACCCAAATCTGAAGACCCTCAATCGACTCCTCTCGCTCAATCAAGATCTCCTTTTCTGCTTCATCCTCAGAATCCATGTACTGAATTTCCTTGGAATTCTGAGGCCCTTTGCTCATAGCATCCACTACTTGAGAGAGTTGATTCTGAAGATTCTGAGTCTGTATCCCTTGCTCAATTAATTCCTCTTTCATCAACGCCATATTAATCTGATTTGCCCAATACTGAAGATTCTCGATTGACTGTGATTGATCAATTAAGGTATTTCTTAATGATGCTATGTCACCTCTTTCCTCCAAGCTTGCCTTTTCCGTGTCACCCTCAACATCCATGTATTGAGGCTCATGAGTTGGAGTCTGGAAGGTGCATTCTGGTGCATATATTGGACTTGGCTCGCAGTAGTGGTCTTGATAATAGCTTCCTGAAGGCTCTGGGTGATACCCCCAATCCTGCTGATAATTGAGATAAGGCTCATTGTAGGAGTACTCACCCCCGTACTGCTCCTGTCCATAACTGATAGGCTCCTGATGGCTCGTATAGGCTCCAGCACCGTAATCATAAGTCATCTATGACTTTCAACTCTGTTGGGCTGCAACAGTATCCAACTTCCTCGAGAGAACCTCTAATTGTGTTGAAAGTGAAGCAATTGGGTCGACGTCATCATTCCTTGTTTTCCTTGGTTGCTCTTGCCTTGTGTAGTTCCATGGATAGAAATTTAAGTCCATTGTTCCTGAAAAGAGAATATAGGAAGAGAATTAAACAAAAATAAAAATGTCTAAAGTAAGACTAATTTGATTTAAACTAATGTTGGCAAACAGTTATCCACTTAATTCCCCGACAACGGCGCCAAAAACTTGTTGTCCTGTTTATATGATGACAATTAACGCGCAAGTATACGCGGTCAACAAGTAATAAAGTGTAAGTACAGATATCGTTCTCACAGAGAATTAACAGATAAAAGGTCGCCAAAGCACTAGCACATAATCATTTCAGTCTTATTTAAACAAGCGGTAAAGAGAATGAATTTAAACTAATTAAACTAGACAAGGAATTTACACATAAACTAAGTAATTCTAGAGTTAAAATCAGATAATGAAGATAAGAGACTCCAATTTCGTCTAATGATTCGTCTAAGCCATTTTACTTCCAATTAGGTCAAATTAATCGTTAAGTGTGCTAGCCGAGAACACGAAAGTGAGAGAAGGCCATCTCTCGATGCACCTAATCCATATCACGTGCAATCCACAGATGATAGAACGCACGTGAACACCCACATTATCTAAACCCCTATATGTCTATGGTGTTTACAAATAAATAGGGTTTAAGGTTAAGTTCTCTATTGACTACGAGCGGCGCTTCGGTATATGTCTATTCTAAGCACAAATCATACGTCCAACGCCATGTGAACGTACAATCACCCGCCACTACTATTAGATCTAAACCTACACTTCGTCTTTCAAGTCCACATAAGTTATCACAGTAATTGGTTATGACTCAATTAAGCAATGAAAGCATAAATCGCAGTAGACAATCACATAGCAATCAAATAAGAACCAACATGGAAGAAGATTAAATTAAACTACTCATTAGTTTCCATTGGAACCTCAAAATAAGGTCTAAGTCATAAATGACTCAAACATATCATCCACAAGTTGAATATACATCATAAGATTACAAATAGGAAGCAAACAGATTCAAAAGATAGAAAATAGCAAATCTGAGTGCTCAAGCTCCTTGTTGAATCTCCAATGGAATCCACTTGCTTCAATCTTCAAGCCTAATCTAACCCTAAAAACTAACTAACTAAACTAAACCCTAATCTAGACTTAATCTACTCCTAATCTATACAAGAAATGTAAAGAAAATGGAAGAACAAGCTAGGGCTAGGGCTTAAGACCAAAATCTATATTTTCTCTGTCTAAACCGAGCCCCCCTTATATCCCATTCTCAAGCCAAGCCCCGTTCAAGTGAAAAGTCAAATTTGGTCAAGCTGGGGGTTGGCGCGGCCTTGCGCACCCAAGCCTTCTTCCTGGCGTGGCCGCGCGGCACTGGAAATCTGGAATCTGCAGGCTTTTGCTGGTGCAAGGCTAGTGTCATGCAATCTTCCTTTGTTTTCTCCTTCACCTCTTGCATTCTTGCCTCTTATTAGCCTTCTTGCATCTTCACAATCCCTTCACGCTGCTCGACTTCATTCCATTAATCATGCCATCAATCCTTTTAGCTCCTTTTGGCAACACTTCATCCTTTTAAGCTCAATATGCGCCACGAGAGTTCCTGAACAAGAAAACTGCAAAACAAAGGAAAAACATATTAAAAGCACATGATTACTTGAGTGTAAGTAACGAAACAAGCTGATGACTATCCGAATAAGTGGTCATAAAACCACTTATCAAGGAGTTCAGACAAGAAGGCACCAGAACAGATGTTCCAACTGGGAACAGGTGGGCAAGAGATCACACTCAAGATCTGATCATTGGTGATCCAACTGCCAGAATCAGAACAAGATCTGCAACTCAGAATGAGTGTTTCTATTTGAGTTTTCTATCTCAAATAGATCCCAAAAAGATTGAAGATGCAATGCTAGATGCAAGCTGGATTGAAGCCATACAAGAGGAACTAAATCAATTTGAGAGAAGCAAAGTCTAGAGATTAGTTCAAAGACCAAAGAATCACCCAGTCATCGGCACTAAATGGGTTTTCAGAAACAAGATGGATGAAGATGGGGTGATCACAAAGAACAAAGCAAGACTGGTGGCCAAAGGTTATTCTCAAGAAGAAGGCATAGACTACGATGAAACCTTCGCACCAGTTGCCAGACTTGAAGCAATCAAAATATTCTTTGCATTTGCTGCTCACATGAAGTTCAAAGTATTCTAGATGGATGTCAAGAGTGTATTTCTTAATGGTGAACTTCAAGAAGAAGTATATGTGGAACAACCCCCAAGTTTTGTCAATCCAACCCTCTCTGATTATGTCTATAGATTAGATAAAGCCTTATATGGACTTAAACAAGCACTTAGAGCATGGTATGAAACACTAACAAACTTTCTTATTGAAAAAGGATTCACTAGAGGTAGAGTAGCTACTATACTATTTCTTAGGAAGCACAAAGATAATGTTTTACTAGTTCAAATATATGTAGATGATATTATCTTTGGTTCTACTGATGAAAATTTGTGTAAGAGATTTGCCAAGCTTATGCAGAGCAAGTTTGAAATGAGCATGATGTGTGAGCTGAACTTCTTCCTTGGACTGCAAGTAAAGCAAACTGATGAAGGTATCTTCATAAGCCAAGCCAAGTACATCAAAGACTTACTTAAGAAGTATGGCATGGAATCAGCCTCTCCCATGAAAATACCAATTGCTCCAGCAACTAAGCTTGACAAAGATGAGAAAGGTAAAAGTATTGATATTACTCAATACCGAGGTATGATAGGCTCCCTTATCTATCTAACTGCCAGTAGACCAGATATAATGTTTGTAACATGTATATGTGCTAGATTTCAAGCAAATCCTAAGGAATCACACTTAACTGCTGTAAAAAGGATTTTCAGGTATCTCAAAGGTACACCCTACTTGTGTCTATGGTATCACAAGGAGTCCTCATTTGAACTGACAGGACTTTAAGATGCTGACTTTGCAAGATGCAAAATAGATAGAAAGAGTACCAGTGACACTTGTCAACTGCTAGGAAATAGATTAGTGTCCTGGTTCAGCAAGAAGCAAAACTCAGTATCAACTTCTACAGCAGAAGCTGAATACATTGTTGCAGGCAGTTGCTGTGCTCAAATCCTATGGATGAAGAACCAGCTAGTAGATTATGGGTTTGATTTCAAATCTATACCCATACACTGTGATAACACAAGTGCCATAGCAATAACAAATAATCCTGTCATGCATTCTAGGACCAAGCCATATAGAAATAAGATAACATTTTATTAGGGATCATGTTCAAAATGGAACAATATCTTTGCAATACATCCCTACTGAAAATCAACTTGCTGATGTGTTTACTAAACCCTTAGATGAATCCAGATTTAATAAACTGATAAGTGAGTTAGGTATGTTAAATTTGCAACCATGAATTCTATGCTCTAGATGGTGTTAACCTTGCAGATATAAAGGCTAAGTCAAAATCGTAGAGATGACAAAGAGAAACCACAATTGTGGAGTGATCCAGTCAAAACAAAAAAGCTCACTGTGATAGCAACATCATCAAGCAAAACAGCCCTTCTGATAAGTGTCTCAGGGACAAACCTGATCCTTAGTGACAAACTAAGAGGTTGGCCCTTTCCTGAGCAACCTTAAACCAGAAGGGATGTCATTTCAGAAGGCATCATAGAAAACCGTAGAGTCTACGGTCAAGAAGCAAGCAAAGGATCGAACTCAACAATCAGTGGAGTGGTTCTCGGCAATCGTAGTCCTCTCACAAGGACTCACTAGCTCAGGGGGAGCTAAGGGCAAAATAGATATTTCCACATGGATCAAAATCGTGGAGTTCTACAGAATCTGACATGTGTCCCATGATATAGAACATATGGAGGGAAGTTAAATTCATTTTGAACTGCTTTTTGACAGTTTACCTTTGAATTTCAAAAGACTATCTTTCTCTCTCTCTCTCAAACTAAATCCTAAGTTTCAGAAAGCTGAGCCAAATTCGTTCACTATAGAAAAATTAAACAAACAAATGGCTGCTTCCAATGTTGTTTCCGGCTATCAACTATGTTTTGACGGATTCCAGAAGGCTGAGCCTGAGATACACAAAGTCCTTTCACTCCTGAGGAAAGCAGGCCTTAAGAATGCTCTGAGCACCAGCACACTGATATATCCAAAGCTGGTAAAGGAGTTTTATGGCAATGGAGTTGCTCATGAAGACTCAATTCTCACCAAAGTCAAAGATGTGCAAATCCGACTCAACACTGAAAGCATAAACATAGCCCTAGGTTTCAAAAGTGAAGGTCTTTCATCCATGGAGGCTGTTGACTTCCATAAGGGTTTGAAGAAGATGAACTACACAAAAACTGAAAGGGAAAAGTGGCTACAAGAAGAAAGAATTTCTCCAAGAATATGAGGTCCTAGCTGACATTGTTGGGAAATGCATATGTTGCAAGAGCTCCGGTCATGATTCGGTCAACGAGAAGCAACTGAAGCTCATGACAGCCATTCGCTTCAGAGTCCAACTCAACTATAGAGCCTTGCTGATGGATTGGTTAAGGAAATAGATGCAAAGTCCGAAGAAGACCAAGAACTTTGCTAAAATGCCCTATGGGAGGTTTATCAGCATCATTATTCAGTATGCACTGGGTGACAAAATTGGAGACAATGAAGGTATTTCAATCAATCCAAATAGGAAGATGACCCAGCGACTGTTCCAGAACTGGAAAAGGAATCCAGCAGAAAATGTGAAGATGATGTCTGCAACTTCATCAACTGCAAGGGAAACCAGGGAGGAAGAAGAAAAGGTCAACCAAGAAAAAGGTGTAACTCTGATCAGAAAGAGTAAAGGGAAGAATAAAATGTATGAAAGGGATCAAACAACTGAGGAGCCCCAAGGTTCATCCACTGATGCACTTCAAGAGGATGCTGGTACTAATGTGGAATTCATAAGTCTCACCTCCAACAGAGTCATCACTCTTGAATCACCAGAGAAGGTTATGAAAAAAAGGAAGAAAAAAAAGACGAGTGAGACTGTGACGCCCCCCTGAATAAGTCCAGTCAACCCAACCCATTCTGAGTCGCCAAATACATGGTACAGAATTCAAATACAATCTTTATGTCACACGGTCGTACAAAATACGGCCACACAACTGTGAGTGTCAATACAAATATATACAAAATATTAACATTCAAACTAAGTCCTCATTACAATTATTATCACACTATTTATCAGAAATAGTGAGGACTACTACTGCTCTAACTCGGACCATCACTCTGTCCCCCGACTAGTTCCCGCAACATTCTCATTTCCTGAAGAGGACAATAGATGAAAAGGGTGAGCTCAACTAGCCCAGTAAAGAATATTATGACTAAGATAATGAAAAATAAATTATCGTTAGTCTTCAACAATTCAATTAAAATATTATGGACAACAAGTTTTAGATCAATATTCGCAGCGAAAATAACAATTCATTAGAAGAGTTAAGTGGAGAATGAAGTCTACTATCTTCTATGATTTAAAAGTCCATCATCAATATTTTATCCCTGTAACATCAATCAATATACATCTCAAATCAAATATTCATCTTTGCACTACGGCCAAAGATATTCATTTGTGTCACCAGTGGTCATGTTCATCTCAACACCTGTCCATCTTTGCACTACATCCAAAGATATTCATCAGGTAATCATTCATCTTTGCTCTACAGGCCAAAATATTCAGTTATATCACCTTTTAGGACTGAGGATGATGAAAAATCAATATAAATAACGAATCCAGTGAAATAAAGGACAAGATTAAGGATTCGTATTTTAGTTTATTCAAGTTCAAGAATATTCCATAATAATACTTTGTGGAGCAAAATTTAAGAATAAAGCTCAAAACTTAGATCCAATCAAAGATAGTAACCATAACAGACAATTTGGACAAATAGAAGAAAATTTAATTTTTTCAGTGAATAGTGCCGTATACGTGAATAGTAACCCTGACGAAAAAAAGTAAGAATTTCATAATACAATTCATGCCAATATTTTGGTATAATGATATTGAAAAGAATAACATCATTTACGAAAGAAAATAACATCCTTTATCTCAAAAAAATAGTACTTCTGACTGGAATATCGGATATAACACCGAAGAAAATTTGCACTGAATAGTAACACTCAAAGTATCTAAATACTCACAAAAATATGCTCGATATTATAGAGAGAGAAAACTTTTGATTCTGGTGTGATTTTCAATTCTAACCTAAGCACCCTATTTATAGGAAAAGCTTAGGATGCCAAAGTAGACTTTTTAATAAAATAATATTTTTTTAAAATTCCAGCTGCCTCAACCAAAAGCCATCAGCCACCAGCCACCGGTGGGGCCCACCTCCCATTAAAAAAATATTTATTTTCTGAAACTTCAATAATTCATAATAAATAGCCCTTTTGTCAGAGAAAATACAAATTCTATGTCTTTTTCATAGGAAATTTAATTCTCTACAACTTTGTAGAAGGAAGTTTTTCCAAATTCCAAACATAAATTATCCGAATTTCATAAACGGATGATTTTCCACACCAAAATACTGATAAAAACACATCAACACTAATTTCTTCTTTTATATCCACAAAATAAATATTTTCTTATCATATAAATTAATAATTAATTATTCACAAATAATATTACAGAACTACAATATTGACAACCAGGTCGTTCCAAGGAAAGAGGGGGCCTTCCGATAAGGACTTCTCCTTACTGGCTCGCAATTAAATAACCCCCCCTCCTAGACAGAACTTCCTTAGACATTGTCAATAATGCTATCTAATAATATTATTCAAATAATATGAATTATTGAGTTGATAATGTGAAATAATGTGCAGTGACAATTATTGAATCAATAATACAAAATATCAACGGTAGCAATTATTGAATCAATCATATAAAATAGCAACATAGCAATTATTGATATAAAATATCAACGTAGCAATTATTGAATCAATAAAATATCATGCAATTATTGAATCAATAATATAAAATATTAAACAGTAATGACTGTAACAATAATTGAGTAGTGACTTTTTACGTAAGAATCAATAATTCAAAATACTGTGCAATACCGTGTGCTACTATGCAACACCGCGTATTACTGTATTTTAACCACAGAGTATTTCAACAGTACTAACGGTAACAACTACGCCGTTATTTTATAAAAAGGTTATTTCTGTCGCTTTCTATATCCGACAGTTATTCCGTTGTGGGACCCATAAATAGCTGCGCCGTCGTACGAATATTCCCCGACAACAAGAATATTCCACGACCAAACGAATATTCTCCAACAATAATGAATATTTTATAACCACTTGCTCATTTTGAAATATTTGCACATTTCACACATAACTTTTCACATTTATCAAATTAACACCTTACTATTTCAAAATAATATATAAAGAAAATTAAATCTTTATTCATAAAAGTTGGGGTCTTACGGAGACAAGTGAAGATAAGGCTGAAGACAGTTCTGAGCCTCAATAGAAAAAGAAACACAACCAAAGAGCAAAGAAATCTTCACTCACTACGATTGTTAAGTCATCTCTAATCGTAGAGTCTAGACTGACTGTCACTGAAGAAGGAGAAGCTACCACAGTCCCTCAACCTGAACAGACTATAAGGGCTAAACCTGAAAAAGATATAAAGGCTGTACACAAGGCAAAGAAGATGATGAAGATGTTGGCTAAGAAATTTGCTTTTACCAATGAAGAAATATTGGAAGAAATTGACAAAAGAAAGACTGCTAAGAAGGTTGAACAGGTCACCGAGGCTCAAGCATCTGGTCCAACTCCACAAGAGATCAGAATCATTGAAGATGTATTAAGTTACATCAGAGATACTCACAACTCTGCTGCACCCGATCAGACTATAAATCAAGATGATATGGAGATGCCTGATACTGGTGTTGATGTTAATGAATCTCTGGGAGAAGAAATGGCAAAAAGGGTTATGCCAGAAATCATTGTGATAAGCCCAAATGAGGATGACACTGCTGAAATACAAGGAGAAGAGATTTTGGAAGCTCCTGTTCAAGAAGGTGCTTCAGCTGATGGGGAGCAGTTAGAAGAAATGGAGACAGAGAATGCAGAAGCTGAGGGGGAGCCACCAGAAGAAATTCTTGAAGTCCCCCAGTTCATGAAGAATTTGTAGAGTCTGATGCTGCAAATATGGTGAATATTACAGATCATGATGAGATGAATGATGTGGTGCGAGTTTATGATGCAGAGAGTGATGAAAAAGAAAATGATGATCTTGAGGTCATATATGCGGGACAAGATGGTGAAAGAACAGTAAACTACAATCAGCTGTTCAATTACTTGCCCATGATGCCATATCATAGAGCTATGATTCTTAACTCCTGGGATCACATATTCTGGACTTTCAAGGCATATCCAGCAATCTCAGTAATTGTCTATGGATTCCCAAGAGAAAGAAGGTTTTCTCAAAAACTGATCAAGAATGCCTCAACCTTAGAGTCTAAGCATGAGGTATATTAAACTCCTCTTTCTTTTATTATCAACCACACTCCATCATCACACTTCAATCAGTTCTACGAAGTGCCAAAATGGTTGGAAGTGGTCCTGCATCCACTCAATCAATTTCCAGTTACAGAGTCCCAAAACTCTGTATCTGATGAACCAAATAACCAACTTGTTATCGTAGAGTCTCCAGGACAGCTCAACGAAACAGAAACACAGACATCTGAGCCAAACACTATGCCTATACAGTAAACACAAATCCCTTTAACCCAAGCAGATATACCCTCATCCCCCAACAACGAATACTTTGATCTGACTCTTGCCCTCGCAAGCATGTCAAGGAGAGATGAAAACACAACGACAACTCCTCCTCCTCCAGAGACACAACGAATTCTCAACCAACTGTCTCTCATGCCAACAAAAGAGGAACTGAATGAAGCATTAAACCAAATAGGTTCAGAATCTGGAGAAATCCTGGAAGCACACTCAGTAGCGCTTCACATATCATCACTGCCAGATTATATTTTATTAGTTCCCAAAGGCACGTGAGTTATCTAGAAGAGGGGTTGAATAGATATTTTAAAAATTTCTTTGTTTAAAATACTTTGTCAGTATTAAGTATACTGACAGCAGCAGAATATATGTTTTGTTCCCCTTCAAGATATTGCAGTCATGATTTGATAAGCAGTTATGACAGTTATAACAGATATAGCAGTTATAGCAGTTAATGAGAGACAATGAGACACAAGATTTTAAGTGGTTCAGATCACACAAGGCTCCTAATCCACTCTTCTACTCCACGAGTAGGAAATCCACTAAGGATGTCTCTTACAACTGAATCACTTAGATTCCTTCAAGGCCAGCAGCCCTGGAACTTCTCTTAGGTCACTTAGAACTCTTCAAGTCCTCTGAATTGGTACTTCTCTTAGTTCATTTTTGAACTCTTCAAGCCCTCTAACTTGGATCTGCTCTTAGTTCACTTTTGAACTCTTCAAGTCCTTTGACTTGGTTCCTCTTAGTTCACTTTTTAACTCTTCAAGTCCTCTGACTTGGTTCCTCACTTGGATTGACAGTTGTTGTTGAAGAGTGCTACTCAGTTGCAATTAAGCATAAGTTCTGAAGAACTGAGTAGCAAAGCAAGCTTTCCTCTTTCAGGATTGTAAAGTTGAACGTTGAGTGTTCTTGAGCTTTTCTCAATGTATTCTTTCTTTTCATTTCTTGTTTTCTTAGTCTGATTCCTTGTCTGGTTTCTTTATAAAAGAGTCATTCAAAATATATCCGTTTGAATTCTCCTGTTGTAGCATTTAATGCTTCAGATGTTTCTGTGCAGTTGATGTTGACATCCTGCTTTCCTGCTGCACTGCCGACTAGCCCACTGACACAGCAGACTGCAACTTCACCTAACACTTAAAAAGGTGTTTTCTGCAGGCGGTTTAGTCCTTTCCTTAGCTTCTCCAATATGCTTCTTCGATTTGAACTAAGGATGAATATGGAATCATTGCGACTATCAAATTGTCAACGGCTATTAGCCTTTCTTCATTTGTGGCTCTTCCTCCCTTCATCAGAACTGCGATCTTTGATGCTGATTGGAGGAACACTACGATTATGGTCATTGTACCATTATCGTTGTGTGTTGGCTTGCACAGCTTGACTCAGACTTAATCGTAGAGAACACTACGATTTCTCTTAAGCTCTTTGGTAGACTACGATTCCTGCTTGATTGTCTTTCAGACTCCACTCCTTCGAGACCACTCTGCGATTATAAACTTGATTCGTTAGATGCTCAGATCTTCTTCATAATTCTTAGTGTGGCTTTCAAGGCAGACTACGCTTCTGATGTGGTCACTCAAGCTCTACGAGTCTTGCCTTGACCACTGCAGACTTAATTCATTTGGCAGACTACGATTCTGAGTATCTTCGTTTAAACTCCGATTCTGCCTTGTCTTCTGCAGACTGTAATACTCTTGGCAGACTACGATTCTGCATATCTTCGTTTAACCTCCACGATTCTGCCTTGTCTTCTGAATGCTACCTTTGACAGACTACGATTCTGTCAAGGCCTTAACTTTTACAGCTCAAATAGATCAACCTAACAAATTTGATCTTTTATTCTATACATTATTTACATAAATGATAAACATTAAATCTCAGATCAACCTAACATTTTTGATCTATCATCTAAGTCCTTGTACATATGATCATTGAAGGACTGTACACTCAAGCATTTATATTTACTTTCAATATCAAATATGAATATGCAAATCTCAACACATGTGACTAGGACTATTTAATCCTAGGATTATTTAATCCTAGGATTAATATATAGTCTTAGATTATAATCTCATGGATTATAATCCCGGAATTATAATCTCATGGATTATAATCCCGGAATTATAATCCTTGCAAATAAACATGGCCCTAAAGTAGAAAAGTGATTTTATTCTTGAAGGAATGAATGGACAAACCAAACATAAAAATGAGAATGACCATTCCATTTTCATTCCCATTCCCATTTCATTCCTTGAGCCATTCCATTCCTTAAGTCATTCAATTCCATACATATCAAGGAATGGGAACCAAACATAGCATATATGTTTTAATATATAAGAAAAAGTTTGACTTTTCAAAATTAATTTGAGATATTTTCAAATTTAAGAATTTGTAGTACTACATGTTTATTTAGTTGCTGGTATTTGCGGCATTTTTAGATGTAGTGTTTGAATGAGTCTATTCACATGATATGAGTTTGGCTATTCACATGATATGAGTCTTATGAAAGAATCAGGAAGAAGAGACTTTTGAGTCCACCACACACACACACACACACACACACACACACACACACATATATATATATATATATATATATATATATATATATGAATGAGTCCACTAAGCTCATATATATATATATATATATATATATAATTTGATATTTTTGTACAAGTAGTCCACCCATTCTTTTCCCCCTAGTAACATGAGCAACTCACCTATTAAAGTAACAATAAAAAAGTAACTGAACAATACACTTTCATTTTTTTAGCTTTTTAGGTCAATGCAATAGTTATAAATTTGTCAAGATTATACATGCATCTTAACAATTATAAACAACTTCTTAACAATTTAATCATGAAAACTCAATTACAGAGAACTTAAAATCAATTTTCATGAAGAACTCAAGAACATAAACTAAAGCTTGAATTTAAGAATTTACCCTTGTTTTCTTGTTTAGATTACACAAAGATGATGTAGAATAATCCTCTTTAATTCTCCAAGCTTCTTCTTCAATATAAATTTCTCTCAAGCTCTCTCTCTTTTTCTCTATTTTGCTTTCTCAGACTTAAGCTTAAATGAACTGATATAACTATTATACGTAAATAATATAATAACTAGCACGTACATGGGTATCAGTTAAGCGCATCATGGACTTAATTGATCCCATGTTCTTAAGGTCATGTTTGACTAGCCTTTAAAAGGCTCCTTTTTTAGTTTATTTTAATTAACTCACTTATTATATGGCTTATTTGTCACACCTTAATTAATCAAATTCTAATATTTAAAATTCAATTAAATTAAAGATAATATAACTCATTACATCAAATTACCACATAACTAAAATTAGAATTTTATTTAACAATTATTAAATCTCTAATTAATTATTAAATTAATTAGAACAGCATTATAATTATTTAACAACACATTTAATTAAATTATCCTAATTAAATTAGAACTTCGAACCATAAAATTATTCAACATTAATTTAATTAATGTAACACATTTAATTAAATTAATCTGCAACAATTCCATCAAATATTTATTTAACTCAATAAATAAATCAACAAAAATATTTATTTAATTCAATAAATATTTAAAATTAAATACAAAAATCTCGTTCGTCACAGTAATTGTTTGTACTTCTACTTCTATGATATTAACATTGTCTGCCTTTTGGATTAACCTTGGTTATTTAACTATGGAATTTGTGCATAGCTGTAGATGTAAGAGTTGTATCACCACTGCAAATCATATTAATCCACTTCCTGTTTTAATGAGGTCAGATATATGATGTCAAAGATATTTAGCAAGTGTTTGTCATCTTACTTAAATTTCGCTTAGACAAGTTTCGACAGTTCATCAAGAGGGTATTTATCAAGACTTTTGCATTTCCTTCTCATGGGTTGTGCTTATTTATCAAGACTTCATGTTTTCTTGGTTGCAGAAACAATTATTAAGACAAGTATAGGAGAGGTTCAACTGTATAACCCCAAAATTTAGAACAAAATGATAGATAATCCTGAATAACTATTGTTGATATAAGGCAGCACTAATCCAGGGACAAAGGAGCCGAAAACAGTTATTGATCAGCTCGTCGAGGTTCAAAATTTCTGAACTTTCGTTATGATTATATTTAAAAAGTTGGATATTTTGTTTAGAATGTTAAACTTGACGAATCAGTGATGTTAAGTAGAATGGATGATACTTTGGATTCTAATTTTCCTATTTTTATTAAATATGATGGAACGTGAAAATTTAGTTATTTTATTGTTAGTGTTTTTTATCATTACAATCCTTATCTTATTTCAGGACTAATATTTGTTGGGTACTTAACACATAGTTAGGTTGGACATATATTATTGGTTTTTGTTTTAATTTTACTTAAATAAATTTTGGTGTTTGGTTTGTAAATCAGAATATCAAGCAAATTTTTAAGCTAGTAATATAATGTATGCAAAAAAAATATTAATTTTGATTTTTTATACACTGATTGAAATGTAGGTAATTATTCAATATTTTAGATACTTATACAAGTTCGACCAAATATTGTTCTTGATTTTTTTAGATACTTATTGATATGTTTAATGTAAATATAATTATAAAAAAAATACATAACATTGTTTTTAATGTATTATATAATTATTAAAATTTTAAATGAGTATTATTTAGATAACTATTAAAAACCATGGAATATTATTTTTGATTTTTTTAGATAATTATTGATTTTATAGTTTCATTAATATTGTATTTATATCATTATGTATTTATTTGTTAATCACATAAATGTATTTACTTGTTCTATTTCAGAAATATAAAATAATTATCAAACACATCATGTAGGAGTTGGTATTTTGAATTCATACAACGATCCTTATAATTTCTTTAATATTGTATTATTTATCATTATTTATTTATTAATTAATCACATAAATGTATTTCCTTATTCTAATTCAGATATATCAAATAATTATCAAACACATGAGTTGGTATTTTGAATTCCTACACTAATACTAATAGTTTCATTAATATTGTATTATGTATAAACTTTTATTTATTAATCACATAATAGATGTATTTCTTGTTCTACTTCGGAGATATGAAATAATTATCAAACACATATCACATAGGAGTTGGTACTTTGAATTCCTACAATGATACTTACAGTTTCATTAATATTGTATTATCTATTATTATTTATTTATTAATCACACAAATATATTTATGTATTAATCACATAGATGCATTTATTTGTTCTAATTCAGAGATATGAAATAATTATCCAACACATATCATAGAGAAGTTGGTATTTTGAATTCCTACACTGATACTTATAGTTTCATTAATATTGTAATGCATATTGTGTGTGTGTATATATATTATATATATATATATATATATATATGAAAAATGATTCATAGCATCTATTTGTTATGGATCAAAAAGTGACATATAACATTTAAATTATCCATATCAATAATCAAAGGCCCAGATTAAAAACAACATCGCAGCGTCCACTAGTTATATTAGCGGACTGGATAAATATCATTTTTGAACATTTATGTCCCCACTAAGCCAACAAAAAAGTTGCACGTTCGCACATCAACAGCACAGCAAACAGCTTCCCATGGCAAGTCAAATCCATGTCAAGTATATGGTAAGTACAACACAACAAGTTTAAATCAAGTCAAGGTGTCAAGAAAGCAAAAAAACTTACTTGACGGCAACAGCTTCCATCCTTGAGTTTATGGCGGTTGATGAATCATTGATGGACAAGAGTGACCAGAGTGATTGACAGACTCATATCCCCGATTTACGTAATTCTTCAGCTCCATGTGCAAAATGGCACCGATCCCCAAAAGTGCATGACCCTTTAGCAAAATTTTCACAGAGTATAGTCTTTAAATTGCTTGCACGACCAAAGCCTGACATCGTACCGCTTTTAGACGGAGGCTGATCCAATGTTCACAATAAGCTCACGTGATGAGAAATCAGGCTCACACAATTACACTAAAATAAATATAAATACATTATTGTATGAGATATAAATAATAACACAAGAATTTTACGTGAAAATTCAACTGAAAAAAATCACGGGGAGAGATCTCAGAAATTCACTATAAAAATAAAATGGAGATTACAAACTCTCTCTGAAAAATAAATTAACTATTTATTTCTCTCTACCTCACTTACTCACTATTTGCTCAAACTGACCTTTTCTATCTCTCTTGCTCACTAAAGCTGGTGAGATGGGATCATCGTAGTATGTTGCCTTCTTCTCCTTTTATAGCAAAACCGGAGGGAGTAGCATTAATGGTGGAGGAAAGGTTGGTCGGAAGGAGTTGGTATCATGTTTGTTGACCAAGTGGGAAAAGAAGTCAATATTCAATAATTTTCACCTTGGCTCATATTCTCTAAATACAACGTATTGTGAATTTCTTCGTGTCTGTGAATGTATCCCTTTCCCTAGATACTCCATCACGAACTCAGTATTTGACGAAGTGAATTAAGTCCAAGCAATGCTTGAACTTTTCTGCTGTAACTGACTTTGTGAGCATATCTGCGGCATTCTCCTTTGTGTGAACTTTGCGAACTGCAATGTCACCATTGTTCAGCCACTCACGAATCTTGTGATACCGAACATCTATATGTTTGGTCCTGGCATGGAACACCTGGTTCTTTGCTAAATGAATAATACTTTGACTATCACACAGAATCTGGATATTGCCCTGCTTGAAACCTAGTTCTTCAACTAGTCCCTTAAGCCACAAAGTCTCCTTGCTTACCTCTGTCAATGCCATATACTCAGCCTCTGTTGTTGATAATGCTACCGTAGACTGCAACACTGACCTCCAACATATACATCCTCCATAAAAGTTGTATACAAATCCTGTCGTAAATCTTCTTGCATCTAGGTCTCCAGCATAATCTGAATCAACAAACCCTATAACCTCATTTTTTTGCGGTATTACGATCAAAAATAAGATCGTAATTGGTTGTACCTGCTAGATAACGAAAAATCCATTTGACAGCATTCTAATACTCTTTTCCTGAATTTGTCATATACCTGCTAATCACACTGACTGCATGTGAGATATTTAGCCTTGTACATACCATGGCATACATGAGGCAACCTACCGCATTTGCATACGGTACCTTGGACATATACTTCACCTTATCTTCTAGTCTGTGGGCTCAACTATGAAGACAATATGAAATGTGCTGTCAACAGAGTGCTAACTGGTTTAGTATTATTCATGTTAAACCTCTCCAAGACCTTCTGCACATATCTTTTCTAAGTTAGCCATAGCTTTCCTTCCTGACAATCCTTGTGAATTTTCATACCTAGGATCTTCTTGGCTGACCCAAGATCCTTCATGTCAAATTCACTGCTCAATAAATTCTTCAGCTGAAGAATATCTGACTTCCTCTTTGCTGCTATCAACATATCATCGACATATAACGTCAGCAATACTAGAGAACCATCATCAAGGAATCTGAAATACACACATGGATCATACTCCGAATGAGAGTAACCATGAGCCATCATAAAGTTGTCAAACTTCATGTACCACTGTCTCGGGGACTGCTTCAAACCATAGAGAGACTTCTTTAAACTGCAAACTAAGCCCTCTTTCTCTGGTTCAATAAACCCCTCAGGCTACTTCATGTAGATCTTTTCTTCTAAATCACCATGGAGAAAAGTTGTTTTCACATCAAGCTGCTCTAATTTCATATCCTGTGATGCTACGATAGATAAGATCAACCGAATCGATATGTGTTTCACAATTGGTGAGAAGATCTCATTGTAGTCGATTCTTCTCTCTGAGAGAAACCTTTTACCACTAACCTGGCCTTGAATCTTTCACCTTCTTTATCAGACTGAGCTTCCTTTTTTCTGAACACCCACTTGCATCCTATAGCCTTCGATCCTTTTGGAAGTCGAACTAACTCCCAAGTCTGGTTTTTTTGTAAAGACTCCATCTCTTCTGCCATCGCTATTGCCCATTTATCATTATCCTCGGACTGAATAGCAATCTGATAGCTAGTTGGATCTCCACTACCAGCAATCAAGGCAAATACAACCATGTCCTCAAGCCCATATCTCTGCACTGGTTTGCTGACTCGCCTTTCCCGATCTCTAACAAGATTATAGGACCTCTTTTGGGGATCTGAAGGATGATCATCTTCAATTTCTTCAGATTCTTTTGTATCTTCAGGAAGCTCCACCTCAACTAGGTATTTCTGCAACTCACTTGCTGCAGATTCTTCATTCTCGGACTTGTTCAGCATGTGTCTCTGCTGATATCCTTCTTCTTGGATACTGGATCCCATAACTTGTATCCCTTGACTCCATCTTCATATCCAAGGAAAATACATTCCTTTGACCTTGGATCAAGTTTGGACTGTCGCTCCTCGACTGACAGATGAACATAAGCTGAACAACCAAAGATTTTTATCACAGAAAAATCAACTGGTTTTCCACTCCATACCTCTTCAGGGATTTGATAATCAATTTCAGCTGAAGGAGATCGATTTATCAGATAACAGGCTGTGTTGATTGTCTCAGCCCAAAAACTCTTGGGCAATTCTGCATTCAACCTCATATATCTGGCACGTTCCAATAGAGTTCTGTTCATCCTCTCTGCAACCCCATCTTGCTCTAGGAGTTCTTTTGACTGAGAAGTGTCTGGTGATACCTTCATCTTGGCAGAACTGTAGGAATGACCTTTCCTTGTATTCCATGCCATTATCTGATCTGAAATACTTAACTTCTTTCCGGTCTAGTTTTTTACTTTAGCTTTCCACTGCTTGAAGATTCTAAAAACCTCGAATTTCTGCTTCATAAAATACACCCACACCTTTCTAGAGTAGTCGTCTATGAAACTGACAAAATAATGGGCTCCACCCATTGACGTATGCTTGATTGGCCCCCAAACATCTGAATGTACATAATCAAGTACATTCTTACTGGTATATGCTCCTGCCTTGAAGCTGACCCTCCGCTGTTTGCCGTATACGCAAAACTTGCAAAATTCCAAACTGCACGTTTTGACACCTTTCAGCAACTACCTTTTGTGAAGTTCTTTCATTCCACCTTCACTCAAATGACCAAGTCGCATGTGCCATAATTCTGTGCTATCACTGTTAGAATTATCCTACACAGAAATTGCTGCTCCACTAGTAACTGTGTCCCCCTATCAACTTGTAGAGGGTGCCCTTCTTCTGGCCCTTCATAATTACCATTGAACCCTTGGAAATTTTCATGACACCATCTTTGACTGAGATACTGCAGCCTATAGAGTCAAGTACTCTAACCGATAGCAAGCTCTTCTTTAATTCTGGAATGTACCTTACATCACCCAATGTTTTGAGAATTTCGTCAAACATTTTAACTTTAATGGTGCCTATCCCAGTAACTTTGCAGACTGCATTGTTACCCAATAAAACTGTACCACCATTGCAGGATGCAAAAGTATCAAACCAATCCCTGTGAGGAGACATATGAAAAGAACAACCGGAATCCATGTACCAATCTGTAAGGCTGCTACTGTCTCTAACAGATAAGAGATCACCTTGTGAAACTTCATTTTCTATCACTGTGTAAAGCTCTCCGTCGCTGCACACATCTACTTGCTCAGCAACATTAGCAGAATTTTCAATCTGCTTACCTTTCTTCTTGTTATCCTTCTTCAACAATGGACACTGATTTTTATAGTGGCCCTTCTCGTGGCAATGATAACACTCAACCTGAGATTTATCCTTTTTACCTGGTCTCGACTGAGACCTTTCTCGTTCCTTGCCAGAATACTTCTTTCTATTAGGACCCCTGCCACGCCCATCTAAAAATACAAGAAGACCATCTCCTTGATCTCTGGAAGTTGTGCCCCTGAACTTATCCTGGTCCAGTACTGCTGACATCACGTCGTCAACTGCAAGCTTTTCCTTCCCTACAAGGAGTGTAGTCTAGAGAATTGAGTATGAATCTGGTAGAGAGACAAGAAGCAATAAGGCTTTATCTTCTTCGTCCAACTTCACATCAATACTGGTTAGTTGGTCACCAATCTATTAAACTCATTAATATGATTGGTCAAATCTGACCCTTCTTCCATCCGAAGCCGGTATAATTTTTTCTTCAAATATAACCGGTTTGACAGAGATTTTGACTTGTAAACTTTCTCAAGTTTCTCCCACAAGTCCTTCAAAGAGGTTTCTGTCAAAATCTGATATTTGATCTGTGGCGCCAAACTCAATCTGATTGTTGCCACGGCCTTTGCTTCAAGTTCCGTCCCATTTTTCATCTGTCATAGTCGCTGGTTTCTTCCCTTCTAGTTCTTTTGCCAATCCTTGTTGAGCCAATACATCTTTGACTGTACACTGCCAAATACTAAAATTTGACTTACCGTCAAATGGTTCAACTTTATACCTCCCACTTATGCTTGTCATCTTCGTATTTGTGACCTGCCTAATTTCTCTAATCGTTGGCGTGAACCGAAGCTTTGATACCAATTGATGAGAAATCAGGCTCACACAATTACACTAAGATAAATACAAACACACTACTGTATAAGATATAAAATAATAACACAAGAATTTTATGTGAAAACCCAACTGAAAAAAAACCACGAGAAAAGATATCAAAAATTCACTATGAAAATAAAATGAAGATTACAAACTCTCTCTGAAAAATAAACTAACTGTTTATTTCTCTCTACCTCACTAACTCACTATTTGCTCAAACTGAGCTTTTTTCTCTCTCTTAGTCTCTTGCTCACGAAAGCTGGTGAGATAGGATGATCGTAGTATGCTGCCTTCTTCTCCTTTTATAGCAAAATCGGAGGGAATAGCATTAATGGTGGAGGATAGGTTGGTGGGAAGGAGTTGGTATCATGTTTGTTGACCAAGTGGGAAAAGGAGCCAATATCCAACATCACGAACCATTTGACTGGCTTGTTTGATCTGATCAAATGTACCCTCAAGCTCAATGTTCCTCAGGTTTGGATCGGACTCGTGGTCTCTTATATATTGAAAGTTTGGCTCCGGTCAGGCGACAGATTTGCTTCGAGTTGACACCGCTTTTACCAATGATGGCTCCAGCAAGCGATGCGTCAACACTGATCTTTGCAGTGGCAGAGGTCCCAAAGCTGGCTGCAGCACCAAGACTTGGCGGGGTTGGCTCATGTGGCCACCGAACCTGCTGCCTTGCCTTGGTCCCATAGCACGAGGGTCTTCATGGGATGGAGCTGTTGGCCCGCCAAGTTCCCATTCACCATGGGCAAAATGACATTTATCGCCACACTTGCAACCTTCAGCGGAGTTGTATTTATTGCACAGGCGGCTTTTGACAGCTGGAGGTGATGAACCGTCTGGAAATGAAGGTGGGAGTACAGAATTTCTGGGAGGTGCTGCATGAGCTGGGTTGTTGCCAATCATCTGGGCGATGGCTTTAATGCCTCCAGGAACATAATGCAAGAAATGGCATCCCTCACCAAATGGACACCCAGAAGTGCTGAAAACCATTCAGAAACATGTGAGATCAGTCACAAGTATGATACATATAAATTGAAAAAGATGCAACAATTATATTAGATGTAATCTGCTACTAGTAACAAATAACAGATAGATAACAAGGCCGGGATTATCATCATACCATCCTTAATTCCATTTAACAGAATTTTAACCAGAATTCTGAGGGAAATCTGCTGTTCCTATTTATCAACAGCATCCGAATACCAACGTACCAACCAATGGATGTCTAATTAATATTGTTAATTAGATCTTGCAAATAAGATAATAGGAGAAGCAACATGCTTTCACCAGTTCAATTGTATAGGAGAGAGTAGAGACCAGATTCAATGTCCGCTGAAATTATCTTGTCCATCAATGAATCATCAACCGCCATAAACTCGAGGATGGAAGCTGTTGCCGTTAAGTAATTTTTTTTGCTTCCTTGACACCTTAACTTGATTTAAACTTGCTGTGTTGTACTTACCATGTACTTGACATGGATTTGACTTGCCATGGGAAGCTGTTTGCTGTGCTGTTGCGGTTGATGTGCGGACGTGCAGCTTTTTTGTTGGCTTAGTGGGGACATAAATGTCCAAAAATGATTTTTATCCAATCCGCTAGTATAACTAGCGGACACTGCGATGTATTTTTTAATCTGAACCTTTGATTATTGGTATGGATGGTTTAGATGTTATATGTCACTTTTTGATCCATAGCAAATAGATATTATGGATCATTCCCCTATATATATATATAGGAAACTAATCTATGACAACCGGTTGTCATGACACTATTCCGAGCAACGAACTTATGAGCTATAGATGAGGATGAAAATTCATTTGAAGTGTCGTATATTATTTCATTTCAGATTTCTAACTCTAAACTTACTACTGTAAGTATTGCTTCTATAATTCCTGAAATGATCAAAAATTTCTTGAGCTTTGCGCTTCATCTAATATCATTTCACTGGAATATTGGTCTGAACTTTTTGATGAATTTTTTACCTTTTCATATCGGGGTACTATTCATGAGTTACTTGTAAGACCCCAACTTTTATGAATAAAGATTTAATTTTCTTTATATATTATTTCGAAACAGTAAGGTGTTGTTTTGATAAATATAAAAAGTTATGGGTGAAATGTGCAAATATTTTAAAATGAGCAAGTGGTTATAAAATATTCTTGTTGTCGGGGAATATTCGTTTGGTCGTGGAATATTCTTGTTGTCGGGGAATATTCGTGGGCCCCACAACGGAATAACTATCGGATATAGAAAGCGACGGAAATAACTTTTTTATAAAATAACGGCGTAGTTGTTACCGTTAGTACTGTTGAAATACCCGGTGGTTAAAATACAGTAATACGCGGTGTTGCACAGTAGCACACGATATTGCACAGTATTTTGAATTATTGATTCTTACGGGAGAAGGCACTTACTCAATTATTGTTACAGTAATTACTGTTCAATATTTTATATTATTGACTCAATAATTGTTACATTAATATTTTATTGACTCAATAATTGCTACGTTGCTATTTTATATGATTGATTCAATAATGGCTACAGTTGATAGTTTGTATTATTGATTCAATAATTGTCACTGCACAGTATTTCACATTATCAACTCAATAATTCATATTATTTGAATAATATTATTAGATAGCATTATTGACAATGTCTAAGGAAGTTCTGTCTAGGAGGGGTTATTTAATTGCGCGCCAGTAAGGAGAAGTCCTTATCGAAAGACCCCCTCCTTCCTGGGAACGACCTGGTTGTCAATATTGTAGTTCTGTAATATTATTTGTGAATAATTAATTATTGATTTATATGAGAAAAAAATATTTATTTTGTGGATATAAAAGAAGGAATTAGCGCTGATGAGTTTTTATCAATATTTTGGGTGTGGATAATCATCTGTTTATGAATTTCGGATAATTTATGTTTGGAATTTGAAAAAACTTCCTTCTACAAAGTTGTAGAGAATTAAATTTCTTATAGAAGGACATAGAATTTGTATTTTTCTGACAAAAGGAGCTATTTATTGTGAATTATTGAAGTTTCGAAAATAAATATTTTTTTAATGGGTGGGCCCCACTTTTGTTGAAAAATTATGATGTTTTGAAGAGCAGCCGGCGGCTGGAGAATTTTTTAAAAATAATATTATTTTATTAATTTAGTCTACTTTGGCATCCTATGTTTTTCCTATAAATAGGGTGCTTAGGTTAGAATTGAAAATCACACCAGAATCAGAAGTTTTCTCTCTCTATAATATCGAGCGTATTTTTGTGAGTATTTAGATACTTTGAGTATTAATATTCAGTTCAAGTTTCCTTCGATATTATATCCGATATTCCAGCTAGAAGTACTATCTTTTTGAGGTAAGGGATGTTATTTTCTTTCGTAAATGATGTTATTCTTTTTAATATCATTATACCAAAATATTGGCATGGATTTTATTATGAAATTCTTACTTTTTTCGTCGGAGTTACTATTCACGTATACGGCACTATTCACGAAAAAATTAAATTTTCTTCTATATGTCCAAATTACTTGTTAAGGTTTTTATCTTTGATTGTATCCAAGTTTTGAGCTCTATTCTTGAATTTTGCTCCACAAAGTATTATTATGGAATATTCTTGAACTTTGATAAACTAAAATACGAATTCTTAATCTTATCTTTTATTTCACTGGATTCGTTATTTATATGGTTTTCATCATTCTCAGTCCTAAGTGGTGATATAACTGAATATCTTTGGCCTGTAGAGCAAAGATGAATGATTACCTGATGAATATCTTTGGCCGTAGTGCAAAGATGACAGGTGTTGAGATGAACATGACCACTGATGATACAAGTGAATATCTTTGGCCTGTAGTGCAAAGATGAATATTTGATTCGAGATGTATATTGATTGATGTTACAGGGATAAAATATTGATAATGAAAATTTATTTCTGCTGCGAATATTGATCTAAAACTTGTTGTCAATAATATTTTATCTGAATTGTTGAAGACTAACGATAATTTATTTTTCATTATCTTAGTCATAATATTCTTTACTGAGCTAGTTGAGCTCACCCTTTTTCATCTATTGTCCTCTTCAGAAAATGAGAACGTTGCGGGAACTAGTCGGGGAACAGAGTGATGGCCCGAGTTAGAGCAGTAGTAGTCCTTACTATTTTTAATAAATAGTGTGATAATAATTATAATGAGGACTTAGTTTGAATATTAATATTTTTTACATATTTGTATTGACACTCACAGTTGTGTGGTCGTATTTTGCACGACCGTGTGATATAAAGTTTGTATTTAAATTCTGTACCATGTATTTGGCGATTCAGAATGGGTTGGGTTGACTGGTCCTATTCTGGGGCGTCACATTACTATTCACAGTAAAAAAAATATTATTTTTTTCTTCAAATTATCTTTGATTGTATTCAAGTTTTGAACTTCATTCTTGAATTTTGCTCCACAATTGATTATTACGGAGTATTTTTGAACTTGGATAAACTAAATAACGAATCCTTAATCTTTGTCATTTATCTCACTGGATTCGTTCCTTATATTATTTTTCATCATCCTCAGTCTTAAATGGTGATGCAAACGAATATCTTTGGTCTGTAATCCAAAAATGAATGATTATTTGATGAATACTTTTAGCCTGTAGTGCAAAAATGATTACCTGATTAATATTTTTGGCCCGGAGTGCAAAGATGGACAGGTGTTGAGATGAACATGACCACTGGTGATACAAATAGATATCTTTGGCCCGTAGTGCAAAGATGAATTGTTGATTTGAAATATTATTGATTGGTGTTACAGAGATAAAATATTGATGATGAACTTTTAAATCATAGAAGATAGTAGATATCATTCTCTACTTAACTCTTCTAATGGATTGTTATTTCCGTTGCAGTTGTTGATCTAAAACTTGTTGTCCATAATATTTTATCTGATTTGTTGAAGACTAACGATAATTTAATCTTCATTATTTTAGTCATAATATTCTTTACTGAGCTAGTTGAGCTCACCCTTTTCTTTCATTGTTCTCTTCAGGAAATGAGAATGTCGCAGGGATTAGTAGGGAAACGGGGTGATGGTCAGAGTTAGAGCAGTTGTAAGACCCCAACTTTTATGAATAAAGATTTAATTTTTTTATATTATTTTGAATAGTAAGGTTTTGATTAGATAAATGTGATAAATTATGGGTGATATATGCAAATTTTATAAAAAAAGCAAGTGATCATAAAACATTCCTTATGTCGGGGAATATTCGTTTGGTCGGGGAATATTCTTTTTGTCGAAAAAAATTCGTACGATGGCGTAGTCATTGGTGGACCCCACAATGAAAAACTGTCAGATGAAGAAAATGACAAGAATAAGTATCTAAAAATAACGGCAAAACTTTTACCGTTAAAATTGTTAAAATACCCAGTGATAAAAGAACAGTACTACGCGTTGTTGCACAGTAGCACACGGTATTGCACAGTATTCTTAATTGTTGATTCTTACGTAAGAAGTCACTTATTCAATAATTATGACAGTAATTAATGTTCAATATTTTATATTATTGATTCAATAATTGTCACGACATAGTTACTCATATTATTTATTATTTTTAGTTAGCATTATTGACAATGTCTAGAAAGTTCTGTCGAGAAAAGGGGTTAGGTTATTTAATTGCGCGACAATAAGGAGAAATCCTTATCATAAAGCCCCCTTTTTCTTAAAAATAATTTGGTTGTCAATATTGTGAGTTATAATATTAAATGATGACTAATTATTGAAAGATTGTGTTAATTAAAGATGAGTGAATTATGGTAGATAATTATTCAATTTTTGTTATAAATAGAGGAATTATTGTAAGGACCCCCATGTGTCAATTTGTCAAACCGTCGGTAGAAATTGATATTAATTTTTTGTTTTATTATTATTATAATAGTAATAAAACAGAAATTTTTTTTTATATAAAACGAAAAACTTGTTATATAAAACAGAAAACTTTTTATTATATATATAAAGTTGTTTGTTTTATTAGTATATAAATAGAATATGTTATATTATATATAAATTTTTTGTTTTATTAGAATATTTTATTGCACAGTGCTGCATAGTAAAATCAAAATTTTCGCCGATTCTTCGCCCGTGAAATTTTTCACTGTGCGTCCGTGATTTTCATTTAAATAGTATCCTGTTATTCTCCTATAAATAAGATGCTTAGTTTAGAAATAAAAATCACGCCAGAATTAGAAATTTCTTTCTCTATAATATCAAGTGTATTTCTTGTGAGTAATTAGATACTTAGAGTGTTGATAACAGTGTAAGTTTTCCTCATCATAATATCCGATATTCCAGTCAGATCGAGTATTCTTTTGAGGTAAAGGATATTATTTTTCTAGTAAATGGTGTTATTTTTTTTTCAATATTCGTAAAGGGTATTATTTTCTTTCATATTTCATATTATGAAAGTGATAATATTCCATATCATATTACCAAATTTAAACTTATTACGGTAAGTATTGCTTCTATAATTCCTGAAATGATCAGAAATTCCTTGAGTTTTGTGCTTCATCTAGTATCATTTCACCGGAATATTGATATAAACTTTCTTATAAAATTTTTACCTTTTCATGTCGGGGTTACTATTCACGTATACGACACTATTCACGTATACGGCACTATTCACGAATACGGTACTATTCACAGAAAAATTAAATTTTCTTTTATTTGTCCAAGATGTTTGTTATGGTTCTTATCATTGATTGTATCCATATTTTTGAACTTCATTCTTGAATTTTGCTCCACAATTGATTATTATGGAGTATTCTTAAACTTGGATAAACTAAATTACGAATTCCTAATCTTTGTCCTTTATCTCACTGGATTCGTTCTTTAAAATATTTTTTATCATCCTCAGTTTTAAATGGTGATACAAATGAATATCTTTGGTCTGTAATGCAAAGATGAATGATTACCTAATGAATATCTTTGGTCCGTAGTGCAAAGATGGACAGGTGTTGAGATGAACATGACCAACTGGTGATACAAATGAATATCTTTGACATGTAGTGCAAAGATGAATATTTGATTCAAGATATATGTTGATTGATGTTACAAGGATAAAAAAATAATGATAGACTTTTAAATCATAGAAGATAGTAGACATCATTTTCTACTTAATTCTTCTAATGAATTGTTATTTTCGCTGCAATTGTTGATCTAAAATTTATTGTCCATAATATTTTATTTGACTTGTTGAAGACTAACGATAAATTATTTTCCATTATCTTAGTCATAATATTCTTTACTGGGCTAGTTGAGCTTACCCTTTTCTTCTATTGTCCTCTTCAGAAAATGAGAATGTCGCAGGGACTAGTCGAAAAACGGAGTGATAGTCAAAGTTAGAGCAGTATCAGTCCTCACTATTTTGTAGAATAGTTTGATGATAATTGTAATAAATGAGAACAGAATTTGAGTGTTTATATTTCGTATTATATACGATTTGTATTGAAACTCATAGTTTGTGTGGTCGTATTTTGCACGACCGTATGTTATAAAAAATTGTATTTGAATTCTGTACCATGTATTTGACGACTCAGAATGGGTTGTGTATTGAACCTATTTTGGGAGCGTCACAGCAGTAACAGTCCTCACTATTTTGTAGAATAGTGTAATAATAATTATAATTAATGATGACTGAATTTAATTATTTATATTTCGTATTATATACGATTTGTATTGAAACTCATAGTTTGTGTGGTCGTATTTTGCACGACCGTAAGTTATAAAAGATTGTATTTGAATTATGTACCATGTATTTGACGACTCAGAATGGGTTGAGTATTGAACCTATTTTGGGGCGTCACATTCATAGTCAAACTTGTAAGTAAAGTGGGCCCCGGTTGAAATAAAAAAATTACAAACCGCTACTGTATGTAGCGGATTTGCCCAAAATGTTGTCACATTATCAAAATCACTCCCATTATATTAAACTTATAACAAATTTAATAGTATTATGAATTGTTTGATTTAATAATAATAATAATATTAATTGTTTGATTTAATAAATAAAATTATAAATAATATTAATTGAATTTAAGGTAATAATAATAATAATAATTATAATAATAATAGATAGATAGTTATTATTTTTATTATTATTATTACTATTATTATTATTATTACTATTATTAATATTAATATTATTGTTATTGTTATTAATAATATATTATTTTAAGCCCAACTCCCCCAACCGCTACTACAAGTAGCGGCCGACTCAAAACCACAAATGGGTGATGGTGGGATCGAACAAAAGAAAACGATGGGATGAGCCATATTAAATGGGACATGGAGATGATCAGCCGCTACAGACAGTAACGACTTAACAAGGGGATTTATATTGCTTTTTATAATTCAAGATTATTAAAATTTGGGATTTTATAAAACATAAAAATAGTTAAAAATTAATTTAAAAAATAGTATCATTGGTCAAATTATAATTTTAGTAACTTAATTAAATTTATATTAATTTAAAAAATTTATTTACTTTGATTAATTTTACGAGCATATGATAATAATAGATCCAAATAATAATAATAATAATAATAATATTAATAATAATAGATCCCAGTAATAATAATAATAGTGTTGGGATCTATTATTATTTACTTTGCTTTTTATTGTTGTGATTGTTGTGCTTATATTATTATTATTATTGGGATCTATTAATAATAATAATAATAATAATAATAATAATAATAATAATAGTAGTAGTAGTAATAATAATAAAAATAATAACAATATATAATAATAATAATAATAATTATTAATATTATTATTATTATTATTATTATTATTATAATTATCTTAAATTTAATTAATATTATTTATAATTTTATTTATTAAATTAAATAATTAATATTATTACTATTAATATTATTATTAAATCAAACAATTCATATTATTATTAATTTTTTTATAAGTTTGATATAATGAGAGTGACTTTGATAATGGGACAACATTTTGGGCTAAGCCGCTATATATAGTAACGGTTTGTGATTTTTTTATTCCAACCGGGCCTCACTTTACTTGCAAGTTTGACTATGAAAACAAATTATAAGCCGCTACATGTTGGAGCGGCTTGGAGGAAAAGAAGTTCAATCTCAGCCTTTAAATATCTTCATCTACGTCTCACAAGTTGGTTGCTGGGAATAGTGTCATGGCAACCGGTTGCCATGAATTAGTTCTCATATATATATATATATATGTACGACCCCAACTTTTATGAATAAAGATTTAATTTTCTTTATATATTATTTCGAAACAGTAAGGTGTTGTTTTGATAAATATAAAAGTTATGGGTGAAATGTGCAAATATTTTAAAATGAGCAAGTGGTTATAAAATATTCTTGTTGTCGGAGAATATTCATACGACGGCGCAGCTATCTGTGGGCCCCACAATAGAATAACTGTCGGATATAGAAAGCGACAGAAATAACCTTTTTATAAAATAACGGCGTAGTTGTTACCGTTAGTACTGTTGAAATACCTGGTGGTTAAAATACAGTGATACGCGGTGTTGCATAGTAGCACACGGTATTGCACAGTATTTCGAATTATTGAGTCTTACGTGAGAAGGAACTTATTCAATTATTATTACAGTAATTACTGTTTAATATTTTATATTATTGACTAAATAATTGCTACGTTTATTGACTCAATAATTGTTACATTGATATTTTATTGACTCAATAATTGCTACGTTGCTATTTTATATGATTGATTCAATAATGGCTACAGTTGATATTTTATTATTGATTCAATAATTGTCATTGCATAGTATTTCACATTATCAACTCAATAATTTATATTATTTGAATAATATTATTAGATACCATTATTGGCAATGTCTAAGGAAGTTCTGTCTAGGAGGGATTATTTAATTGAGCGCCAGTAAGGAGAAGTCCTTATCGGAAGGCCCCCTCTTTCCTGGGAATGACCTGGTTGTCAATATTGTAGTTCTGTAATATTATTTATGAATAATTAATTATTGATTTATATGATAAGGAAATATTTATTTTGTGGATATAAAAGAAAGAATTAGCGCTGATGTGTTTTTATCAGTATTTTGGTGTAGAAAATCATCTGTTTATGAATTTCGGATAATTTATGGTTGAAATTTGGAAAAACTTCATTCTACAAAGTTGTAGAGAATTAAATTTCCTATAGAAAGACATAGAATTTGTATTTTTTGACAAAGGGACTATTTATTATGAATTATTGAAGTTTCGGAAAATAAATATTTTTTAATGGGTGGGCCCCACTTTTGTTGAAAATTCTAAAATTTTGAAAGCCGCCAAGCGGCGGAATTTTTTTTAAAAAATAATATATTTTATTATTTTAGTCTCCTTAGGCATCCTAAGTTTTTCCTATAAATAGGGTGCTTAGGTTAGAATTGAAAATCACACCAGAATCAGAAGTTTTCTCTCTCTATAATATCGAGCGTATTTTTGTGAGTATTTTAATACTTTGAGTATTAGTATTCAGTGCAAGTTTCCTTCGGTATTATATCCGATATTCCAGTCAGAGGTACTATTCTTTTGAGGTAAGGGATGTTATTTTCTTTCGTAAATGATATTATTCTTTTCAATATCATTATACCGAAATATTGGCATGAATTTTGTTATAAAATTCTTATTTTTTTCCCGTCGGGGTTACTATTCACGTATACGGCACTATTCACGGGAAAACTAATTTTTCTTCTATTTGTCCAAATTGTCTGTTATAGTTACTATCTTTGATTGGATCTAAGTTTTGAGTTTTATTCTTGAATTTTGTTCCACAAAGTGTTATTATGGAGTATTCTTGAACTTGGATAAATTAGATTGCAAATCCTTAATCTTATCCTTTATTTCACTGGATTCGTTATTTAAAATATTTTTCATCATCCTCAGTCCTAAAAGGTGATGTAACTGAATATCTTTGGCCTATAGAGCAAAGATGAATGATTACCTGATGAATATCTTTGGCCGTAGTGCACAGATGACAGGTGTAGAGATGAACATGACCACTGATGATACAAATGAATATCTTTGGCCTGTAGTGCAAAGATGAATATTTGATTTGAGATGTATATTGATTGATGTTACAGGGATAAAATATTGATGATGAACGATTAT
The DNA here is from genome assembly GCA_020205555.1 of Panax stipuleanatus. Taxonomy (NCBI): domain Eukaryota; kingdom Viridiplantae; phylum Streptophyta; class Magnoliopsida; order Apiales; family Araliaceae; genus Panax; species Panax stipuleanatus. Next base: position 3,384,269 of record CM035118.1, read on the forward strand.
TTTCGCTGCGATTATTGATCTAAAATTTGTTGTCAATAATATTTTATCTGAATTGTTGAAGGCTAACGATAATTTATTTTCCGTTATCTTAGTCATAATATTCTTTACTGAGCTAGTTGAGCTCACCCTTTTCATCTATTGTCCTCTTCAGGAAATGAGAATGTTGCGGGAACTAGTCGGGGGACAGAGTGATGGTCCGAGTTAGAGCAGTAGTAGTCCTCACTATTTCTGATAATAATTGTAATGAGGACTTAGCTTGAATATTAAAATTTTCTGCATATTTGTATTGGCACTCACAGTTGTGTGGTCGTATTTTGCACGACCTGTGTGATATAAAGTTTGTATTTGAATTCTGTACCATGTATTTGGCGACTCAGAATGGGTTGGGTTGACTAGACCTATTCTGGGGGGCGTCACAGTTGGTATCAGAGCTTAGGATATGATCTCTGGCGGAGATCGGGGAATAGAACTAGGAGGGGAGAGACGAGTAAATCCTTCACTAGTATATCCTACCTAAGCTTATGTGGTATTTAATTGGTCAGTCGGAGCATAGGGTTAATATGTGATATGTTGATTTGTTTAATTAACCCTTATTTTATGGCAGTATTTGAGAATGACAGCTGAGAACGTTAACAACGAAGTGAATGAGACCGTGGAGACACCTTTAATCACTAACCAGGAGAACGTGCAACAAGAAGGCAATGTTCATCCTGAAAACAACGCTGGTCAGACGATAAACGATGAGATGTTTAGAAGTTTTTTGCAGTTCATGCAAAACTAGACGAGGGAGACTCGTGTGCAACATACAGGTGGAGATAATAACAACTCGCGAATTGTCACTGCCAAGCAGTTCAAAGAATTGGGACCACCAGAGTTTTTGGGAAAGCCGGATCCGATCAAGGCGGAGACGTGGATTAAATAAATTACCAAGATATTTGATATCTTGGGATGTAAGGAGGAACAGAAGGTTCCATTCGCCACGTTTATGTTCCGTGGAGAGGCAGATTACTGGTGGAAATCCGTGAAGCGTACCCAGCCTGCCGCACTCAAGATGTCTTGGGAAGCGTTCCAGAAACTGTTTAATGACAAGTACTTTCCTAAAAGTATTCGTCATATGAAGGAAGTAGAGTTTATCAGACTCGAGCAAAATAACATGACGGTATCCCAGTATGAGGCTAAGTTCGCGGAGCTGTCCAGGTTTGCACCTCATTTGGTGGAGAATGAGGAACGTATGACGCGGATGTTTCTGAGAGGTTTGAAACCCGAAATACGTCAATACCTCATTTCTCATAAATTTTCTCTATATTCGGATGTAGTGAACAGGGCCCAGTTGTTAGAACGAGATAATGATTATGTTCAACCAAGGGACAACAACCAAGGTCGTACCGGTGGCAACGGTCAACGGAGCAATGACAACCAGCGAGGAGGAAAGTATGACAGAAACGGTAACTACTCCGGTGGTAATCGTGGCCATGATAGTAGAAAAAGCGAATCGGGAGGTGATTTTAAAAAGAGAAGGTATAACAATGAGAACGTGAAAATGTCAACATCAACACCAGCATCAACTGTTTCTAGGGGAGAAGAACGACCACCGGTTGTATGCTATAAATGCGGGAAAGAGGGACACATCAGTCCAAACTGCCCACAACAGTTCAAGGCATGCTATAACTGTGGAAAAGAAGGACATATAGCTCGAGATTGTCCTATTGCGAAACCAAATCCAGCGGGGGTGGTGATTCCAAAGGCGGTTTCGGACAAGTCAAAGTCGGTGATTCATGGAAGAGCGTTTGTCGTGACAAGCCCAAAACGCGAGGAACCCACACAAGGTGATTACGGGTAAGCTGATCATAAACTCTTGCGAAGTTTACACCTTGTTAGATACCGGTGCTACCCATTCTTTTATTTCACCTGCTTGTGCTCAACGTTTAAACTTGACTTCTGATAAATTAGACTTTGACTTATTTGTTGAAACTCCGTTGGGAGAAACCTTTGTTACATCCACAGTTTACAAATCTTGCTTGATTCAGATTGGTACCCTTACCTTACCTGTTGATCTTATATCTTTGAAAATACTTGCATTTGACGTGATTTTAGGAATTGACTGGTTAACCACTTACTATGCCAAAATTGATTGTTTTCGTAAGGTTGTTAGTTTTCATATTCCTAATCAACCTGTCGTACGAATCCAAACCACCAAACCACTAAAATCAGTCAATATCATTTCAAGTTATAAAGTTATTCAGTTTATTGAAAAACGGATGTCAAGCTTTCTTAGCTCATGTCACCGATCTAAACTAGAATACATCAGATTTGAATAATATTTCCGTTGTTAATGAGTTTTCTGATGTATTTCCCGAAGAACTTTCCGGTCTACCCCCAGAACGTGAAGTTGAATTCTTTATTGACCTTGAACCCGGTACAAAACCCATTTCTAAAACCCCATATCGAATGGCTCCTATTGAACTTCAGGAGTTAAAGGTCCAACTACAGGAGTTGTTAGACATCGGTTTTATTCGTCCTAGTACGTCTCCTTGGGGTGCTCCTATTTTATTCGTAAAGAAGAAAGACAGGAGTATGCGACTTTGTATTGACTATCGGGAGTTGAACCATGTCACCATCAAGAATAGGTATCCGTTACCTCGTATTGATGACCTGTTCGACCAGTTGCAAGGAGCACAATTCTTTTCAAAGATCGATCTTCGTTCTGGATATCATCAGCTGAAGATTAAAACTGAGGATATTCCAAAGACTACTTTTAGAACTCGGTACGGGCATTATGAGTTCTTAGTCATGTCTTTTGGATTGACTAATGCTCCTGCTGCTTTCATGGATATGATGAACCATGTATTTAAGGAGTATTTGGATCAATTCGTTGTTGTCTTTATTGATGATATTCTCATCTATTCTAAAAGTCGTGAAGATCATGAGCACCACTTGAGGTTGGTACTTCAAAAGCTTCGTGAGAACAAGCTATATGCCAAACTGAAGAAATGCGAGTTCTGGCTTGAGGAAGTAGCATTCCTTGGGCACGTGGTATCGAAATGTGGAGTATCTGTTGACCCAGCGAAGATTGAAGCAATACAAAGCTGGGTGCAACCTAAGTCGGTGACCGAAGTACGAAGCTTTTCTGGGCTTAGCTGGTTATTATCGGAGGTTCGTAGAGGGATTTTCTCGAATTGCTACTCCATTAACTCAGTTGACTCGGAAAGATACAAAATTCGTTTGGAGCAAGGAATGTGAGAAGAGATTCCAAGAGCTCAAGAGAAGACTTATCTCGGCACCTATTCTGACAATACCATCTGGTTCGGATGGATTTGTTATCTACAGCGATGCTTCGGGCAAAGGGTTAGGATGTGTTCTCATGTAACATGGGAAAGTCATAGCCTATGCCTCGCGACAACTCAAAGAATATGAGAGAAATTATCCTACTCATGATCTAGAGTTGGCAACAGTCGTTTTTGCGTTGAAGATCTGGAGACATTACCTGTACGGAGAGAAAGTAGAGATTTATACGGATCATAAGAGCCTTAAATATTTCTTCACTCAGAAGGAACTCAACATGCGGCAACGACGTTGGCTTGAGCTGTTGAAAGATTACGATCATACCATCCAATACCATCCTGGAAAAGCGAACGTGGTAGCTGACGCGTTGAATAGAAGATCATATGTGGGAACGAGTGCAATGATGTCAAGTATACGCGTAGAACCAGCTTTGATTGATAAAGTTAAAGCTGCTCAAGCTACGGATGCGGAGCTGATGAAGATGAAGAAGAAGGTGCAAGAAGGTGCCATTCCAGAAGCAAGAATCGATGAAGAGGGAATACTTCGAGTCAACTCCAGACTGTGTGTTCCTAACGATTCTGATTTGAAGCATAGAATCATGATGGAGGCACACAACACACCATTTGCGATCCATCTTGGGAGTACCAAAATGTATCGTGATCTTCGACATACATTTTGGTAAAAGAGAGATCGCGGAGTTTATTTCGAGATGTTTAACTTGTCAACGTGTAAAGGCGGAGCATCAAGTGCCGAAGGGTCCATTGCAACCACTGGAGATTCTGAAATGGAAGTGGGAACACATTACGATGGATTTCGTTACGGGTCTTCCCAAGGTTTCTCAAGGCATAGATGCGATTTGGGTTATTGTTGATAGATTAACCAAGTCTGCTCATTTTTTGCCGATATGAGAGACTTATTCCCTTGAACGTCTTGCTCATATGTACGTGAATGAGATTGTGAGATTGCATGGCATGCCAGTATCCATAGTTTCGGATCGTGATTCCAGATTTACTTCACGATTTTGGATCAGTTTGCAGAAAGCTATGGGCACGGATTTACGATTCAGTTCGGCTTATCATCCTCAAACAGACGGACAATCGGAAAGGACTATTCAAACTCTTGAAGATCTATTGAGACTTTGTGTTTTAGACTTCAAAGGGAGTTGGGATAAGTATTTACCATTGGTGGAATTCTCCTACAACAACAGTTATCAGGCAAGTATAGGCGTGGCTCCATTCGAAACGTTATATGGGAGAAAGTGTCGTTCTCCAGTTTGTTGGAATGAGGTGGGTGAAGCAACATTGTTGGGACCGGAGTTAGTACGTATGACTACGGAAAAGATCCAAATAATCCGACAACGTATACAAATAGCACAAGATCGACAAAAGAGTTATGCGGATCTTCATCGAAAGGACGTGGAATTTAATGTTGGGGACCATGTGTTATTACGTGTTGCTCCGTGGAAAGGAGTTATGAGGTTTCGCAAGAGAGGAAAGCTCAACCCACGATTCATTGGTCCATTTGAGATTCTTGACCGAGTAAGAAATGTGGCTTATAGACTCGCTTTACCTCCAAGCATGTCTCGTGTTCATAACGTATTTCACATATCTATGTTACGTAAATATGTGAAGGATCCAAACCACATTATTGAGTTAGAACCAGATGAGATAGCCGAATATTTAACGTACGAGGAGGTACCTGTCAAGATCTTGGATAGGAAGGAGTATGTCCTACGCTCGAAAATTATACCTCAAGTTAAAGTGTTGTGGAGAAACCATGCTATTGAGAAAATGACCTGGGAGTTAGAATCGGAAATGAAAGCGAGGTATCCTCACCTTTTCGACATACCAGGTACGTACGTCAATTTCGAGGACGAAATTTCATAAGGAGGGGAGGTTGTAAGACCCCAACTTTTATGAATAAAGATTTAATTTTCTTTATATATTATTTCGAAACAGTAAGGTGTTGTTTTGATAAATATGAAAGTTATGGGTGAAATGTGCAAATATTTTAAAATGAGCAAGTGGTTATAAAAAATTCTTGTTGTCGGGGAATATTCTTGTTGTCGGAGAATATTCTTGTTGTTGGGGAATATTCGTACGACGGCGCAGCTATTTGTGGGCCCCACAATAGAATAACTGTCGGATATAGAAAGCGACAGAAATAACATTTTTATAAAATAACGGCGTAGTTGTTACCGTTAGTACTGTTGAAATATCTGGTGGTTAAAATACAGTGATACGCGGTGTTGCACAGTAGCACATGGTATTGCACAGTATTTCAAATTATTGAGTCTTACGTGAGAAGGAACTTATTCAATTATTGTTACAGTAATTACTGTTCAATATTTTATATTATTGACTAAATAATTGCTACGTTTATTGACTCAATAATTGTTACATTGATATTTTATTGACTCAATAATTGTTACGTTGCTATTTTATATGATTGATTCAATAATGGCTACAGTTGATATTTTATTATTGATTCAATAATTGTCATTGCACAGTATTTCACATTATCAACTCAATAATTTATATTATTTGAATAATATTATTAGATAGCATTATTGACAATGTCTAAGGAAGTTCTGTCTAGGAGGGATTATTTAATTGCGCGCCAGTAAGGAGAAGTCCTTATCGGAAGGCCCCCTCTTTCCTGGGAATGACCTGGTTGTCAATATTGTAGTTCTGTAATTTTATTTGTGAATAATTAATTATTGATTTATATGATAATGAAATATTTATTTTGTGGATATAAAAGAAGGAATTAGCGCTGATATGTTTTATCAGTATTTTGGTGTAGAAAATTATCTGTTTATGAATTTCAGATAATTTATGTTTGGAATTTGAAAAAACTTCATTCTACAAAGTTGTAGAGAATTAAATTTCCTATAGAAGGACATAGAATTTGTATTTTTCTGACAAAGGGGCTATTTATTATGAATTATTAAAATTTCGAAAAATAAATATTTTTTAATGGGTGGGCCCCACTTTTGTTGAAAATTCTGAAATTTTGAAAGCCGCCAGGCGGCGGATTTTTTTTTATAAAAATATTATATTTTATTATTTTAGTCTCCTTTGGCATCCTAAGCTTTTCTTATAAATAGGGTGCTTAGGTTAGAATTGAAAATCACACCAGAATCAGAAGTTTCCTCTCTCTATAATATCGAGCGTATTTTTGTGAGTATTTCAATACTTTGAGTATTAGTATTCAGTGCAAGTTTCCTTCGGTATTATATCCGATATTCTAGTCAGAGGTATTATTCTTTTGAGGTAAGGGATGTTATTTTCTTTCGTAAATGATATTATTCTTTTCAATATCATTATAACGAAATATTGACATAGGATTTTATTATGAAATTCTTTTTTTTTCTTGTCGAGGTTACTATTTATGTATACGACACTATTCACGTATACGATACTATTCACGGGAAATCTAATTTTTCTTCTATTTGTCCAAATTGTTTGTTATAGTTACTATCTTTGATTGGATCTAAGTTTTGAGCTTTATTCTTGAATTTTGCTTCACAAAGTGTTATTATGGAGTATTCTTGAACTTGGATAAATTAGATTGCAAATCCTTAATCTTATCCTTTATTTCACTGGATTCGTTATTTAAAATATTTTTCATCATCCTCAGTCCTAAAAGGTGATGTAACTGAATATCTTTAGCCTATAGAGCAAAGATGAATGATTACCTGATGAATATCTTTGGCCGTAGTGCAAAGATGACAGGTGTTGAGATGAACATGACCACTGATGATACAAATGAATATCTTTGGCCCGTAGTGCAAAGATGAATATTTGATTTGAGATGTATATTGATTGATGTTACAGGGATAAAATATTGATGATGAACGGTTATTTTCGCTGCGATTATTAATCTAAAATTTGTTGTCAATAATATTTTATCTGAATTGTTGAAGATTAACGATAATTTATTTTCCGTTATCTTAGTCATAATATTTTTTACTGAGCTAGTTGAACTCACCCTTTTCATCTATTGTCCTCTTCAGGAAATGAGAATGTTGCGGGAACTAGTCGGGGGACAGAGTGATGGTGTCCGAGTTAGAGCAGTAGTAGTCCTCACTATTTCTGATAAATAGTGTGATAATAATTGTAATGAGGACTTAGTTTGAATATTAAAATTTTTTACATATTTGTATTAGCACTCACAGTTGTGTGGTCGTATTTTGCATGACCGTGTGATATAAAGTTTGTATTTGAATTCTGTACCATGTATTTGGCGACTCAGAATGGGTTGGGTTGACTGGACCTATTCTGGGGGGCGTCACAATATATATTAATCATTTGCTAATCACATAAATGTGCTTTCTTTTTTAGTTCAAACATATGAAATAACAAACTTTAATAGAAAAAATATCATTAATTTTTATTTTTATTTTCTACATGATTCGCACTCATAATTTTATTTATACAATTATTCATAAACTCTATAAATAATTATGATTCCTTAAAAAAAAAAGAGTTCCAATTACAACATTTGTTAATATTAAAATGAGAATGTATACCCCAAAAATAGTAAATTATATTAGTCTAATAGATTGGTACGATAAAAACTATGATGACAAATTTTAGTATATCGTATCATTTCGTATAAAATTGAGTCCAGTGAAAAAAAGAAAAAAAAATTATTTTTACAAATAAAAAGTGATATTTTTACAATATCTCTAACGTAAATGTGAAACTTATTTACTTGTGTCAATTTCCTAAAAATATAAATTAAATACAAATAGAAGAGAGAGCAATGAGTAATTTCCCACCCATTCCTCTGACTTTCTCCCAGCGGCCTGGCTATGAGAAGCTCAAAAAACATGAGTTTTGGATAGAAAGCAATTAAATTCCTCCCACATTATATCCTTTCAAAACAGTATTAGGGTTCATTCAATCTTCCTATACACATTATTAATCCAATTGAAACCATTTTTTTGTCTCCATAAACTGTTGAAGATGTTAAGGAAGAGAAATTGTGTTTCTACAGTTGTCTCTTTCATCTTGAGAAGAAGATCCATTCTTGGTAATGATTATGAAGGTATTTTCTTTTCCCACTCTCATTTTCACTCACATTCTATTAGTAGTAGTTCAAACCGACCTAGATTTTGTTTTGACAATGTTAATAAGCTCGAACATGCACTCAATCTGTTCGATGAAATGCTCCAAATGCGACCTAGGCCTTCAATTGTTGATTTTACCAAATTACTTGGGATTATTTCCAAGATGAAACATTACGATTCTGCAATTGTTTTGTTTAAGAAAATGGGTTTCTTGGGTGTTCCAGTTAATGAATACACCTTGAATATTACGATCAATTGCTGTTGCCACCTAAATCAAGTTGGTTATGGTTTTGCTATATTCTGTACTTTCTTCAAGCGTGGATTTTTACCGGATTCGACTACCTTCAGCACTCTTTTAAAGGGACTCATTCTAGCAGATAGAACTCCTGAGGCAGTGGAGTTATTTAAGAAGTTGATCAGGGAGAAAGTTTGTGAACCCAATCAACTCATGTATAATACTGTAATAAATGGTCTTTGTAAAACTGGGAACACCGCTGCAGCTATTAAATTGCTCAAGTTTATGGAAAAGAATAGATGTAAACCTAACACCGTATCGTATAACACCATCATAGATAGTCTCTGCAAGGATCGACTGATAGACAATGCTTTGAACCTTTTCTCAGAAATGATCGGAAAAGGAATTCTGCCAAATGTTATCACATATAATTCATTGATTCAAGGATTATGCAATTTTGGTCGTTGGAATGAGGCTACTAGGGTTTGGAAAGAAATGTGTAACTTTAAAATTTCTCCAAATTTGCGCACCTTTAATATATTGGTGGATGCATATTGCAAGGAAGGGGAGATAGAAGAAGCAGATTCCTTGATCCAAAACATGATTCAAGAAGGCATGGATCCTGATGTTGTCACATACAGTGCGCTCATTGATGGATATTGTTTGCAAGGGCAAATGGATAAAGCAATGCAAGTGCTTCATTTGATGGTTGATAGAGGTATTTTGCCAAACATTGTTAGCTATAACAGTTTAATCAATGGCCATTGCAAGGTGAAAAAAATGGATGAGGCGATGCATCTCTTTCGAGAAATGGCTTCCAAGGGATTGAAGTCTGACGTTGTTACCTACAGCAGTCTTTTACAAGGCTTATTTCAAATGGGTAAATGTGCAGCTGCTCTTGAACTTTTTAATGAGATGCAAGCAGGGAGCGTAGTGCCAAGCCTGTACACCTGTGGTATCTTGTTAGATGGACTTTGTAAAAATCATCAGACTGCTGAGGCGTTGTCTTTATTTCATCTGTTTGAGAATAGGGGATTAATTTCTGATGTTGCTCTTTACAATATCCTCATTGATGGTACTATCAAGGATGAAAAGCTTGATACAGCCAGGGAACTTTTTGATAATCTTTCTGATAAAGGTTTGAAACCTGATGTTAGGACATATACAGTACTAATAAGTGGGCTTTGTCAAAATCGGCAATTTGAAGAGGCAAAGGGATTTCTCATCAAAATGGAAGAAAGTGGATGCCTGCCGGATAAAGTCACTTACTATGCTATTGTCCAAGGATTTTTGAAGGGGAATCAATGTGAAGATGCAAAGATACTTCTTAAGGAAATGGCAAGGAGGGGTTTCTTAACTGATTCATAGATTTTTTCTCTGTTAAGGTCTCTATTTCTGCTCAAGGGACAAATATTCCACTTTGATTAAAATGATTCAAAAGTTTATTCCATAGAGTTACCCAAGTTCCAAGTTCGAGATGGACTTAAGATTTTTCTGTTTGTAGGATTCTAATTTCTACAATCATTGCAGCTTACCTACTTTCTTCTTCCAAAATTTCTAGGTGATGATTCTGCTGCAAATTATTATTGGTAAGTCAAGCTGACTTGTTGTTTTGAAGTGTAGAATTTGATGCGAGTTTAACTTTGGGATAAAATAATTTCCTTTATGTTTTGCGGGGTAAATTCTATAGTTCTTTCTTGTACAAATATGTACGTTCTCAAATTTACTTTTTGGTGTAGATGTTTAGGTAAGCACAATCTAGTTACTAATATTCCAATCAAGTGGAACAGATTCGAAGGGGGTACCGTATCAGTGAATAAAGCTTCTTCTAGTTCCCTTTGATGGGAATAGAATATATGGACCTTTGTATTGCCAGGGGAATGCCCACTATAAATGCGCAATTTGTTCCATTAGGTTGTAAATACTAAACATGAATACCAATATATGTAGCTCAGGCACACGTGTAGGGTTGTTGAGATTTGCACCCCAATGTTGAAAACATATTTAATTGCACTCCAAGTTTCTGTTTCTTTTCTGCTAAACAAAATGCACCCACCATAGTTTGTACCGGTCAAAATGCACCCCCAAGGTTCTTTTTCGCTAAACAAAAGCATCCACACTTTTGACCGTTAAAGCCTCGAAAAGAACCTTGGGGTGCACTATTAATTGAAACAACCCTACAAACTTGGGGTTGCAAACTGTATTTTAGTCTCATTTATATTCAGTAATGCGATTTGGCCGACTCATGTGCCCAAAAGGTTGTATGTTGGGGAGCTTTTTTTGTGTATGAATTTTAAATCTAGTGGTGACTGCTGCTGGTGCAATGTGAACAGTAGCGGTAGTAAACAGTTCATTTTTCTATTTTTAAATTTGTAGCGCGAGAATGTGGAATACACAAACGATTTGGGATCTCTGCACTTGAGTACAACGCGCGTTCTTGTTTCTTCTAGGTACATAGATAATCTATTTATGATTCTGCTATGCATACTCCTGTTGATTGAGAATGCCTTGTTGTTTCACTGAAGAATTTGTAACTTTGTGATAAGCAGTTATCTTTCCTTTTTCAAGTGAATGTTTATGTTCGTTCATATATACAACTGTACATTCTATAATGTAGAACTACATAGTCTATGCATATATACATAGTCTATGCATAAATCTTAAAAAATTTAAACATGTTAAACAAACAAAAGAATTAAACTAAACAAACTAAAAGATTTGAACTGTTTTATCCTTTGAATCATACACTTACTCCAGGACTAAACCAATTTAATCATTTGAATCATAAATCATCCTCTAAAGAGGTTCCTGTTTACACCTAAATTTCAAAATTTTAATTTTAGGGTAAATAATTTTCAGCTAAGTGTTTTCATCTGTTAACTAGATATGATCGGTGGACTAGTGTTAATTGGTAACGTTTAAATAAAGGCATCCAACTAGACCGAAAATTAAGGTAACGGTTGAAGATGTGTTTGAAGCAATCAAACACGTGGAATAGCAGTTGGACATGCATGTTCCTTTAAATCACCAGTATATAAAGATCACGTTCAATTAACTAGCGTACCAATAGAGTTGGCTGAAATTCAAAGATGTGATAGTTATGTCAAATACTCGGAGCAAGCAAGTAAAGATCCACGTGAAACACCCCCAAAACACTGAAATAGGATGAGGTCTTCATCTTCTGCAACGGGTTATAGCAGAGCAACCTCTAGTATAAGGGTGAGCAGGGCCACTAGTGCATTGATCTCCAATAGAGAGATCTTCAGTCCATTATTTGACTCTCAATCCCTTCTTCTTGGTCTTCGTCAAGCTCCAGCTCTATGCATCTGGGATTTTTGATTTGGGAATTTTAAGAGGAAGAAGAAGCCGACTGATAACTTTTTGATTTTGATTTGGTACTGTTTTTTATTTTATTTTGTTTTGTTTTTTGTTTTTGGTTTTTATGTTTAGTTATTAATAAGTTTTAATATTTTTAATAGTATGTTTCTTTTATGTTTAAGCCTAAATTTAATGATTTCATTGTATTAATATTAGTATTAATTTTCAAAACTAAAATAATAATTATTAAAAGAAAGGAAAAGAGATAAGGAAAAGGAAAATTATAAAGAAAATGAATTAAAATATTTATTTTAATTTTATTATTATTTTAATTATTTTTTGGCCACATAATTAATGATTTTATTTTTTTGTTGAAATTAATAACATGTTGTAATAGATCTCATTGATACAAATTTTTTGATATATTATTTATATTATTTGGAATTAAAACAAGAGAGTTATAACATTTGACCCGTTTAGTATGTGCATGGGTCGGGTTGACCCGACTGGAAAAAATAAGATGAGCCACCTCAGCAATTACATGTCATTTCTTTTATTTTTATTTTATTTTTGAACTGCCACGTGTGTAATAAATAGACGTCCGTCACTGAAATTGGACGGAATGGCCTGATTAAATTTTTTAAAAAACCACAGTGGGCCAATTGAATATTTTTAAAGTTTAGTGACCAAATGCTTACAAGTCGACGACCACAAGGGAGTAAATGTGCTTTTTTGCCATTATTATTGCATATTGTAGCATTTTTAATTAAACTTAAACTTTTAGTTGTGAATTATTGTTGCATATTTGTGTATTAAGTTTTGTAAAATTATTGCATTCTCAGCCAAGCATTACCAATTATTTGTTCCGAGATTTGTTAATTGCTCAATAACTTGTCCAGTGACCGTAGCTTTGAGCTCATTTGGCTTGAGATATATATGTCTGTAAAATCTCTTCTTTTTCTGCAGTGATGTGTTAGCTATAACTGTAAAACAATTTTTAGCCCACCAATTGCATAATTTTTCGATAATCTGATTTGGGAACCTATTGTGAATCTGATAATTTGTCAATATATTATAAATCTGATAACTTGGGTGACATTATGTGATTGTGTGTATTGGATTGATATGAGCTGATGGTAGTATATTTGTTATTTTCGACGAAATTCCTGACGGTAATTTTATCAGAATTATTGAATTGCAATATATGTGACTCAATTTTATTTTATTTATGTATTATACTTAGTTTTCTAATATTAAAATGAACTAAGTATTATTTAGTTAAGTTCATACCGGTTAATACAGTAAAATGAAATGTACTAAGTAGCATTTACTTAGTTCTGCACTACAAACTAATAATATAATATAATACAAATTAATAACATATAAATAAACAACAAAAATAAATTAAAAGATAAATTAAATTAATTTAATTAATTAATATAATTAAATTAAATAATATCCATTATTATATAATATAATAAAAAATATAATAAATGAAAAAATTTAAATAAATAAATAAATTAAATATAATAACATATACATAAAAAATAAAAAAATAAATTAATATAACATAAATATTACAAAATAAAGTAAAGTAAAGAAAATAATTTATAAAATAAAATAACATGAAATAAATTAATTAAATTAATCACATTAATTAAATTTATTAATTTAAATAATATAATATAATTCAAAAAAATAAAAAAATAAAATGATAATTATTTAATTAATTAATTTAAATTAAAAGATATTAAATTTAATTACATTATAAATTACTTAAATCATTGAAACTAAAATAAATTAAAATAAAGTATTATTATATAATATAATAAACTAAGTAGCATTTACTTAGTTCCACTACTATATAAAGTAAAAAAAAATAGTATAATATATTCATAACACATTATTTCTCATAAACTGAGTAGCATTTACTTAGTTTATCATTGGTAAAATAAACTACGTAACATTTACTTAGTTTTTCACAATTACAATAAACTACATATATACTTGTGCATGTAGTATAGTTTGGAACTTAGAAACACGTTTGACATTCACTCATTAGGAGTGAATGTCGAATAGTCCCCAGCTTGGGATTGTTACTGGATGTTATGTTTCTCACTTAGGCCAGTGCCAATTCACATGGTATGTTTTTTGAGGATTTTTAGCTGGTGTCTCTATATGTTCTCTGAGTGCATACTTAGACAAAGTTATCTTGGTCTATTTCGTGTACTTGGAGACCATGGAGAGGTGATGCTGAATTTTTTTTTAAACAGGAGAAATGTGCTCAAGATTGGCACTAGTGAGGAGACGCGTCCAGGAATGGGATAGAAGCCTAACCCCTGTAGAGTGGAGATATATACTAGAAAAATATAATTCATACATGGAGCACATTCATGAATATTCCTATTCTAATTGTGTATTTTGTTCAATTAAAGATGTCAATCGACCAGAATTGGATGTACCGTAGGATACGAGTTGATGGGAGAGGATTAATTCATGCGTACCGTGATGGGGTGTGAAATTTTATGAACAAAGCAATATAACATGTTGATGATTCGAATAGAAAGATGAGATGCTCGTGTCTCAAGTGTAAAAACATGATCTGGAAGACTGCCGATGAAATTAAATTTGACTTATATTCACGTGGGTTTGTGGATCGGTATTCGGTATGGATTCATCACGGGGAATCAACTGAGTTGAGAGAACTGACAGACAGTACTATAGACCAACCAGTTCATGGGAATTCGTACACCGATAACGATGATGACGTGCAGATGTTGGTTGAGGCGTATGGCCTTACCAATATTGACTGGGCTGAAAACGAGCATGTGTCAAGCAGTACTCAGCAAAAGCCAAATGATTCAGCTGTTACCTTTTACAAAATGTTATTTAAATTGGGGTTCCCATTGTATCTTGGAAATGACAAGCACATCAGAATATCTGCAGGGACGAAACTCTTACACTTCAGGAATGAGCATGACTGCAGTAAGAGAGGATTCAATGATTTGATTGCTATTATCAGCGAGTTCTTACCTAGGAATCATATTTGCCCGCGAATTACTATGAAGTGAAGAAGATGGTAAAGGGGTTGAATCTCAGGTATGAGAAGGTCGATGCTTGTGAGCAGGATTGCATGTTATACCATGAGGATGACAAAGATAAGGTACAGTGTGATATCTGCAACTTGCCTCAATACAAGAAGACAAAACGTGGGGGAAGGAGAAACATGTGGCAAATTAAAGAAGATCTTACAGGTACTTTCCTCTTGTGCCGAGATTGTAACGACTATTCATGTCGTCGCACACTGCTAAGCATATGAGTTGGCATAGAACAAGGGATGTCGTGCCTGGTCAGCTGACTCACCCTGCAGATGGAGATGAATGGAAGAAGTTTGATGATAATTTTCCAGAGATTGTTGACGAAGTTAGGAATGTCAGGCTTGGCATGACTATAGATGGTTTTTACTCATGTAATAATTTTAGTCAGCCTTACTCTATTTGGCAAGTGATCGTGGTAGCTTACAATCTTCCATTGTCAATGTGTATGAAGGATCAATATCTTTTCTTGAATTTACTAATACAAGGGGATAAAAGTCCTACAAAAGACATCAACATGTAACTCAGGGCGTTAGTCGATGAACTTAAGATGTTATGGGAAACAGGTGTTCAAACTTATATAATACGGTCAGGTAGAATTTTGTGATGAAGGCAACCTTTTGGTGGAAATGTCGATTAAAGTTGTAAGGCTAACACAGAGCTGTGCACGAAGTCAAAGAAGCTGTTAAAAATCATCTGGCAAGATCGATCAATCTGCTAAATGGATAAATGGATAGCAGAGTAAAGATTGCTCAGTAAAGAATGATAGTATGAAACTCCAAGCAGACACTGAACGAAAGCGATATCTGAAGATTACTCTAAGATCGTTCAGTGAGGTCAAAATCGTCAAGTCAGCCTCAAAATAGTTAAGCAAAATGTGAAGTACTGACTACACGAATTAGAGATCACTAAGCTCAGTTTGTGCCATGGACATAAAGTGAAGACTACTCAGGATGAAGCATATAGCAATAGAATATACTCTAATGATACCTGAGTATATCCTCCACAAGAAGAGATCTCTAGAAGAAGTCTAAAAGACACTGCAAGGATATTCAACCAAGTCACTGGACTCAGAACAGATCGTAGATCAATTGAGTCTTAGTATAAAAAACATTCAGTGCTTGAGAACAAAGGAGAACAGCTCACTCAGAAAGATGTTATCGACTTCACAAGATAACCTACGTACCAAGAAAATGGAGAAGAATCTGCGAAGCAAATTCAAGCATCATGAAGCTATTTGAAAGCAGAAGAAAAGACAGAGCTATAATATAGGCGTGAATTCAAAGCAAAAGACTAAGACGTCCGTCACTATACTATCATCGGTAAGAAGAATACAAGAACATAAGAGGTCAAATCGATCGTAAGGCTCAATCCTGTAACTCTTGCAGCAACAACAGATCGTAGAGTCTATGTAAAGTTTGACAATGAGACTGACAAATGGAACGTTGCAAGATGATGATCTCAAGACATCAAAAGATATATTCTTGGAAGAAAACAAAGATACATCTAACGGCTAGTTAGCCGAAAGGAAGCTGTCTGGAAAGCTAGAAAAGATACTGACTGATGTGACAAGTCCTAATTCAGAAAGTACACTGACACAACGTCTCAGAAAGTCAACATCAAAGATATAAAAGTATCTATGCATTAAATGCTCCAACAGATACTTCTCAACAGGAAGATTTCAGAGAAGTATAAAAGATAACTTCATTCAAACAAAGAGAAGATGATGATACGCATTAAACTTTCAGATATAAGAAGAATCATCATCAGAAGATGAACATTGAGCTAAACAAGAAAAAACGTAGGGTAAGGAAAACTCTACGAACATAAAAATGTTCAAGGCTGCCAAGCTCACAAAGAGAAGGAGATTAAAGTTAATCTTGGTAGCATCTCATCAGGATTCCACAAGGCTGATGAGAACATACAAAGGTTAGAGCCGCAGAGCCAGAAACCAAAGGAGTTTGGAAAGCTCCAAAGAAAATGAGCCAGAGTCGTAAAGCCAAAGAAGTGGATGACATGATAGAACTAAAGATCTAAATCTGAAGAAGCCATTCAATTAATGTTGATGAAGTCAATGTGGCAGACTAGAAAGCAAACCTCAAAGCGCCACCATACACTTCTTCATGAACACTCATAATCAACCAGTCGATAATGATGAACATAAGTCTACGATTCTGAGATTGCTTAAAGATTCTGAGATTGCTCAAAGCTACTAAGCACAAAAGATGAAGAGCTCAAGTGAACAACTTAGCACTACATCAACATTCATCATAAAGAGTTGCAGACAATCAGGAGGAATCAAGCTTCAACAATGGAGTTCAGCAAGCATCAAGGAGATGATAAAAAATGATGCTAAATACAATAAGATGAAGAGCTTTCAAGCCATCTTAGTAGCACTTCAACCACTTCAACAAATCAAGAAGAAGGGTCAAAGGATCCTGGTCTAAGCGACCAAAATAGGGTCAGTGGATCCTGGTCTTAGTGATCGAAGTAGGGTCGGAGGATCCTTGTCCTAGGGACAAAATATCCAAGTCTACGGGGCTTGAAGAAGTCTTTGTTTCCTTTTCTATTGAGACTAAAATAGCCAAGTTTGTTAGGCTTGAAAAGGTCTTTGTGTCATTGTCTGTTGAAACTAAAATAGCCAAGTCCTGTTGGGCTTGATGAGGTTGTGTGTCTTGGTCTGGGTGACCGAATTATTTAGTGGATTCCCTGCTCGTTGAGCAGAAGAGTGGAGTATGAGTTATTTAGTCTTGAACCAATTAAAATCTCTTATATCTTTTACATTTTTCAATTTACTTTTTGTAATATATAATTGCTATATCTGCTTTGTGTTTGATTATACATAAAGCTTGTTTAAGAATTGAGATTTTAAAGTAAATCTTTAAGAAGAGTTTTCAAACTAATATTCCGCTACGTATAGATAATCTTGATTAATTAATTATTTGGTAATACTTAAATAAGTAATTATGAAACAAATTTTAAAGATCTATTCAACCCCCCTCTAGATCTATATTGTGCCTTTGAAAAATAACAGATCATAACGATCAAATAATATTTGTAAATATGATATATGTGTAATTATTAACTAAAATGAGATTTTATTGATAATTTGTGTTTTATGTGACTTATGGTCGTTATATGATGGCGCTACGAATTATGTGCGCGTTTTTAAGTGTTTAGAGAGTAAATGTGGAAAATAATATTTTCCTTGAAAAAAAGACGTAAAACACTATTCACACTAGAAACGCAAACTCGTCTTTTTCGAATTTTTGAATTACAGCATAGCGTTTCTTCGGAATAAGGGGATCAGTGAAATCGAATTTTCAAAAATTGAAAGTCGATTTTTCGGATAACTGAGTGAATTATAAAAAGCAACTGAAAAAGTTAGAAAACCTAACTAGATAAGAAAATGTCTAACTAGAATTAGTTGGACTAACTAAGCCTGAGGATTCTAAGGTTTGGCTAAGAATTTAGGAAAGTGGCTAGGGTTGAGCCAAGGTTTAAAGCCTAGGGTTTAGAGGGCTTGGAAAAAGTTTAGCCAAGGGTAAATCCAAGGGTTTATGGTGGCTTAGCTTAGGGTTGAGCCATTGCTCAAGTCTTAGGGTTAAAACCTAAGACTTGGAGCCAAAATATATTTCTTGATAAGTATCACATATGGGATAAACAAGTGATGACTCATTACTTATCAAAATGGATGATGGAGGGAATTTCGGACCAAAGTGGGTGGCAACAAGGAGTTTGGGGGGGGGGGGGGGGATTGTGAGTCATGGTGCATGACTCACCTTATCCCAACCAAGCACTAAGTCCCTTGAATTAAGTGACGTTAGCCAAAAAGTGGCTATTAAGTGCCTTGAGTTAGTTTAATTATGGTTTGATTAGGTTAACTCAAGGAAATGATTATTAAATTATTAAATATGAGGGGGAAGATCTTGTGTGACTTAAGTTGGGTGACTAACTTGTAAGAAAGAGAAATTAACTTTTATATAAGCAACCAAGTCTCATCTCTTTCATTTATTGGCTAAATTT
The DNA here is from genome assembly GCA_020205555.1 of Panax stipuleanatus. Taxonomy (NCBI): domain Eukaryota; kingdom Viridiplantae; phylum Streptophyta; class Magnoliopsida; order Apiales; family Araliaceae; genus Panax; species Panax stipuleanatus. The sequence continues at coordinate 3,403,302 of CM035118.1, forward strand.
CCTAAGTGTTAGAGAAATAACTTGAGATCTCAAGAACATATATATATATATATATATATATATATATATAGAGAGAGAGAGAGAGAGAGAGAGGGCCGGATTCTTCAAGGGGTAAAGGAGGCCAAGATCAAAGTTAGCTCAAGCTTAAAAAGAAGAAGAAAAACCAAGAAGGTAAGGATCACCAAACTCATCCACTTCATCTCTTTTCTTTTAAAGTTTTCTAGTTTGTTAGAGAAGTGCTTTGTTGGTGGTTGTGTTTATGTGATGATGGATCATAGAAGGATCTTGGAGAGATAAGGTTTATGTGTTTTACATATGTTAAAACACAAGCATGACAACTGAATCAAAGTATAAAACCTAAGCATGAGGATGAATAAACACGATAATAGAGGACTATAAACGGACTTTAATATGTGTTTGTTTGTTTGTTGAGTTATGATTTCGTATGATGAAATCATATATATGTATGTTTTGGAAATATTCCAAGTGGAATGGAGGAAAAATACACTATAACAAAGTTATGGCAAAATTTTCCATAAAAGGTGTCAAATAAGAAAAACCCTAGCTCGGAACTATTTTTGGACCAAGTTTACGAGTTGTTAAAACTTCCAGAAAATTATTTATTTCGGGGGTTATGTAGCTGGGTGAATATGTGAGCCGTAGGCTCAAGAATGAGTTCAATTCGAATTCAGGATGAACAAGTTATGGAGTTTAAATTTGTCCTTTAAAATGACTTTCGACGAAAAATGGCTCTCGGAAGGGTTATAATCCTAATTCCCGATAAGTTAGAGAACTGTGAAATTTTTTTTGTCCGTGGGGATTGGAAGAATTTGTTACAGGGAAGGAATAAACGCAAGAACGAGCTCATTCTGCTATCGGATGAGCAAGTTATGATGTGTCGAAGTAAGCGCATTGAAACTGTGCAAAGTTAAAAATTTAACAAAGCTTAGCAAATTTTCTGTAGGGTGGGCTGTGACAACCCAAAAATTTAGAGGATCTTGAATGATTAAATTAAATGTTAAAGTTTAAAACCTAGTGTGAAAATAGAGGAATGATTTAAATTTTTTAAGAAGAACCTATATGGTTTACTATTTGAAAGATAATTGATAAAATAAGAGTTATGAAAATTCAAAGCCTAAAAAGAGATTTTTTTTATGTGGAAAATTTATTTAAAGAAACAAATTTTAAATGAAGAGATATTATTAGATTAAATTAAATGTGTATATGTATAGATACATATATACTTGGAGATGTGCTATATATGATTTAGCCAAATAAGAGGATTGATTAATTAAATTAATCATACAAGAATAAATGAAAAGCTTCATTATAGAAGCTTGTGAAAATTAAAGCTAATCTAGTAGTCAAGCGTTAGAAACTTTATAAAAAGGAAATAAGAATGTGACAAGTCAGAATAATATATATGGCAAGTCATATGAAAAAAAGGCTTATTGAATGTAGCAAACTGTATTAAGAGGTTTACTAGACGTTAAATTAAATGTCTAGTCTAATATATAAGTATATAAATTATTTTATGATTTATGAAGAATATGTATGTTTACGTAATATGGTAAATATATTAAATTATATTTGTTATATGTAAATAAATTGATATAAATAATTTATAATGTGAGAGAATAAAATTATTAATTATTTTCTGTATGTGACGTGTGCATGTTTGGTGTAACTTGTAGTTGGGAGTAAATATATATATATATATATATATATATATATATATTTATTACGCGGGGAAATAAAATTGTTGGAAAATTTTTTTGTAATGAGGCAAAAAGAGGCGGGTTAAGCATATAATATTTATATATACTTTACCTAAGAGTATTAGAATAAATTCTTATATGAAATTAATTTAATAAAGAAAAGATATTATATTTATCGTAATATCTTAAGGAAGTAAATAAATTTTTAATTGAATTTATGTTAATGAGGTAATAATATTATATTATAATATCTTGGGTATGTAAATAATTATATTTGCATAAGAAATTATGTGTAGCATATTTATTTTGTAATTATAAATTAAATATGTAATTTAAGTATGTTATGTTATGTTTTATATAATTTATATATCAAAGATGAGTTATATAAATTATATGATTGCATGGGGATAAAATAGTTTAAGGAGAATTATGTAGTAACTTATTTGATTAAATTAAGTTATTAAGATTGAGTAATTAAATTACTTAACAAAAATATTAAAAGAATAGTTGAATTAATTATTTAAAGTCCAAAACAAGTGGACTAGAAACTCTAATTAAATATAGGAACAATTATATATTCTAGTATATTTTTAGAAATAATTACAACAACAGTACATCCATAAAATAATTATAAAATTAATATATTTTTCCATTTTTATTTACAAAATTAATGTAATTAGTATTCCTTTAATTTCGCCATTCTCTCTCTCGCAACTGACTTATCCTCAATCGTCTTCTCCTGCGGCCCAGCTACTGTTGTCCATGTACAAATTAGTTGTTGTGCAAACTGATACGACTCATTCCTTTATGCGAATTTATTCTCTGGATGATCTTTTGAGTTGGTTACCGTTTTATCCTTTTCTTCTATTCTCAACCTATTTCATGTTTGCTCTCTATTTGACTGTAAAATATTTCTTTGGAAGATATGGCGTTCGAAGTTTCTGCAATTGGTTTTGAGGGATATGAAAAGATGCTTGTGTTAGTTCCCAGTAGGCACACAATAGATCTAGAAGGGGGGGTTGAATAAATCCTTTGAATTTCTAAACTCTTTTTCATTTTATTTTGTATAGCTAAAAAGTTAGCATATGATAAACATAAGAATCATTTCAAGCACATCGGAATAAGTTAAATCTCCCCTTCATTGATATATTGATAAACATTGATACATTGTTCTTGAAGTTAGTTTAGTTGTAAGTAGTTAGTACATACATAGTAGTTATAGCAGTTAAGTACATAATGTAAAGACATAAAGTAAATGACAGAATGTAAAAGACACAAAAAAGTTTTAAGTGGTTTAGAGCCAACTCGACTCCTAATCCACTCTTCTTCACTCTCACAGGAAATCTACTAAGGAATGGGCAGCACCCTGAATCACTAAGATTCCTTCAAGGCCAGCAGCCCTGGAACTTCAGTTCACTTTTGAACTCTTCAAGCCCTTTGGCTTGGAACTCCTTTAGTTCACTAAGAACTCTTCAAGCCCTTTGGCTTGGAACTCTAGTTCACTAAGAACTCTTCAAGCCCTCAGGCTTGGAACTCATTTAGTCCCTTCGGACAAGGACCCTTTGGCCCTGGCAACTTATAGTTGTAGTTATTGTTGCTATTTGTGGTTTGCTGCTAAGATGTCTTGAAGCTTGATCATCATGGTACTTAGCAGCTAGGCTTGGTCCTCAGCATTCTGCTTCGAGTCTGGACCTCTTCTATGGTGCAGCTGATCTTCAGTTTGTTTAACTCATCTTCACTTGCTGTCAGCTGTGCACCATCACCACATAGGACTGCTAAGGCTTTTCATTGTGGGTCACCTTCTTCTGACCCTTAGCATCCATTGAACCCTTCTTGAATGATATGCAGACATGGTTCTGCATCTTTTCTTGTTCAACTTCTGGTTCTTCATGGTGATCTGTAGAATGGCTCTTCTAATCTTCTTTATGCTCAGCCACCTTCCTGAATGCTATATTCTTGGCCTTCTCGGCTCTCAGCTTGGCTGTCATCTTCAGTGGCATTCTCATCCTTGTTGAGTGAAGCTTTAGTCTATTTAGTCTTCTTCAAGTCTGCTTCACTTCCACCTTCGTAGTCTCACTGCCACTGAGACTTGATCTCTTCAGCTCTGGTGGAACTCATAGAGTCAACAATGTAGCATTTCAATAACTCGACGAATCTACTACTTAGCAACAACTCTTATCTTTGAAGCTTGTCCTTTAAATACCCTTCCATAATCTTCCCATTGGAAAGTAGCCGTTGGAAGCTATTTAAATTGCTTCGCAGATCTCGAGTTATTTGGTGCAGACTGCTGATGTGACGTGACAGCTCCTTTTTGACTTTACTGACACAGCAGTCTGCTTTCTCTCTACCGCATCAGAGATGTCACTGTTCCATGTCAGGCTGGTAGTCCTCTTTATTACTCCTTTCTGATTCCTTGATTCGAATCCTTAGGAGTTGTCCTTCTGCATCGATGCTCTCAAATAGCAACGTTCGGATGTCAGTCTTCAGATTAAACCGTTGCCAATGCTTCAATCTTCAGATGTCAGAACTCTACGATTCTGATGTAGATGTTCTTGGACCTTGATCGTAGTGTGTCATATTGAATGTTGCTTTGACTGGCTGAGACAACACTACGATTCTGAAGAGTGTTCTTGGATCTTCAATGTGGAACACTCCTTCCTTTTCTTGTGTAGTGCTTCAATACTTCTGTTTGCCTTGACTGATCTCAGGAACTGATGTCTTGGCTTGTCGTTCTGACCTCTTCTGAATAGCAAGACACTTCAGATTTGTGGCATACCCAGCTCCTTTCTCCTAGTGATCTCCCGTTCACCTATCTTCAATGGTCTGACCCATGCTTAATCACTTCTGTCTTGTTCATCACAAGCTGGCAGATATCTCTGTAGGTTGTATCAGTTCCTCCTTCACTTTGGCAAACACTACGATCTTGAGTGATTCTCAAGATCATTGTTTTCTGTTCTCTTGACAGCTACTGCACTTGCTAACTTTCTCTAGTCAGTCACTTAGTATGAAGTCTTCTTCTGATTAGCTTGTGGAAGACTTCATCTCGAATGGCTTTACAACTCAGTCTGCATGTTGATAGAGTTGATGCTTAGATCTTCTGTTAGCTTGTATGCCATTCGGTGAGTGCTCTCTGGTACTCTTCATGTAGGATGTATCTTTGTAGCACAGACCAGAGGTTTCATGCTTTGGATATTCTGGGAGTGCCCATTTGTTGAGAATCGTGTTGACACTACGATTCTTCCCTTAGCGTTGTTGAGCAACCATTGTGGAAGTCTTAGCTCTGCAGACTACGATTTAGCTTTGTTGCTGCAGACACTACGATTCCGAGATCAGACCTTGACAGTCTACGATTCTGCATTCATGCTTGCTGTCTTCGTCTGATCTTATCCGACTACGATCTCTGCCTCTGATGATCATTAGACTCCACTACTTTAAGTGTGATCTATGATTCTTGACTTAGCTCTGGCAGTTTCTCGGTCGCCTCATAGACTAGACTGTCTCTTCGATTCTGAACATAACTTCCTCAGCAGACTATGGCTTCTAGGAAGTACTTCTCGACACACTACGATCCTTCCTCGTTTCTCCTGGCAGACTACGAACTCCGAGATCTACTATCTTGCAGACTACGATTCCGCCTTGATAGCTCTCGAGTCTCCTTGTCTCTCCTGGCAGACTACGATTCTGATGCAGTGCTTCGACGATCAGACAGGCCTATCTATTACATTATAAGATCAACTAACAAGCTTGATCTTTCTATCTTTATAGTCCTTGTACATCATTTCTTTTTAAGGACTTTACAAAGCTGTTTTGCTTATGTAGGATCAACCTAACATATTTGATCATTTCAGTCTAAGTCCTTATACATATATTCCTATTATCTATCAAAGGACTTTACAGCTTTTATCAATGCAAGCATACTTGTATTTTCATTCATTTATATCATAATCAAATCATATATAAATAGGAATAACATTCTTATGTATATTCCTAACAGCTTGAAATCTCATTTTTTGAGCCAAAATTCTTTGCTGATGAGCCAAAAGTCTTTGATGAGCCAAAAGCCAAAAGTCTTTGCTGATGAGCCAAAAGATATGGCGTTCGAAGTTTGCTCTCGTTTTTTGAGCCAAAAGTCTTTGCTGTAAAATCTCATTTTTTGAAATCTCTGTCAAATGAGCATGTTGACTTTTATGTTCTCTCTGAGTCGAGTCTCTTTATTTATGCTTAAAAGATCATTATCAAAACTTGTGGGACAACAAAACTGCTCAAGATCATTATCAATACTCTGCATGTGCTGCGTCTATTCACTCTTTTGATCCTGTGTATACAATGGAGATGTGCATGACTTCTTTAGACAGGGCGATGGCATCTGTATTTTACAAAACCAGCCCAATAATTCTCGCAGAAGGCATTATGTCTGTGCAGTGCATGTGCTGTTAATAATCATTATTTCTGCCAAGGTAAATACCTTCATACCAAGGTAACCAATCCACCTCCACACCTGCAGTTTTTTCATAGTGCAATTGGTAACCAAACATTCATACTAAGGTAACCAAACCTTCATACCAAAGTAACCAATCCACCTCCACACCTGCAGTTTTTTCATAATTCAGTTGGTAACCAAACTTTCATATCAAGGTAACCAAACATTCATACCAAGGTAACCAATCCACATCCACACTTACAGTTTTTTATAGTGCAGTTGGTAGCCAAACTTTCATGCCAATGTAACCAATTCAGTTTTATTAGGTTACCAATTTATTTTGAATGTGATGCAGTTGGTAGCCAACCCTTCATGCAGTTGGTAGCCAAACTTTCATACTAAGGCAACCAATTCATTTTTATTAGGTTACCTTCATAGTGCAGTTGGTAACCAAACATTCATACCAATGTAACCAAACCTTCATACCAAGGTAACCAAACCTTCATACTAAGGTAACCTATCCACCTCTACACCTGTAGTTTTTTCATAGTGCAGTTGGTAACCAAACCTTCATACCAAGGTAACCAAACCTTCATATATACCACAGTAACCAATCCACCTCCACACCTTCATACTACGGTAACCAATCCTCTATAGTCCACCAAGATTATTCGAGGCATTTTGGAAGGTGTGAGTTCCACCCCATATTTTCCCATGTTAATTTCACTGAATAATTTTGTGCTTTTCTGTCTTTTGATTAATCTATTGATGGTCCTTGGGAAAGAATGATCCCGTATTATTGTTTTCCTCTGAATTGACTTATGGACAAGGTTATGTCTTTTTCTTTCTATTACTTTCTATAAAATTTTAGAATTCATGGTTTCTCTGCAGGTTGTGAAGTTTTTCGTGGACCAGTAAGATTCTGGTGTTGATCGCAGCGGAGGAGGAGGAAGATGACGACGAGGGAGATGAATATTAAGAAAGAGAAGATAATTTTTTATTTTTCCTCCTTTTGATTTGAATTTTGAATTATGAATTTATTTTTGTTGTTAGATCCCAAATATTTGAATTTGAATTATTAATTATGGCAGTTATTTTCTCCTTGATTTTAGGTGGTTTGAATTTATTGCGTTATTTTTGTAATTATTTGGTTGATGTACTGATGTTGTAATTACTTTCTAACTGTTGTATAGTACTGTAAAGGACCCTTAAATATATAGGGTTATGTAAACTAAAAGTATTGGATCATGTTAATTCTTATGGCCCAAACATTTTAATTAGGAAGTCCAAACCATTTAAATGGAATCCAAACTTTGGCCCAAGTTAAATTGGATATTCTAGAAGTTTAATTAAGCAAATTGGACACTTCAAATAAAAAGCAAAAATTTGGGCTCAAAGGAGGGATAACACCTGGGTAAAGAGAGGGAGTTTTTGAGCATGTGTTATATTTTTTTTCTTCTCTTCACCAACTCACTAGCCAAGTGTCCTTTAAACATTAGCTTCAAATTATTTGGTTAGATATGCAAGCAACTAAAGATAAGAGAGAGAGAGAGAGGGAGAGAGAAAGAAAGAAAGAGAAAAAGAGAAAATAAATGGAGAGAGAGAGAACCAAGATGGATTCGGCAGCCACCTTAGGAGGAAGATGGGAAGAAAATTTTTAAGCCACCACACCTCATTTCTTAATTTGGAAGAAGGAAGAATAGCTCAAAAAATTAAGGTATAAATCCTAACTTAGTTTATTCCTTTTATTGTGTTTGTTTTTAATGAAATATCAAGTTATGATCTTAAACATTAGAACCCTAGATCTACATGTTTTATGGTGTTTTATGGATCTCACTATTGTGAGTGTTAAAAAGCTTAAACATAGAAAGAAAAAAAAACTAGAAAGCTGCTGCCCTAAAAAGGAAATTTCGGGGTTAGCTAGATGTTCCAGAAAATTCTGGGCTTTTGGTATGTTATAGTACACTGAATAAGCTTTTCATAGACTCTGAAACGGACTGATTCCGACTTCGGATCTAGGAGTTATGACATTTCAAAGTAGTCATGCAAAACTGTCCAGCGAAATCGGAGCAGTCCCCTTGCACGTAATTTTTGGACTGATGTGTTCAGAATTTGAAAAAACATCAATAGGTAAAAGTTGTAGTCCCGGAAGTTAGATTCAAGTGGGCTCAAGAATCGCTTAAAAATATTTTGAAACGAGAGAGTTATGACTATTTTAGCGAGACAGGATAAAACTGTCCAACAAATTCGATGCAGTCCACTTGCACTAAATTTCTGGACTGATATGTTTGGAATCTGAAAAAAGGTCAGTAGGTAAAAGTTGTAGTTCCGTAAGTTAGCTTCGTGTGGGCTCAAGAATTGCTCAAAAATGAACGAGAGAGTTATGACAGTTTTAGCGAGAGGGTAAATCTGGGAAATAATGAAAAATCGTTATGAACGTCCATTTTTGACACACTGTTTTGGCAGCTTAATGAACCCTAAATAGGGGTTTCATATTTTTTAAAATAGTCTCATATGATAGTCTCATATGATACGAAAAACATATTCAAAAATAAAATCAATCGGAGTTACAGCAACGAGTGAGAAAATCGCGAAGAAGCCAAATCGCTAAGCACTGCAGCAGCACGACCAGGCAGCTGGGCAGCAGCGCTCGGCGTTACGCCTTATGCTGCTGGCGCTTTAGTGCTGTTACGCGGCATGATTTTTGAGGCCTGCTTTGAACAATTTTCGTGAATGGTTTTCGCGGTTTAATTTTTTAAAAAAATACTACGCCATGAGGTCTATAATATGCCAAAAAATTTGATGTTATATGACTTATGATTTGAGAATTAAAATTGAGCGAATGAGCAAGTTAGAACTTAAAATTTGAGCGACGCCGAGCGTCGACGCGCCGAGCGATTTTGATGTTCGACGTTTCGAATCGCGTTCCAGCGAAATACTAAGTCATAATAAATATAATAAAGTTCTACGGGGGTGAGATTTGACTATAAGTGATATGTTATGCCAAGAAACTTTCTTTCAGACATAAATAAAGTAATAAAAATATGTAATAAATATCAATTACATATTTAAGCGAAATAAAAACTATAGTTGCCTATAAAATTATTAACGAAGAACGTAAAACCTTTGAAAAATTATAGTAATCATAAAAATAATATTTTGAGATTTTCAGAGTTCAAAATGAAGTTTTTGAGAAGACTTATATAACAGAGTGTATATATATATATAACAAAAATGTAAATATTCGAAAAACGAAAAATAAAGCGAATGTGCTAGCAGTATAAAAAATTTATATATGAGGAAACGATCCGTCTTAACTCATGAACGAACAAAATGATAGAAAAATTATTTAAAATAAAAAAATAATATAGTAAATTGAGTTTTACTATAAAAGCTATATGTTAGTTCCCAGTAGGCACAACAATAGATCTAAAGGGGGGGGGGGGGTTGAATAGATCCTTTTACGTTTTTAAACTCTTTTTTTATTTATTTAGTATTGCTAAGAAGTTAGCACATGACAAACATAATAATCATTTTAAGCACAACGGAATAAGTTAAATATCCCCTTCATTGATATATTGATAAACATTGATACATTGTTCTTGGAGTTAGTTTATTTGTAAGTAGTTAGTACATACATAGCAGTTAAGTACATAATGTAATGACTGAAAGTAAATGACAGAATATAAAAGACACAAAGGGTTTTAAGTGGTTCAGAGACACAAGCTCCTAATCCACTCTTCTGCACTCTCGCAGAAAATCCACTAAGGAATGGGCAGCACCCTGAATCACTAAGATTCCATCAAGGCCCGCAGCCCTGGAACTTCAGTTCACTAAGAACTCTTCAAGCCCTCCAGCTTGGAACTTCTCTAGTTCACTAAGAACTCTTCAAGGCCAGCAGCCTTGGAACTTCAGTTCACTTAGAACTCTTCAAGCCCTCCGGCTTGGAACTCATTTAGTCCCTCTGGACAAGGACCCCTTTGGCCTTGGCTACTTGTAGTTGTAGTTGTTGTTGTAGTTTGTGCTTTGCTGCTAAGATGTCTTGAAGCTTAATCATCTTTGTATTTAGTAGCTAGGCTTGGCCCTCAGCATTCAGCTTCGAGTCTGGACCTCTTCTTTGGTGCAGCTGATCTTCATTCTGTTCAGCTCATCTTCACTTGATGTCAGCTGTGCACCATCACCACATAGGACTGCTAAGGCTTTTCATTGTGGGTCATCTTCTTCTGACCCTTAGCAGCCCTTGAACCCTTATTGAATGATATGCAGACATGGTTCTCCATCTTTACAAGTTCAACTTCTGGTTCTTCATGGTGATTCGTAGAGTGGCTCTTCTGATCTTCTTTATGCTCAGTCACTTTCTTGAATGCTATCTTATTGGCCTTCTCGGCTCTCAGCTTGGCTGCCATCTTCAATGGTATTCTCATCCTTGTTGAGTGAATCTTTAATTTGTTCAGTCCTTCTTCAAGTCTGCTTCACTTCCACCTTCGTAGTCTCACTGCCACTGAGACCTGTTCTCTTTAGCTCTGGTGGAACTCGTAGAGTCAACAATGTAGCATTCCAACAACTCGATGAATCTACAACTCAGTAACAACTCTTATCTTTGAAGCTTGTCCTTTAAATACCCTTCCATTGTAACGGGACGAATTTTTAATTGAACCGTGATTCTGGGGACAGAATCCTTTTAAGGGGGGAAAGATGTGACGAACAAGATTTTTGTAATTTAAATTGAATATTTATTGAATTAAATAAATATTTTTTTTATGATTTAATTATTGATTTAAATAATTAATTGATGAAATTGTGGTAGATTAATTTAATTATATGTGTCACGTTAGTTAAATTAATGTGGTGAATTTTTATATTCAAAGTATGTATTTAATTGAGCTTATTTGATTAATATATTAATTAATAAGCATAATGTTATTCTAATTAATTAGAGATTTAATGATTTGGCATAATTAATGAATGAGAATTTTAATTATGTGACTATATGATTTAATATGAATTTATGCTATTTTATTTAATTGATTTAAATAACATTAATTGATTAATTAAAAGTGTGACATTATTAAACTATATTATAGTAAGTTAATTAAATTAAAGGGAAAGGAGAGTGAATGGGAGAAACCAAACATGGCCTTATGGGGAGTTGATCAGTTAACCCACTATGGGACTAACCGACGACCACTCACCCACTATACACATTATACGTATTACGCTATACATATATCTTATAGAACTTAAAGAGATTAGGAGAGAAAATTGAGAGAAGAATCGATTAGAGAAGAGATTGAAGAATTAAAGCCCATATCATCATCTTCACAGAGTTTACAAGGGGTAATTCCTTTGTCCCAATTTATTTCACGTACTATGTTTCCTTCATGAACATATATTCTGAGTTCTCTGTGTATGAGAAAAAATTAGCAATTTTTGATTATATGCTTATATATGTGTTATTATATCATTATAACATGTTTTGTATTTGGTATGAATGAATTAAAATAATCGAATTCATGTAATTAGACCTTAATTGGATTTTTAAAAATTTACAGAGTTTTTCCATTTACGTGCTTTAAAAATTCTATGTGAATGGAAAATTTGATATTTGTTCATTATATAGCTATATGTGTATTCATATGTGTTTATAACATATTATATGCCATATATGTATAACTTCAGTGATCAAACCATCGAATTTTTGTTTATATTTGGGTTTTCAAAATTACAGAGTCGTATATATGGCCATACAGCCCTTACGTACAATTTTTATACCATGAATCGATGGTTTAACTTTGAATTAACATTTGCATATAATTGTACACGTTTATACGAACAAAACGGAAGTTAAACGAACGGATTCGGTGTTATAACGAATCTGTAACGTTGAATTTCTTGATTTTCCTTCAAAACATGATAAAGTATGAAAACAGTGAAATTATCTGCCTTGGATTGTGTGATTACATGATTTTAATTGCCAAGATCATGCTAGAAATATTGTATAGCGTTTCTGTGAAGTAAGTTAGTTTAATTTGAATTTATTTGGGTTGCTCTGGGTGTTCATCACGAACCAGGGAGTGCACCAGCAGGGGGACCCGCCGCGGGTGTTCATGGGCATTAGGACCCGCCTCAGCGGGTATAAGGGCTGTCCGGGAGCCGTTGTTTTTTTTATTTTCGAGACTGTTTTGACCTCCTGTAGTAAAATAAGCATAACGTTTTCATACGAACTCCGATTAAGGCGATTCAAGATGATTCGGAAAGACAACGAGTAGACCTACAACTTTCATTCTTTAAGTTTTTCAATTTGAAATCGTTAAAATGGGTAAAAATGGTCATCTTTGTGACTGATGCGTATTCGGAGGCAATCGGAGGGCTTCGGGCATGCACGCACACAAGTGTAGTGTTCTCGATAATAAAAGATGTTGTTTTAAGTTACATACATGAATATTATATGATTTGAAGTTCATAATTAATAAATTAAGTTATTGACATGTATAAGATAATATGAAGGTTCAAGTTAACAAACTAAGTGCGAACTTGAATATCGTAATTGTAAAACTTGATTATGATTGTTTAAAGGGCTATACATGTGTGATATGCATGTTGTGAGTTTACATTCATGTTATGTGGTTAGCCATTGTGTAATATTATAAATCAAGTTGTAAGTTGAACTTAAGTGAATAGTTCAACAGTTAAACATGGTAGTTATGAAACTAATCGTTGTCGTATACATAATGTAATGTGTAGGACGTTGAGGAAGTGAATTGTAATTATATTTGTAGCTTGTGCAAGAGGCAAGTATCCTATCCCTTACTTATTGATTTAGCAAGTTCCCTAAATTCTAATTTATTCATTTATTAAGTCTTAGACTTGTGTTTCTATATCGAGTAAGCTCGTGTTCTTAATTGTTCCAGTTCAAAATTCATATTACATATTGTAACTCTTTTAAAAGCATGATTCAGTTATACAATACTTATTCGATTGTATAGTCTTGAAATTTATTATTCAAGTTGAATAGCGATGTTATTGTTGAACCTTATAGGACTAGTGAACCCTTATTGATTCGACTAGTCCATAGTTGATGAACGTTCTAAATTCTAAAATACTTATTGAGCTTATCCAAACCAAACTTCTTTTGGTGCGGACTCTGATGTCAAAACTGAGATGAACAACCCTGTAAAAGGGGATTATTTACGCTTTACCGTTGAGATATTGTGCACAGTATGGTACTAAGGGCTGATCCCCCTAAGTACGAGAAGTAGAGTCCATAGTCTTATGACTGTTAAAGGTTTAAAGCATAAAAACTTTACAACCTAGGACATAGTTCAAGGTCTTATGACCCTCAGACGTTCTTTTGATTCCTGTTATTCATTCTTGAGTCAAAAGTTGAGTTTCTTTATTCAGATGTCTTTGATTCACTCGCATGTTATTATATTGTTGTCATATTATTATACTTGTGGGCAATCGTGCTCACTCTTGCGTAATAATAACATTGCAGTTAAGAACGAAAGGTCCAACGAGCCTTCTACTAGCAAAGGCAAGGGCAAGGTCAACAAGTGATGAAGACTTGTTGTTTATTTTATGTGTTTATGTTTCAGACTTATATTAGAGTTGTGTAAGACTTATTTATTTGTTTATGTTCCGCACAGATGTTTAAGGTTAGTATGACCTGGGATTTATTTTATTTATTACTTAGATGTTGTAACCCCATAAGGGGAGGATTTAATTCTATTTGTTGCATGGTTTGCATTTACTATGGATAGATAGATAGATGATATTCGTACAGTGAACACCAAGTCCCGTGGAATTGAAGTACCCGAATTTGGGGGTGTCACATCCATGATCTTCCCGTTGGAAAGTAGCTGTTGGAAGCTATTTGAATTGCTTCGCAGATCTTGAGTTATTTGGTGCAGACTGCTGATGTGACGTGACAGGTGCTTTTTGACTTTACTGACACAGCAGTCTGCTTTCTCACCTACCGCCTCAGAGATGTCACTGTTCCGTGTCAGGCTGGTAGTAATCTTTATTACTCCTTTCTGACTTCTTGATTTGAATCCTTAGGAGTCGTCCTTCTGCATCGATGCTCTCAATCAGCAACGTTCGAATGTCAATCTTCATATTGATACATTGTCAGAGCTTCAATATTCAGATGTCAAAACTCCACGATTCTGATGTAGATGTTCTTGGACCTTTATCGTAGTGTGTCTTGTAGAATGTTACTTTGACTGGTTGAGACAACACTACGTTTCTGAAGAGTGTACTTGGATCTTCAATGTAGAACACCTCTTCCTTTACTTGTGCAGTGCTTCAACACTTTTGCTTGCCTCGATTGATCTAAGGAACTGATAGCTTGACTTGTCGTTCTGGCCTCTTCTGAATATCAAGACACCTCAGATTTGTGGTATACCAAGCTCTCTGTCTCCTGGTGATCTCCCGTTCACCTATCTTCAATGGGCTGACCCATGGTTAATCACTTCTGTCTTGTTCTTCATAAGCTGGCCGGTATCTCTGTATGAACTGTATCAGTTCCTTCTTTATTTAGCAAACACTACGATACTGAGTGATTCTTAATATCGTTGTCTTCTGTTCTTTTGACAGCATCTGCACTCACTGACTTTCTCTAGTCAGCTACTAAGTCTGAAGTCTTCTTCTGATTTTCTTGTGGAAGACTTCATCATGAATGGCTTTACAACTTCAATCTGCATGATGTCTGAGTTGATGCTTGTATCTCTTATTAGCTTGCATGCCATTCATTGAATGCTCTCTGGTTCCCTTTATGTGGAATGTATCTTTGTATCTCAGACCAGAAGCTTCATGCTTTGGATATTCTGGGAGTGCCCATTTGTTGAGAATCGTGTTGACACTACGATTCTTCCCTTAGCGTTGTTGAGCAACCATTATGGAAGTCTTAGCTCTGCAGACTACGATTCGACTTTGTTGCTGCAGATAATACGATTCCGAGATCAGACCTTGACAGACTACGATTCTGCCTTCATGCTTGCTGTCCTTGTTTGATCTGGCCCGACTACAATTCCTGCCTCTGATGATTAGTAGACTCCACAACTTAAAGTGTGATCTATGATTCTTGACTTGGTTCTAGCAGACATTCAGTCGGCTCATAGACAGGCTGTCTCTACGATTCTGAACATAATTTCCTCAGCAGACTACAGCTCTGAGAAGGTTCTTCTCGACACACTACGATCCTTCATCGTCTCTCCCAAACAGACTACGAACTCTGAGATCTACTATCCTTGCAGACTACGATTCCGCCTTGATAGTTCTCGAGTCTTCCTTGTCTCCCCAGGCAGACTACGATGCTGGTGCAGTGCTCGACGATCAGACAAGCCTATCTATTACATTGTATAAGATCAACCTAACAAGCTTGATCTTTCTATATTTATAGTCCTTGTACATCATTTCTTTTTAAGGACTTTACAAAGCTGTTTTGCTTATGTAGGATCAACCTAACATATTCGATAAATTCATTCTAAGTCCTTGTACATATATTCCTATTATCTATCAAAGGACTTTACAGCTTTTGACAATGCAAGCATACTTGCATATTCATTTATTTATATCATAATTAAATCATATATAAATAGGAATAACATTCTCATGTATATTCCTAACACTATATATTGGCTGTTTAAATCCCGAATTGCGAGTAAAAAAGTTATTTCTAAAAAGGAATATAAATGGTTTAAGTTTCAAGATGTAAAATGTTTGCATCTTACAATGTGTGAGACCTTTATTATTTATATTAGTAAATGATTTGAATATTATTAAATGATTAATAATATTAGTAAATGATTTGAATATTATTAAATGATTAATAATATTAGAAGGTGCTTGAAATATTATTAAATTATTAATAATATTTGTAAATGATTAAGATAATACTAAGAGATGGAGAAGTAAATAAAATATTATTAAGTGATTAATAATATCAAGTGACTAAAATATTATTAAAAGGCTAATAATATTAGATGAGAGTTTAAGGTGATGATTATGTGATATCAATATTATCAAAGGACAATAATATTACTAATAGATTAAGATGTTATCTAATGTTTGATTATGTGGCTAAATATTAGTTAATTTATTATTCAAGTAATAGTATTGTGAGATAAAGTAAGTTATGCTAATTGAAAGATCAACCTTATAACTAATAGGTCTTTTCAATAAAGAGACTATATTAGATTACGTAGCAGTAATCAACGATACATGCAAGTTTCCTAACTCAAACTCGAGTTATTATGTTTTAAGCATGCTAGTGGATTAATTATTGAAAATTATTCCACATCTATGATTATTGATTCGCACTTAGTGCATGTTGCATATGTTCATCAGGTATGAAAGGTTGGTCACCTTGATTGCCATAAGGTTCAGTTAAATTTGTTCATGGTCATTATTGACCACTCAGCATTATAGATTCAGTTATTCAATTATTGAAATTTGATTCATGTTCTTTCGCAATTATTATATATTGTTGAAAACTTGAAAGCTTATTCATTTTCAATCATGATATATCCTTTTTGTATTTAAACTTTCTAAGCAAAGTAGTTGCTCACTCTTGCTATATCATGATAATATTTTCAGTTAAGACGAATGTTCGAAGAAAGACAGAGGCAAGGACAAGTACAAGAATAGATTATTATGCACCTTTAACTATTAAGTTATTTATGTAAATTATTTATGTAAACCTTTTTAAGATTTTAAAGGTACGTATGTAAGTTAAGGTTGTTAAACCTTGGATAATGTTGTAAGAATTGATGGTATAAACAATTTATGTTTATATTTTTTGTAGTAGTTATAGAATGTGTATGAAGATTATGTACCATGACACACCAGTTTCGGGGTTTAAGGGACCCAGATTTAGGGTGCCACCCATAGTACAAAAATGGTGCACCCCGCGCCGGAAATGCAGTAGGTTTAATAGTCTGGATATCCTTTAGTAAATTGGACATAACTCTTTCGTTCGAACTCCGATTGAGGTGATTCAAGATGATCCGAAAAGATAAGGAGTAGACCTACAACTTTCATTCTTTCAGTTTTGAGAGTTGAGGTCTGGCTCAAGGCCTAAAATGTGCATCTTTAGGACTGTTGTGTAATAGGAGGCAAACTGTGGTGGTTTCTTTGGATCATTGTGGTGCCGAGCTATGTTTGACTAGTATTTCCAAGTTCTAAACATTGGACATTGGGAATATAGCCTATAAAAATGTAAACCAAGAAATGGTAGATGTTTTGGATGTGTTAATCGTACGGAATAGCGTGTCGATTATGCATTCAGAGTAGAAAAGTCGGGCATACGACGTACGAACGTCTAAACGCCGAGTCAAATGTTAATAAACTTAAATAGTGTTCCAATTTTTATGAGACGGACATTATAAATATGTAATAGAGTTAAGTAAACCATGAGTGACGTTTATACGTGGATAATTGGTATGCTAATGTGCACTGAATTTGTAGGACTTTTAAAGATCAATTAACGTTAATGTTATCAAGACCGCTAAAGCAAGTATTCTAACTACATTCAATCTTCATTTGAATGTTGGTTTAAAGTATGTGTATGTATATTCTTATGAATAATCCTCATATATGCTTCGTTTACACAATGTTTAACGGTTGTGTAAACTTCAGACTTATACAAACTCTTTGTTGATTGTATAAGTGTTCAACTATGCTACAATGCATCAAATGTTTAAAACTTTCCTATAAAGCGTGAATTGCTCAAGTTTTCAAGTTTTGATATGCATGAACTGTTTAAGAAGTATGTCAGTGCCATTTGTATCGGCTAAACACATGTTAAAACCTTTCAATGATCTAGATATGATCTTTTGAATTGTTATTCAGTTTAAGTTAAGTTTCCAAACCAATTTCTACTTGGTACGGATTTAGACTGAGAATGAACAACCCTAATAATGGGAAAAATGTTTTATGTTGTCGACATGTAATGTCGAGTGACGGAAGAATGCAAATTCAATCGTTCGCCATGTAGTATTGATCAATACAGGGTACAAATGGCTGATCACCCATCGTACTCCTAAGTCATGACGGTTTACAACGGAATAACTGTTCAAACCTTTTTGAAATGAAAATGAAAGCTCGAGGTCTTATGACCGCTCAGTTGAAGTCACTACGTTATTTCAAAAATATGTTTTGAAAACAAAGGAAGTAATTTCCTATCATTTGATATCTCTTCACAACTTTTGTTCAGTTGCTGAAAGTTTAGAAGTGTGAAAATATGATTCTTGATTTTGTTGTTTTATATGTAACTGTTATATTTGTTGAGCATGTAAATACTCATTTTTGCTCAAAATTAAATATTTTCAGCAAAAATTGAGCGTTTGGAAGGTTCAGAAAATGACAAGGGTAAATAAAATATGAACATATAAGATGATTATGGAACCTATTTGTAATAGATAGGTTTATTGTGAATAATTATTGCTTTAATTATTCTGACAAAAAAATTTAAAAGTCCTAGAACCTGGGTATATAATAATAGACTTGTAATAATTAGTAATTATTTTCGTATTAGCATCAATGCATGGTTAGATCGAATTTGGATTCTGGTCGCTATTTATATTATATATAATATATCCCGAAAAGGTGCTATTCGGTCATTGGATCGGCCTACAGAGCTTGACATGATAAGTTATTTAAAAATTATTAGATCAAAGCATGAGGACAGACAGAAAAAAGTGACGACGACAAAAGGTGCAAAGGTCTCAATTGACTCTATTTAGACTGCGTTTTTTGTAATTTTTAGCTTTTCGTTCATTGAACAAGTTTTATATGCTCAGAGATGAGAGTTATAATTTAAGATAACGTGTTCACCCGAGGATAACATTTTCTGCAAAATTTTATCCGATTCAAATTATATGTACAAATAATTATGACATGAATAAAATAAATGTTGATCCAAAAGTTTTTTAAATTTGAAAAACTGACCAGAAATTGAGAACATGAATTTTATGCCATCGTAAATAACATATATATATATTACTCATAATATTAGGTGAGGATATAATGCATGTGTTCAGATCGATCTGTGCTATAACTAAACTGGCAAGCAAGTTAATTGAGTATATATAGGAGATAAACACTTGGCATTATTTTGTAGTTATTCATGTCCTCCTTTAATTTGTGTAGGTAGATACATTGGTGCATGCTAACGGTGCAGGAAAGGATAACCGATTTTTAGTAACAGAAAAAGATGGTTATCCATTTTCCAATAATAGTCAATCCGAGTGTCGAAGCCAAAGTCCAAACATGTATGTGCTCCACGAAGGGAGCTAATTATGCCAAATCCTTGAAGTAGAGCACTGGCGGACACGAGCGTTGCGGCGCGCGATATCTCCTTTATTCAGGCAACTTAACAAAATAATATGAAGGTTGATCTTGATGAATTTTTTTAGCCAAATCAAATAATTCTGGAGATGAACAAATTCTCTAAACCGCTAGAGGCCCTCCTTTTAGTGTCAATCTTCACTAAATTTTGTCCAAGATTTGTCGCCAGATCCGAAAATGGAATAAACATTTATATTTTTGCATCACTAAACTAATACTGTGTTTTTACATTCGACTTATTGAATTGTAATTTTTTTACAAATCATTACAAAATCCATCAAGTATTTGACTTTTAACAAAATGACTAGCATGTGGGAGAGAGGTTATGTATATCATATATATGCCAACGTAGCATGCCATGATGACAAAAAAAATAAAAAATTACCTAACATGTTAACCAAATTAAAAAAAAATCAAACAAATGAAACTAATTTAAATTTAGACTAATCAAAAATCAAAAGCTAACAAATCAAAAATCTTATGTTTGAGTTTCTATCTCATCACAACTCAACAGATCCAAAAAAGTTTTAAAAAAACTCTTCGATTCACACCATCTTTAGGCAAACCCTAATCTCTCTCTTTTTCTCTCTCTCACTCTCTCTATTTCCTTCTTCTCTCTCTAGTCTTCACCACATCCTCTTTTACTATCATTGAAAATTTTAACAATTCATCCATTATAAACCCAAGAAACAATACGAAAAAAAGGTTTAATTCCGACAGAATATTTCATCTGAAATTTGGTAGGATATGGACACGTCGGAATTAAGTTTGTCAAAAATTCGGTCAAAAACAACAAACGTCGACGGAATAAATTCTGACCAATATTCCGTCGGACTTAGTATATTCTCGATGGAAGTGTTTCGGTCGAGATTAGTCCGTCGATATGAATACTGCCACGTGGCATCCCTAACCAGACTTGGGAAGCTTAATTCTGACTCGGAATATAAAATTCCGTCGAGAATAAGAGTTTTTAAAAAAAATATTTTTTCTATTTTGGCAATATCCAGGGTTTTAACATATATTTTTGTATCTGTAAACATGCTTTATCCCAACAAATACAACATAACTATAACTTTCCAAAAACATGTACATACAGTAATAATTCGTTTATGTTCACATACAAGTCCAATATGAATTACCAAGGCCAACAATAAAAAATATAAACTAAGTTTCCATAAGATATACAAAAATGACATTAAATTATAATGTTTAAACTACAATACGTCAAACATCAACTAAACTACGAGGATTTACATCCTATTAAGCTAAACTAAAGTAAAGATGAATAAAATATGTACAAATCAGCTACAAAACTAAGTCATGCCAGTAATACTATCCCCGGTATGAGAAGGATCATCGGGCCGGCGTCGACGGTACTGCTCTGGCGTATGAAAATTGTCAATGTTGTCCATCCGCTCGTGATCGGCATCAAAAGCCTCTTCGGCATCGCCAACCTGCTTAGGATCGTCACCCTGTTAATACAATTAAAAATATAATTCATTAGTCCATATGACAAGATTAAAGATACAACTAAATGAAAATTAAATAACATGCAGAAAGTTAACTTAAAATGAATAGTATACCTGAGTAATCGGAGGCTGACTCAGTATCGACCCAAATGAATAGTATACCCTCGGTGACTTCAACGTCCAGCATCTGTAGGTATAAATGATGACATTGTGAAAAAAAATAGTAAATGGGATTTTTTCATAAACTATAAAAAAAGTAAACAAAATAAATGTGAGTGCGCCAAAACGAAATTAACTTACTGGCTAATGAAGACGACCCGCCCTGGGAGCCGTCGCCGGATCCTGCACGGCCGCCACCACGACGACCTCCACCGTTATGTCTAGGCATAACTGTACTACTGAAATAACCAACATTAACTAATTAAATTGCAGATAATTTATTTTAATAACCGTTTTTATTAGTAAAATATTTACAAAACAACAATTAGTTAAGACTTAGTACGTGGTCAAACCCGTCAGAATCAAAATCATTGTTATCCTCTAATTTTGTCTCTTCCTCTTGCGTATCAATTTCTTCGTCAACATCGGGTACGTCAATGACATCATCTACCAACACATCGCCATCATTTAGCACTACATGGCTGGGATTGCTAACATGCTCTTTCAACGGATCATCCGTTCCAAACAAATTAGTATCATCAAATGCCCGAGTCTTCGTTGTGAAAACTATATAACAGGGGCTTCTATAATTTACGACATTAGGTGCGTAGAATACTGGAGTTGCTTGGCTGGCCAACTTAGAAAATTATGAAATTTTAATTGAGAATAGTCTCTGATGACAGGAAGTCACCGTGTAAATTTCAAAATTTTCACATAAAATCTCGATTTTTAATAAATATGGCAATTTTGGACAGAAATGACCTATTTAAAAATAGTAAATGAGGTTGAAAAATTAAAAGAAAATTATTGTTTCTAAAATGAAATATACTAAATATATCCAAGAGATATAAAAATAATAATTCAATTAAGTATTTTTAATAAATACGATTGAGTTAAGAAAAATAAAGATAAATAGTTATTTATTATTTAATTAAAACTAAATAATAAATAAAGTTAATTAAGGTAATTATTTATTATTTAAATAATATTAAATAATAAATAAAGTGATTAAAAAGTATTAAATTATTTATGTATTATTTAAATAATAAATAAAGTAAGGGAATGCTCTCTTGATAGGGGACAATAAGTGTCGGTTATCCGATGCAGTCAGAGCTTAATGTTATGCATATACATGGTGTACGACAGGCTGATCCGCTCAAGTACAAACTGGCGGACTAAAATTATGAAAAGGTCAGTCAAATGATTGATTCTTTGGCATTGTTCATGGTCCTTCGTACCACTCAACAGTTGATAATTTTCAGTAGTGAATGCTTCCTAATGTGCTATAGTTAATCCCAAGTTAGAAGCATACGCTTCCTTTTCAAATGAACTGAAATAATAATATGTTATTTAATTTTTGATTACGCTTCTAAATATTAAAGCTACCACATATAATAATACATACCTGATGTACGACGATACTTCGGGCATATTTAGAAGCATATTTGTAGATACAATCTTGAAATCTTTATCGGTTAGGTAAATCTTCATCTCATGTTCAAATGGTTTAGTCGGATAAGTGAATACAACTAACTCATCAGCACGAGATTGGGGTCCGAAAACTTCATTGCGACTTAAACGGTTGTGCTTTGTCAAAGTCAAGGAGTAGAAGTTGAGAAGCTCTTCCTCCGTATAGAGTTTCGCAATAGAACCCTCTGCACGAGCTTTGTTTTTCACTTTCTTCTTTAAGCGACGCATATACCTGAAATACGACAGTATCGACGGAATTAATTAAGAATATGAGTTATAAATATCATCAAAATTGCACAATGTAGGTGACATTACCTATCAAAAGGATACATCCACCGATATTGCACCGGTCCTCCAAGCTTAAGTTCATATGGAAGATGAATGGGCAAATGCTCCATCGAGTTAAATAACCCCGGTGGTAAGATCATTTTGAGCTTGCATATTGTTAACACTATATTTTTCTCCATATGCTCCACATCATTGTTGTAAGACCCCAAATTTTATGAATAAGATTTAATTTTCTTTATATATTATTTTGAAATAATAAGGTGTTGATTTGATAAATGTGATAAGTTATGGGTGAAATGTGCAAAGTTTACAAAGTAAGCAAGTGGTTATAAAATATTCGTTGTGTCGGGGAATATTCGTTTGGTCGAGGAATATTCTTTTTGTCGGAGAATATTCGTACGACGGTGCAATCATTGGTGGACCCCACAACGGAATGAATGTCGGATATAGAAAGAGACAGAAATAACATTTTTATAAAAATAACGGCAAAACTGTTACCGTTAGTACTGTTGAAATACCCGGTGGTTAAAATACAATAATACGCAGTGTTGCACGGTAGCACACGGTATTGCACAGTATTTCAAATTATTGATTCTTACGTAGGAAGGCACTTACTCAATTATTGTTACAGTAATTACTGTTCAATATTTTATATTATTGATTCAATAATTACATAATATTTTATTTGTTCAATATTTGCTACGTTGATATTTTATATCCATAAGTGCTACTTTGCTATTTTATATTATTGATTCAATAATTGTCATTGCACATTATTTCAAATTATCAAATCAATAATTCATATTATTTGAATAATATTATTAGATAGCATTATTGGCAATGCCTAAGAAAGTTCTGTCTAGGAAAGAGGTTGATTAATTACGCGCCAGTAAGGATAAATTTTTATCGGAAGGCCCCCTCTTTCCTGGGAACGACCTGGTTGTCAATATTGTAGTTCTGTAATATTATTTGTGAATAATTAATTTTTGATATATATGATAAGAAAATATTTATTCAATGTGGATTTAAACGGAGAAATTTTTAACATGTGACATTTGTTGAATGTTGGTATTTTATCTTGTCCGATAAAATAATTCATTCAAATATATTATTATAATATTACATTATAGTAGTATGATGTGATTATATAATAGTATGATTTTTATAATTTGAATGGTAACATTATTATAGTAAATTTATGGTATAAAAGTTAAACGAGGTGGAAGAGTGCAAATTGAATTTGAACTCTTATGATGCAAACAATGATGTCATAGAAACGACGAGGTAAGCAATGATGTCATCGGAGCGATGAGATAAGCAATGATGTCATAGATCGATGATGTAAGCAATGATGTTATAAAATATGACGAAAAGACTATTTTATCCTTACTCTGCCGAGCCTATAAATAGAAGCTCTATTCTTCATTATTTCTCACCAATTCACTAAAGCTATAGTGAGAGAAAGTATAGAGAGAATAAGAGAGAAAGAAGAAGAGTATTCTGCTATTACACTAGTGCAGTCTTCAAATTTTTAAGGTAAGGGGTATTATTTCTTTCGTATTCATGAAGAAAGTTATATATTTTCTTTCAATACTCATAAGGGTTGTTATTCCATTCTTTATTATTCTGTTGGAATAACCTGTCTACGCGGACTATCGCATTCATGATGAAATCCTGTTGTTATTCTATTCTTTATTATTCTGTGAAAATAACCTGTCTACGCGGACTACCGCATGCCTGGTGAATAACCCTTCGTATTCAGTTGTTATTAAATTATAGAAATAATCTGTCTGAGCGGACTACCGCCAGACGGGTGAAAATTTAATTGCAGTTTCGTATATTGTTTCATTTCAGATTCCTAACTCTAAACTTACTACGGTAAGTATTGCTTCTATAATTCCTGAAATGATCAGATATTACTTGAGTTTTGCGCTTCATCTAATATTATTTCACTGGAATATTGGTCTGGACTTTCTTGTGAAATTTTTATCTTTTCATGTCGAGTTACTATTCATGAGTTATTATTCCCGAGTTACTATTCACGGGATACTATTCACGGTAAAAAAAATATTTTTTTTGTTTCAAATCATCTTTGATTAGATCTAGATTTTGATCTTCATTCTTGAACTCTGGATAAATTCTCTAATATTTGTCCTTTATCTCACTGGATTCGTTATTCGTATTATTTTTTATCATCCTCAGTTCTAAATGGTGATATAACTGAATATCTTTGGCCTGTAGTGCAAAAATGAATAATTACGTGATGAATATCTTTGGCCTGTAGTGCAAAGATGAATGATTGCCTGATGAATATCTTTGGCCCGTAGTGCAAAGATGGACAGGTGTTGAGATGAACATGACCAACTGATAATACAAATGAATATCTTTGGCCCGTAGTGCAAAGATGGATATTTGATTCGAGGTGTATATTAATTGGTGTTACAGAGATAAAATATTGATGATGGACTTTTAAATCAAAGAAGATAGTAGACATCATTCTCTACTTAACTCTTCTAATGAATTGTTATTTCCGCTGCGAATATTGATCTAAAATTTGTTGTCCATAATATTTTATCTGATTTATTGAAGGCTAACAATAATTTGTTTTTCATTATCTTAGTCATAATATTCTTTACTGGCTAGTTGAGCTCACCCTTTTCTTCCATTGTTCTCTTTAGGAAATGAGAATATCGCGAGTACTAGTCGGGGAATGGAGTGATGGTCCGAGTTAGAGCTGTAGAAGTCATCACTATTTTTTTTATTTAAAATAGTGTGATAATAAATGTAATGAGGACTTAGTTTGAATGTTAATATTTTCTGCATGTCTGTATTGACACTCACAGTTGTGTGGTCGTATTTTGCACGACCGTGTGATATGAAAGATTGTATTTGAATTTGTTGAGCGTATTTGGCGACTCAAAATGGGTTGAGTATTGAACCTATTTTGGGGGCGTCACAATTGTACCTTATAATCGTTGAACAAAGATCCTGAAAAAAATTTGAAAGTGCTGTTAAGGCATCACCAAAATTCCTGGCTAGCATCTCACGAAATTCAATTGACATCAATTTCTGCATGAACACATAGCAATCGTGACTTTTGAACCCAGTAATTTTCAACTGCTCGGTCTTACTATAACGAGATATGTTAAAAGCATATCCATCTGGGAGGTTCAATGCATTTACCCACTTGCAAATGTCTTCAACCTGTTGTTTGGTAAGACAAAATGGAGATTTTGGTTTTGATTTGTTAGGTTAGAGCTTCAATTCTCGCCTGATGTTCATTGCCTCCAAGTCTTTACGTGCTTTATCATTATCTTTTATTTTACCACTCGCATCTAGCACGGTGTAAAATAAGTTCTCAAATACATTCTTTACTGTATATATGACATCTATACAATGGCGGAGTGATAATGTGACCCAGTATGACAACTCAAACCAAATGGGCGAGTGTGTCCAATTATGAGTTTTCCCGTACCCTATTGCTCTCAACTTATCATGCTACTTCCTTTATGAACTGATTTTCTGTCTACAAGACTCTGAATTCTATAATCTTCTTATGCTGCGCAAATACGATTTTCTCTACGGAGATAAGCATTGCAACTTTGAGATCAAGTGTTCACTTCACGAACTGAATCTTTGTCTGTGAGCTGAAGTGAACTTTGATGTCTTCTGATGCTATACGAACAAGATTGACTCTGCGAAGTATCACTATACTGTGAACTGATAGAGTGACTATACGATCATAAAATCCTATCATCTATACATCAAATCAGCTTTCAAAAGATCATCCTAACATTATTTGATCTTTCTAATCTAAGTCCTCGTACATCAATTCTTTTGAAGGATTTTACAAAACTTACTTGTATAGATATACATTAAGCACATGTAGATTTACTTTGCGATCAATACTTCTATCAAGCAGAGTAATCTCATTAAAAAGATCATATCTATTACATATGCATATAGAGTAAGAATCAACCTAACAAGTTCGATCATGCTATTCTAAGTGCTTGTACATAGATTTCAATTAAGGACTGTACAAATATTATTCATACAAATATACTTTATAAGCTTCATCATTTTAGTTATATATATGTGTCATCGTCAAATCACATATATATTTGGAATCTAATAAGGGATTTAGTCAAACTCCCCCTTAATTAAGCACTCTTCTAATTTGTTACTAGATTTCCAACACGATCATTACATTCTTGATTCTCAAACAGGTTCGAGTACAAATTATTCTCCTCGAGATGTCTAGACTCTCCTAATATTTATCCTTTTTGGATTCAGGATTGACCCGACTCATGCTCTGATCGTAAGATCGCTACTTTTGAGCACTAGCAGCTTAAGATGAGCCCTCAGTCTTATTTGGTCCTTTAGTTCAAAAAAATATGGCGATGAGCTTGATAATTCTAGACTTTAACGTTCTTACTCCTTAATCTTATTAATAAAACTAAGGAGTGGGGCAATGTTAACGCGATATTTCGTTAGTTCCTAATTGGGCTTGACCTAATGAGCCACAGTTAAATATATTTTAACTTCCCCTAAACTTGTGTAGACCCAAAGTATTTACCCTTTGACATTACTTGTCAACCAAGTATCAGCTAGTACTAGCCATAAAGGATTCCACACTACAAAAAAGGCTTAAATACAATTCACTTTTCTCAATTATCTGACATATTCGACTTTCGTGATTCACTGTGACACCCCCAAATCCGAGTACTTCAATTTTCACGAGATTTGGTGTTCACTGTACAAATATCATATATCTATCTACCCATAATAAATGCAAACTATGAAATAGATAGAAATAACTCCATTATCTCCCCTTATGGGGTTACAACATCTAAATAATAAATACAATCCTAGGTCATACTAATCTTAAACATCTGTGCGGAAACATAAACAAATAATAAGTCTTAAACAACATCAAGTCTTAACATAAACATTCTCAAATTAAATAACAAGTCTTCAACACTTGTTAACTTTTTCCTTGCCTTTGCTAGTGGAAGGCTCGTCAGATCTTTCGTTTTTAACTGCAATGTTATTATGCAAGAGTGAGCACGATTGCCCACAAGTATAACAATATAATAACATGTGAGTGAATCAAAGACTTCTGAATAAAGAAAACTAGACTTTTGAATCAAGAATGAATAGCAAGAATCAAAAGAACTTCTGAGGGTCATAAGACCTTGAACTATGTCCCAAGTTGTTATGTATTTCTACTTTAAACCTTTAACACTACAACAAAAAGGAATATTTCTGACGGAATATTCCGTCGGGATTAAGGATATTCCGTCGAGGTTATGCTTATTTCCGACGGAATATTCGGTCAAAAATTCAGTCGGATATAAGCACGTCGAAATTAAGTCCGTTGATCTTTAGTCGGGAATACTTAAAATCGACGAAATTATCCTCGACTGAATATTCGGTCAGAATTACTTTATGTTCGCCCGAATTGCTTCCCTCGAGGATAGTCCGTCGAGAATAACTATGACACGTGGCAGGCTGTCTAAAATGTCCAGGGTCTTAAATTCGATGGAAATCCGTCGTTCTTAACCACAATTCCGTCAAGAATAGTATTGCCACGTGGCAACTGTCCAAAATGGTAACGGTTTAATTCCGACAGAAATCCATCGAGGTTATCACTATTCTGTCGAGAATAGTGTAATTTTTTTTAATTGTTTTATTTGTTTTTGCAATATCCAGGGATTTAACCCACATCTTTTGTACCTGTAAACCTGTTCACTTTTTCCCTACAGCACATACACAAGCTAACAATATGGCCAACATTAATCCCATTAATTTAAACTAAACATGTCAAAAACATAAACAAAACTAAAGTAAAAATGAGAAGTAACTAAATGAGATGAATTACAACTAACTTAATAAGGCCCAATAACATGAATTACAATTACCAAGGCCAACAATATGTTAAAAACCAACTAAATGAGAAGTAAAAATATCAAAAACATCCCATTAATCTAAACTAAAGTATATCAAACATCCCATTAAGCTAAACTAAACTAAATGTCAAACCGTAACAAAACTAAAGTAAAGAGATATTTCAAACTAAAGTAATAACAAAGTTTAAACTACAATACGTCAAAAATAATGTAAACTACAAAATAATGTAACTCAAAAGAATGTAAACTAAGTCAAAAATAATGTAAACTACAAAAGAATGTAAACTAAGTCAAGCTAGTAGAGCCCCCGGTGTGAGGAGGATCATCGGGCACGCGTCGACGCTGCTTTGAAGTCTGAAAATCGGTGTCATCGTCATCCTGCTCGTCAGTCCGCTCGTCACCTTGTTGATACAATATAATGTAACTCATTAGTCCATATATATGATTCAATTAAAGATAACTAAATGAAAATTAAATAACATGCAGAATATATATTTGAATTTAAAATAAATAGTATACCTGAGTAGTCGAGGGCTAACTCAACATCGGCCCAAACGCGTCCTCGACTAAGGTAACCACCATCCGAACAATCTCGTCGCGTATCGCGGCCCACTACTTCGGAGGGATACCCATACTCTCGACTGTGGCACAAGCTGCAACGTCTTGCACAAGCTGATGGAGGCGAGAACGGCTGGGCAAGTCCTGACGATGGAACAGCGAATCGGTCTCAAACCTCTCCGACATCGCAGCCATAACCCGCTCGAACAAAGCATCGTCTAAGCCAGCGCCCGTATGTGATGGTCCCGCGGGGGCTCTCGGACGCAGACGCTGGCTAGATCCTACAAAAATAAATATAACATGAATAATATTATAAGTTTACTTTATTCACAAATAAGAAATAAACTAAAATATTATACCTCCTGGCAGTGTATAGGCTGGTATCCTTGGCAATCCCAGCACTCGATACCGGCCGGTAGTGCTAGTGGGAATATCCTGAGACGCGACCCAAATAGCCGTCTCCTCATCCTGAGATAAACTAATCTCGGGCGGAGGGACAGTGGAATCTAACGTCTCAGCATCGCCCCTAGCAGCCTGCAACTCTGCTATACGTTGGCTGCGGAGCTTCTCAAACCGCTCCTGTAATTTAATATATGTACATGTGAGTTCTCTTGGTATCATCATATAAATTACGTAATATGATCCTAAATAATATTTATTATAGTAAATGTATTACCCATATAGCTAGTGCTGCTGGAGATATCGTCGACCCCAAAGTAAAGTCCTTCGGCGTATGGACTCTATCCCAGAACTCCATCATAGTAAGAGGTCGTCCCAAGCTACTCCGCATGGCCTAAATCAAATACATTCAATAATATCACCTTACTTTACTATAGTTGCAGTTTAATATTAAACTAAACTAAATATAAATACATACCGACTTAACCTCCTGAAACGACTGCGAGCCAAAAGTATGTACAACTCGTAGCTTGCCTCGATTATTCTTCATCTACTCCGACTTGGTCTTGAATGTAGCATCATCCCAGTACGCACACATCGCAGCCCATGCTGCATCTGATACTGCATGCTGCTGATGCTGTTGTATAGTAGTCTTGGGCGATTCTTCTACCGCCCGGACTGCCCTCTGTCGCATCTCGTACAGCCAGCCGGCATTATTCTTTGAGATGTGGGCAATAATAACGGCGTCACCATCCGCCTCAGTGATGCCGACATCGTATCTGTAGTATCTCTATCAAACAGACATATCATACGTATAATTAATTATTTGAACAATATGTAAATAACATGGACCTTGATTTAATATATGTAATTCGATTTACGTGAAACTCCCGCAACACTGTCACCATAAAGCCGGCATCGTAACGCGAGTCCTGGCAAAATTGCATGCAGCCAGTTGGGAGATGCGCTAGGCAGATGGCGTGTACGGTCGCCTTAGCGACAGGATCCATAATACTAGAATACAAAGTTTATTAAGAACATTTTAATTTATTAATCACATAATAAATTCATTCTAATTGAACATAAGTGATATACTATAGTTGAAACCTACACGGACGAGCCGACATCAACCAGAACTATGTCAGGAACTGTCGGCGGACGACCTAATTGACCGAGGTTAGGCCTTCGCTGACGCCGACGTTTAGCATCTGTATGTTTAATATAGTTATAATGACATTGTCAAAAAATAGTAATTGAATGTTTAATATAGTTATGAAAAAAGTGTTACTGAGCCAAAAAAAGAAATCAACTCACTAGCATCTGAAGACGACCCGCCCTGGGAGCCGTCACCTGATTCGGAGCGGCCGCCACCACGACCACCTCCACCGCTATGTCGAGGCATAGCTGTACTACTGAAATAAAAAACATAGATGACATTAATTAAATTTCATTGCAATTAGTATATATAATGATTGGTTTTAGTTGTATAATATTTACAAAACACCAATTAGTGAAGAAGTAGTACGTTGTCAAACCCGTCAGAATCAAAATTATTTTCATCCTCTGATTCTGTCTCTTCCTCTTTTGTATCAATTTCTTCCTCAGTATCATCTTCTACCATCACATACGGACTGACAACCACATCTTCCTCCACTTCGTCAACATCGGGTATGTCAACGACATCATCAACCAACACATCGTCATCATATAGCAATACGTGGCTGGGATTGCTAACTTGTTCTTGCAACGGGTCATCCATTCCAGACAGATTAGTACCATCAAATGACCGAGTCATCGTTGTCACAACTGTATACCAGGGGGTTCTATAATTTATGACATTAGGAGCGTAGTACTCTTGAGTTGCTTGGCTGGCTAACACAAATACGTCATTAGACTGTAACTTCAATTCTATATCTACTGTGACGATTCTATTACGATCAACTTTAACACCCTTTGCAGTATCAAACTAGCGACACTTAAATGTAACGACCTTTTTAGCCCCTGGATAATTGAGCACAACCACTTCCTCTAATCTGCCATAGTAGTTGGACTCAGAATCTCCATAACAACTTCCTAACACGACAACGCCAGAGTTGACTGATGTCAATTCATTCAAGTCATCAACCTTGAATCTATACCAATTCACGATACAACCTGGAAATGAACTAACAAATTTGTACGGGCCTAAAATGACATCTCTAAAATGCTCATAAGCGTTCTCTTCTTTGACCCTTCTCTTAAACCACTGTTGAAAATTTTCATTAGTGAATGCTTCCATCTGTGATGTAGTCAACCCCGAGTTAGAAGCATGCGCTTCCAATTCGAATGAACTGCGTACAATAATATGGCAATTGTTTAATTATTGATTAAGGTAAGAAAAATCATTTTCAACTTGAAATAATACATACTTGATGTACGACGATACTTCAGGCATATTTAGAAGCACAGTATGTAGATACAATCTTTAAATCTTTATCGGTTAAGTAAGCCCTCATCTCATGTCCAAAAGGTTTGGCCGAATAAGTGAATACAACCAACTCATCAGCACGCGTTTGGGGATCGACGACGACCTCATTCCGACTTAGGCGATTGCGCTTCGTTGAGACTACATCGTCAAAGCATAGCGAGCAGAAGTAGACAAGCTCTTCCTCCGTATAGCGTTCAGCAATAGAACCCTCTACACGAGCTTTGTTTTTAACTTTCTATTTAATCGCCGCATATACCTAAAATATGATAATATATCAGCTAAAATAAATATTCAGGTGATGATTATAGCACAATATAGGTGATATTACCTCTCAAAAGGATACATCCATCGTTATTGCACCGGTCCTCCAAGCTTAAGTTCATGTGGCAAATGAATAGGCAAATGCTCCATCGAGTCAAAGAACCCCGGAGGTAAGATCATTTCGAGCTTGCATATTGTCAACACTATATTTTTCTCCATCTGCTCTACATCACTATACCTTATAACAGTTGAGCAAA
The DNA here is from genome assembly GCA_020205555.1 of Panax stipuleanatus. Taxonomy (NCBI): domain Eukaryota; kingdom Viridiplantae; phylum Streptophyta; class Magnoliopsida; order Apiales; family Araliaceae; genus Panax; species Panax stipuleanatus. The sequence goes on from CM035118.1 coordinate 3,436,024, forward strand.
TATCCCGAAAGAAATTTAAAAGTGCGGTAAAGGCATCATTAATATTCCTCGGTAATACTTCACGAAAGGCAATTGGAATCAACTTCTGCATGAATACATGACAGTCATGACTCTTGAACCCGGTAATTTTCAACTGCTTAACTTTAGTACAACGAGAGATGTTAGAAGCATAACCATCTGGTAGCTTCAATGCACTAAGCCACTTGCAAATGTTTTCAACCTATTGCTTGGTAAGATAAAATGGAGCTTTTGGTTTTAAGTTGTTAGGTCGGAGCCACAATTCCCGCCTGATGTTCATTTCCTCCAAGTCTTTACGTGATTTATCATTGTCTTTTGTTTTACCACTCGTATCTAGCACAGTGTAAAACAAGTTCTCGAACACATTTTTCTCCGTATGCATGCATCTATGCAATGACGAAGTGCTAGTGTGACCCAGTAGGACAACTCAAACCAAATGGGCGAGTGTGTCCAGTTATGAGCTTTACCGTACCCTATTGCTCTCAACTTACCATGCTCCTTCCCAGGCGGTTGAAATGTCAGATCATTTAGCCATCCAAGTACATCGCTTCCCGACAAGCGACCAACAACCCCCTTCTTTTCTATTTTTCTGTTGAACTGTGTAGACATCTTTCTATAACTGTGCTAACCAGGCAAGAATCTTCGAGCAGTTCCAAAGAAACTAGTTTTTCACCCATGACGCAGTTGTGTGCCCTGCACATCCCCCATACAGACTGGACATGACAACTTACCATGGGTCGACCAACCACTGATCATCCCAAGTGCCGGAAAGTCAGTGATAGTCCACAACAAGGCTGCCTTCATTAAAAAATTCTGCCTGACAGATTTATCAAAAGTCTGAACCCCTGTTTTCCACAACATCTTAAGTTCATCGACTAATGGTCGGAAGTACACGTTGATGTCTTTTGTAGGACTCTTATCCCCCGGTATTAGTAAAGTCAAGAAAAGATATGGATCCCTTATGCACATTGACGGTGGAAGATTGTAAGCTACCATAATCACTGGCCAAACAGAGTATGGCTGACTAAAATTATTAAATGGACAAAATCCATCAGTAGCCATGCCAAGCCTGACATTCCTAACTTCGTCGGCAAATTGTGGAAAATTGGCATCAAAATTCTTCCATTCATCTCCATCTGCTGGGTGAGTAAGCTGACCAGGGACGACATCCCTTGTCCTATGCCAACGCATACTGGGTGCAGTGTGCGAAGACATGAATAGCCGCTGCAACCTCGGCGCAAGAGGAAAGTACCGTAATATCTTCTTCGGAACATGTTTCTCCTTCCCCTCATATTTTGTGATCTTGTACCGAGGCAAATTGCATATATCACATTGCACCTTATCTTTGTCCTCCCCATAGTATAACATACAGTCCTGCTCACAAGCATCGATCTTCTCATACCCGAGACCCCTTAACCATCTTCTTCACTTCACAGTAACTCGCGGGAAGGGTATTATCCTTAGGTAAGAACTCCCCGATATTAGGAAGCAAATCATTGAATCCTCTCTCACTGCAGTCATGCTCATTCTTGTAGTGTAAAAGCTTCGTCACTGCAAAAAGCCTGGTGTGCTTGTCGTGTTCAGGATACAATGGGGACCCTGGTTCAGATAGCATCTTGTAAAAGGCAGCTGCTAAATCATTTGGCTTTTGTTGATCAGCACTGCTTGTCGCATGCTCATTTTCAGCCCAGTCAATATTCGTAGGGCTATACGCATCTACCAACATCTCCACGACATCATAGTTATCTGATTGGGAATCCTCGTGAACTGGTTGGTCTACAGTACTGTCTGTCAGTTCTCTAAACTCAACTGATTCCCCGTACTGAATCCATACCGAATACCCATCCACAAACCCACGTGAATATAAGTCAAATTTCACTTCATCAGCAGTCTTCCATATCATGTTCTTACACTTGAGACAGGGGCATCTCATCTTTCCGTTTGGATCATCAGCATGTTCTATTGCTTTGTTCATAAAATTGGACACCCCGTCACGGTACACATCAACTAATCCCCTCCCATCAATCTTTATCCTACGGTACATCCAACTCCGGTTGGCATCCATCTTTATTTAAAGAAATTACCCAATTAGATCAAGAATAATCATTAATGTGGTCCAAGTATGAATTTAGTTTACCTAGTATATATCTCCACTCTACAAGGGTTAGGCTTCTATCCCATTCCTGGATGCGTCTCCTCACTAGTGCCAATCTTAAGCACGTTTCTACTATTTTTAAAAAAATTCAGCAGCACCTCCCCATGGTCTCCAAGTACGCGAAATAGACCAAGAAAACTTAGTCTAAGTATGCACTCAGAGAACATGTAGAGACACGAGCTGAAAGTTCCTCAAAATTTATAAAAACGCACCATGTGCATTGACACCGACCTAAATGAGAGACATAATATCCAGTAACAGTCCCAAACTGGGGACTATTCGACATTCACTCCTAATTAGTGAATGTCGAACGGATTTCTAAGTTGACACCTCCAAAGTATGTATGTCTTCATCACGTTACAGATATGTAGGTTATCAATGAATTTTACAGGCAAAAAAGTATGATTTTCCTGTAAAATTCATTGATAGCCTACGTAAAGGGAAATGGATGAAGACATGCTTTGGATTCAAAGCTCCACATAGATGTTTTCTTTGTGATGAAACTGAAATGTCTACACTTCCGGAGATCGGAAAGACTCAAGATTTTATCCTTAATTTATAGATAAAGAATAATATGGGAACCATATCATATCGTTCAAACTAAGCAAATTCTATTCAGTTTATTTTTCCAATGATATAAACTAAGTAATTGCAACTCAGTTTATGCTACTCAGTTTAATTAGTTTATTTATTTATTTATTTTGATTTTATTTAACTAAGTAAGTGCTACTCAGTTTATGCTACTTAATTTATTTTTCCAATTATAAAAATTAACTAAGTAAGTGCTACTCAGTTTAATTAGTTTATTTGTTTATTTATTTTAATTTTATTTAACTAAGTAAGTGCTACTCAGTTTAATTATATTTATTTTGTATTATATTATTTTAAATTAAATTAAGTAAATTTTTTATTTAACTTAATTTAATTTAAATTGTATTATCTTAAATTAAATTAAATCATATTTTTATTTTATTTTATTTTATTTTAATTTAACTTATATTATATTATTTTATTTAATTTAATTAATTTTAATTTAATTTAATTTTAATAATTTTAATTTAATTTAATTTATTTAAATTATATTATGTTAAATTAATTAAATTTAATTAAGTTCAATTTAATTATATTAAATTAAATCAAATTTTATATATATATATATATATATATTTTATTTTATTTTCGTCGGTCTTAGAGTAACTTCAACCGAATTCATTTCGTCGGTCTTATATTATATTATATTATATTATATTATATTATATTAAATATATTAAATAATTTAATATATTTTATTTATTTATTAGATATGATTTAAGTTATTTTATTTAGTTTTATTCAATTTATTTATATTATTCTAATTTTTTTATTAATTTTTATTAATTAGATATGATTTAGGGCTCACTAATTTTGTAATTGAACAATCCTGACAGAAATTCCGTCGGAAATTCCGTCGAAAATAAGAAATATTTGCATCAAAACATTTGCAGTCATGTGTGAACAAAATACCCACAAATTTGCAGCATTGTGTGAACAAAATACACACAGATTGCATTAGAACAAACAATTGCAGATTCATAGCATAAATTACATAACAACTGACAGATTAGGGCATGGATTTAGACAATGAGTTAGATTCATAGCAATTGCAGATTGCAGATTCATAGCACAATGAATTAGGGCATGGATTTAGACAATAAATTACATAGCAATTGCAGATTCATAGCATAAATTAGAACAAACATTTGCAAAATTAGGGCAGATTCATAGCATAAATTAGAACAAACATTTGCAAAATTAGGGCATGAATTTAAAAGCATAATAATCAAAATCAAAACATAAATTCATCAAATATACTGGAGTTTGAAGAAATCGACCGAAAAAATGAAGAAATCGACCGAACCGGAGGGCTGGCCGGAGCTGCAACTTGAGGCGGTCGAAAAGTGGCGTCGGCCGGAGCTGCTTGAAGCGGCCAGAAGGTGGCGTTGATCAGCCGGAGGGAGTGAGTGAGAGAGAGCAGTGAGCAGAGCAGTGAGGGATCGGTGAGTGAGAGAGGGAGGCATTGAAATGAAATGAGGGAGCGAAGCAGACTGCTAGGTTTTAAAAAATAAAAGCGACGGAATTCCGTCGAGGTTAGGTTCGTCGAGAGTATATAACTTCAACTGAATTCCGTTGGCCATAACAGGATATTCCGTCGACCTTAGTGTTGGTGCTGGCGGGAGAGTTTTGGCGCCATGATGGGCTGTGTTTTCGACAAAATTTCGTCGGAGAAGCTTTATGTACGACTGAACTATTCTCGACTGAATATTCAGTCAGAAATAGACTAAGATCGACGGAATACATTTCGTCGGAGTTACTTTCGTCGAAAATAAACCCTTTTCTTGTAGTTTAACAGTCATAAGACTATATGGACTCTACTACTCGTACTTAGGGGGATCAGCCCTTAGTACCATACTGTGCACAATATCTCAACGCTAAAGCATAAATAATCCCCTATAACAGGGTTGTTCATCTCAGTTTGACATCATAGTCCGCATCAAAGGAAGTTTGGTTTGGATAAGCTCAATAATAGTTCTAGAATTTAGAACGTTCATTAACTATGGACTAGTCAAATCAATAAGGGTTCGCTAGCCTTACAAGATTCAACAATAAACGATATTCAAATTGAATGATAATTCTCAAGAGTATACAATCGAATAAGTATTGTATAACTGAAGTAATACTTAAAGAACTTATAATATCTCATATGAATCTTGACTTGAATAAACAAGAGTAAGAACTTGCATCGTAATAATAGTTTGAGAATAGAAAACTTGTTCAATAACTGAATTGAGTTTAGAATACTCGTTCAACAAAAGTAAAGTTAGGGATAGAACACTTGCTTAATATAAAAGTAAGGTTTAGGAAACTTGCCTCATGCACAAGCTATAATCACACTTACAATTCACTCCCTCAACGTCCTACACATTACATTATGTATATAATATCGATTAGTTTCATTACAACTATGTTTAACTGTTGAACTTCTCACTTAAGTTCAACTTAACAACTTGGTTCACAAGTCTTAACTTGTTAATTAACTACATAACGTGAATTTGAACCACAATATGCATATCACACAATATGACTCTTAAACGACCATAATCAACCTTACAAAAATAATGTCCAAATTCATACATAGCTTGTTAATATGAGACTTTAAATTGTCTTATACATGTCAACAATATGTTACATGATTATTTTATATACTTAACCTGTCATCAAGTTCATTACATTCAGTTAATTCATCAAGTTAGGACTTAAAACACACAACACAACTTTCCGGACAGCAGGAAAGCCCGCTGGGGCGGACCTTTCAAGGCCAAAAATCCGCTGGGGCGGATTCCTCTGCTGGTAGAAATCCTGGTTCGCGAACTGTGCAGGGAAAAAGCCAATTTGGCTTATTTTCTCGCACCAAATTTCGATTTTAACTAACACAATGTATATAAAATTTTATAAAAAGATACTCTTGAACTTCTAACATGTTTTTAACACTTTATATCATATAATCACTTGAATTAAACACTTAAATTCACTGTTCTTGGTATTTTGCAAAGTTTCGAGATAAATTATGAAATTCATCGTTACGGATTCGTTATAACTCCGAATCCATTCGTTTAAAGTTCGTTTTGTTCGTTTAAACATGCATGATCATAATCAACTATCAATTTAGAGTTTAATGATTTTGTACATAAGGGTCATATATGTGTTCTTCATGCTCTGTAACTTTTCAAATTCTAAATTACATATAATTACATAGTTTTGATTATTTTAAAATATGTATAAGTGATAGAAAACATACTATGAACATATATTAACATATATATTTATATCATCATATATACAATAATTCATCAATACTTTAATTATAGAGAACTTGAAAACAGTTTTCATGGAGAAAGTATTGAAACACGAACTTAGAATCTCAGATAAGGAATTTACCCCTTGCTAGTTTGTGAAGATGATATAACCTTCTTCAAATCTTCTTCAATCAATCTCTCTATTAGTTTCTCTCTATTTCTCTCTAAGTTCTCTAATGAAATATGAATATGTAATACTAATATGATATATAATATAAGTATAATACATGACATGATATAACTGAGAACGTAATGGATGTCAGTTAATCCCATAATGGATTAACTACCCAACTTCCCTTAGGGACCTTGTTTGGTTGGCCGCTTAATAACTCCTTCCTCATTAATTTACTTAAAGCATTTAACATATAGTTAATTTGTCACACTTAATTAATCAAATAATCTTATTTGAATTTTAATTAAATAAAATATAATAACTCCTCGTTAAATCACATTATCACATAATTAAAATTCTCATTTATTAATTATGTCAAATCATTAAATCTCTAATTAATTATTAAATTAATTAGAATAACATTATGCTCATTAAATAATTCATTTAATCAAATAAGCTCGATTAGACTCATACTTTGAACTCTAAAATTACTACACATTAATTTAATCCATGTAACACATATAATTAAATTAATCTACCACAATTCCATCAAATAATTATTTAACTCAATAATTAATTCATCAAAAATATTTATTTAATTCAATAAATATTAAAATAAATTACAAATTTCTCGTTTGTCACATTCACCTTCTCTTTTTTTCAATTAGATGATTGAACTATTGATTTTTTTAAATTTGATCCAATTGAGAGTGACACGTCAGAAATTGCTGACGTGGTTATTTGGGTGGGGCTTGAGGCAGCTGTTGTGTTAAAAAAATATTTTTTTAATTTAGGATTAAACATTATTGATACATTGAAGGGTAAAATAGTAAAATAATAATTAAACAAAACAATAAACTAAACAAAATTAAACCCATCCTCTCTCTCCTAATCTTCCATCCCTTTCCCCATCCCAGACCCTTCCCTTTCACCATAAGGTTTCAGCCTCCCCCAGCCATCAGAATCGATCAAATACTCATTGAAAGGCCCAAATTCCATAAAAAAAAACATGAATACTAATAAAAAAATAACAAAAACCATCATATATCGATCAAAGCTCTCCTCTTAGTAAAAAGCCCTAACTTCAATCAAAAAACCCTTATTAGGGCTTAGAACCAAAAATTCTTAGTATAAGTAACCACCGACGAAGTCGTCCTCTGCCCTTCCACGTTCGTCACAACGGCTTCCCACCTTCCATGCGCACGACGGAGTTAGTTGTCCCAAGGTCAATTCCCACCACTTTCTCCGCCACAACTCTAAAAGGAGCATTCTTCCAACTATTTCTGGAAAGAGGACTTAGGGTTTATGAAAGAAACAATATTATTCGTCCTCTAGACTCAAAAACACAATCTTTTAGGGTTTTGGGTTAGATTTTTTGACTGAGAAGAGATGAGATTCGCTCCTAGAGCGTGAATTTGAGCTGCTGCTGAAGCCATTTCTGATTTTCAACTATAAATCAAACCCTAATTGGTCTATGTAAATACGAAAATCAATATGTATATATATATATATAGAAAATTGGTAAGTCTATATTATTTAGTTCAATTAAAGTTGGGGTCTGGGTTTAAATTGTCAACTTACCGATTTTGAGCTTCAATCTTCATTTTCCTCTGTCCATCTTTTTCTGTGTAATAACACAAAATCGTTGACAAGAGTTCAAGGTTGTTCTGATCTTCGTTGTTGGCGTTGAAGCTCCGACTTCAAAAGCCACCCAGTGGACTAATTAGAGCTTCCAACGACGTCGTTCTTCCTCCTTCATCCTCGTTGACGATTTCGAAGAGGAAGAGGCCGACGAAGCTCTATATTCCGATGGAGGCTTTGAGCTTTGGGTGTGATTTGGTTGTGTTGTCGGTGACAGAGGAGCAGATGAGGGAGATGGGTATTCAATGATGTACTTTATTTAGTTTATGCTAATTGTATAATTTGTTTAATTTATATTATTTGTGTATTTTGTTTAATTTATATTATGCGTTTAATTTGTTTGAGTTGAGTTAATTGTGTAATTAAGTTTAATTTGTATGCTATTTATTTAACTGATTTTTGCTAATTGTGTAAAATTTTCTATTTTATGTTAATTATGTAAATTATTTAGTTATTTACTTTTTTATATTATGAAAAAATATGTGTTTCCTTTTACATTTGTAGACAATGATTTGACATATTTGCCCTTAAATGTTTTAAAAAATTAAAAAATTATTTAAATTAAGGTTTTTTATTTACACATAAGCATTAGTTAGTCTGGTCAGTGGGCCACGTCAGCAACTGCTGACGTGGCAGCCTCAATTGGATCAAATTAAAAAAATCAATAATTCAATCATCTAATTGAAAAAATTTAAAGGTGAATCATCAAAGTGGAATATGTCAGATAATTTAGGGTAGTGAAATATATTTAAGCCCTACAAAAAATAGCGATTCGGCAACAACCAATTTTCGTTGCTAAAGATATGCAATTTTGTTGCTAAATGCCATTTGCAATGATTTTTTAATTTTTGGACCATCCATTGCGCAATGAACGTTGCTAATTGTCTAATGACATAATTATTTTGGTCATTGCAGAAAGAGATATATTTTGCAACGAAAGTTGGTTTTCGTGTAAAAGTATAGATAATTTAGCAACAAAATATATTGTTACAAATTTATTAAAAAATTGTTGCTGAAAAGTAACTTTTGTTGCAAAATTCTTCTAATTGGAAACGAAAATAACTTTCTTTGTCAACGAAGATGAAATTTCGTTGCGGTTGAGACACTTTTGCCAACAATGTTTGTCGTTTGCTGAACAATATGAAAATTGTGGCCTTAACTAGTTTTCGTTGTTGATTGTATACTTTTTGAATGTGCAAAATATATCGGTCATATATTATTTTGCAACAATATTATTCGTTGTCATTGGTCTTGTTATGGATAATTATGATCAATTAACAATGACAATGCTCAATGCTAATTATTTTTGAGAGCAACAAAAATTGTTGTCAATTAGCAACAAAACTTACGTTGTCGTTTGCTTTATATGTGCAATGAAAGTTGTTATGATTTTCAACGATATAAATGTTGCATTTTTTGTTATATAACAAATATTAAAATTATTTTACAAACAAAATAAATGGTGGCTCAATGACCATATAACAAATTATGAATGAAGTACAAAAAACTCAAATATTATTAATTAAATAAAATCATTCGTTACATGATCATTAATCATCTTTACAATCAACTATCTAAATAATTTATTAGGGCACATGTGCAAAATTGGCGCCTTCAACAAATTACCCATAAAATAAAGTCCAGTACACACAAGCATGACTGCTACTTTCACTAATACTCAGGAGATTGTGCTTCAGTCCTTTCACATAAGCTACTTTGCTGAAAGACACAGCACCATTTTCAGCTAAGCCATATCCTTTAATTTTCCCAGATCCATTATCTCCAAAGATGACTGTAGAGCCCTCCTTCTCTTTGAAGTTAGATAGGAGAGCTTTATTTCAAGTCATGTGCCTTGAGCATCCACTATCAAGGTACTAGGTTGTTACAGTGGAGCTCTATTCTTGCAGTAAGATTTAGCTTTCATTTTGATACCCAGACTTGCGAAGTGTAAGCCATAGCAAGCTGTCTCTTGATGTCTTGTTCTTTGCAGAACACTTTGAATTCTGTGGACTTGTATTCGCCTCCCCTGTCTGTTCTAAGTGTTTGATTGTGATATATTATGTAAATTGATCATAGATTATGAAAATATATCAAGAAACAAAATTAACATGCTTTGAATTGTTTGATTTGATATAAAAACGAAGTCACAGTGATAATTTTTTCCAAGAAAGCCTAAAAATGGTGTTTTCTTCAAAATCATGGAATTAAGTGTTTTGATTATATGTTGTGGTGTTTATGTAGGTAATGTCCTCATTACGTGTAAATAAAGAGTATTAAATTGCTACACAATTATAATTCACTTATTAATCATAATTCATGTAACAAATTAGTAAATTTTTATTAACTTATATAAAATTAGAGGAATTAATTCAGTTTCTTTGGTTGAACACAGACGAATTCCTTACTAGCAAAAAACAATAAACACTTGATTAAAGTATTAAAGTTTTAGTGGGTAATGAGAAGCAAAATTAGTTTGTATCTCTATTTGGAACCGTAAGTGCAAAGTAGATTTATACTCAGTTGGTCGCTCTTAACAAAGTTTGACCGAACAACATCCACTAGTGTTAATCCCATAAGCTTTTGAATCTGTAAATAATTGATGAGGAAACTAAATTTGGTTAGACCAAATCAGGATACTTATCAATAATATAATATTTCCTCCTTTTAGAAGAGGAATCAAATTTAATGGCATTGGTAGAAGCTTTTTAAGCATATTAAAACTCTATAAAGTGAATGTAAATATGTAGGAGGAATGTGCACTAAATGAGTTCTGGATAGCCCTTGTATAAGTCATTTTAAAATGTGGCTTGTAAATAAAAAAATTTGGCATTATTTTAACTTGTACATCAAAAATTAAGTTCAAAAAAATTGTGAAGGTGATCGACAAAAATAGCTAAAAAGTTACAATAATTACTAAATATTAAACATTCAGATTAATAAATTATTTAATTTAAAATTAACAAATTTTATAATTAGCAATACATTAAACTAACATTAGCGATCCGTTTGCAGAAAGTGCACCAAAAAAACTTCTGAAAAATAAACTAATTTGTAGAAAATGCAGCAAAAAAACAATTTCCCTTTTTCTTACAAAAAAATCTTTGGTGTTTATTTATCAATGTTTCAAACGCAACATACTTAACCCTAGTAAATCTTGTTCATTTACAAACAACTTATTTCAAATACTTGTTTCAAACGCAGCTTACTTAACCCATAAATAAACTGTATTTATGGTCCAAACACAACACACTAAAAACGTATCAAAAGCTACTGCTCTAAACACCAATAACAAAACAAACTCTTACACTACGTTTGGATTGGAGTAATAAAGAAAAAAATTCCTATGGAATGAAAAAAAAATTATTTAATTGCAATTGGAATGGATTAAACCATTCTTATCCCTCCCAAATTTATAAATTTTATTTTTTGAAAAAAGAGGATATGAAATAACTCATTCCAACTACAATAAAATGAATCATTCCGCTCCTTTTTCAATCCAAACGTAGCATTAGAATTGAACAAAACTTCATGAAAAGAACAGAAAGGTTGTCCCTATGTGATTCAATTGTTTAAAATGTAGGAACATCTGAATGCACAAACCCAAAAGAGAACATAGGAAGTGCCAGAATCTCAGTTCCCAAAACTTCTATTGGCAACGTACAGCACTGTAAGCACTATTAATATAAGCGCATCAGAGACTCTAAATTGTTGCCATTTTCAATCAATAATGAATTGGATATCAACAAATAAGATAAATAAATAGTTTGATAATGCCTCATGAATATTTCTGCTTTATACTTTTATATTTTGTTTTAACAACAATGTTGTTCAGCAAAATTTATTGTTTTGACAATATAATTAACCGTCTGGACACGCAGAGAAAGATCACCTCACGGCCTGCGTATCAACAATGATTTGACCAAAAGTGCAAAAAATATCTAAAAATATTAAATGAAAAAGAAAAAAAAAACATAAACTAGGAGGCTCAGGTAGTAATGATTATTGTTAGCATCAACAAGCTCTTAAGCTTTCAAAGTTTGATGGTATAATTTTCATCATCACCGCCTCTGTCTGCATCAATTTTATAAATAAAATTAAAATAAAAATTTGTTAACAAAGCAAATTAGAAACCCAATTGAAATTTTAACGATACAAACAGAAGAAGAAGCCTCAGAAAATAGATGTGATTGCACTTCAACGGATTTCAAAAAGAGATCCTCGGATGGTACGGACAATTCATCATACATCATAGACCTCCTCTTATGTTTCGTTCCAACAGAAAGATTAAAGATATATATATACATATATATAGAGAGACAGAGAGAGAGAGGCGCCGCTTGCACAAAGATACGAATTCATGAGCTCTGGATGAAATTATTATATAGGGGAGGAGAGGATCTGCAACATTGGAGCCCTAATTTTCTCGCTGTGGCTTAATTACCACAATGTCCTTATTCTTCGCAATCTGGATTTGTCGTGGTTCGGGTCATCACAGGCCGGACCAAAAGATCCATTTAATTGGCCTTTCTTTTTTTCTTTTTTTTTTGAGGAGAACCTACACTATTATAATATACTCCCTTTCGTACCAAAATTAATATATCTTTTGACATTTTTAAAGTTAATTTACGAAATCCTAAAATTCAAAATTAATATAAAATTATTTAGTTTTATTACAAATAAATATAACAATTGTAAAGTACTACTAATTATCATTTTTGTTGTTTTCAAAATTTTAATGCAATTATATCAATTTTGAGTTTTAAAATTTCAAAAATTGACTCTAAAAAATCAAAATGTATCTCTAATTTGGAACGAAGATAGTAGTAAATGTATCTTAAGTCTTAAGGAGAGTTAGGGAAAGGGGCCAAGAGGAGAACAAGGAGGAACCTAAAGAAAATAAACATATTTAAATATCTGAAACTAGTTGAATTTCTAACTTCTTGTTGGCGGTAGACTTAGGGCCTGTTTAATAAGATCTGAATAAGGCTGAATGGCTCTGAATTTAAGCGATTCAGCCATTCAAACGGTTTATTTATAAGTTTTGAAATTTGAATTGGGCTGAAAACATCTGAGTCGCCTGAATGGGCTGGCATCTCCATCTCTTATCTGCTAGTATTTCTGTTCTTTTGCCTTTCTAAATTTTGTTTCTTTAGATCGAAACATTCAAAATTTGGTGAAAATTTCCGACACAATCAGATCGATTATTTTGGCCACGGTTGATGATCTGTCATGAACTTTAAAATCCTTTGCTGATCATTCTTTTTGCGTTGCTGATCATCAACATTTTGGCCACGGTTGCTGAGTGACCCAGCATACAACACATCCAGGACTTCTCCAGATAAATCGAACGTCACAAAAGTGGTTGCAGGCTTCCCAGGGCCTCAACAGCAAGCCAGAACTCTTGGCCCGGCTTTATCATCTGCATCATTTTCCTTCCGCTGGTATGGTGCCACAGAGACTTTTTTCCACAACTGCTTCCATAATCCAAAAGTACTACTTTTTGCTCTACTGACCAAGGCATACAATATATGAACAATCTACTTGACCAAATTGCAATGGGACCCTCAAGGCATACAATATAAGAACAATCTACGTTACTAAATTGCTCGTGAACTATAAAATGACTCATTAAAATTAATGTAATTTTATTATTATGTTGACATGTTTATTTAACTCGTTACATTTCTTATTTTCTATGAAACTTGGGTTAAAATTGTTTGAATTATTCAATACTTTGTTTGAATTATTTATTTTTATTTGTTGTACAATGAATATTTGTATTTAATTTTTTTAAATACGTCCAGACAAAATTATATACTTGTTCAGCATAGTTTAAAGGGATAAAATAGTAAAAGACTGTTATTAAGATATTTCAAACGTATCGATTATCAAACAACTTTTTTTATTTAGATTCAGATTCAGCTCATTCAGATTTAGATTCATTCAGTTTTTATCAAATAGCCCCTTAAACTTGTGATCATGCACAGTAAAAGTAAAAAGAAAGACCTCTACTGCTAAATTATAAAGACCTCACCACTAGATTATCAACTTTGATCTGGATTCAAGCCTTTAATTGTTTATTTATCATTATTTATACAAGCATTTTCAAAATTTTAGTATTCTAAGATGCTGTTTATTTACCTCTTAAGAGGTCTAAATGGATTGCCTCTTATTCGCTAAAAGGCAGTGTGCTGTTTTTTTTTTGTTACCTCTTAATGCTTCTAACCGGTTAAAATATAAAATCAAGTCTAAATAATTAAGAGACAAGTCTTAATGAATATTGCTATTTTTTGGACAAAAATACCCTTGTTAATATTATTATTTTTCTTTCTTATCCACCAACCAGATCTGCCACCACACCATTACCACACCACCACACCACCACCACCACACCATCACCACGCCACCATCACCATCACCATGCCAGATCTGCCACCACACCAGATCTAGGGAGGGGGAGGGGGAGACCGGAGCAGGGGGAGGCCGGAGCAGGAGAGGGGGAGGAGGGTCGGAAGGGAGGGGGCGGAGGGGAGGGGGGAGACCGGAGCAGGGGGAGGCCAGAGCAGGGGAGGGGCGGGGGACGGGACGGGACAGGGGAGGGGGAGGAGGGCCGGAGGGGAGGGGGCGGCGGGGATGGGGGTAGATGAAGAAGAAAGAGCAGACTCCTTTTGTTTTTTTATTTTATTTTATTTTATAATTTTGTTTAGAAGGTTAAAAATGTAAAATACTTTTATTCAGACATTTTGAAAAAAGTAATTATCAAACAATATTTTTTCATTCAGATACAATTATATTCAGATACTCTATATTATTCAGATGTCTAAACTATTCAGATCTTAACAAGGCCCACAGTCCAAAAAAACAAACACTTAAAAGTTTAGAACAAGACAATTACTACGGACCCAAAATTCAAAACAAAAAAAAAAACTAAATAGTTTAGATAACGAATTTCATGTAAAAATTTGAAAATAGAAAATTTTATTACAAAATATATTTTTAAATAATTTATAATAATTGTAATTGTATAAACAAAACCAAATAAATTTATTGAAATTTCCATTTTAAAACTTCATAAAAAAATCAAAATAAAACTTTTTTTGTGAAACGGAAAAAAGTATTGTGCCAGAATTGGTAGGTTAATTCAAGTCCATAAATCTTGTTTCACTGATTAAATTAATACATTCGGCCACATGGCAAAGCTTTGAGTTATTGATATTTTCACTAGTAAAACTGATATTTTCGCAAGACTCTACTCACATGATTAGTAAATAAGACTCGCACGTTCATTTGAGTGGGACATCGAGGAAATATCAAATTTAAGCTATGGAAATAACAATTGAGTAATGCTAGAGATACAACTTACAATTATTTCACAATTTGTTGATGTGGCATACTCAGCATATTGATGAACAAATTACTTCAACGTAGTCTTCGGCCCCACATAAATGCTGAGGTAGAGTATGTCACATCAGCAAATTGTAAAATAATTGTAGAATAAGTTGTCTCTAACATTATTCATAACAATTTGCTTTCAAGAATTAGGCTCTTTGTGTGAAAGAAAAGTGGCCTCTAGTCCATACTAGGGGTGAGCATGGTGCGGTTTGGTGCGGTTTGAAGTCCAAATCGCATCCGAAACCGCTTAGGTGCGGTTTGACAAATCTAAAATCGCACACGAAATCGCTTGTGATTGGTGCGGTACGATTTTAAACTGTGCGGTGCGGTTTTAATTGGTGCGGTTTCGGTTCCAAAACCAATTGAAACAACAAAAAGGTCTTAGCCTTCAATATAATTTAACACAGTTCACATCGAGAAATTAACTTAGTGACAGAGTCGACAATGGAAATTATATCAAACATAAAATCAAAGCTCCTTCTGCCAAACATGTCAAATTCACCATCAAATAATAAAACAGTGAGACACATAAAATAGTTTTAGTTTATAATAAAGGAATGATGCTTTAAAACTAAAACATACGCTATATAAAACAACAGAGACCATATATTCGATAACAAGTAAGAAGATTTTCTTTGAGCGTGTTCAAGTGAAAAGTAACTTTAGAATTTACTAGAGATAATACATACATACACACATGGTGCGGTTTCGATTTTATGTGTACGGTTTTGACTAGTAACCAAATCGGAACCGTAAATTTGGTTATTCAACCTACCTAAAACCTCCACATGCGTCGGAACCGTTGGTGCAATTTTAATTGGTGCGGTTCATGCAGTTTTTGGTGCGATTTCGGTTCCAATTTGGTTACTTGCTCAGCCCTAGTCCATACCATTCCCAATTGATTCCATCACCAATTATCAAACCTTAGGGTTGTGTTCAGGCCTGTGAGTGAACTCGAAATCTATGTGAACAAAAGCTCGCTCGACTTCATGGAGTTGCTCGAGCTTTTCTTGCAGCGTTTCGCCAATATTATGTGCTTGGCTAAGTAGCATATCTTCTGGCAAAACAATGTCCACCTCGACGAAGTAATGAGAACCGAAAGTGTAAGCTCTAACCGTGTCAATATGCTTGATCTCTTCGTGGTGATTCCATATTAGGTATGTCAATTTTGCCAGGAAATCTGGTGGAGCTGTTCTTCCGATGAGTGACCATACATTTTCGATCACTGTCCTTGCCCACGTGCCAATTGTATATAACGCAATCTGCATCAAAATACGTCGAAAATATTTCAATAATGAGATTGCAGCATGTAAAAGAGTACATTAGAGTCCTTTGTGCCTGTTCGTTTACTAGCTTATGGAGCGTTTAGTGCGTTTGGATGTCCAAACGTAGTTGAGAATCTTGTTCGTCAAAAAACAACTTATCTCAAACAAACACCTTAATTATCTTGTAAACGCAAGCACAAAAATTAGTGTTTAGATCTCCAAATGCACTACAATGTAACGCTGGAAACTGAGCATACCCTTAGCTTCTAGGTTTTCATGCATCAAAATACATTGAAAATATTTCAATAATGTACATTAGAGTCCTTTGTGCTCGTTCGTTTACCAGCTTATGGAGCGTTTAGTGCGTTTGGAGGTCCAAACGTAATTGAGAATCTTGTTCGTCAACAAACAACTTATCTCAAATAAACACATCTTATTTATCCTTGTAAACGCAAGAACAAAAATTAGTGTTTAGATCTCCAAATGCACTACCGAACAAACAACTTATCTCAAATAAACACATCTTATTTATCCTTGTAAACGCAAGAACAAAAATTAGTGTTTAGATCTCCAAATGCACTACAATGTAACGCTGGTAACTGAACATACCCTTAGCCTATTGTGCTAATGTTGCAGTGTCCATCAAATTGAAGAACTTGATTGCACTAAGACGGGGGAATTCCATAATAATAATAGGCATGCAGAGCCACTCGAGTAAATTAATAAAGCTCACCATTATAGCCCCAGTGGGATCAATCCACCAGTGGTATTGGATGGCTAGGACAGCTGTTACTAATCCAACTGAGTTAGTGATTACGTCGAAGAAATGATCTTGAGCGTAGGCTCTGACGATTTCATTTTTGAATCTCCGGCAATAGACCATGAGCAGAAACTTCACCACCGTCACAAAAACCATAATTGCAATCATCCATTGCTCCTTATCGTGATCCGTCTCAGGCCGAGACTGTATCCACAAGAAAAATCAGTAATTATTCATTAGAACCATTTAGTACAGGATCCCTTCAAGCTCAATACTTGAAACTAGACAGTAGTCAGAGTTGCATACCTTAGTGACGATCTCCCGGATAGACTCCAGCAATATTTGTAACCCGAGAGTCGCCATTACTGAAGCAAAAACGATTATACCCTGCAAACTGAATCTTGATTACTACTCTAATTCTATGAAGCAGCAGATAATTGTTGACAACAGTCATTTAGAAGGATGCTTGCTTAACACTTTTTAACTTGTCTTGTGTTTAAAAACAGAACAATATCTTGCAATGAGTTATAAGTCATCACCTTTTTAAAGACCCAAATTGCATATGCATTTTGTGAGTTATTTTTGGCCATATGAACATAAAGAAGACAAGACATCTTCCTCTATTGGTGTTGAATAAGGCTCTTTTAATTCAGAGAAATGCTTGTTCTGCACAAGTTGTATTAATAAAATCTTGAAGCATTTTTAAGAATAATGATTTTGAATTTAAATACTAGGGACATTCAAGAAGTGCCCAACACATTGTTAAGAGTGTCTAAAAAGTGTTAGCTTTTAAGTCATGTCTAACACAAAAACAACTTGCCTATAGAAATGGCAGTTCTGTCTAATAAGTTTTAGTGGTGGTTACCAGGAACGCTGATCGACTGGATATGCGAAATAACTACCTATGGTAGATTGCAAAAGGCATTTAGTTCTCATACCATAATTCAGAATGATATATAGTACAGTCTCTCTAGGGAGACCGGGAACTTCCGTTCGGTCTAGCGACCGGTCCAAATATTTTTTTTCTTTGCTTTGACTCCCAAAAAATATATAGCATTTATTCCAAATGAAATTTTTACGGAATCCGTACAACACTGTTTTTTATATGTATCCAAATTACACCCAAAAAAGAAGTCTTTTTGATGTACGATAGTCATTTTTCCTTGACTAATTTCCTAACATGCCTAAAAGCCTTTTACAGAGTTTAATGACTTACCACCGGTTGCATTCTCTTCTTGCCAATCGGATAGTGATACTGATTTGGATTTCTCATTGCATGGGCAGTAAACCACAGTATGAAACCAGACAGGAGATCCAAGAGGGAATCCAATGTTGAGGCAATAACTGCCAAAGATCTGCTCTCAATAGAAGCATAAACTTTTGCCACAAAAAGCACCAAGTTAGCTATGTTGGACACATGAATGGCCATTTTCTCACCATTTGCCAACTGCTTCATTTCAACCTGCAAATTTGTTTGACATGTTAAGAAATATATAGCCAAAGAATTGGTGAAACTTATAATGTTTTGGAAAACAAAAGGTTTTAAGTTATTCCGAAAGTTGTGCATGCACTACAAAAAGTCAAGGATAGTGTTGAATTTGGTTTAGGTGTAAAGAAAAAAACAAGCAACTTTAGATGCATATTTTCAGAAAAAAATGACTTTTTGTATAGATATTGTTGATTGACTGAAAATTTTGGGTTTATTGTATTGATGTTATTACAAAAAGTTCAAGAATATGTGGATTATATATATAAATCTTTGTATGGAATTTAGTAATTATTAAATTATATTTTCGTTAGGCCTTTAAGGATTCAAAAAAAATATCACTTAATGCATTTAGCGAGGTTAATATTACTTTAGTAGACATGCTCAAGTCGGGACCGGAAGAAATCATTATCTAAGCGAAGTTATTATTTTATCGACGTTTTATGTAGCAAGAACAGAAACAGTAACAAAAGAATAACAACAACAAATATGGAAATAGAAGCAGCAACAAAAATGAATAACCAACCTCTGTTAGACTTCCAGGTAAACAACCTGTCTCATTAATTGTTTCCATCTCAGTGAACCCCTCCAGAAGCCTTTCCTGCTTTTTGTAATATTCTGCAACCTTACCTTGTTTCTCTAGAGTAAAATTACATGGAAACCATAAGAATTGTGAAACAATAATTAGAATAATAAATAAATAAATAATAAGAAATTTGAGGCAGAGTGCCAACTTTTGAAGTACAGAGTGGATACATCAAAATGAAAGCCTTCAATTGAAAACTCAGATGAATGGGGAACAAATAGGAACCAAAACAAAATTAAGAAGCTGAATTAGGATTAAATTCGGACTTGTTTATAAAGAAATAGAAAATTGATATTATGACTCCATCTTTTTTCTGAAAGGCAATATAAAAAGCAGCAAGATACAAGTTGATTAATTAACCTAAAAATGAACATATATCCCAGGTCATCTTTAACATCACTTGGTTTAGGGGAACTCTATTTTCACATTTTATTTTTGTTAGCTCCACATAGTCTCGTCACACATGAGAATGAGGTGGGTCCCACTTTCGTGGGCGAGGAAGACTCGTGGAACTAACAAAAAAATGAGGTGGGTCCCAGTACTTTCTTGTGAGAAGGAGAGTTGTGGAACTAGCAAAAACACGGGTGAAAGTATCATTTTCCCTTGGTTTACCGTCATTTTTATATAATCGTCCCGCACTCCGGCTCCCAAATCAAGAGGAAGAAAGGAGGTTAACAGAACTGCCCTTATCGCTTGCCGTATGCAGTAACCCAAGGAATGATAGAAATGCCTCTTTGGCTATTGATGAACCGACAGATATCACAATGCAAGTCCAACTGCAAAGGCAAAAGAGCAAAGGACCAAGTTTCTATTTTTATTTTTATTTTGACAAGCGCAGAGAAAGCCATTTTTAGGTATGGAGTGCTCGATACTCAGCATAATCAATGAGTACGCATTATGGCCAATAATAAAATCACTTTTAAGAACTAAAAGACAACGCTCGAACAATGGACTAGGATCCTATCCATTTCAAATGAAACGGAGACTCTCCATTCTTTGTATATTCTCCATCATCATCTCTCTCTCATGTTATCATGACATCACATTCCAACGCATTTTAAATCTGGACCAGGAAATGGAGAGTCTCTATTTCTAATTCTCGAACAATAAGCTAAGGAAAATAGGAAAAGAAGATGAAATCGCAACCTTATGCAAAATGACCACATTTGTATAGAAAAACAAATCTAAAATTGACCACCACTTGAAACTCCAATTTCACCAAACTCTACGCAGAATTCTTTACTTTATGAAAATAAAATAAAATAAAATAAAAATAAAGATTGATAGCACTACCTACCAAGTGCTTGGTGAGCTAGAAAAGTGTAGCATTAATCTTTTTCATGTACTCCACCTAAAAATGAAACAAGTCCCACTTCTGCTATGGACAAATTAAACTCGCACATCAGACAACTAAAACCTCCTGTAGACTGATCAATATATAACTTGAGAGACTACTTCACTCATTGCCAATTGAATGCTTCAATATGAAGTTCAAATCTTTCTGATTTGGAGACTCAATATATAACTTCTCTTAATGTGTTTTTATAAAAATGAGTCATTCATGAGTTGCATTGAGTGTTCAAACGGATTTCCCAATCTGACCGGCTCGGAATCCAAATCCAATGGAAAGGTACACAAATCATGATGTATACCAACTTTTGGAGTTTAAGAAACGTGAGATGCAATAGGCCAAGTGTGCATCATGAGTCTTTCAAAAATCAAAATGAACAAGTAAACCCTAAAAATAAAGAAAAAACAGATCTCTACGCACATCGTGTATGTCTTGTTATATAAAGAGCGTTTGGAAGTTTTAACGCACTTTGTTCAAAAACACCACAGACTTATTTAACTCATAAAAACAAAATAGCATTTCGTGCTTAAACACTATACACAAAAAAGAATGATGCTTACTATTGTAAGTGCTACTATATGACTGTATAAAATTGGTAATAAAGTAATATATACTTGGAACGCGAAGGAGACGTCGGAAACCAAAAGGTTGTGCTGAAGAGTCACGTTCCGGCAACCGGAATTCCTTAATGTTGAGTCTCCACGAGGACTGGTCACCGGCTGCCGGTGCCGGAGAGAGTAATTCCGTTCGATAACTGCAATCTACCTCTTCCATTTCCGGCCCCTAATCTTTACGAATATCTCACTAAAATAATAAATTCTGATTCAGAAAAACACACTTTTTTTATGACGAGTATTTAACTCTGATTCAAAAAAAGCATATTTTGACGACGAGTATTAATTAAGTAGTAGAACTGGTGAAAGCAAAAGGAAAGGAATTAGCAGTTTTTGAAGTTTTGATATGTGGAAAGTGAAAACTAACCTTCCTTATATATAGGCATGCATTTTGGGAAGGCGATTGGTTCGAGTGTTTTTTGCTTGTTGGACACGTGGCATAAGTGTTGTGAGATTATGGGGACCGATTTTGACTTTTCAAATTTTGTATGAAAATTAATATTTTTACACGTATGACCCACATATTAGTTAATAAAAATTCGATATATCAGTTAATATATGGATTCTACGTGTGAAAATATCAAACAATAATGTAGAACTATCAATTTCCTTCTTTATTTAATGTTTTTGCCATAATTTGTTAGTCATAATTTTTGTATGAGAATTGATATTTTCACAAGCTAATTTCCACAAGTTGATCCCATTTTTAACTAAATCAACTCTTTGTGCAGTAAATTAATCATAGGATTTAATTCTTATGTTAAAATTGCTCCCATTTGATAAATAACTAAACATCTAGTTGCTTAATATTTGATTAGTAGCGTTACTTAATTGAAGACAACTTTTATTTATTTAATTATTATGATAGTAATAATATTAATAATAATTACAAAATAGTTAGGAAATAAGTGAGAAAAATTATTTCCACATGAAAATTAGGATTTAAGGCTTTCTCCCACCAGGGAAAAAATTTATTTTCAGAATTTCTATTATCATATTACTAAATTAAGATTTTTTACACATGATAATAGAAATTCTGAAAATAATTTCTTTTCCTAGTGGGAGAAAGCCTTAGATACTAACTTTTATGTGTAAATAATTTTTCTCACTTATTTCCTAACTATTTTTTAATTATTATTAATATTATTACTATCATAATAATTAAATAAATAAAAGTTGTCTTCAATTGAGTAACACTAATAATCAAATAAAGTTAAGCAACTAGATGTTTAGTTATTTATCAAGTGAGAGTAATTTGGATATAAAAACTAAATCGTATAGTTAATTTACTGCACAAAAGATTAGTTTAGTTAAAAATAAGACCCATTTATAAAAATATCAAATTAACTTGTGAAAATATCAATTCACTTTCTGTATTTCTCGATAAATAGATAGATTAATGGAATCCACAGTATCCACTATGAGTGCTTGTCCAAGTAATACCCATTAGAATTAGAATAAAAAAGAAAAACAAAAAGAAAAAGGAAGATGTTGACTTCATATATATTTTTGTTGCAATATATATGGATCGACTCTTTTATCAATTATTTTTGCACTATCCTAGCATTTCTTAAAGTAATAGATTTTCTAAAATTGTAAATTACTATATTTATTTTTTGAAAAAAATATACAAATATACACCAAGTGCATATTTGATTACACACTGTTTGGAGTGTTATGTACAAAGACACTTGAAAATCTTATTCTTCAAGAAGCAATTTATTTGTCTAATTATAATTTCTGCCGAATATATTATAATTGCGACGTACGCTATGTGCATACAGATAGAAATTAATAATGATCACAGTCTAATTTATTTTATCTTATTGCAAAGATTTCTACGTTAGTTGCAATCTAATTTCGTGACATATTTGTCGATATATTATCTTTTCTTATTTTAAACACAACTTATTTGATTCACAAATACAACATTTAATGTTCAAAATTTCAAATGCAACTTACTAAAAATGATTAGATACATTTGAAGATACAAATGTTACCACACAAATGTTGTTTAAATACGCTTGTAACCAACAAAATATTAAGGTTATGTTTGTTTGCAATTATTACACTTGAGATAGGATTATTAATCGCAAATGTCTTATTTGTTTTCAAATTTGGACTTGAAACTATTAGTCCATGGATTATAAAATAACTTAATATAGGAGATTATTTAATACCATGTTCAACCCGGTATTATAATCCCCACTATTTATGATTAAAAATTTCTTGACAAAATTATCCTCAACTATTTTTTTAAATGACCATAATATCTTATTATATCCATTTATCAGCTTAAATATAAGCAACATCATATTATCAGTACAATGCAAGTATATTGTACATCAACATAATAAAGAATCCAAGAACAAAATTTGTGAAATGGGGGGTGGGGGAGAGATATTATAGATAAATATTTAGGGATGGCCTTGTTTGTCATAGCTTATTTAAACAGCTTATTGGTAAACAACCACATCATTTACATTATGAATTGGTTTAAATATTTAAATATTGCCTTTTTGTTTGTCAAAGCTTATTTAAACAGCTTACCGGTAAACAATTTATTAATCCTTATTATTGGTCATGAACTGTTAATAAATTATATCGGAACGTGCTATCAAATAATATAAAATTAATTTACAACATTAGGAACTTACATGAATTGAGAGAAGACATCTTCAATTGTCTCTCTCAATCTTATGATGAATGTATAAGTGTGTATAAAGTTATTGGGACGACAATTGAGACCAAACCATAACTGTTTTATTTATAAATAGCTAAAGGTCAAAATCGTCTATCAATATTATGAAACCCTAGGGCCCATTATGCCGCTTGTACCTGTTAATGAAAATAAGTTGCTGATTGTACCTGTTAATGAAAAGGAAAACCAATCAATCCAATCAGTCTTTATATACTTAATCTCAAGAAGAAACATACTGAGTAAGGAAGTTCTATATTAATTATAAAATATAATATAAAACAAATTAATAAATATAGAGAATCAAAACAGACTCTTAGCCACAAAAAGAAGGAAAAATCCTTTGACCCTCTCAGTTCATAACGCAACGCAAGCAATTTTTTTTTCCGATGATTCTCCTCTTCTCCAACGGAGTTGGAAAATAAATCATCCACAAGCTAGACCAGTGCCTTTCTTTGAAGGTAATTTTTTTTAAAGATACATATAGAATCTAGATGTATAAATTTTATAAATTGTAATACATATCTTTATTAACTTTTTCTTATTTATTATTTGATTCAACAGAAAAGTTGGCTGGGATTCTTGTTCTTTATAATTGAAAGTTTCAAGTGTAAGAAAATATACTTAAAATTCAGGTTTTATTGTTCTTTGTTAATTAGTTTTATTATTTTTTATTGTGTTGTGTTTATTATAAAAATTAAAAAATGTTTCCTAAGAAACAACTTTCCAGAAATCTTAAGAGACAGAAAGAAAAAAGAAGAAATTGCTCAAAGTTCTTAGACAAAGAAAGAAAAAAGAAGAAGAAAGCACGTAGACTCAAATATGTAGTTTTTGTTTTTTAATGCAATGTTTACAATTCGAGGTGCTCTTTTTCTTTCGTTTGGGGTTTTGTCCCATTAAGTTTTTCCCAAACAAGGTTTTAATGAGGCCCCAAAATGTTATTCCTTATCTTTCGTAAATTTTTATAATTCTAATAAAATTAATTAGTTGATAATTTATTTATTTTTTGTTTAATTTGTATAAAGAGACACTTGAGAAAATTTATCCTGAGCCTTAGAAAACCTCGGACCGAGTATGTGGACTCATAAAGGTCCCAAATCATATCCAAGACTTTGACCAATCTTTTAACACCTAATCCTCAATTTAAAACTCCAAAACTTGATGAATGCCAATACAAGTAATGGATTGAGTGCCAATCACTTAAGATTTTAGGGTAAAAAGAGAATTAGTCCCGGTATATATTGCGAAAATTTTCTGTCGAATTACTATTATAATTTATATCAATACATAAGATTACGAAAAATTAGAAAGTTGGT
The DNA here is from genome assembly GCA_020205555.1 of Panax stipuleanatus. Classification (NCBI taxonomy): domain Eukaryota; kingdom Viridiplantae; phylum Streptophyta; class Magnoliopsida; order Apiales; family Araliaceae; genus Panax; species Panax stipuleanatus. The sequence continues at coordinate 3,461,311 of CM035118.1, forward strand.
CTATTATATTAAATATATCGTTAAAATATTATCAATTATAATTATTCACGTAATTTACAACAAAAATGGACATCGCAAGATATATATTATTATTCAAAAATAATTGTTAATTCAAATGCTAAGCATGAAATATCAGGTTGCGTGTGACATTCACACTATGCATAATGTATGTATATCTAATGACAGAGTTAGTGGAATTCAAAGGTGTTACAAATAATTCCTCCACTTTGGAAAAAGTTGAGCATAGTTGTAATTAAGTGTATATATTAATTTAATATGTAATCATATTTTTAATGGTTATCTCATTTATATCACCATATACAAATGATAATTTAATATGTAATCATATTTTTAATGGTTGTCTCATTTATATCATCATATACAAATGATAGTAATTGATAGAGGAAGAACAACATTTATGTTGTCAGAGTAATATTTATATTATCAGAATAAATATATATTTAACGATATTTTTAATTTATTTTAATAATATTTTAAATTTTTAATAACATTTATTATTTTGACAACATAATTATTGTTTTAACATTGACACTCTTCTTCAAAGTAATAAGTATTCTCTCAGTCCCATAATATATGACGTTATGTAAAAAAATTAAAAAAAATTGTATAACATTAAATATAGTATTAATTGTCTATAATACCCTTTACCATATCTCTCATCTGTAACATTTTCTTATGAGAGAAAATTTTGAAAAGATTGTAATTAATTCTCCTAAATTATTTAAAACGTCAAATAATTTTGGAAAAATAAAATCATTTAAAACGTGATATATTATGGGAGGGAGAGTATTAAATTAGATGCACATTAATCAATTTTGATTTTTAAAAGTATTTCTTGCTCTCGTTAGGGGAATTAAATGTTAACAAATTGATCTAATGATATATTCTTTGTTACTCTTGTAGCAAACTCCGCCTAGATAATCAATGACCAGAAAAGAGCAAAAAAAGTGGATGATTTTTATAAAAAGCAATTTTTTTATGACAAAGAATTAGGGACCGGTCCGGAATGACTTATTTTAAAGGACTTATAAGTTAAAATATAAGTTCACTTATAAGTTTGTTAAGTTCTGACTTATAAGTAAAAGTATGCCGTATCAATTTGACTTATAAGTCAAAATTTAAGTTAAAACAAGTTATGAAGGTGTTCAGCTCATAATGAATTATAAGTTAAAATAAATGTAAAGATTACTAAAAAAAGACATTAATAAAAAGAGGAGCAAAATAAACATTACATTTAGTTAAACTAACTTATTTTAAAATAACTTATAAGTCATTCCTGAGGTTCATAAAGGTTCGTTAAGTGTTGAGACTATATCTACAAGATATAGAAGCCTACAAGTTTTGGATTTACCGTGATACCAAATTCAAAGCCTTCCTTTTAGTTTCATAAACATGTAATACTATTACACATATGCTTATATAGTATAAAATAGTTTTGATCCTTTCTAATATGGGAATAAAGAAATATAGTTTTTTAAACAATATACCACCCTTTCAAATTCTCAACATTAGGCTTAATTAACTAACACCATATGATTCCTACTCGAATCAGATTATGTAATCTCTTATTTTTCACATGGAGGACTCTAAGATTACACCATTAAGTCCCTTAAAAATTTTACATTATTGGATTTAAATTAAGCTCAAGAGTAGTATTTTTTTTTATATTAAAAGTGTTATTTCTAACATATAGTGGGGTGCGTTTGAGCTCCAAATGTTACGTGTGTAAGTTAAATAAGTTACGTTCAAAATAAACCAACAACAAGATTCTCAAATGCATTTAGAACTAGATATACTAAACGCTTCAAAAACCGATAAATGGACAAGACCACTCCTGTAGTTCAAGGCAGGTCGTATTGTTGTTCTTCGGTGCAAGTTTCTCAGATATCTTCTAACTCAAAATTGAGACGACTTATTAAAAATTATGAAACAATAAATCTTACGATGAGAAATACTTTTTAGATAGTTTATGATATTCATCATTATATTGATTAAAATTAAAAGAATCTATGTTAATTTTGAGTTTAAAAATCTCTTAAATTAATTTTAAAAAGTCAACAATGATCGAATAATATAGGACAGAAGGAGTACTTGCTGCACCACAAGTCAAGGATGTCAAAGCCTGTACTATACCTCTCACCACAAGTATTTCATACAAAATGGGCCAAGAGTTTACAAAAAAAAGGAACAACTATTTCATTAACTTGGCAGCTTACAATAAAAGAACCTATATATATGTAATACTATGCAACAGCAAACAAAAGAAAGCATAATTTGTGTAAACAAATGCATGGTTTATTAGTTCCCAACAATCTTTTGAATGGATGTCAAAAGGTAATTAACAATCACTTGTATTTCTTAGGCATGTGTTCTGGGACATGAGTACTCTGCTCAAAATCTGTATGCACAAATGCGCGTTCTATTTCAGGGAGCTGTTCAAGTTTTTCTTGCAGTGTCTCTCCAATGTTGTGTGCCTGACTCAGGGACATATCTCCCGGCAACACTATGTCCACCTCCACAAAGTATAGAGATCCGAATGTGTAGGCTCTAACCGTCGCAATCTGCTTAATCTCCTCATGGTGATTCCATATCAGATATGTCAACTTTGTTGTATACTCTGCAGGGGCTGCCCTTCCGATTAAGGACCGTACGTTCGCCATTACTGTTCTCGACCATGTACCCATTGTATATAACGCTATCTGACACAACATAATAGAGGTTAGTCTACGGCCGTTGATAATGCCAGAGCAACAAGTGTTGCTGAAAGTTTAAAACGTTGCTCAAATAAGTGTGAGAAAATGTCAGCTCTGACAGTATAAATATTGCTTTTACATAATCAACGTGAAACAACTCGGGTCAAATCCCGAGTCTAGAACAAATATTAGGTCAAATCTCAAGCCCGACTCGAATCGAATCATATCCATCCTTTTACATAATCAACGTGAAACAATCCGAGTCAAATCCCGAGTACAGGACAAATCTTGGGTCAAATCCAAAGTCTGATTCGAATAGTATCTTTTTGGGTCATCTTAACCTATCACATACTCACCCAAAAGGTCATGACTTGAAGGTACTATTAGTATTAACTTATTTTCTTATTCGATGTGAGACTGGGGTGTTACACAATGCTCACAAACACTTTGATGAGAATTTAACAACTTGTACTGTTGAGTAGTTGATTCTAACTAGTATTTGAAACTCGAAAGGCAAGTGAACTTACTAGGATAGCCCCAATAGGATCAATCCACCAGAAGAATTTTATGGCCAAGATGGCTGCTGCCAGGCCAATTGAGTTGGTCATGACATCAAAGAAATGATCGAGTGCATAAGCTTGGACGATATCATTTTTGAACTGGCGACAATATACCATCAGTATAAACTTTATAATCGTGACCGAGACCATGATCCCAATCATCCATTTTTCTTTCTCGGGGTCTCTATCAGGCTGAGTCTGCATAAATTTCAAAAATTAGTGTTCCAAGTGATCAGATTGCCACTAATTTATTGATAAAGAGCCTAGTTTAGTTTGTTGAGAAATTTGTATACCCTCATGACAAGCTGTTGGCCAGACTCGAACAATATTTGTATCCCAAGGGTAGCCATTACTGATGCAAAAACCACTATTCCCTGCAGAAATGTCCCTTCAGTTTATAATCAAGTGGAAAAATGTTGCTAATCATTTTTGTAATACTCTTTAGAGTTAAAGTTTAACCGGTGTTTGTTTGTGTCTGAATTCGCCTCTTAATTCACCTGTATCTGATTCGGTCAGAGACAAATTTTGTTTGGAATTTTTTTTTTGTCTCTTAATCGTGAAACAGAAACTCAAATCTTAACTATTAAGAGCTGCCTCTTAATAGTTTATTTAAAATTTATGGATAAAAATAGCCTCAATAAATATTGTACTCCTTCAATTTCAAATTTTAAGATCATTCAAATAAAAATTTTAAATAACTCATAGGGTTAAAATGGTAAATAGTGTCATTCACATGTTTTACACTTTTTAGTTACCAAATTTAGATTCAGATGCTATTTCATTCAGATGATCTAATAACCATTCAGATCTTAATTACTCAGTTTTATCAAACACCAATAATAAATACACGAGTAATGTTAAAATTCTGACACGTCATTAAAATAAATGTAATATTGCCTAACATAAGTAATTCATTAATGACACGTCATAAAAATATAGGTAATATTGTCTAACATAAGTAATTCATTAATGATGTGTCATAATCTTAACACTGCTTGTCTGTCTGTATATCAAATTTAAACTCTAAGGTAGAGATGGAGGCTTACCACAGGCTGCATTCGATTCTTGCCAATAGGATATCGGTATTGATTTGGTTTTTTCATGGCATAAGCAGTGAACCAGAGGATAAACCCTGATAAGATATCCAAAAGTGAATCCAATGTTGATGCAATCACAGCCAATGATTTACTCTCAACAGAAGCATAAACTTTGGCTGCAAACAGCACAACATTTGCTATGTTTGATGCATGAATCGCTATACTCTCGCTCCTCGCAAGCTGATTCATTTCATTCTGAAACAAACAAAGATTTTGTTACTCGAGATGCTTTTAAATAACTCAATCCATCTTCCGATGTTTGAGCTTTTGATATAGAACTATTTGTATTAATTTAATACTATCTGGAAGGAACTATTTTATATCATGATTAGTCGTTTATTAATCCCAATGATTATTTGTTATCATTTATAAAGTCATTTGATACATCAAAAAATGGATTATATAATACCAAGTGAAAACTACAATTCATCGTGAAGTGACCTTAGAAATTACAAAACATTGTCCGTAGGATTAAATAACGAATTAATCATGAGATAAAATAATTCATAGTGGTATTAAATTAGTATAAATAGTTCTATTATTCCTTGTTTGTTTCAAAAATTGGACTTGTGACTATTAGTCTAGAGATAACAAAATGACTTGAAATGAGAGACTATGTAATACAATGTCCAAGCCGGTGTTATAATCTCCACCATTTGGGATTAAAAATTTATGGACAAAATTAAGCTTTAAAATTAACTCAACATATCCCATTCTATTCATTTATAGTCACGCTATTGAGAATACAATCTGTTTGTTATTACTGGTAAAAATATAATAGTCCAAACCATAAATTTTTAATTCAATTATTTAAATAATTTTGAACAAATCAAACATAACATGAAATAATTTCAAGTTATCTCATGAATAATCACATTCTAAACAAATATGAGATTATAATTATTTAATCCTAAAATTAATAGTTTTAGAATTATAATCTACAGTGCGATTATAATCCTTGCAAATAAACATGACCGGTTTATAAACATAGATAGTACAAGATCAGTTGACAAAAATAGCAGACCTGTGTTAAACTTCCAGGCAAGAAGCCCAATTCAAGGAATGCATCCATCTCATTGAACCCTTTGAGAATCGTTTCCTGCCTCTTGTAATATGCTGCAATCTTTCTTTTTCTCCCTACAAAAGGCCCACAAATTTAGTTAAAATTTCTACCAAAAAATTAAAATCATGAACATAATGAAAGAAATTGATATTTCCACACGAGTCTCCCTCATATGGATATGAGGTGGGACCCATCCTCTATTCATGTGAAAAAAATCATGTAAAAATATCAATTTTGTACGGAGAAATATCAATTCCCTATATATAATCAAAGATTTCAGCTTACATCCAAGGCCAAAATGCGAATCAGTTTTCCTTTCGGGAAAAGGGTGCTCATCAAAATTTAGGCGCCAAGACGGTCCCCTTGTCAAAATCACACCATTGCCTGCTCCTGCTCCTGCTGCTAATGCTGCTGGCGAAAGAAGTTCTGTGCGGTAATCGGACGAATCGGTGCGAAGATCTGCTGCCATTGTCTCTCCAAATTCTATGTATAACAACTTCCATCCATATATAGAAGAAAAATAAGCAAATAAACAATTAAAAAGGAAACAAATAATTATTATTTTCTTCAAGAGAAGCATGAAGAATGTTGGATATTTCAATGTTTCATACCTTTTTTTTAAAGTATTGACGTTCTTTATTTGAAGAGTGAAAGCATCCCCCCAACAAGGAATCTTTTAAACATGTCCATACCTCAAAGAAAAATTCAATTTTTTTTTAAAAAAAGTGAGGTCACCTCTTCATAGAAATAGATTATAGAAGCTTATGCAATTAACACTAGACATGCTTATGTACTTATTTAACACAACACCTTCTTTTCTTCTTCTTTTTTTTGAGGTCAACTGCAACGGTGTCCCTCAAAGTTTCACAAAATTTCATTTTTAGCTCTGAAGTGCCAATTTTCTCAATTGTGTTCCTTCAATTTTAATTTTTTTTACAAAACTATTCCCTTCCAACATATTGCTGAAATTATAGGTCAAAAAACATGTTTTATATAGTTGAATACAAATCTGACTCATTTCAAACGTATGAATACAACAATATATACGTTATATGAAACGTAAATAACATAATTACCAATAGTTTCAGACATGTATGTGAAGGATTTCGACTTATAATTTGACCACCATGTTAAAAGGGAACATTTTTGTAAAAAATTTAAACTTGAAGGAACGCTATTGAGAAAATTGATATACTGGGGCTAAAAGTGGAATTTTATGAAACTTGAAAAACACTTTTGTAGTTAACCCTTTTTTCTTTGGTTTCCCCTTCTGTCATTAATCAAATACTTGCATTATTTTCTTGAAGGTATGTATATGTACAGTACTATAGCTCTTATTGCTCTAGGTTCTGCGTATTGAGTACTATCGTTTTGATGACGATAAATTAAATGTCATGTGCATTTTATCATAAGTAGCGTTTCTCGTAGCTGATTTTTTTTACAGTACCCAGCCGATCAACATTCCGAGTAACCATGGCGATACTATCTCCACCTCCACAAAGTAGTTCTCAAACGAGAGCAGATCTTCTGTCTCCAAATTTCTTGTCCCCTTGTGTTCCACCACTTAAATGTTGACACTTATCTTCTTTTTTCTTTTTTCTTTTTTAATTTTAGAGTTAATTGATATTAAATAAGAGGATATGTGTCAACATTTATGTGGTGGGACACAAGGAGACAGGAAATTTGGGGACAGATGATCTGTTCTCTTCTCAAACAGAGTGGCCGAAAATTTTAATCAAGGTGCAAATTAAAAAAAAAGTACTAAACACGTATATTTTTCATTTTTATCCTTTTTTGTAAATTAATATAAGTAATAATGCACAAACAAAACACCATAACATCAGTTGCACTTTCTCTACAAGACGGATCCGCCCCTGTTCATATGCAGGGGCGGATCTATATACGGGACAGTATATGCAGCTACCCCACCTGATTTATTTTTTATAAGTATAAGGGTATGACAGCTATATAAATTAATAAATTTAAGAGGGCAGATTAATGAAACAGTTCAACTTTGGAGGGGACAAAATAAATTTAATAAACCAATTCTACATACAAGTACAAAAATCTTCTTAGTTTTACGGCTCGTTGAAATCTTAAAAATACAAAACTAGTTTATGATTTGAAAATAATTCATGATTTTGTTTGAATATAGAAAACAAATTTAGTTTAAGGTTTTGTGCATTTGGGGAATCATTCAAATCGAACTATGACAAGTAACCGAAATAAATTTATAAATTGTATCCAAATATTTTTTATTTGAAATTGCTTTTTTAGTTTGAATTATAAATATTTATTGCAGTTTGTAAACACTATTATGATTAGTCAATATTATAATTGGTTCATGTTTTTTTTATTTAACTTTAACAAAAAAATTAGTTAAAATCCGCTCCTGCTCATATAACCACATATTCACACATAAAGTATTGAGGCCACGTTTATTTGTTAAAATGATGAATGATATTTATACTAATTTAACATTATTAAGGAATTATTTTATCTCGTGATTTGTCCGTTATTTAATGTCACGTATTATTAGTTATTATTTACATGTTCCTTGGACTGATGTCCCCTCAAATTAAACGAGTCTACATTTACATTTTGACATTAAAATATATACATAAATCTCGTGGAACTCCAAAGTCCAAACCCACAAGAGTTTCATGAACTATGTAGAAACATTAAAATGTCAAAAGACAAATATAACCTCATTAAAAAGCACATGCATCGCACCATTTAGGAAATATTCAATAATTTTAAAATTCTGGATTAGGTATGATGTGTGTAGAAAAACTACTCCACTGTAAGAACAGGAACACTAGGAAAGGCCCAATAGACAATAGGATCAGTCCACCAGAGAGGAATTGCATGCCTAAGATGGCTGTTTCCAGACCATTTAGGTTACTAATGACGTGGAAGAAATTATCATAAGCTTGAATTATATTATTTGTTTAAATTGGGGTAACCTTTTTATTTTTATTTTTTTTGACTCGGTCATCATCCATCTTCTGTCTTAATGTCTCTATCAGACTGAGACTGCATAAAAATATGAATAATATTAGAGACATAATTTATTCTACAATTATTTTATAATTTATTGATGTGACATACTCCACTTGTGACACCCTCAAAATAGGTCCAATCAATCCAACTCATTCTGAGTCGCCAAACACATGGTACATAATCCAAATACAATCTTTTGTAACAAAAGGTCGTGAGAAATATGACCATACAAGCTGTGAGTGTCAATACAAATAGGTAGAAAATATAAACATTCAAACTAAGTTCTCATTACAATTATTTTCATACTACTTTATAAAAATAGTGAGGACTACTATTGCTCTAACTCTGCCAATCATTCTGCTCCCCGACTAGTCCCTACAACATTCTCATTTTTTGAAGAGGACAATAGAATAAAAGGATAAGCTCAACTAGCCCAGTAAAAAATATTATGACTAAGATAATAAAAAATAATTTATCGTTAGTCTTCAATAAATCAGATAAAATATTATGGACAAAAAATTTAGATTAACAACTGCAGCGGAAGTAACAATGCATTAGAAGAGTTAAGTAGGAAGTGATGTTTACTATCTCTTATTATTTAAAAGTCCATAATTAATATTTTATCCCTATAACATCAATCAATATATATCTTGAATCAAATATTCATCTTTGCACTATGGCCAAATATATTCATTTGTATCACTAGTTGGTCATGTTCATCTCAACACCTGTCCATCTTTGTACTACGAGCCAAAAATATTCATCAGGTAATCATTCATCTTTGCACTACAGACCAAAGATATTCATCAAATAATCATTCATCTTTGCACTGCAGGCCAAAGATATTCAGTTATATCACCATTTAGGACTGAAGATAATGAAAAATATTTTAAAGAACGAATCCAGTGATATAAAGGACAAAGAATAAGGATTCGTAAATCAGTTTATCCAAGTTCAAAAATACTCCATAATAATCATTTGTGAAGCAAAATTTAAGAATAAAGTTCAAAACTTGGATCCAATCAAAGATAGAAACCTTAATAGCAAACTTGGACAAATAAAAAAATTTTAAAATTTTTCGATGAATAGTGTCGTATACGTGACCTCAAAAGAACAATACTTCTGACTGGAGTATTGGATATACAACTGAAAGAAACTTGCACTGAATAGTAACACTCAAAGTATCTAAATATTCACAAAAATACACTCGATATTATAGAGAGAGAAATTTCTGATTCTGGTGTGATTTTTAAATTCTAATTCAGCACCCTATTTATAGAAAAATGCTTAGAACGTCAAAGCAAAAAATTTAATAAAATAATATTTTATTAAAAAAAAAATCACGCCCACCCTTGACCAAATTCATCAGCCCACATAAGTGGGGCCCACCAACACTTATAAAACGTTTTTATTAAAAAATATTTATAACCCCAAAAATTAATTATTTTAGAATTTCAATAATTCATAAAAATAGTCCTTTTATCATAAAAATACGAATTTTATGTTCTTTAAATAGTAAATTTAATTCTCTACAACTTTGTAGAAGGAAGTTTTTTCAAATTTCAAACGAAAAATGGCCGAAATACACAAACGGATGATTTTCCACACCAAAATACTGATAAAAATACCTCAGCACTAACTCCTACTTTTATATCCACAAAAATAAATATTTTCTTATCATATAAATCAATATTTAATTATTCACAAATAATATTACAGAACTACAATATTGATAACCAAGTCGTTCCTAGAAAAGAGGGGGCCTTCCGATAAGGATTTTTCCTTACTGGCGCGCAATTAAATAACTCCTCCTAGACAGAACTTCCTTAGACATTGTCAATTATGCTATCTAATAATATTATTCAAATAATATGAATTATTGATCTGATAATGGAAAATACTATGCAGTAGCAATTATTGAATTAACAATAATATAAAAATACTGTGCAATACCGTGTGCTACTATGCAACAACGCGTATTACATAATTTTAACCACTGGGTATTCCAACAGTATTAACGGTAACTGTTATGCCGTTATTTATAAAAAAAAACTCATTCGTGTCGTTTTCTTCATCCGACAGTTTTTCGTTTTGGGGCCCACAAATGGCTGCGCCATCGTACGAATATTCCCCGATAACAAGAATATTCCACGACAAAACGAATATTCCCCGGCAACAATGAATATTTTATAACCACTTGCTTATTTAAAATATTTACGCATATTACCCATAACATTCCACATTATCGAATTAACCTCTAACTATTTCAAAATAATATAAAAAGGAAATTCAATTTTTTTTTCATAAAAGTTGAGGTCTTACAACCTCCCCTCCTTATGAAATTTCGTCCTCGAAATTGACGTACGTACCTGGTGTTTCGAAAAGGTGAGGATACATTGCTTTCATTTTCGATTCCAACACCCGGATCATTTCCTCAATAGCATGGTTCCTCCACAAAACCTTGACTTGTGGTATAACCTTTGTGCGTAGGACATGCTCCTTCCTATCCAAGATCTTAACAGGTACCTCCTCGTACGTTAAATCTTCGGCTATCTCGTCTGGTTTTAACTCAATAATGTGGTTCGGGTCTTTCACATATTTACGTAATACGGATATGTGAAACACGTTATGAACACGAGACATGCTTGGAGGTAAAACGAGTCTATAGGCCACATTTTCTACTCGGTTAAGAATCTCAAATGGACCAATAAATCGTGGGTTGAGCTTTCCTCTCTTCCCGAATCTTGTAACTCCCTTCCATGGAGCAACACGTAATAATACATGATCCCCAACATTAAATTCCACATCTTTCGATGAAGATCCGCATAACTCTTTTGTCGATCCTGTGCCGTTTGTATACGTTGTTGGATCATTTGGATCTTTTCCGTAGTCATAAGTACTAACTCTGGTCCCAACAATGTTGTTTCACCCACCTCGTCCCAACATACTGGAGAACGACACTTTTTTCCATGCAACGCCTCGAATGGAGCCACGCCTATACTTGCTTGATAATTGTTGTTGTAGGAGAATTCCACCAATGGTAGGTACTTATCCCAACTCCCTTTGAAGTCTAGAACACAGAGCCTCAATAGATCTTCAAGAGTTTGAATAGTCCTTTTTGATTGCCCGTCCGTTTGAGGATGATATGCAGAACTGAATCGTAAATCCGTGCCCATAGCTTTCTGCAAACTAACCTAAAATCGTGAAGTGAATCTTGGGTCACGATCCGAAACTATGGATACTGACGTGCCATGCAATCTCACAATCTCATTCACGTACATACGAGCAAGACGTTTAAGGGAATAAATCTCACTTATCGGCAAGAAATGAGCAGACTTGGTTAATCTATCAACAATAACCTAAATCGCATCAATGTATTGAGAAACCTTGGGAAGACCTGTAACGAAATCCATGGTAGTGTGTTTCCAATTTTATTTTGGAATCTCAAGTGGTTGCAATGGACCCTTTGGCACTTGATGCTCCGCCTTAACACGTTAACAAGTTAAACATCTCGAGATAAACTCTGTGATCTCTCTCTTCATATTATTTTACCAAAATGTGTGTCGAAGATCACGATACATTTTGGTATTTTCAGGATGGATTGCAAACGGTGTGTTGTGTGCCTCCATCATGATTCTCTGCTTCAAGTCAGAATCGTTAGGAACATAAAATATGGAGTTGACTCGAAGTATTCACTCTTCATCGATTCTTGCTTTCGGAATAACACCTTCTTGCACCTTCTTCTTCATCTTCATCAGCTCTGGATCTTCAACTTTATCAATCAAAGCTGATTCTACGCGTATACTTGATATCATCGCATGGGTCCCCGGAGTCTTGAACTCTATCTTCATCTTTTGTAAGTCACACAGAATGGGCCTTTGTGTTGACAGCATCGCACTTGTTTCTGCATATGATCTTCTACTCAACGCGTCGGCTACCACGTTCGCTTTTCTAGGATGGTATTGGATGGTATGATCGTAATCTTTCAACAGCTCAAGCCAACGTCGTTTTCGCATGTTGAGTTCCTTTTGAGTGAAGAAATATTTGAGGCTCTTATGATCCGTATAGACCTCCACTTTCTCCCCCATACAGGTAGTGTCTCCAGATCTTCAACGCAAAAACGACTGCTGCCAACTCTAGATCATGAGTAGGATAATTCCTCTCATATTCTTTGAGTTGTCGCGATGCATAGGCTATGACTTTCCCATGTTGCATGAGAACACATCCTAACTCTTTGCCCGAAGCATCGCTGTAGATAATAAATCCATCCAAACCAGATGGTATTGTGAGAACAGGTCCCGAAATGAGTCTTCTCTTGAGCTCTTAGAAGCACTTTTCGCATTCCTCGCTCCATACGAATTTTGTATCTTTTCGAGTCAGCTGGGTTAATAGAGTAGCGATTCGAGAAAATCCCTCCACGAATCTTCGATAATAACCAGCTAAGCTCAGAAAGCTACGTACTTCGGTTACCGACTTTGGTTGCTCCCAACTTTGTATTGCTTCAATCTTCGTCAGGTCAGCAGATACTTCATGTTTTGATACTACGTGCCCAAGGAATGCTACCTCCTCAAGCCAGAACTCGCATTTCTTCAGCTTAACATATAGCTTGTTTTCACAAAGCCTTTGAAGTACCAACTTCAAATGGTGCTCATGATCTTCACGGCTTTTGGAATAGATGAGGATGTCATCAATAAAGTCAACCACGAACTGATCCAAATACTCCTTAAATACACGGTTCATCATATCCATGAAGGCAGCAAGAGCATTAGTCAATCCAAAAGACATGATACCGAGTTCTGAAAGCAGTCTTCGGAATATTCTCAGTTTTAATCTTCAGCTGATGATAACTAGAACGAAGATCGATCTTTGAGAAGAATTGTGCTCCTTGCAACTGGTCGAACAGGTCATCAATGCGAGGTAGCGGATACATATTCTTGATGGTGACATGATTCAACTCTCGATAGTAAATATAAAGTCGCATACTCCCGTCTTTCTTCTTTACGAATAAAATAGGAGCACCCCAAGGAGGCGTACTAGGACGAATAAAATCGATGTCTAATAACTCCTGTAGTTGGACCTTTAACTCCTGAAGTTCAATAAGAGTCATTCGATATGGAGTTTTAGAAATGGTTTGTACCGGGCTCAAGGCCAATAAAGAATTCAACTTCACGTTCTGGGGTAGACCGGGAAGTTCTTCGGGAAATACATCAGGAAACTCATTAACAACGGAAATATTATTCAAATCTGACGTATTCTGGTTTAGATAAGTGACATGGGCTAAGAAAGCTTGACATCTATTTTTCAATAAACGAATAGCTTTATGAACAACAGATTGGTTAGGAATATGAAAACTAACCTTACGAAAATAATCAATTTTGTCATGATAAGTGGTTAACCAATCAATTCCTAAAATCTCGTTAAATGAAAGTATTTTTAAAGATATAAGATCAACAGGTAGGGTGAGGGTACCAATTTGAATCAAGCAAGATTTGTAAACTGTAGATGTAACGAAAGTTTCACCCAACGAAGTTTCAACAGATAAGTCAAAGTCTAATTTCTCAGGTGTCAAGTTTAAACGTTGAGCACAAGTAGGTGACATAAAAGAATGGTAGCACCGGTATCTAATAAGGTATAAACTTCGCAAGAGTTTATGATTAACTTACCCGTGATCACCTCGTTCGGGTTCCTCGCTTTTTGGGCAGTCACGACAAACGCTCTTTCAGGAACCACTGACTTCGACTTGTCCGGGACAGCCTTTGGAATCACCACCCTCGCTGAACTTGATTTCGCTACAGGACAATCTCGAGCTATATGACCTTTCTTTCCACAGTTATAGCACGCCTTGAATTGTTGTGGGAAGTTTGGGATGATGTGTCCCTCTTTCCCTCATTTATAGCATACGACTGGTGGTCGTTCTCCTCCCCTAGAAACAGTTGATGATGGTGCTGTTGTCGACGTCTTCACGTTCTCATTGTTGTACCTTCTCTTCTTAAAATCTCCTCCCGACTCACTTCTTTTATTATCATGGCCACGATTACCACCGGAGTGGTTACCGCTTTTGTCATAATATTTTCCTCCCCGCTGGTTGTCATTGCTCCGATGACTGCTTCCACCGGTATGACCCTGATTGTGGTCCCTCGGTTGAACAGACTCATTATCTTGCTCTAATAATTGAGCAATGTTCACAACATCTGAATATAGAGAAAACTTGTGAGAAATTATGTATTGACGAATTTCAGGTTTCAAACCTCTCAGAAACACCGCGTCATACATTCCTCATTCTCCACCAAATGAGGTGCAAACCTGAATAATTCCGCAAACTTAGCCTCGTACTAGGACACAGTCATGTTGTTCTGTTCCAGTCTGATAAACTCTACCTCTTTTATATGACGAATACTTTTAGGAAAGTATTTGTCATTGAACAGTTTCTGGAACGCTTCCCAAGACATCTTGAGTGCGGCAGTCTGGGTACGCTTCACAGATTCCCACCAATAATCTGCCTCTCCACGGAACATAAAGGTGGCGAATGGAACTTTCTGTTCCTCCGTGCATTCTAAGACATCAAATATCTTGGTAATTTGCTTAACCCACATTTTCGCCTTGATCGGATCCGGCTTTCCCAAAAACTCTGGTGGTCCCAACTCTTTGAATTGCTTGGCGGTGATAATCCGCGTGTTATTATTTCCATCCGTATTTTGAACACGAGTCTCCTTCGTCTGATTTTACACGAACTGCAAAAAGCTTCTAAACTTCCCATCATTCATCGTCTAATCAGTGGTGTTACTTTCAGGAGGAACATTGCCTTCTTGTTGTACGTTCTCCTGGTTGGTGATCAAAAGTATCTCCATGGTCTCATTCACTCCATTGTTAACATTTTCAGCTGTCATTCTCAAATACTGTCATAAAATAAGGGTTAATTCAACAAATTAACATATCACACATTAACCCTATATGCTCCGACCGACAAATTAAATACCAAATAAACTTAGATAGGACATACTAGCGAAGGATTTACTCGTTTCTCCTCTCCTAGTTCTATTCTCCAATCTCCGCCAGAGATCATATCCCTAAGCTCTGATATCAACTGTGACGTCCCCAGAATAAGTCCAATCAACCCAACCCATTCTGAGTCGCCAAACACATGGTACATAATCCAAATACAATCTTTTATAACAAAAGGTCGTGAGAAATACAACCATACAAGCTGTGAGTGTCAATACAAATAGGTAAAAAATATAAACATTCAAAATAAGTCCTCATTACAATTATTTTCACACTATTTTATAAAAATAGTGAGGACTACTACTGCTCTAACTCTGCCCATCACTCTGCTCCCCGACTAGTCCCTGCAACATTCTCATTTCCTGAAGAGGACAATAGAATAAAAGAGTGAGCTCAGCTAGCCTAGTAAAGAATATTATGACTAAGATAATGAAAAATAGTTTATCGTTAGTCTTCAACAAATCAGATAAAATATTATGGACAACAAGTTTTAGATCAACAACTATAGCAGAAGTAACAATGAATCAGAAGAGTTAAGTAGAAAGTGATGTCTACTATCTCTTATGATTTAAAAGTCCATAATCAATATTTTATCCTTGTAACATCAATCAATATATATCTTGAATCAAATATTCATCTTTGCACTACGACCAAAGATATTCATTTGTATCACTAGTTGGTCATGTTCATCTCAACACCTGTCCATCTTTACACTACGGGCCAAAGATATTCATCAGGTAATCATTCATCTTTGCACTACAGGCCAAAGATATTCATCAAAAAATCATTCATCTTTGTACTACAGGCCAAAGATATTCAGTTATATCACCATTTAGGACTGAAGATGATAAAAAATATTTTAAAGAACGAATCCAGTGAGATAAAAGACAATATTAATGATTCATAAATCAGTTTATCCAAGTTCAAAAATACTCCATAATAATCATTTGTAGAGCAAAATTTAAGAATAAAGTTCAAAACTTGAATTCAATCAAAGATAGGAACCTTAATAGGCAACTTTAACAAATAAAAGAAATTTTAAATTTTTCGGTGAATAGTGTCGTATACGTGAATAGTAATTCCGACGGAAAAAGTAAGTATTTTATAATAAAATCCATGCCAATATTTTGGTATAATGATATTGAAAAGAATAACATCATTTACGAAAGAAAATAACATCCCTTACCTCAAAAGAACAGTACTTCTGACTGGAATATCGGATATACAACTGAAAAAAACTTGCACTGAATAGTAACACTCAAAGTATTTAAATACTCACAAAAATACACTCGATATTATAGAGAGAGAAACTTCTAATTCTGGTGTGATTTTTAAATTCTAATTCAGCACCCTATTTATAGAAAAATGCTTAAAACGCCAAAGCAAAAAATTTAATAAAATAATATTTTATTAAAAAAAAATCATGCCCACCCTTGACCAAATTCATCAGCCCACATAAGTGGGGCCCAACAACACTTAAAAAATGTTTTTATTAAAAAATATTTATAACCCCAAAAATCAAATATTTCGGAACTTCAATAATTCATAAAAAATAGCCTTTTATCAAAAAAATACGAATTCTATGATCTTTTTATAGGAAATTTAATTCTCTACAACTTTGTAGAAGGAAGTTTTTCTAAATTTCGAACGAAAATTAGCCGAAATTCACAAACGGACGATTTTTTACACCAAAATAGTGATAAAAACACCTCAGCACTAACTCCTTCTTTTATACCCACAAAAATAAATATTTTTTTATCATATAAATCAACAATTAATTATTCAAAAATAATATTACAGAAGTACAATATTGACAACTAGGTCGTTCCCAAGAAAGAGGGGGCCTTCCGATAAGGATTTCTTCTTACTGGCGCGCAATTAAATATCCCTCCTAGACATAACTTTCTTAAATATTGCCAATAATGCTATCTAATAATATTATTCAAATAATATGAATTATTGATCTTATAATGGAAAATATTGTGCAGTAGCAATTATTGAATTAACAATAATATAAAAATACTATGCAATACCGTGTGCTACTGTGCAACAACGCGTATTACATAATTTTAACCACCGGATATTCCAACAGTGTTAACTATAACTGTTACGCCGTTATTTATAAAAAAAAATTCATTCGTGTCGTTTTCTTCATCTGACAGTTTTTCATTATGAGGCCCACAAATGGCTGCGCCGTCGTACGAATATTCCCTGACAACAAGAATATTCCACGACCAAACGAATATTCTCCGTCAACAATGAATATTTTATAATCACTTGCTTATTTTAAATATTTGCACATATTACCCATAACATTCCACATTATCAAATTAACCCCTGACTATTTTAAAATAATATAAAGAGGAAATTCAATTTTTTATTCATAAAAGTTAGGGTTTTACACCCACCTCAGTTTTGTGCGGGGTCGAAACTACATTGAAGCAATTTGTTCATCAATATGTTGAGGTAGAGTATGTCACATCAGTAAATTGTACAATAGATATAGAATTAGTTGTGTCTCTAGCATTACTTTAAAAATATAGTGGTGTTTGAAGAAAAAAAAAGGAGAAAAATTGAATCCGAATGTATTTAAATATTACTATTTTTACCTCTCATTAGGGGTCAAAATACAAATTGATGAAATTCAAATATACTCAGGTCCAATTTTCCTGTTCACAGAGTTTTTGGGGGAAAAATAGTGATTTGGAAATAGGGCAATACAAGTAATTTTCTACTCCGTCCCACAAAAGATGACTGCAATATAAAAAAAAGTATCTCATAAAAGATGTCGAAAGTACACATTTCAAATGTAAAATATTATATAAAGTCTACTTTACCCTCCTCAAACATACTTAGTAGAGTCCACTACTTCAAAAAAAAAAAAGAATCTTTAGTGTACTTACGTGTGGTGTATTATGGATGAAATAAAAATTATTTATGTTCTCTTCTCTATTTTATTTTTATTGATTTATATAAAAAAATGTACTTAAAAGACATTTTTTATGAGAGAGAAAGTATTTGTTGATACATAAGATGTAACATTAATATAATAAATGCAACAAAAAACTATAAATTTACGTATGTTCAAGAGTGTGATGATTTTATGGAATCTAAAATTGCATGTTGTGAGTTCTTATTTTTTGTATTATAAATTTGAATAGCCGTTCTTAAAATTTTGGTGGCCCGAGGCAAAAAAAAAACGAAGCAAGCCCTTTACGAAACATTATCTTCACAAATTATAACAGTCCAGTCCCACATCGAAAGAGATGGAAAAAACTTATCTGTATATAAGGAATTAAGTTACTAACAATGGTACCTTCAGTTATGACCTTTTGGATGAGCTTTTGGTGATCTAAGATGACCCAAGAAAAAATTTTAGTGGGAAAATTTGTAACACCCTTGTCTACCTTCAGTTATGACCTTTTGAGTGTGGTGAGAAGATAATATTGGACCCTTAGTTTAAGATCTTGTTTGGATGAATTTGATTCAATTTGATCCGGGTTGTTATACAAATAAAAAAATGTCTTTTCGGAGCTTAAAACATAATAGTTCAACTACAACAAAATATACTAGAATTTCGATTTACAACAAAATATAAGAGAAGTTCGACTACAACAAAATATATGAGAATAAATTCATTGAATAATACTTCTTCTAGTGTTTATAGAGGCAAAATACTATATTTATATATTTATATTTTTAATTTCACATATATATATACAAACTTTTGGGACCCCTGATCGGGAGCCAGAACGATCGACCCTCCCGTCCGTGCTCAGAAACAGTCATGCGTTTGATACATGTCATCTGAAATTACTATCAAGATTCATATTATTAGGTATTAATAAAATTAAGATTATAATAATTGGTTATATTTTGTCATTTTTAATTTTAAAAAATTTTATGTGATTACTAATAATGTGGTTGGTTTGAATTGGTTATACTTTTTAGATAGTTTATGATATTCATCATTATATTGATTAAAATTAAAAGAATTTATGTTAATTTTGGGTTTATAAATTTCTTCAATTAATTTTAAAAAAATCAACAATGATCGAATAATATAGGACATAAGGAGTACTTTCTACACCATAAGTCAAGGATGTCAAAGCCTATACCTCTCACTAATGGGCCAAGAGTTATAAAAAAAATAAGGAACAACTATTTCATTAACTTGGCAGCTTACAATAAAAGAACCTATATATATGTAATACTATCCAACAAGCAAACAAAACAAAAGAAAGTATAATTTCTATATGTTATTTGTTGTTATATGTTGTTCGTCGCTAAAAGTTAAGAATACGGTTGTATATATAGCAACGGACCGAACCGTCACCCTGCCCGTCGCTATATATATATATATACGGTCCGGATCTTAAGCTTACCCTTTATCCCACATACCTTGCTTACCCACCTTTAGCGACAGACCGGGTGACGGGACGACGGTTTGGTCCGTCGCTATATATACAACCGTCGTCTTAGTTTTTAGCGACGGACAACATATAGTGACGAACAACATATAGACGACGGTTGTATATATAGTGACGGACCAAACCGTCACCCAGTCCGTCGCTAAAAGGGGATAAGCAATGTATGTTGAATAAATGGTAAACTTAAGATCCAGACCGTATATATATATATGTATGTTACCTTGCTACAATTGTTCTCATGTCTACAACTCAACTAATGAAAAGATTCACTGAATAAAATATGATTTTAGATTTTATCCTGTACGCTTATTCTTAGTACATAGAAAGCATGTATTAAGCAAATAATAACTATTGAATAAGAAGCAATTTATGTTATGGTTATAGATATGTAGTGTGAAAGTTTTCAACCGATTTTAATTGCGGCCTATGTAGATAGGCAAGAACTAAGAATGACCCCACCTTAATTTATTCGATCTTATCACATAGACTTTCACATTGATTGCAATTTAACTTCGTCACATATTTGCCGACATATATATCATTTTCCTTATGTTATTATAAATTAGTCTTGGTGAGGATCTCTAGAAATGTTAAATAAACAATAACAAAATATTATCTTTATTTCTAATTCAGACAGTGGATTGTGAAGGTGCTTGGCCATATTTAATTGATGAATTTGTTGAATACTTAATTGAGAATGGTGTAGTACATAAGGGCCAGTAGAACGTTTGGAGCTAGAAATGTTGCTGGGATTTCTGAGATGGGATTGTGTGCTAAGGAGTCTTCATTTACTTAATTTCTTTACCCATGGCCAAGCCTTATTTGTCTTTTATGAAATGAAAAAAGTACATGTATAAAAAGCTTTATTGAACAGATTAGTTTGTGGATTCCAAATCTTACCTCTCTTTATTAGCATTTGGACTGCAATGCATTGTTGTTTTTAGGTTGCTGATGAGACCGTATGATTTCTTTATTTTTTTATTAAATAAATCAGAGCACCTAGTAGTCTTATAAAGCGTCCACAATTTAGTTATTTCTTTTTTCATTTAATAAATTGCATTGCAAATCTACAAAGATGGGATTTAATCGACCAACTAATCTCCAAGCGCAACATAATTATTTGTGTAGCACATTCTTGGCATAGTAATTTATTCGTTTCTTCTACTTAAGTCACTAGTACTTCATTTTGTAGGAGGGCTAGGATATCCAGGATTTTGCGGAGGGGATACGGGTTGAGGGGGAATTTTTGGGGGAGATTCAGTTGGAGGGCTAGGATATCCAGGATTTTGGGGAGGGTTTGGAGTTTCTGGAGGGGATACTGGCGGGGTGGAATATTCTGGGGGCGATTCAGTTGGAGGGCTAGGATATCCAGGATTTTGGGGAGGATTTGGAGTTTCCGGAGGGGATACGGGCGGGGTGGGATATTCTGGGGGTGATTCAGTTGGAGGGCTAGGATATCCGGGATTTTGGGGAGGATTGGAAGTTTCAGGAGGGGATACGGGCGGGGTGGGATATTCTGGGGGTGATTCAGTTGGAGGGCTAGGATATGCAGGATTTTGGGGAGGATTGGAAGTTTCAGGAGGGGATACGGGCGGGGTGGGATAATCTGGGGGTGATACAGTTGGAGGGCTAGGATATCCAGGATTTTGGGGAGGGTTTGGAGTTTCTGGAGGGGATACGGGCGGAGTGGGAATTTTTGGGGGTGATTCAGTTGGGGGGATAGAATATCCAGGATTTTGGGGAGGATTGGAAGTTTCAGGAGGGGATACGGGTGGAGTGGGAATTTCTGGGGGTGGTTCAGTTGGAGGGCTAGCATATCCAGGATTTTGGGGAGGGTTTGGAGTTTCTGGAGGGGATACGGGCGGAGTTGGAATTTCTGGGGGTGATTCAGTTGGGGGACTAGGATATCCAGGATTTTGGGGAGGGTTTGGAGTTTCTGGAGGGGATATGGGCGGAGTGGGAATTTCTGGGGGTGATTCAGTTGGGGGGCTAGAATATCCAGGATTTTGGGGAGGATTGGGAGTTTCCGGAGGGGATACGGGTGGAGTGGGAATTTCTGGTGGTGATTCAGTTGGAGGGCTAGGATATCCAGGATTTTGGGGAGGGTTTGGAGTTTCTGGAGGCGATACGGGTGGGGTGGGAATTTCTGGGGGAGATTTGGTTGGAGGGCTAGGATATCCAGGATTTTGGGGAGGGTTTGGAGTTTCTGGAGGGGATACGGGTGGGGTGGGAATTTCTGGGGGTGATTCAGGTGGGGGGCTAGAATATCCAGGATTTTGGGGAGGACTGGAAGTTTCTGGAGGGGATACGGGTGGGGTGGGAATTTCTGGGGGTGATTCAGTTGGTGGGCTAGGATATCCAGGATTTTGGGGAGGGTTTGGAGTTTCTGGAGGGGATACGGGCGGGGTGGGAATTTCTGGGGGTGATTCAGTTGGGGGGCTAGAATATCCAGGATTTTGGGGAGGATTTGGAGTTTCAGGAGGGGATACGGGTGGAGTGGGAATTTTCGGGGGTGGTTCAGTTGGAGGGCTAGGATATCCAGGATTTTGGGGAGGGTTTGGAGTTTCTGGAGGGGATACGGGCGGAGTGGAAATTTCTGGGGGTGATTCAATTGGGGGACTAGAATATCCAGGATTTTGGGGAGGATTGGGAGTTTCCGGAGGGGATACGGGGTGGAGTGGGAATTTCTGGGGGTGATTCAGTTGGAGGGCTAGGATATCTAGGATTTTGGGGAGAGTTTGGAGTTTCCGGAGGGGATACGGGCGGGGTGGGGATTTCTGGGGGTGATTCAGTTGGGGGGTTAGAATATCCTGGATTTGGGGAGGATTCGAAGTTTCAGGAGGGGATACGGGTGGAGTGGGAATTTCTGGGGGTGGTTCAGTTGGAGGGCTAGGATATCCAGGATTTTGTGGAGGGTTGGGAGTTTCCGGAGGAGATACTGGCGGAGTGGGAATTTCTGGAGGTGATTCAGTTGGAGGACTAGAATATCCAGGATTTTGTGGAGGGTTGGGATTTTCTGGAGGGGTTACAGGTGGAGTTGGAATTTCTGGGGGAGATATAGACGGAGGGTTAGAATATCCAGGATTTTGCGGAGGGTTTGAAGTTTCTGGAGGGGATACTGGTGGAGTGGGAATTTCTGGCGGAGACTCGGACGGAGGGCTAAGATATCCAGTATTTTGTGGAGTTGAGCTACCACCTCCACATTTGGTGTTACAAATGCACTTTCGATGTCGACCCCCGACACATTTGCCAGTCAGAAAACCTTCTTCCAAGCAGAAATCACGACAATGTTTGTCATGGAAACATAAACCTTTGTGCAACGAGCTTGGTGTCCGGCAAATCCCAGTTGCTTCGGTTTGCTTCATTGGCTCTTTCGTATTTACATGCACATCACCACAAAGATACATAAATTAGTTTTTAATCAATTGACCAAACTCATCTTCCATATTTTACTCCTTTAATTCCCACACAAAAATTCCTTTTTTGTAAAAAATAAATAAATACATTTATATCATAAAACAAGAATTTTTTATTTATAATAATATAAAATGACGTATATTCTCAAATTTAACAACATAATTTACTCAAATGTCATCACTACTGAGATAAACACTCATTATATCTAGAAGGAAAATAATATTTCACATGATTTTTTGATATTTCTGTATGAAAATCGTCGCTATAGATCCTATAGCAACGGTTTTTACCGTCGCTATACATTATAGCGACACTTTTCAAGTGAAAATATCAAAAAATAATATGAAAATATCAATTTTCTATCTAAAAATAAACATCCAACAATTTTTTTTAGGGAACAAAAAAGATTAGTTGATTTTGTAAATGACTCTTTTTGTGGGACAGAGCGAGGTAGTAAATTCATGCACATAACCAAATGAAATTGTAAAAGTAGGTTGGACTGAGAAGGGGAGAGAGATTGCATACCTAAAGGCAAGAGAAGGAGCAACAACATGAATTGAAATATCCTTCTCTCCTCCATTTTCTTCTTCTGCAACTACTTTTTTTATTTATTTATTTAATCTGCTGAATTATGAATTTATGACTCTGCTGATCCTGCTTTTATAGGCGAGTATAGCTTGCTTAGAGATTTAAGGCTTTGCATGGGATTTAATTAGGCCAACTGTAAGAGGCTAAGCAATTTTGGGCTTTTCTTCTGATTGTCAAACAAACAGTAGTAGCAGATATAGTCAATGGGGACTTTCATTTACTATATTTACAAGTTTCTCTGTTAGTCAAAGAATAGTAATGGCAAATCTTACTAGACTTTTAGTACTATCTCTAATCCACCTCATAATTTAACATATTTCGTCATTTATAGGTGGGAAAAACAAACACATTATATTCTTTTTCAAAATATAAGATCATTATTGACTTTTTGAAGTTAATTAAAATATTTTCACACTCAAAATTGACACAAATTACTTTGATTTTAATCAATACAATGATAAATATTGAAAACTGTTTCTCATTTGCAAGACTTATTGTTTTGTGAGTAGGTCTGACAATTTTCTCCGACCCCGCCGGACCCACCTGATTCTAACCTTAATGGGACCCGAGTTTATAAACTTTATAGTGTTAGAGTCGGGTATGAGATATATTTTACCCTCGATCGACCTGATTATATATATATAGGAAAAAATTCTCCAACGAACTAAAAAAAAGAACCAAAGACGAACCGGTTATAATAACGGTTTTTTGAGATGTAGCGACGGTTCGAACCGTCGCCTTAAATATAGTCGGCTATAACAACAAAAAAATCGTCACTATAGTCGATTCGTTTTTGGTTCACTTTTTTTAGTTCGTTGAAAAATCAGACACTATATTTAGATATATAATATTTTTAAAATTAGTCGTTTTTATATTGACAGGGCGAGTATGGGGGAGGGTCACCAGAATCAAATTCGCCCCGTTGTCAAGTCTATTCATAAACTTTAATAAATTATCTAAATTTTAAATTTAAAACTATCTTTGATTGATTTTCAAAAGTTAGATATTAATTTTACAATTTAGAACAGAAGAAGAATTTTATATATAACCACTGCATGCACAATGACAAGTTCTACTCAGTAGTTTTCACCCAAAAGAAATATTGGATGAGTATATATATATATATGTATGTATGTTTTCATCCAATATTTCTTTTGATATATATATACGGTCCGGATCTTAAACTCACCTTTTATTCAACATACCTTGCTCATCCTCCTTTAGCGGTGGATCGGACGACGGTTCGGTCGTCGCTATATATACAACCATTGTCTTAGCTTTTAGTAATGGACAACATATAGACGATGATTGTATATATAGCGACGGACCGAACCGTCGTCCGTTCCGTCGCTAAAGGGTGGGTGAACAAGGTATGTTGAATAAAAGATGAGTTTAAGATCCTGACCGTATATATATTATTAAATTATAATTTGAGGAAACTCAACCGTGCAAAAATAATTGTGAAAAGTAACTTTACAAATGCGTAATGTGTACATATTAGTTACTACATCCGGTTTAAAATTAAAAATACAATTCAGAAATCAAACGAAGGCATATTAAATTTCAAAATTAGTATGACTTGTGAAAGATTAAGATGAAATAAATTTTATAATTAATAGTTTTTGTTATATACTATACAATTATAATAATTGTATCAACTAAAATTAAATGAATTCACATTAATTTGAAATTTAATATGTCATCGTTTAATTTCAAAAGTCAAATTATATCTTTAATTTTGAAACGAATTGAGTATATTTTTTATGTCTGACATGATTATATATGCACAAGGTATATATAATCACTCGATAATTTTTTGATAAAAGATTGCTAATTGTTTTTAATGGACTTCTAAACTCTCAATCCCAATCCCATCAAATTATTCCTTAAAATTTAAAAAACTGATAAATTCACAACAGAAAATAATATTTTCACATGAAAATTGTCGCTATAGATCCTATAGCGACGGTTTTCACCGTCGCTATACATCTATAATAACACTTTTAATGTGAAAATATCAAAAAGTATTTTGAAAATATCAATTTTCAAAATTTATTACTCTCTCCCTCAAAAAGATGACTTTAAATACAAATTTATTTGTTTATGTATAAAGGTATATAAATCAAATATAAAAAATGTATAAACACTAGTTTACTATTAAAAGTATACTTAAATGGAGTCCACAAAATTTAGAAAAAACAAAAATTCATTAATATAATTAAATGGGGTCCACTATGAGTAGAAGCGATACTAACTTTATTAGCATTTATTATCTACTTTATTTTTCTTAATTTGTATGAAATATGTATTGCGTACATCATAATTTTAGTGGTGGATATTTATTCTCAAAATTTAATGCGTTACAATTTTAGTTGTAGATATTGTCTCAAAATTTAATATATTATAATTCTAGTTGTGGATATTAAATTTGGCTCTGTCCCCTTTACACGTGTCTTCAATTTTTAAGATTATATATATCTTTTTAATTTCTCAAACATTACCAATTAATAAAATCAGCACCTATTTTTAATTACATAATAACACCGACAACGAAAATAAATAAATAAATATTTTTTGTCATTCAATTAATGTGTGTATTTTAATAACATTTGTATGGTTATAAAACGTTTTTTTGAAAAAAAAAATGAAAAAGAATACAAATATTTAATTATTTCAATCTTTAACAAAATTCATTCATATTTAACGTAGGAGCTCATCATGTCCATAAGAAGTGATGCTTTTTATTGGAGTGGTTAATATGAAGTTAATTTTGGTCAATTGATCAATACAGTGCACGTAAGCGGGAGATGATCTGTCTTTCTGCGTGTCAGCAATGTATTGGTCAATTGACCAACTTACCATGAAATTAACTTCATAATAACCGGATTTGTTTTATAGAGTTTGTGGACCCACCATCAAAAAAATTCTAAGAATACCTTCAAAAAAATAAATAAGATGCAGTATATCCTTAAGTTATATTTGTTTGCAAGGATTATACTTGAGATAAGACTATCAATTTTAAATGTCTTTTTTATTTTTAAATTTGTGCTCGAGACTATTAGTACTGGGATTATAAAATAATTTAAGATGATGAATTATTTAATACCATGGAGGACCTGATATTATAATCCTTACTGATGTGATAAAAATATGTAACTGCAAGTGCACAGTGTCAAGTTGAAGAACTGGCAAGTACAGGTCGAACCCACAGAGACTAGATTAATTTTAATATATCCTTAATATCTATTTTAGGCGAATTAGAAATAAATATTGAGAGTTGATTAATTAGAATATGAAAATTAATAATGAGAAAACAATCTAGGAATTCGAATCCATTAAATAATAAACATAACATATAATTCAATATATTCTATTTTTATAACTTAATTATGATTTTGATCTCCCTTCCCTTTAATTTAGTAATTTTATAATTAACGTGGGCAAGCATAGACTATGAAAATTTAAGGATTAACTATAACCCATCAAAACTTCTTTGAGCAAGCATGGATTATGAAAAACTCATATCTCAACAATAATCTATCAAAACCTCTTAATTAATTTAAAATCACATATGAACTATAAAACGAAGGTATTTCAATAACGAAATATGAAGGCGAAATCAATTAAACATAAAGGCATAAATAATAGAAGAGATAAAAAATATTATCATGAATAATTATTTAATTTCATCTTCATCCTAGATTAAAGAAATTAACTAGACATAAAAAATATAAATTAACTAATTAAAATAAAGAAGAGAAGAAGATTAAAAATAAATAAGAAAACTCCCTTTATTGACGATTCTCTAACAAGCGTACAATGAAATAATTTAATCTACTCCTACTCCTAACCTAGAGTAATACAATACCCAAATCCTCCCTCTCTCTAAAACAAGAGACCTATTTATAGGGAAAATAACTTTGTGTCCTAATTTAGATACATTGAACTTGGACACTTTTGTTTGCATGTAGGTTTTAACTTCCTAGTGGCAATCAACTTCTCAAAGAGATCTTCTAGATAGACTTTTCTTTCTCTTGTTGGATTTGACTTGCACACCAAGATTGTTCCACCTCTTTCCTTCTCCTTGTAGGATTCTTCTTGGATATTTCTTACATGAATAAGAGCATTAAATATCACTTGATCACCAAGATTTTGACTTTATTGCAATAAATATTAAACCCTACAAAATAAAATAAAACATATTAATTTAATAAACTAATATAATTAAAAGGACAAAATTAAGGATAATAAAATGTATGAATTATGTGTCTATCAAATACCCCCATACCTAGCTTTTGCTCGTCCTCGAGTAAAATAAAAATAAAATAAAATAAAAATTATACTACCCCATTTTCGTAGGAGACACGATTGCACTTAGCATGTGCAACAAGCCTTTAAACCCCAAGGTTACCCCAAGTGGACGAGTTGTGTCTCGTGAGGGTTTGCAGTGAATATACCCACAAAATTTAAAAATATTTTTGAGTTCAACAAATCATGAAATTGAATTAAAACTTCTAAATATCCATGGGCATACATAAGCAAAATTAAATTCAAAATCACACTTTCACCTTATCAAAAATATTCAATCTTCATTCTAGACACCATCCTTCATAATATTAATTTTATGTGATGCATGCATGTATGTATGATGTAACTCTTAGTAGGGATTTTACCATGAAAATCAAGCAAACTCATTTTTCTTCTTTTTTCTCTTTTTTTTTAAATTTTTTTTTCTTTTCTTTTTTCTTGACTTTTTTTCTTGACTTGTGCAATGTCTCATATTCTTAGGCTTTTCAGAGTTACTCATGTAGCGAGCGTTGGACCAATGACTCCCAAACCAGTTGATTTTAGGGCACTAGGTGTAGAGACACCCCTAAGGGCTTACTAACTCGAGTAACAAAGGCCACAAAATTAGACTAGTCAAACTGCTTTTATCCATCACACTTTTCAGCGTGAATATCGATGCTTCATGAGGCTTAGATACCCAGTTATTTCGTTCAATGGACATTGAAGCAGTTATTTTTTTCTTTTTTCTTTTTCTTTCTTTTCTTTTTTTTTTTTTGTTTTCCTTTCATTTTTTTTTTCTTTTTTTTCCTTTCATTTTTTTTTTGAAATTACTCGAATCATAGTTTATACCCACAACTAAGAGTTAGTGCAATCGTGAAGTGCAAAAATGCTTTTGAAATTAATTTTAGTCCAGATGGTATTTCAAACTAAGATTTCGTACTTCATCAAAGATTTAAGAGTTCTAAATCTTTCAATTTTACTCATGACTTTTAACTCCACGAACACTTATTAGAATAAATTCAATCCATAAAAAGTCAAATAAAATTTTCATTTTTTTTTTGTTTAACAATATTTTCCTATATTTTTAACAATATTTTCCTAAAAAAAAATATATATCTATTACAATAATACAAACAAACTCCCCCCCATACCTAAATCATGCATTGTCCTCAATGTATGTAAATTAAGAAAAGAGAACAAAGATATGAAAAAATTGTACCTTGTATGCGGGGCATTTGTTCTGCAAGAAAATGTGGTGAGAAAGAAAACAAATGTACATACCTACGAATTTTATAAATCTTAAATATTATATGACTATACATGAATGATACAAATGGGTAAGTGAGTGTGAATTTGTCATGATTTTCAGGAGGTCTAGGAAATTGAAAATAGTCAGAATTTTTATCAGAATTATGCTTAAAATTTACCTCAAGAAAATTTTCACTAACATGTTCAAATGATGGAAGAATTGGTTCACATACATGTTCTAGTTTAGTTGACTTATTTGTAGTGGATCTCAACAGCTCATTGACCTTATCTAAATATTCGGATTCATTCCAATTTTGGTCAAGATGATTTAAGAAAAAATTAATTGGATCTTTTTCAATCAAGAGTCTATTTTTAAATATTTCTTGGGTCATGAACAACTCTTGGATCATGTTTATTTTAATGGGTTGGTCTAAAATATCACTAGGTGGTTTTTTAGGAATAAGTCTTTCAGGGTATGGAGCTTTAGGCTTATAGACTTTTTTATCCGACTCATTAAATGTGACATGATCAATTTTAAGTACAGACTCATAATTTTTAGACTCCTCAAATTCGCTTGACTCAAACTGTGTAGAATTGAATACAAAATTTTTATTTTTCTCATCATTTTCACAACCATCAAAATTTTCAAAATTAACCTCAGAGTTACTAGAAAATTCACCCACCTCTTGTTCATTTATTATGGTGGCTAATCGACTCATTTGAATTTCTAGACGAGATATAGCTTGATCCACGCTAAATTGATTTTCTATTAAAACTTCCATAGTTTTCTCTAAGGCATTAAGTCTTTCCTCTTCTTTATTTGATAGTTCTTGTGTATATTGAGGTTTTGGATCCGAATATGGGTATGGATATGGATATGAACTTAGATAAGGATTTTTATAAGTTGGAAAAAAATTATTTACTTGGTGTGCATTAAAATTTTCATAGGGTTCCTGATTCCAAGCAAAATTATTATTCCAACTATAATAAGAATCCATTTTTTCACAAATCACAAAACAAATAAATAACTAACCACGAAAGACAAAAAAAAAAAAAAAAAAAAAAAAAAAAATAAGAATCCTAATTCTAGGGTTAAATAAAATAAAATAAAAAAAAAAAACCTAAATAGGATGTGCTCTACGTGAGTGAATGCATGAATGCGACAATTAATTTTCTAACTAACAAAAAAAAAAAACTAAGCTACTTATTTTTTTAATTTTTTTTTTGAGTTAAGATACAAAATACCAGGAAAAGCGTAGCAATAATCTTGTCTTTCCGCATTGTTGATCCGCTTCGATAATCCTAAAAACAATAAAAAAAAATTAGAAAAATAAACTAACTCGAATAAATAAAAATTAAGGAATATAAAATTAAGTCTAGTCCCCGGCAACGGCGCCAAAAACTTGATGTGATAAAAATATGTAACTGCAAGTGCACAGTGTCAAGTTGAAGAACTGGCAAGTACAGGTCGAACCCACAGAGACTAGATTAATTTTAATATATCCTTAATATCTATTTTAGGCGAATTAGAAATAAATATTGAGAGTTGATTAATTAGAATATGAAAATTAATAATGAGAAAACAATCTAGGAATTCGAATCCATTAAATAATAAACATAACATATAATTCAATATATTCTATTTTTATAACTTAATTATGATTTTGATCTCCCTTCCCTTTAATTTAGTAATTTTATAATTAACGTGGGCAAGCATAGACTATGAAAATTTAAGGATTAACTATAACCCATCAAAACTTCTTTGAGCAAGCATGGATTATGAAAAACTCATATCTCAACAATAATCTATCAAAACCTCTTAATTAATTTAAAATCACATATGAACTATAAAACGAAGGTATTTCAATAACGAAATATGAAGGCGAAATCAATTAAACATAAAGGCATAAATAATAGAAGAGATAAAAAATATTATCATGAATAATTATTTAATTTCATCTTCATCCTAGATTAAAGAAATTAACTAGACATAAAAAATATAAATTAACTAATTAAAATAAAGAAGAGAAGAAGATTAAAAATAAATAAGAAAACTCTCTTTATTGACGATTCTCTAACAAGCGTACAATGAAATAATTTAATCTACTCCTACTCCTAACCTAGAGTAATACAATACCCAAATCCTCCCTCTCTCTAAAACAAGAGACCTATTTATAGGGAAAATAACTTTGTGTCCTAATTTAGATACATTGAACTTGGACACTTTTGTTTGCATGTAGGTTTTAACTTCCTAGTGGCAATCAACTTCTCAAAGAGATCTTCTAGATAGACTTTTCTTTTTCTTGTTGGATTTGACTTGCACACCAAGATTGTTCCACCTCTTTCCTTCTCCTTGTAGGATTCTTCTTGGATATTTCTTACATGAATAAGAGCATTAAATATCACTTGATCACCAAGATTTTGACTTTATTGCAATAAATATTAAACCCTACAAAATAAAATAAAACATATTAATTTAATAAACTAATATAATTAAAAGGACAAAATTAAGGATAATAAAATGTATGAATTATGTGTCTATCACTTACCATTTGGAACTAAATTTTTTTAGACAAAACTAACCTCACTCTTTTTCTAAAATTACCATAATATCATATTAAATTAATAATTTAATGGGATATCATCGGCCAATACATCGTCCCATATCTTATCTAGCATCTTTCTGGAAGTCGTTAGCATGAAGTTAACGTTGGTTAATTGACCAATATAGTGTCAACACGCAGGCTGAGATGTAATCTCTCTCCTTACGTGTCAGCATTGTATTGATTAATTTACCAACTTACCATCAAATTAACTTCACAGTAAACCGATCCCATCTTTCTAATTTATTTATTTTCTCTCTCTTAAATTAGTTTTATCACTCCCTCCCAGCTACTCCCTCGCTACTGGATGTGCTTGTTAAGCTTGAAATAAATAGGAGGTTGGCGTGCTAAAATTAATCTCCACTATGGAAAAACTTTCAGCTGGTGGGGAAATATTACTTTTGTCGCTATCTCCAGGCCAACTAGATATTTGTCATTTCATCCGTTTCATCAAAAAGAGTTTTATTTATCAAAAATTTTAATTATTTTCTTCTTCTCAAATAAATAATGACTAAAGTTATAAATTTTTTCGCCTCCCAAAAAAATAAAATAAAGTGCTAATTAATAATTAAGTCATTTAATGGGTCTACTAATATAAAAATTTTGAGACACCATTTAATTTAAGTTCTAAAATGACCATAATTTTTCAAGTCATTTTGACACACCATTTAATTTATGGTCTAAATTTTATCTCAAAATAATACTTAGATTTAGTAGCTGTCAAAAATATTTGTTTTTTTTTTCCAGTTAATGATCGACCATATTTTATACTTTAGAGTTTGAATGAAGATGGATAGTTCTGGAATTTAAATTTTGTAGGCTAAGTAAAACAGTTAATCCTAATCTTTCTCCTAATTTTATTTTTGGTGATTTCTAATGAAATTTTAATATTTCACATATCATGTTTTTTGTATTATTTATTTGTTAATTTATGATAATTTGATTCTAAAATATTTCACATCATATATACGCATGAGTAGATAACTAGTATTACGTGTGTACTACATAAATTATTTCGACAAAATTATAACTTTATTTAAAGTTAAATTATATAATTAATATCACTGAGCATTTGATTGAATAATATTTAAAAGTTTCTAATTAATTGTTTATCATTTTTTGATGTATAAACAAATTTAAATTATAGCTTAAAATATGTTATTATCTGTAAGGGTATAATAGTCCAAACGATATTTTTTTATTTAATCCTTTAATTAATTCTATAAAAAACAAACATAACATGAGATTATTTTAAGTTATCTCATGAACAATCCCATAAAAAACAAACATGTGACATGACTAATTAATGCTAAGATTAATAGTATTGAGATTATAACCCCAAATTATAATCATTGCAAACAAACATAGCCCAAAGTTATGTTTGTTTGCAATGATTATAATCTATGGAATTATAATCCCAATACTATTTGTAAGACCCCAAATTTTATAAATAAGATTTAATTTTCTTTATATATTATTTTGAAATAGTAAGGTATTGATTTAATAAATGTGATAAGTTATGGGTGAAATGTGCAAAGTTTACAAAATAAGCAAGTGGTTATAAAATATTTGTTGTGTCGGGGAATATTCGTTTGGTCGAGGAATATTCTTTTTGTCGGAGAATATTCGTACGACGGCGCAGTCATTGGTGGACCCCACAACGGAATGAATGTCGGATATAGAAAGCGACAGAAATAACCTTTTTATATTATAATGGCAAAACTGTTACCGTTAGTACTGTTGAAATACCCGGTGGTTAAAATACAGTAATACGCAGTGTTGCACGGTAGCACACGGTATTGCACAGTATTTCGAGTTATTGATTCTTACGTAGGAAGGAACTTACTCAATTATTGTTACAGTAATTACTGTTCAATATTTTATATTATTGATTCAATAATTGCATAATATTTTATTGATTCAATAATTGTCATTGCACATTATTTTAAATTGTCAAATTAATAATTCATATTATTTGAATAATATTATTAGATAGCATTATTGGCAATGTCTAAGGAAGTTCTGTCTAGGAAAGGGATTGATTAATTGCGCGCCAGTAAGAAAAAATCCTTATCGGAAGGCCCCCTCTTTCCTGGGAACGACCTGGTTGTCAATATTGTAGTTCTGTAATATTATTTGTGAATAATTAATTTTTGATATATATGATAAAGAAATATTTATTCAATGTGGATTTAGACGGAGGAATTTTTTTAACATGTGACATTTGTTGAAAGTTGATATTTTATTTTGTCCGATAAAATAATTCATTCAAATATATTATTATAATATTACATTATAGTATTATGATGTGATTATATAATAGTATGATTTTTATAATTTGAAAGGTAACATTATTATAGTAAATTCATGGTATAAAAGCTAAACAAGGTGGAAGAGTGCAAATTGAATTTGAACTCTTATGATGCAAACAATGATGTCATCGGAGCGATGATGCAAGCAATGATGTCATCGGAGCGATGAGGTAAGCAAGGATGTCATCGGAGCGATGATGCAAACGATGATGTCATAAATTATGGTAAAAAGACTATTTTACCCTTACTATGCCGAGCCTATAAATAGAAGCTCTTTTCTTCATTATTTCTTACCAATTCACTAAAGCTATAGAGAGAGAAAGTATAGAGAGAATAAGAGAGAAAGAAGAAGAGTATTCTGTTATTACGCTAGTACAATCTACAAATTTTAAGGTAAGGGGTATTATTTTTTTCGTATTCATGAAGAGAGTTATTTTTTTTCAATACTCGTAAGGGTTGTTATTCCATTCCTTATTATTCTGTTGGGATAATCTGTTTGAGCGAACTGTGACGCCCCCAAAATAGGTTCAATACTCCACCCATTTTGAGTCGCCAAATACACTCAATAAAATTCAAATACAATCTTTCATATCACACGGTCGTGCAAAATTCAACCACACAACTGTGAGTGTCAATACAGACAGGTAGAAAATATTAATATTCAAACTAAGTCCTCATTACATTTATTATCACACTATTTTAAATAAAACAAATGGTGAGGACTTCTACAGCTCTGACTCGGACCATCACTCCATTCCCCGACTAGTACCCGCGACATTCTCATTTCCTGAAGAGAACATTGGAAGAAAAGGGTGAGCTCAACTAGCTCAGTAAAGAATATTAGGACTAAGATAATGAAAAATAAATTATCGTTAGCCTTCAATAAATCGGATAAAATATTATGGACAACAAGTTTTAGATCAATATTCGCAGCGGAAATAATAATTCATTAGAAGAGTTAAGTAGAGAATAATGTCTACTATCTTTTTTGATTTAAAAGTCCATCATCAATATTTTATCCCTGTAACATTACACATCTCGAATCAAATATTCATCTTTGCACTATGGGCTAAAGATATTCATTTGTATCATCAGTTGGTCATGTTCACCTCAACACCTGTCCATCTTTGCACTATGGGCTAAAGATATTCATCAGGTAATCATTTACCTTTGCACTACAGGCCAAAGATATTCAATTATATCACCATTTAGGACAGAAGATGATGAAATACAATATAAAGAACGAATCCAGTGAGATAAAGGACAAGGATTCGGGATTCGTAATTTAGTTTATCCAAGTTCAATAATACTCCGTAATAATCAATTGTGGAGCAAAATTCAAGAATGAAGTTCAAAACTTGGATATAATCAAAAATGATTTGGAAGAAGAAGAGAATTTTTTTTTTTACCGTGAATAGTACCCCGTGAATAGTAACTCGTGAATAGTAACTCATGAATAGTAACTCATGAATAATAACTCGACATGAAAAGATAAAAAATTTCACAAGAAAGTTCAGACCAATATTCTAGTGAAATAATATTAGATGAAGCGCAAAACTCAAGTAATATCTGATCATTTCAGGAATTATAGAAGCAATACTTACCGTAGTAAATTTAGAGTTAAGAATCTGAAATGAAACAATATACGAAATTTCAATTGGATTTTCACCTGTCTGGCGGTAGTCCGCTCAGGCAGATTATTTTCATAATTTAATAACAACTGGATACGAAGATTCACCCGTCTAGCGGTAGTCCGCTAAAACAGATTATCCCAACAGAATAATAAGGAATGGAATAACAACCCTTACGAGTATTGAAAAAAAATAACTCTCTTCATGAATACGAAAGAAATAATACCCCTTACCTTAAAATTTGGAGACTGCACTAGCGTAATATCAGAATACTCCTCTTCTTTCTCTTTTACTCTCTCTATACTTTCTCTCTCTATAGCTTTAATGAATTGGTAAGAAATAATGAAAAAATGAGCTTTTATTTATAGGCTCGACAGAGTAAGGGTAAAATAGTCTTTTCGCCATAATTTATGACATCATCGTTTGCATCATCGCTCCGATGACATCCTTGCTTACCTCATCGCTCCGATGACATCATTGCTTGCATCATCGCTCCGATGACATCATTGTTTGCATCATAAGAGTTTAAATTTAATTTGCACTCTTCCACCTCGTTTAGCTTTTATACCATGAATTTACTATAATAATGATACCATTCAAAGTATAAAAATCATACTATTATATAATCACATCATACTACTATAATGTAATATTATAATAATATATTTGAATGAATTATTTTATCAGACAAAATAAAATACCAACTTTTAACAAATATCACATGTTAAAAATTCCTCCGTCTAAATCCACATTGAATAAATATTTTCTTATCATATATATCAAAAATTAATTATTCACAAATAATATTACAGAACTACAACATTGACAACCAGGTCGTTCCCAGGAAAGAGGGGGCCTTCCGATAAGAATTTTTCCTTACTGGCGCGCAATTAATCAACCCCTTTCCTAGACAGAACTTCCTTAGACATTGCCAATAATGCTATCTAATAATATTATTCAAATAATATGAATTATTGATTTGATAATTTGAAATAATGTGCAATGACAATTATTGAATCAATAAAATATTATGCAATTATTGAATCAATAATATAAAATATTGAACAGTAATTACTGTAACAATAATTGAGTAAGTTCCTTCCTACGTAAGAATCAATAACTCAAAATACTGTGCAATACCGTGTGCTACCGTGCAACACCGCGTATTACCGTGCAACACCGCGTATTACTGTATTTTAACCACCGGGTATTTCAACAGTACTAACGGTAACAGTTTTGCCATTATAATATAAAAAGGTTATTTCTGTCGCTTTCTATATCCGACATTCATTCCATTGTGGGGTCCACCAATGACTGCGCCGTCGTACGAATATTCTCCGACAAAAAGAATATTTCTCGACCAAACGAATATTCTCCGACACAACAATATTTTATAACCACTTGCTTACTTTATAAACTTTGCACATTTCACCCATAACTTATCACATTTATCAAATCAACACCTTACTATTTCAAAATAATATATAAAGAAAATTAAATCTTATTCATAAAATTTGGGGTCTTACAACCTCCCCTCCTTATGAAATTTCGTCCTCGAAATTGACGTACGTACCTGGTATGTCGAAATGGTGAGGATACCTCGTTTTCATTTCCGATTCTAACTCCCAGGTCATTTCCTCGATATCATGGTTCCTCCACAAAACTTTAACTTGAGGTATAACCTTTGAGCGTAAGACATGTTCTTTCCTATCCAAGATCTTAACAGGCACCTCCTCGTATGTTAAATCTTCGGCTATCTCGTCTGGTTCTAACTCAATAATGTGGTTTGGATCTTTCACATATTTACGAAGCACAGATATGTGAATAACGTTATGAACACGAGACATGCTTGGAGGTAAGGCGAGTCTATAGGCCACATTTCCTACTCGGTCAAGGATTTCAAATGGACCAATGAATCGTGGGTTGAGCTTTCCTCTCTTTCTGAATCTCGTAACTCCTTTCCATGGAGCAACACGTAATAATACATGATCTCCGACATTAAACTCCACGTCCCTTCGATGAAGATCAGCATAACTCTTTTGTCGATCTTGTGCAGTTTGTATACGTTGCCGGATCATTTGAATCTTTCCGTAGTCATACGTACTAACTCCGGCCCCAACAATGTTGCTTCACCCACCTCGTCCCAGCATACTGGAGAACGACATTTTCGTCCATACAACGCCTCGAATGGAGCCATGCCTATACTTGCCTGATAACTGTTGTTGTAGGAGAATTCCACCAATGGTAGGTACTTATCCCAACTCCCTTTGAAGTCTAGAACACAGAGTCTCAATAGATCTTCAAGAGTTTGGATAGTCCTTTCTGATTGCCCGTCCATTTGTGGATGATATGCCGAACTGAATCGTAAATCTGTGCCCATAGCTTTCTGCAAGCTGACCCAAAATCGTGAAGTGAATCTTGGGTCACGATCCGAAACTATGGATACTGGCATGCCATGCAATCTCACAATCTCATTCACGTACATACGAGCAAGACGTTCAAGGGAATAAGTCTCTCGTATCGGCAAGAAAAGAGCAGACTTGGTTAATCTATCAACAATAACCCAAATCGCATCTATGCCTTGAGAAACCTTGGGAAGACCAGTAACGAAATCCATGGTAATGTGTTCCCACTTCCACTTTGGAATCTCAAGTGGTTGCAATGGACCCTTTGGCACTTGATGCTCCGCCTTGACACGTTGACACGTTAAGCACCTCGAGATAAATTCCGCGATCTCTCTCTTCATATTGCTCCACCAAAATGTATGTCGAAGATCACGATACATTTTGGTACTCCCAGGATGGATTGCAAATGGTGTGTTGTGTGCCTCCATCATGATTCTATACTTCAAATCAGAATCATCAGGAACACAAAGTCTGGAGTTGACTCGAAGTATTCCTTCTTCATCAATCCTTGCTTCTGGAATAACACCTTCTTCCTCATATTCATCAGTTTCGGATCTGTAGCTTGAGCAGTTTTAACTTTATCAATCAAAGCTGGTTCTACGCGTATACTTGATATCATCGCATGGGTCCCCAGAGTCTTGAACTCTATCTCCATCTTTTGTAAATCACACAGAATAAGCCTTGAAAGCATCGCATTTGTTCCAGCATATGATCTTCTACTCAACGCATCCGCAACCACGTTCGCTTTTCTAGGATGGTATTGGATGGTATGATCGTAATCTTTCAACAGCTCAAGCCAACGTCGTTGCGGCATGTTGAGT
This sequence comes from Panax stipuleanatus, assembly GCA_020205555.1. Taxonomy (NCBI): domain Eukaryota; kingdom Viridiplantae; phylum Streptophyta; class Magnoliopsida; order Apiales; family Araliaceae; genus Panax; species Panax stipuleanatus. The sequence goes on from CM035118.1 coordinate 3,500,492, forward strand.
TCCTTCTGGGTGAAGAAATACTTGAGGCTCTTATGATCCGTGTAGATCTCCACTTTCTCCCCATACAGGTAGTGTCTCCAGATCTTCAACGCGAAAACGACTACTGCCAACTCTAGATCATGAGTAGGATAATTCCTCTCATATTCCTTGAGTTGTCGCGAGGCATAGGCTATGACTTTCCCATGTTGCATGAGAACACATCCTAACCCTTTGCCTGAAGCATCGCTGTAAATGACAAATCCATCCGAACCAGATGGTATCGTCAGAACAGGTGCCGAAATGAGTCTTCTCTTGAGCTCTTGAAAGCACTTCTCACATTCCTCGTTCCATACGAATTTTGTATCTTTCCGAGTCAGCTGAGTTAATGGAGTAGCGATTCGAGAAAATCATTCCACGAATCTCCGATAATAACCAGCTAAGCCCAGAAAGCTACGTACTTCAGTCACCGACTTCGGTTGCTCCCAACTTTTTATTGCTTCAATCTTCGCCGGATCCACAGATACTCCACGTTTTGATACTACGTGCCCAAGGAATGCTACCTCCTCAAGCCAGAACTCGCATTTCTTCAGCTTGGCATATAGCTTATTTTCACGAAGCCTTTGAAGTACCAGCTTCAAGTGGTGCTCATGATCTTCACGGCTTTTGGAATAGATGAGGATGTCATCAATAAAGACAACCACGAACTGATCCAAATATTCCTTGAATACACGGTTCATCATATCCATAAAAGCAGCAGGAGCATTAGTCAATCCAAAAGACATGACTAAGAATTCATAATGCCCGTATCGAGTTCTGAAAACAGTCTTCAGAATATCCTCAGTTTTAATCTTCAGCTGATGATATCCAGAACGTAGATCGATCTTTGAAAAGAATTGTGCACCTTGCAACTGGTCGAACAGGTCATCAATACGAGGTAACGGATACCTATTCTTGATGGTGACATGGTTCAACTCCCGATAGTCAATACAAAGTCGCATACTCCCGTCTTTCTTCTTTACGAATAAAACAGGAGCACCCCAAGGAGATGTACTAGGACGTATAAAACCGATGTCTAACAACTCCTGTAGTTGGACCTTTAACTCCTGAAGTTCTATAGGAGCCATTCGATATGGGGTTTTAGAAATGGGTTTTGTACCGGGTTCAAGGTCAATAAAGAATTCAACTTCACGTTCCGGAGGTAGACCGGGAAGTTCTTCGGGAAATACATCAGGAAACTCATTAACAACAGAAATATCATTCAAACCTGACGTATTCTGGTTTAGATCAGTGACATGGGCTAAGAAAGCTTGACATCCGTTTTTCAATAAACGAATAGCTTTATGACTTGAAATAACATCGATTGATTTTAGTGGTTTGGTTGTTTGAATTCGCACAATAGGTTGGTTAGGAATATGAAAACTAACAACCTTATGAAAACAATCAATTTTGGCATGATAAGTGGTCAACCAGTCAATTCCTAAAATCACGTCAAATGCAAGTATTTTCAAAGATATAAGATCAACAGGTAAGGTAAGGGTACCAATCTGAATCAAGCAAGATTTGTAAACTGTAGATGTAACGAAGGTTTCTCCTAACGGAGTTTCAATAGATAAGTCAAAGTTTAACTTCAATGGTGTCAAATTTAATCGTTGAGCACAAGTAGGTGAAATAAATGAATGGGTAGCACCGGTATCTAACAAGGTGTAAACTTCGCAAGAGTTTATGGTTAGCTTACCCGTAATCACCTCGTGTGGGTTCCTCACGTTTTGGGCTATCACGACAAGCGCTCTTCCAGGAACCACCGACTTTGACTTGTCCGAAACCGCCTTTAGAATCACCACCCCCGCTGGACTTGGTTTCGCTACAGGACAATCTCGAGCTATATGTCCTTCTTTTCCACAGTTATAACATGCTTTGAATTGTTGTGGGCAGTTTGGGCTGATGTGTCCCTCTTTCCCGCATTTATAGCATATGACCGGTGGTCGTTCTCCTCCCTTAGAAACAGTTGATGCTGGTGCTGATGTCGACGTCTTCACGTTCTCATTGTTGTACTTTCTCTTTTTAAAATCTCCTCCCGATTCGCTTTTTCTACTATCATGGCCACGATTACCACCGGAGTGGTTACCGCTTCTGTCATGATACTTTCCTCCCTTCTGGTTGTCATTGTTCCGATGACTGCTGCCACCGGTACGACCTTGGTTGTTGTCCCTTGGTTGAACATAATCATTATCTCGTTCTAATAACTGGGCCCTGTTCACTACATCCGAATATAGAGAAAATTTATGAGAAATGAGGTATTGACGAATCTATAGTTTCAAACCTCTCAGAAACATCCGCGTCATACGTTCCTCATTCTCCACCAAATGAGGTGCAAATCTGGACAACTCCGCGAACTTAGCCTCGTACTGGGACACCGTCATGTTGTTTTGTTCCAGTCTGATAAACTCTACCTTTTTCATGTGACGAATACTTTCTGGAAAGTACTTGTCATTGAACAGTTTCTGGAATGTCCCCCAAGTCATCTTGAGTGCGGCAGGCTGGGTACGCTTCACAGATTCCCACCAGTAATCTACTTCTCCACGGAACATAAAGGTGGCAAATGGAACCTTTTGTTCCTCCGTGCATCCCAAGACATCAAATATCTTGGTAATTTGTTTAATCCAATTTTCTGCCTTGATTGGATCTGGCTTTCCCTGAAATTCTGGTGGTCCCAATTCTTTAAACTGCTTGGTAGTGACAAGCCGCGAGTTGTTATTATCTCCACCGGTATTATGTACACGAGTCTCCCTCGCTTGATTTTGCATGAACTGCAAAAAACTTCTAAACATCTCATCGTTTGTCATTTCTTCGGTAGGGTTGTTTACAGCAGGAATATAGCCTTCCTGTTGCACGTTCTCCTCGTTGGTGATTAAAGGTGTCTCCACGGTCCCATTCACTTCATTGTTAACATTCTCAGCTGCCATTCTCAAATACTGCCATAAAACAAGGGTTAATTAAACAAATTAACATATCACATATTAACCCTGTGCTCCGACTGACCAATTAAATAACAATTAAGCTTAGGTAGGATACACTAGCGAAGGTTTTACTCGTCTCTCCCCTCCTAGTTCTATTCCCAGATCTCCGCCAGAGATCATATCCCTAAGCTCTGATACCAACTGTGACGCCCCCAAAATAGGTTCAATACTCCACCCATTTTGAGTCGCCAAATACACTCAATAAAATTCAAATACAATCTTTCATATCACACGGTCGTGCAAAATTCAACCACACAACTGTGAGTGTCAATACAGACAGGTAGAAAATATTAATATTCAAACTAAGTCCTCATTACATTTATTATCACACTGTTTTAAATAAAACAAATGGTGAGGACTTCTACAGCTCTAACTCGGACCATCACTCCATTCCCCGACTAGTACCCGCGACATTCTCATTTCCTGAAGAGAACATTGGAAGAAAAGGGTGAGCTCAACTAGCCCAGTAAAGAATATTAGGACTAAGATAATGAAAAATAAATTATCGTTAGCCTTCAATAAATCGGATAAAATATTATGGACAACAAGTTTTAGATCAATATTCGCAGCGGAAATAATAATTCATTAGAAGAGTTAAGTAGAGAATGATGTCTACTATTTTCTTTGATTTAAAAGTCCATCATCAATATTTTATCCCTGTAACATTACACATCTCGAATCAAATATTCATCTTTGCACTATGGGCCAAAGATATTCATTTGTATCATCAGTTGGTCATGTTCACCTCAACACCTGTCCATCTTGCACTACGGGCTAAAGATATTCATCAGGTAATCATTCATCTTTGCACTACAGGCCAAAGATATTTAATTATATCACCATTTAGGACAGAAGATGATGAAATATAATATAAAGAACGAATCCAGTGAGATAAAGGACAAGGATTCGGGATTCGTAATTTAGTTTATCCAAGTTCAATAATACTCCGTAATAATCAATTGTGGAGCAAAATTCAAGAATGAAGTTCAAAACTTGGATACAATCAAAAATGATTTGGAAGAAGAAGAGAATTTTTTTTTTACCGTGAATAGTATTCTGTGAATAGTAACTCTTGAATAGTAACTCATGAATAGTAACTCGTGAATAATAACTCGACATGAAAAGATAAAAATTTTTACAAGAAAGTTCAGACCAATATTCTAGTGAAATAATATTAGATGAAGCGCAAAACTCAAGTAATATCTGATCATTTCAGGAATTATAGAAGCAATACTTACCGTAGTAAGTTTAGAGTTAAGAATCTGAAATGAAACAATATACGAAATTTCAATTGGATTTTCACCTGTCTGGAGGTAGTCCGCTCAGGCAGATTATTTTCACAATTTAATAACAACTGGATACGAAGATTCACCCGTCTAGCGGTAGTCCGCTCAAACAGATTATCCCAACAGAATAATAAGGAATGGAATAACAACCCTTATGAGTATTGAAAAAAAATAACTCTCTTCATGAATACGAAAAAAATAATACCCCTTACCTTAAAATTTGGAGACTGCACTAGCGTAATATCAGAATACTTCTCTTCTTTCTCTCTTACTCTCTCTATACTTTCTCTCTCTATAGCTTTAATGAATTGGTAAGAAATAATGAAGAAATGAGCTTTTATTTATAGGCTCGGCAGAGTAAGGGTAAAATAGTCTTTTCGCCATAATTTATGACATCATCGTTTGCATCATCGCTCCGATGACATCCTTGCTTACCTCATCGCTCCGATGACATCATTGATTGCATCATCGCTCCGATGACATCATTGTTTGCATCATAAGAGTTCAAATTTAATTTGCACTCTTCCACCTCGTTTAGCTTTTATACCATGAATTTACTATAATAATGATACCATTCAAAGTATAAAAATCATACTATTATATAATCACATCATACTACTATAATGTAATATTATAATAATATATTTGAATGAATTATTTTATCAGACAAAATAAAATACCAACTTTTAACAAATATCACATGTTAAAAATTCCTCCGTCTAAATCCACATTGAATAAATATTTTCTTATCATATATATCAAAAATTAATTATTCACAAATAATATTACAGAACTACAACATTGACAACCAGGTCGTTCCCAGGAAAGAGGGGGCCTTCCGATAATGATTTTTTCTTACTGGCGCGCAATTAATCAACCCCTTTCCTAGACAGAACTTCCTTAGACATTGCCAATAATGCTATCTAATAATATTATTCAAATAATATAAATTATTGATTTGATAATTTGAAATAATGTGCAATGACAATTATTGAATCAATAAAATATTATGCAATTATTGAATCAATAATATAAAATATTGAACAGTAATTACTGTAACAATAATTGAGTAAGTTCTTTCCTACGTAAGAATCAATACGAAATACTGTGCAATACCGTGTGCTACCGTGCAACACCGCGTATTACTGTATTTTAACCACCGGGTATTTCAACGGTACTAACGGTAACAGTTTTGCCATTATAATATATAAAGGTTATTTCTGTCGCTTTCTATATCCGACATTCATTTTATTGTGGGGTCCACCAATGACTGCGCCGTCGTACGAATATTCTCCGACAAAAAGAATATTCCTCGACCAAACGAATATTCCCCGACATAACAATATTTTATAACCACTTGCTTACTTTATAAACTTTGCACATTTCACTCATAACTTATCACATTTATCAAATCAACACCTTACTATTTCAAAATAATATATAAAGAAAATTAAATCTTATTCATAAAATTTGGGGTCTTACACGGACTACCGCCAGACGGGTGAATAACCCTTCGTATTCAGTTGTTATTAAATTATGAAAATAATCTGTTTGAGCGGACTACCGCCAGACGGGTGAATAACCCTTCGTATTCAGTTGTTATTAAATTGTGAAAATAATCTGTCTGAGCGGACTACCGCCAAATGGGTGAAAATCCAATTGCAGTTTCGTATATTGTTTCATTTTAGATTCTTAACTCTAAACTTACTATGGTAAGTATTGCTTCTATAATTCCTGAAATGATCAGATATTACTTGAGTTTTGCGCTTCATCTAATATTATTTCACTGGAATAATAGTATAAACTTTCTTGTGAAATTTTTATCTTTTCATGTCGAGTTACTATTCATGAGTTACTATTCACGAGTTACTATTCACGGGGTACTATTCACGGTAAAAAAAATATTTTTTTTTTCTCTTCTTCCGAATTATTTTTGATTGTATCCAAGTTTTGAACTTCATTCTTGAATTTTGCTCCACAATTGATTATTACGGAGTATTATTGAACTTGGATAAACTAAATTACGAATCCCGAATCCTTGTCCTTTATCTCACTGGATTCGTTCCTTATATTGTATTTCATCATCCTCTGTCTTAAATGGTGATATAACTGAATATTTTTGGCCTGTAGTGCAAAGATGAAAAATTCCGTGATGAATATCTTTGGAGTGTCTACAATTACCTAAAAGGAATTGTGAAGCAAAAGGGTGAGCACGTATAGCCCATTAAAGAATATCATGACTTAAGATAATTAAATTATCAATAGCCTTCATCAGTAATAAATCAGATATTTAGAACATATGATTGATGATAAAACTTTTCAACTATAGTTGTAGCGAAACAAGCAATCTACTAGAAGAGTCAAGTCGAACATAATGTCTACTATCTTCCCCAAATTAAAAATTCATCATTGATATTTTATTCATATAACACCAATCAATAATTCTTCGTTGTACTCAAGACAAAGAGAACTTTGACAACCTGTATTTACCTGTAACACCAAAGATTATAGTTAAATACACAATTCATGTTCATAATCATGTAAATCAATAGTTTCTCCTTGCCAGAAAGGCTTAATAGAACTTTCACTCAATGTCCTTGCCACAAAGGCTAAAGACACTCAATAATCATATCGTCTTTACACCCTACTCCAAAGACATTCAAATGTAACAACAATGGTCATGATTATACCAATATATTATCTATCTTTGCACTACGGGCCAAAGATATTCAACTGTATCATCAATGGTCATGATCCTGCCATATACCTGTCCATTATTATGGAGTATTTTTGAACTTGGATAAACTAAAATACGAATCCTTAATCTCTGTCCTTTATCTCGCTAGATTCGTTCTTTAAAATATTTTTCATCATCCTCAGTCCTAAATGATGATATAACTAAATATCTTTGGCCTGTAGTGCAAAGATGAATGATTATTTGATGAATATCTTTGGCCTGTAGTGCAAAGATGAATGATTATCTGATGAATATCTTTAGCCCGTAGTGCAAAGATGGACAGGTGTTGAGGTGAACATGACCAACTGATGATACAAATGAATATCTTTGGCTCGTAGTGCAAAGATGGATATTTGATTCGAGATGTATATTGATTGATGTTACAGGGATAAAATATTGATGATGGACTTTTAAATCAAAGAAGATAGTAGACATAATTCTCTACTTAACTCTTCTAATGAATTATTATTTCCGCTACGAATATTAATCTAAAATTTGTTGTCCATAATATTTTATCCGATTTATTGAAGGCTAACGATAATTTATTTTTCATTATCTTAGTCATAATATTCTTTACTGGGCTAGTTGAGCTCACCCTTTTCTTCCATTGTTCTATTCAGGAAATGAGAATGTCGCGGGTACTAGTCGGGGAATGGAGTGATGGTCCGAGTTAGAGCTGTAGAAGTCCTCACTATTTTTTTTATTTAAAATAGTGTGATAATAAATGTAATGAGGACTTAGTTTGAATATTAATATTTTCTACCTGTCTGTATTGACACTCACAGTTGTGTGGTCGTATTTTGCATGACCGTGTGATATGAAAGATTGTATTTGAATTTTATTGAGTGTATTTGGCGACTCAAAATGGGTGAAGTATTGAACCTATTTTGGGGGCATCACAGTTGGTATCAGAGCTTAGGGATATGATCTCTGACGGAGATCTGGGAATAGAACTAGGAGGGGAGAGACGAGTAAAACCTTCGCTAGTGTGTCATACCTAAGCTTAATTGTTATTTAATTGGTCGGTTGAATTATATGGTTAATATGTGATATGTTAATTTGTTTGATTAACCCTTGTTTTGTGACAGTATTTGAGAATGGCAGCTGAAAATTTAAACAATGGAGTGAATGAGACCGTTGAGACACCTTTAATCAACAACGAGGATAACGTGCAACAGGAAGGCTATATTCTTCCTGCAAACAACCCTACCGAAGAAATGATAAATGACGGGATGTTTAGAAGCTTTTTGCAGTTCATGCAAAACCAGACGAGGGAGACTCGTGTTCATAATACAGGTGGAAATAACAACTCGCGGCTTGTCACTGCCAAGCAGTTTAAAGAGTTGGGACCACTAGAGTTTCAGAAAAAGCCAGATCCAATCAAGGCGGAAAATTGGATTAAGCAAATTACCAAGATATTTGATGTCTTGGGATGCACGGAGGAACAGAAGGTTCTATTTGCCATCTTTATGTTCCGTGGAGAGGCAGATTACTGGTGGGAATCTGTGAAGCGTACCCAGCCTGCCGCACTCAAGATGTCTCGGGGGGCGTTCCAGAAACTGTTCAATGACAAGTACTTTTCAGAAAGTATTCGTCACATGAAAGAGGTAGAGTTCATCAGACTGGAACAGAACAACATGACTGTGTCCCAGTACAAGGCTAAATTTGCGGAGTTATCCCGGTTTGCACCTCATTTGGTGAAGAATGAGGAACGTATGACGCGGATGTTTCTGAGAGGTTTGAAACCCGAGATTCGTCAATACATCATTTCTCATAAATTTTCTCTATATTCGGATGTAGTGAACAGGGCCCAGTTATTAGAACGAGATAATGATTATGTTCAACCAAGGGACAACAACCAAGGTCATACCGGTGGCAGCAGTCATCGGAACAATGATAACCAGAGGGGAGGAAAGTATCATGACAGAAGCGGTAACCACTCCGGTGGTAATTGTGGCCATGATAATAGAAAAAGTGAATCGGGAGGAGATTTCAAGAAGAGAAGGTACAACAATGAGAACGTGAAGACGTCGACATCAGCACCAGCATCAACTGTTTCTAGGGGAGGAGAACGACCACCGGTCGTATGCTATAAATGCGGGAAAGAGGGACACATCAGCCCAAACTGCCCACAATAATTCAAAGCATGTTATAACTGTGGTAAAGAAAGACATATAGCTCGAGATTGTCCTGTAGCGAAACCAAGTCCAGCGGGGGTGGTGATTCTAAAGGCGGTTTCAGACAAGTCAAAGTCGGTGATTCCTGGAAGAGCGTTTGTCGTGACAGCCAAAAACACGAGGAACCCGCAAGAGGTGATTACGGGTAAGCTAATCATAAACTCTTGCGAAGTTTACACCCTGTTAGATACCGGTGCTACCCATTCTTTTATTTCACCTGCTTGTGCTCAACGATTAAATTTGACACCTGAGAAGTTAGACTTTGACTTATCTGTTGAAACTCCGTTAGGAGAAACTTTCGTTACATCTACAGTTTACAAATCTTGCTTCATTCAAATTGGTACCCTCACCCTACCTGTTGATCTCATATCGCTGAAAATACTTGCATTTGATGTGATTTTAGGAATTGACTGGTTGACCACTTATCATGCCAAAATTGATTGTTTTCGTAAGGTTGTTAGTTTTCATATTCCTAACCAACCTATTGTGCGAATTCAAACAACCAAACCACTAAAATCAATCAATGTTATTTCGAGTTATAAAGCTATTCGTTTATTGAAAAACGGATGCCAAGCTTTCTTAGCCCATGTCACTGATCTAAACCAGAATACGTCATGTTTGAATGATATTTCTATTGTTAATGAGTTTCCTGATGTATTTCCTGAAGAACTTCCTGGTCTACCCCCGGAACGTGAATTTGAATTCTTTATTGACCTTGAACCCGGTACAAAATCCATTTCTAAAACCCCATATCAAATGGCTCCTATAGAACTTCAGGAGTTAAAAGTCCAACTACAGGAGTTGTTAGACATCGGTTTTATACGTCCTAGTACATCTCCTTGGGGTGCTCCTGTTTTATTCGTAAAGAAGAAAGACGGGAGTATGCGACTTTGTATTGACTATCGGGAGTTGAACCATGTCACCATCAAGAATAGGTATCCGTTACCTCGTATTGATGACCTGTTCGACCAGTTGCAAGGTGCACAATTCTTTTCAAAGATCGATCTTCGTTCTGGATATCATCAGCTGAAGATTAAAACTGAGGATATTCCGAAGACTGCTTTCAGAACTCGATACGGGCATTATGAATTCTTAGTCATGTCTTTTGGATTGACTAATGCTCCTGCTGCCTTCATGGATATGATGAACCGTGTATTCAAGGAATATTTGGATCAGTTCGTGGTTGTCTTTATTGATGACATCCTTATCTATTCCAAAAGTCGTGAAGATCATGAGCACCACTTGAAGCTGGTACTTCAAAGGCTTCGTGAAAACAAGCCATATGCCAAGCTGAAGAAATGCGAGTTCTGGCTTGAGGAGGTAGCATTCCTTGGGCACGTAGTATCAAAACGTGGAGTATCTGTGGACCCGGCGAAGATTGAAGCAATACAAAGTTGGGAGCAACCGAAGTCGATGGCTGAAGTACGTAGCTTTCTGGGCTTAGCTGGTTATTATCGGAGATTCGTGGAAGGATTTTCTTGAATTGCTACTCCATTAACTCAGCTGACTCGAAAAGATACAAAATTCGATGGAACGAGGAATGTGAGAAGAGCTTTCAAGAGCTCAAGAGAAGACTCATTTCGGCACCTGTTCTGACGATACCATCTGGTTCGGATGGATTTGTCATTTACAGCGATGCTTCGGGCAAAGGGTTAGGATGTGTTCTCATGCAACATGGGAAAGTCATAGCCTATGCCTCGCGACAACTTAAGGAATATAAGAGAAATTATCCTACTCATGATCTAGAGTTGGCGATAGTCGTTTTCGCGTTGAAGATCTGGAGACACTACCTGTATGGGGAGAAAGTGGAGATCTATACGGATCATAAGAGCCTCAAGTATTTCTTCACCCAGAAGGAACTCAACAGACGGCAACGACGTTGGTTTGAGCTGTTAAAAGATTACGACCATACCATCCAATACCATCCTGGAAAAGCGAACGTGGTAGCTGACGCGTTGAGTAGAAGATCATATGCGGGAACGAATGCAATACTTTCAAGGCCTATTTTTGTTATTTACAAAAGATGGAGATAGAGTTCAAGACTCTGGAGACCTATGCGATGATGTCAAGTATATGCGTAGAACCAGCTTTGATTGATAAAGTTAAAGCTGCTCAAGCTACAGACCCGGAGCTGATAAAGATGAAGAAGAAGGTGCAAGAAGGTGCTATTCCAGAAGCAAGGATTGATGAAGAAGGAATACTTTGAGTCAACTCCAGACTTTGTGTTCCTGACGATTCTGATTTAAAGTATAGGATCATGATGGAGGCACACAACACATCGTTTGCAATCCATCCTGAAAGTACCAAAATGTATTGTGATCTTCGACATACATTTTGGTAGAGCAATATGAAGAGAGAGATTGCTGAATTTATCTCGAGGTGCTTAACGTGTCAACGTGTCAAGGCGGAGCATCATGTGCCAAAGGGTCATTTGCAACCACTTGAGATTCCAAAGTGGAAGTGGGAACACATTACCATGGATTTTGTTACAGGTCTTCCCAAGGTTTCTCAAGGCATAGTTGCAATATGGGTTATTGTTGATAGATTAACCAAGTCTGCTCATTTCTTGCCAATACGAGAGACTTATTCCCTTGAACGTCTTGCTCGTATGTATGTGAATGAGATTGTGAGATTGCATGGCATGCCAGTATCCATAGTTTCGGATCGTGACCCAAGATTCACTTCACGATTTTGGGTCAGCTTGCAGAAAGCTATGGGCACGGATTTACGATTCAGTTCGGCATATAATCCACAAACGGACGGGAAATCGGAAAGGATTATCCAAACTCTTGAAGATCTATTGAGACTCTGTGTTCTAGACTTCAAAGGGAGTTGGGTAAGTACCTACCATTGGTGGAATTCTCCTACAACAACAGTTATCAGGCAAGTATAGGCATGGCTCCATTCGAGGCGTTGTATGGACGAAAATGTAGTTCTCCAGTATGCTGGGACGAGGTGGGTGAAGCAACATTGTTGGGACCGGAGTTAGTACGTATGACTACGGAAAAGATTCAAATGATCCGGCAACGTATACAAACTGCACAAGATCGACAAAAGAGTTATGCTGATCTTCATCGAAGGGACGTGGAGTTTAATGTCGGAGATCATGTATTATTACGTGTTGCTCCATGGAAAGGAGTTACAGGATTCGGAAAGAGAGGAAAGCTCAACCCACGATTCATTGGTCCATTTGAAATCCTTGACCGAGTAGGAAATATGGCCTATAGACTCGCCTTACCTCCAAGCATGTCTCGTGTTCATAACGTTTTTCACATATCTGTGCTTCGTAAATATGTGAAAGATCCAAACCACATTATTGAGTTAGAACCAGACGAAATAGCCGAAGATTTAACATACGAGGAGGTACCTGTTAAGATCTTGGATAGGAAGGAACATGTCTTATGCTCAAAGGTTATACCTCAAGTTAAAGTTTTGTGGAGGAACCATGATATCGAGGAAATGACCTGGGAGTTAGAATCGGAAATGAAAACGAGGTATCCTCACCTTTTCGACATACCAGGTACGTACGTCAATTTCGAGGACGAAATTTCATAAGGATGGGAGGTTGTAAGACCCCAAATTTTATAAATAAGATTTAATTTTCTTTATATATTATTTTGAAATAGTAAGGTATTGATTTGATAAATGTGATAAGTTATGGGTGAAATGTGCAAAGTTTACAAAATAAGCAAGTGGTTATAAAATATTTGTTGTGTCGGGGAATATTCGTTTGGTCGAGGAATATTCTTTTTGTTGGAGAATATTCGTACGATGGCACAGTCATTGGTGGACCCCACAACGGAATGAATGTCGGATATAGAAAGTGACAGAAATAACCTTTTTATATTATAATGGCAAAACTGTTACCGTTAGTACTATTGAAATACCCGGTGGTTAAAATACAGTAATATGCGGTGTTGCACGGTAGCACACGGTATTGCACAGTATTTCGAGTTATTGATTCTTACGTAGGAAGGAATTTACTCAATTATTGTTACAGTAATTACTGTTCAATATTTTATATTATTGATTCAATAATTGCATAATATTTTATTGATTCAATAATTGTCATTGCACATTATTTTAAATTATCAAATCAATAATTCATATTATTTGAATAATATTATTAGATAGCATTATTGGCAATGTCTAAGGAAGTTCTGTCTAGGAAAGGGGTTGATTAATTGCATGCCAGTAAGAAAAAATCCTTATCGAATGGCCCCCTCTTTCCTGGGAACGACCTGGTTGTCAATATTGTAGTTCTGTAATATTATTTGTGAATAATTAATTTTCGATATATATGATAAAGAAATATTTATTCAATGTGGATTTAGACGGAGGAATTTTTTTAACATGTGACATTTGTTGAAAGTTGGTATTTTATTTTGTCCGATAAAATAATTTATTCAAATATATTATTATAATATTACATTATAGTAGTATGATGTGATTATATAATAGTATGATTTTTATAATTTGAATGGTAAAATTATTATTGTAAATTCATGGTATAAAAGTTAAACGAGGTGGAAGAGTGCAAATTGAATTTGAACTCTTATGATGCAAACAATGATGTCATCGGAGCGATGATGCAAGCAATGATGTCATCGGAGCGATGAGGTAAGCAAGGATGTCATCGGAGCGATGATGCAAACGATGATGTCATAAATTATGGCGAAAAGACTATTTTACCCTTACTCTGCCGAGCCTATAAATAGAAGCTCATTTCTTCATTATTTCTTACCAATTCGCTAAAGCTATAGAGAGAGAAAGTATAGAGAGAATAAGAGAGAAAGAAGAAGAGTATTCTGTTATTACGCTAGTACAATCTCCAAATTTTAAGGTAAGGGGTATTATTTTTTTCGTATTCATGAAGAGAGTTATTTTTTTTCAATACTCGTAAGGGTTGTTATTCCATTCCTTATTATTCTGTTGGGATAATCTGTTTGAGCGGACTACCGCCAGACGGGTGAATAACCCTTCGTATTCAGTTGTTATTAAATTGTGAAAATAATCTGTCTGAGCGGACTACCGCCAAATGGGTAAAAATTCAATTGCAGTTTCGTATATTGTTTCATTTTAGATTCTTAACTCTAAACTTACTACGGTAAGTATTGCTTCTATAATTCTTGAAATGATCAGATATTACTTGAGTTTTGCGCTTCATCTAATATTATTTCACTGGAATATTGGTCTGAACTTTCTTGTGAAATTTTTATCTTTTCATGTCGAGTTACTATTCATGAGTTACTATTAATGAGTTACTATTCACGAGTTACTATTCACGAAGTACTATTCACGGTATTTTTTTTTTCTCTTCTTCCAAATCATTTTTGATTGTATCCAAGTTTTGAACTTCATTCTTAAATTTTGCTCCACAATTGATTATTACGGAGTATTATTGAACTTGGATAAACTAAATTACGAATCCCGAATCCTTGTCCTTTATCTCATTGGATTCGTTCCTTATATTGTATTTCATCATTCTCTGTTCTAAATGGTGATATAACTGAATATCTTTGGCCTGTAGTGCAAAGATGAAAAATTACGTGATGAATATCTTTGGCCTGTAGTGCAAAGATGAATGATTACCTGATGAATATCTTTAGCCCGTAGTGCAATGATGGACAGGTGTTGAGGTGAACATGACCAACTAATGATACAAATGAATATCTTTGGCCCGTAGTGCAAAGATGGATATTTGATTCGAGATGTATATTGATTGATGTTACAGGGATAAAATATTGATGATGGACTTTTAAATCAAAGAAGATAATAGACATCATTCTCTACTTAACTCTTCTAATGAATTATTATTTTCGCTGCGAATATTGATCTAAAACTTGTTGTCCATAATATTTTATCCGATTTATTGAAGGCTAACGATAATTTATTTTTCATTATCTTAGTCATAATATTCTTTACTGGGCTAGTTGAGCTCACCCTTTTCTTCCATTGTTCTATTCAGGAAATGAGAATGTCGCGGGTACTAGTCGGAGAATGGAGTGATGGTCCGAGTTAGAGCTGTAAAAGTCCTCACTATTTGTTTTATTTAAAATAGTGTGATAATAAATGTAATGAGGACTTAGTTTGAATATTAATATTTTCTACCTGTCTGTATTGACACTCATAGTTGTGTGGTCGTATTTTGCACGACCGTGCGATATGAAAGATTGTATTTAAATTTTATTGAGTGTATTTGACGACTCAAGGTGGAGTATTGAACCTATTTTGGGGGCGTCACACTATTAATCCTAGTGGCGAAGCCATGTATAACTTGTGGGATCAATTGACCCCACTGATTTTTTTTTTTGCTTTATAATGTAAGGTAAATTTTAAAAATTTTAAATATTATATATAAATTGACCCCACTAAAAGTTTATAAATTTTCTATTATATGGGTTCAAATTGAAAATTTATAACTTTGTCAATTAAATTTTAACCACATATGACTCATATCCTCTCAATATATGCATATCTTTCTATAATATTTTAAACTAAATAATAATCTAATTTATATTTTTTTATAAATAAATAATGAATTACGTATTTATAAACAGTTGTGATTAAAAAAGTCTATTATGAGTCAATATAGTGTATATATACCATATATTATTATTTATTATATTTTCATTGTAATATAGTGTATATATATATATGTGACCTGAAAGTATAAAGTATTAAAATAAATTGGCTCGGGGGCGCTACTCCCGAACCCCGCCAAATTATTTGTAGCTTAGTATAGTTTTGACCCCACTGCCAAAACATCTTGGCTTCGCCACTGATTAATCCTAGGATTATAATCCCAGAATTATAATTATAATCCAAAGACTATTAAGCTATTTTATAATCTCTATACTAATAGGCACAAGTTTAAATTTAAAAACAAACAAGACACTTGGGATTAATATTCATATTCCAAATATAATCCTTGCAAACAAACGTACTCTAAGAATTGATAATTTAAGAAGTTAAGTGATATCTCTACCAAATTTTCCTCAAATGATTTTGCATACTAAGAAAAAAATATTATGCTTTCTTGCCAAAATAACCCTTTCATGAAAATATGTCTTTCAAGATTATTAATGATATACTTAGCAACAAAAAATGAATTATATGTCGACAAATTTAACAACGAAATTATATATTGCAGCTAACATAGAACTCTAATTAATTAATAAAATAAAATAAATTAGTATGAAGTTCTTCATACAATAATATTTACTATCCACATAAATTTATAATCACACATTAATCTATAAAAGGGGATGAGCAGTAAATGAGAGCCAATATTCAAATTGAGGCGGTTATTGATCTATTTCCATCATAGATATGAATAATTATTCGAAAAAAAAGTATCACCATATTAAAGTTTTTAATTTCCTAATAATAAATTATAGAGTTAATAAATTTAATATTAAAAAACTTATTAGCTTTATGTAAACAAATTGAATACTTTATATTCGTGAGAAAATCAAAGAGATATTCTAATTTTTAAACTCAAAAGTATAACCAAAGTGGAGACATATTTGGATAGTATTAAAAAATAAATAGATAAAGAAAATTGATATTTCTACAAGGCCTCACTCACATAAATGTGGGTCCATTTACTATTCATGTGAGGGTGCCTTGTGAAAATATCAATTCCCGAGATAAATACACCACTTGGTAAAAGAAGACACTAAGGCTATGTTTGTTAAAATTATAATTTCGGAATTATAATCTATGGGATTATAATCTCAGTACTATTAATTCTAGGATTATAATCTCGAGATTATAAATTACAATCCCAAAACTATTAAATCATTTTATAATCCCTAGACTACTAGTCTAAAGTCTAAATTTAAAAACAAACAATACACTTAAAATTAATAGTCATATTCTAAATATAATCCTTACAAATAAACATAGCCTTAACTGTCAAATAAAAAACACTTTACTCCAGCCTATGATATATCCTATCTCTAGTATATATCCAGATGTGATTTAAGCCGCTGTTGTCGTGTAATTCAAAATGATTATATTATCTTTATCTGTTCCCTTTGCAAATGTAGATAAATAAGTAACAATATCAAAAATAACAATTCCACTACCAATTACCATACATATGATATACTTGTACATAATTTTTAAAAGTCCAGCTATGGCAATTGACATGATGGCTCTAAGGTGCCCCTACCATTTGATTTTGTTTACAAATTTAAATAAAGTGAACATTTTAAGCTTAATTTTTTAAAATTATTTTAAGATATTTTTAAATTCAAAATTAATATAAATTCATATAAGTATGGGCAATCCAATTATAAATTCCTAAAATATATACAAATTACAATTAACTACAAAATTTATTATTTTAGAATTTAAAAAAAACATTAAATTTAAGTTAAAAGTATCTTTTATTAACTTTGAAAAACATCAATAACAAAATCTAATACTTTGTTATGAAGAGAATGTTGTACTCACTTAGATTTTGATGATTGACAAAACAACATCAAGTGTGATTAACAAGTTTATTTAAGTGTGTAGAAAAGGACTACTTAAGTCATTGTAAAAGTGTAACTTGACTGAGTCAAGTTCTTAAAGTAGAGTCGATGAATGATCAAGAGTCACGTGTATTCTTAAAAACAGAAGCAGTGCCATTTAGTATGCCCAACGATTATTTTAATAATATTACCAATGAAGTTTGATAAAATATACATTCAGTTGATGAAGAGTACACGAGAAGTTTTGTACATCAAAGAAAAACATACGAGTGTAAAAGAAGATAAAAACTTCAAGCCCAAAAGAGAGTCACATTCAAGTAGAGAGTCGGACAGATCCAAAAACATTCTTATACTAGTTCATTACATTTTGTACTAACAATGATATATTGGTCGTAAGGTTGATGATTTAGATATCGTGATTACACTGTGATATCAGATATATTTAGAGATCATAGTTATATGGTTGCATGTGCATCCTTAAACAATTTATAAGGTTTGTTGTTCTTTCCTTAAACAACACTATTTTTTTTTTAGGTAGGTGTGATTTTCTGTGAACCCTAGAAACATAAGAAGTATGGGATATGTTTATCTGTGAACCTGTGAAAATAGATGGGAAATGCACTAGATTGCATTGGTAGCATATAAGATGTTAAGGTTGCCCGTGAGCCAAGGAAACCGTGGAAGTTGTAAGTTGTACAACAAGGCATTGGACAAGTATTGTCCCAAGGATCAGGCACAAGTTGTGTTGAACCACGTAAAAATCTCATGTTTTATTTTGTGGTTACTTGTTTAGTTTAGTTTAGTTTGTGACCTATTTATATATTAAACTTATTGTGAGTCAGTCATGTTCATCAGTAAACAGAGTCACATTCTTATTGTAAGTCAGTTACACACACCCAGACAGAGTCAGACAATTTAGAGTGGGAGTGCTTCAAATTATTTCGATGTAAATAGTTGAAAAACCTGAAAAAGTCTTGAGACTACCAATTCACCCCCTCTTAGTTAGTTATATGTTGGGTCAACATGTAAGATCCCAAATTTTATGAATAAGATTTAATTTTCTTTATATATTATTTTAAAATAGTAAGATGTTGATTAGATAAATGTGATAAGTTATGGGTGAAATGTGCAAAATTTACAAAGTAAGCAAGTGGTTATAAAATATTCGTTGTGTCGGGGAATATTCGTTTGGTCGAGGAATATTCTTTTTGTCGGAGAATATTCGTACGACGGCGCAGTCATTGGTGGACCCCACAATAGAATGAATATCGGATATAGAAAGCGACAGAGATAACTTTTTTATAAAAATAATGGCAAAACTGTTATCGTTAGTACTGTTAAAATACCCGGTGGTTACAATACAGTAATACGCGGTGTTGCACTGTAGCACACGGTATTGCACAGTATTTCGAATTATTAATTCTTACGTAGGAAGGCACTTACTCAATTATTGTTACAGTAATTACTGTTCAATATTTTATATTATTGATTCAATAATTGCATAATATTTTATTGATTCAATCATTGTCATTGCACATTATTTTAAATTATCAAATCAATAATTCATATTATTTGAATAATATTATTAGATAGCATTACTGGTAATGTCTAAGGAAGTTCTGTCTAGGAAAGGGGTTGATTAATTGCGCGCCAGTAAGAAAAAATTCTTATCGGAAGGCCCCATCTTTCCTGGAAACGACCTGGTTGTCAATATTGTAGTTCTGTAATATTATTTGTGAATAATTAATTTTTGATATATATGATAAGGAAATATTTATTCAATGTGAATTTAAACGGAGAAATTTTTTAACATGTGACATTTATTGAAAGTGATATTTTATCTTGTCCGATAAAATAATTTATTCAAATATATTATTATAATATTACATTATAATAGTATGATGTGATTATATAATAGTATGATTTGAATCGTAACATTATTATAGTAAATTCTTAGTATAAAAGTTAAACGAGGTGGAAGAGTGCAAATTGAATTTGAACTCTTATGATGCAAGCAATGATGTCATCGGAGCGATGATGTAAGCAATGATGTCATAGATCGATGATGTAAACGATGATATCATAAATTATGGCGAAAAGACTATTTTTCCCTTACTCTGCCGAGCCTATAAATAGAAGCTCATTTCTTCATTATTTCTCACCAATTCACTAAAGCTATAGAGAGAGAAAGTATAGAGAGAATAAGAGAGAAAGAAGAACAATATTCTGCTATTACGCTAGTGCAGTCTTCAAATTTTAAGGTAAGGGGTATTATTTCTTTCGTATTCATGAAGAGAGTTATATTCTTTTAATACCCGTAGGGGTTGTGTTGTTATTCCATTCCTTATCATTCTATTGGGATAATCTGTTTGAGCGGACTACTGCCAGACTGGTGAATCTTGGTATTAAATTGTGAAAATAATCTATTTGAGCGGACTACCGCCAGACGGGTGAATAACCCTTCGTATTCAGTTGTTATTAAATTATGAAAATAATCTGTCTGAGCGGACTACCGCGAAACGGGTGTAAATCCAATTGCGATTTTGTATATTGTTTCATTTCAAATTCTTAACTCTAAACTTACTACGGTAAGTATTGCTTCTATAATTCCTGAAATGATCAGATATTACTTGAGTTTTGCGCTTCATCTAATATTATTTCACTGAAATATTGGTCTGAACTTTCTTGTGAAATTTTTATCTTTTCATGTCGAGTTACTATTCACGGGGTACTATTCATGGTAAAAAAAATTATATATTTTTTTTAAATCATCTTTGATGGGATCCAGGTTTTGATCTTCATTCTTGAATTCTGGATAAATTCTCTAATATTCATCCTTTATCTCACTGGATCCGTTATTCGTATTATTTTTCATCATCCTCAGTTCTAAATGGTGATATAACTGAATATCTTTGGCCTGTAGTGCAAAAATGAATAATTACATGATGAATATCTTTGGCCTGTAGTGCAAGGATGAATGATTACCTGATGAATATCTTTGGCCCATAGTGCAAAGATGGACAGGTGTTGAGATGAACATGACCAACTGATGATACAAATAAATATCTTTGGCCCGTAGTGCAAAGAATATTGATTGATGTTACAGGGATAAAATATTGATGATGGACTTTTAAATCAAAGAAGATAGTAGACATCATTCTCTACTTAACTTTTCTAATGAATTGTTATTTCCGCTGCGAATATTGATCTAAAATTTGTTGTCCATAATATTTTATCTGATTTATTGAAGGCTAACGATAATTTATTTTTTTCATTATCATAGTCATAATATTCTTTACTGGGCTAGTTGAGCTCACCCTTTTTCTTCTATTGTTCTCTTCAGGAAATGAGAATATCGCGGGTACTAGTCGGGGAATGGAGTGATGGTCCGAGTTAGAGCTGTTGAAGTCCTCACTATTTATTTTATTTAAAATAGTGTGATAATAAATGTAATGAGGACTTAGTTTGAATATTAATATTTTCTACATGTCTGTATTGATACTCACAGTTGTGTGGTCGTATTTTGCACGATCGTGTGATATGAAAGATTGTATTTGAATTTTATTGAGTATATTTGGCGACTTAAAATGGGTGGAGTATTGAACCTATTTTGAGGGCGTCACACAACAACTGATATCAGAGCCTGAGCTCAAATTACTAAGTTGAACTACATGACTAATATAGATGACCTACTCCAAGAAGGTTATGGCATCAATCGACCATCGATGTTTAAAGTAAAGCACTTCGACTACTAGAAGAAAAAACTCAAAGCCTTTATGATGACACAAGATCCCTACATATTCAGTTGTCTCATTGATGGCATAACGATTCCTTAGAAACCTGACAACAGAGTTCTAAAGCCAAAAAGTGAGTGGACTAAAGAAGAAGATAGTAAAGTCAGCTTGGAATATCGTGCCTACAATGTGCTGATGTGTGCTCTAAATGGAAATGAGTTCATGAAGATCTCATCTTGCAGTAGTTCTAAGGAAATCTAGAATTTTCTAACGACATATGAAGGAACAAGTCAAGTCAAGGAAAATAAAATTTTCAGACTGACTCGAGAATACGAGTCATTCAAGATGCTGCCAAATAAGAGTATTTTTGAGACTTTGCTAGGATAGTAACAATCATCAACAAGCTTGGTTGTCTTGGAAAGAAATACACAAACAAGGAGAATATTTAGAAGTTACTACTATCTTTACCAAAGAAGTGGGAGCCCAAAATCACAGCAATAGAGGAAGCTAAAGATCTGTCAAAAATCACTTTAGGCTCATTGCAGACACATGAGCTTATCTTGACATAAATGGATGATGATGGTCGAAAGAAGAAAGTGGTTGCTTTTAAAGTTAATAGTAGCTCAAGTAAATACTTTAACTCTGATTATGAGAGATTGTCATGCTATCCAAGAAATTTAACAAATTCTTCAAGAATAGATTGCTCAAGAGAAAAAGATCAGGATACAAGAAAGATCATAAGCCTAAAGAAGCACCAACTTGTTATAAATGTGGAAAGCCAGGACATTAAGATGAAGGAAAAAGAGAAGAAATACACTCCATACAAGTACAAGAAAAAAGAATTGGCAAAACTAATGAAATATCCACTGTAATTGACACGTTTTACTGATTACGTCATTAAACTTTTAATTTTTTAAATTACCCCACTAACCTAATTATTATTTTGAAATTGGGTCACTCCGTTAAAAAAAAATAAACGGACGTTATTTTTTTATCGACAAAACTAATGAATTATCTATTATAGTTGACACGTTTTACTGATTACACCATTGAACTTTTAATTTTTTAAATCACCCCACTAAACTAATTATTATTTTGAAATTGAGTCATTCTGTTAAAAAAATTAAGCAGACGTTAAATTTTTTTTTTATGTGGCTCTAGAAAAGAAATTCAAAAATAAAAATATTTTGGATACTCGAATCTCAGATGTTTATCGACAGAACAAATTTCATCGCGAATGAAACGCAATGCATCAGCAGTAGAAATGAAAACGCTGTAATTGACAACAACAACATTTTGCATCTTCCTCTGAATTATCTCCGCATCCATCTGTGAAAACGCAGGCTCCTATCAAATCATAAATACAATCCCAACAAATGCCCTAAGGGCACATGTTAAGAAATTCCTTTGTTATATGCTATACAATTATAATAATTGTATTAACTAAAATTAAATGAATTCACATTAATTTGAAGTTTAATATGTCATCTTTTAACTTCAAAAGTCAAATTATATCTCTAATTTTAAAATAAATTGAGTATATTTTTTATGTCTGACATGATTATATATGCACAAGGTATATATAATCACCCGATAATTTTTTGATAAAAGATTGCTGATTGTTTTTAATGGACTTCTAAACTCGCAATCCCAATCCCATCAAATTATTCCTTAAAATTTAGGAAACCGATAAATTCACAATAGAAAATAATATTTTCACATGAAAATCGCCCCTATAAATCTTATAGTGACGGTTTTCACCGTCACTATACTTCTATAACGACACCTTTCATGTGAAATTATCAAAAAGTGTTTTACTCTCTCCCTTCTCGAAAAGATGAGTTCAAATACAAATTTTTTGGTTCATAAAAGAATGTATAAAGGTACATAAATCAAATATAAAAAATATATTAAAACTAGTTTACCATTAAAAGTATACT
This sequence comes from Panax stipuleanatus, assembly GCA_020205555.1. Lineage (NCBI taxonomy): Eukaryota > Viridiplantae > Streptophyta > Magnoliopsida > Apiales > Araliaceae > Panax > Panax stipuleanatus. The sequence goes on from CM035118.1 coordinate 3,523,845, forward strand.
TAAATGGAGTCTACTAAGTTTAGAAAAAACAAAAATTCATTAATATAATTAAATGGGGTCCACTATGAGTAGAAGTGATACTTATTTTATTATTTTTTATCTACTTTACTTTTTTAAAAAACTTGTGTGAAATATGTATTTTTGAGGACGGATGGAATAGATCATAATTTTAGTGGTGGATATTTATTCTCAAAATTTAATACGTTACAATTTAGTGGTGGATATTGGCTCAAAATTTAATATATTATAATTCTAACGGTGGATATTAAATTTGGCTCTGTGTCCTTTACACGTCTCTTCAATTTTTTAGATTATATATATATATATATATATATATATATATATATATATATCTTATTTTGTTCTTAAAATATATAGTATACCCTTAAAATTGTGTTTATTTGTAAGAATTATAATCTCAGTATTATAATCTATGAGATTATAATCTCAAAACTATTAATTCTAAGATTATAATCACGGGATTATAATTATAATTCAAAAATTATTAAGCCATTTTATAATCCATATACTAATAGTCACAAGTCAAAATTTAAAAATAAACAAGACATTTGAAATTAATATTTATATCCCAAGTATAATCCTTATAAACAAACATAGTCTAAGAATTGATAATTTAAGAAGTAAAGTGATATTTCTACCAAATTTTCCTCAAATGATTTTGTATTTTTGTATACTAAGAAAAAAAATATTATGCTTTCTTGTCAAAATAACCCTTTCATGCAAAAATGTCTTTCAAGATTATTAATTACATAATTATTAACAACAAAAATGATTTATATTTCGACAAATTTGACAACAAAATAATATATTGCAGCTAACATAGAATTCTAATTAATCAAAAAAATAGAACAAATTAGTATGGAGCTCTTCATATAATGATATTTACTATCGACATAAATTTATAGTCACGTATAAGTAAAACTCTTATCAATATATAATACTACTATAAAAATTAATGAGTAATAAATGAGAGCCAATATTCAAATTGAGGCGATTATTGATCTATTTCCGTCATAGATACGAATAATTATTCGGGAAAAAAGTATCACCATATTAAAATTTTTAATTTCCTAATAATAAATTATAGAGTTAATAAATTTAATATTAAAAAAGTTATTAACTTTATGTAAACAAATTGAATACTTTATATTTATGAGAAAAATCAAAGAGAGATTCTAAATTTTAAACTCAAAATTATAACCAAAGTGGAGACATATTTGGAAAGTATTAAATATAAATAGATAAATAGTTGGTAAAAAAAGACACTAAGACTATGTTTGTTTGCAAATATTATAATTTATGGGATTATAATCTCAAAATTATTAATCTTAGTATTATAATTATAATCCCAAGACTATTACGCTATTTTATGATTTCTAATCTAACTTTAAAAACAAACAAAACCTTTGAGATTAATAATCATATTCAAATATAATCATTGCAAACAAACATAGCTTAATCGTCAAAAAAAAAACTTTACTCCAGCCTAGACCTGACAAACGGGCGGGCCGGGCCGAGCGCGAGCCGGGTAGGGTCAAGCGCGGGTCAAAACCTCCCGGCTTTTTATGGGCTGAAAAAATACTGCCCGTGGCCTAACCCGGGCCGACCCGGCCCGCGGGCTTTTGTCTTCTTTTTTTTTTGCAAAATTTATTTTACACAATCTTTTTATGTCATAATTTTGCAAAATTCAAGTGCCTTTAGCTTCATGAGTTAAGGATGTTTATTAATGCTACAATCAAAACAAATCGAACTCTTTTTTTTGGAACAAAAAAAAAAGGCAAATGAACTCTTTTTTTAGAAGCGGAGGGAGTAGGATTTAGTATTATTTTATGAATAAGATCTAATATTATTTTACTGAAATATTAGTCTGAACTTTCTTGTGAAATTTTTAACTTTACATGTCGAGTTACTATTCACAAGTTACTATTTACGGGGTACTATTCACTGTAAATTTTTTTTTTTTTTTTCAAATCATCTTTGATTGGATCCAGGTTTTGATCTTCATTCTTGAACTCTGGATAAATTCTCTAATATTTATCTTTTATCTCACTGAATTCGTTATTCGTATTGTTTTTCATCATCCTCAGTCTTAAATGGTAATATAACTGAATATCTTTGGCCTGTAGTGCAAAGATGAATAATTACGTGATGAATATCTTTGGCCTATAGTGCAAAGATGAATGAATACTTGATGAATATCTTTGGCCCGTAGTATAAAGATGGACAGGTATTGAGATAAACATGATCAACTGATGATACAAATAAATATCTTTGGCCCGTAGTGCAAAGTTGAATATTTGATTCGAGATGTATATTGATTGATGTTACAGGGATAAAATATTGATGATGGACTTTTAAATCAAAGAAGATAGTAGACATCATTTTCTACTTAACTCATCTAATGAATTGTTATTTTCGCTGCGAATATTGATCTAAAACTTGTTGTCCATAATATTTTATCTGATTTATTGAATGCTAACAATAATTTATTTTTCATTGTCTTAGTCATAATATTCTTTATTGAACTAGTTGAGTTCACCCTTTTCTTCTATTGTTCTCTTCAAAAAATGAGAATATCGCGGGTACTAGTCGGAGAATGGAGTGATGGTCCGAGTTAGAGCTGTAGAAGTCTTCACTATTTTTTTTTAAATAGTGTGATAATAAATGTAATGAGGACTTAGTTTGAATGTTTATATTTTTTACATGTCTGTATTGACACTCACAGTTGCGTGGTCGTATTTTGCCCGACCTTATGTTATAAAAGATTGTATTTGGATTCTGTAACATGTATTTGGTGACTCAGAATGGGTTGGTATTGAACCTATTTTGGGGGCGTCACAATTATACCTTACCAATAATAACATAATTGTTCAGTAGCACTGTTATCACTTATTCATATATTAGTTTCATTATAATATTAAATATATTCGATATTAATTTCATGTTTTTATAGCACTGTTATAATATAATATAATGAAACTAATATATTATATCACTGTTGTAATATATTAGTTTCATTGTTGTATTATATATATATATATATATATATATATAAACGATTCTTATAAATTACAAAAAGTTTGCTTCTGATAATCCATATGAAATCTTAATTAATAAAATACATATTTTATCAGATCTGCTATGAATCTTAATTATAATAAATGTAAAATGTCATACGCCCATACACAGTAATATTTATATTTTTACATTTTATTATTTTATAAATGTAAAATATATGTTTAATAAATGTAAAATGTATTATAAAATGCAACGCACTAAATGTATGTTTACATGAATATTTGTTTCTTAATTAATGAAAACATGCATTTTTTGCGTTTATAAAATGTATTATAAGTTTATTAAAAATATATGCTTACAAAATAATAGTGATATAAGAAATTGAGGTTAATTTGATCTAAAAAATTTTATTCTCAAACAAGCAGTTGTTGTAGGTCAGTTGTTTTAACTCTTATTTAATAAGTTGGAGGTTTTGTGTTCAGCCCTCACAAGCATCATTGTTTAAAAAAAAAAAACTCACGAACGGGTCACGGGCCGGGCCGGACAAAAAATGAGTCGGGCTAAAATGATCCAACTTTACATGGGCTGAAATAATAAAGTCCATAACCCGTTTTTTTTCGAATCGACCCGCGGGCCCGCATTTTTTTTTGCCAGGTCTACTCCAGCCTATGATATATTATCTTTATCTGTTCCCTTTGCAAATGAAGATAAATAAGTAACAATATCAAAAATAACAATTCCACTACCAATTACTATACATATGATATACTTGTACATAATTTTTAAAAGTCCAGCTATGGCAATTGACATGATGGCTCTAAGGTGCCCCTACCATTTGATTTTGTTTACAAATTTAAATAAAGCGAACATTTTAAGCTTAATTTTTTAAAATTATTTTAAGATATTTTTAAATTCAAAATTAATATAAATTCATATAAGTATGGGCAATCCAATTATAAATTCCTAAAATATATACAAATTACAATTAACTACAAAATTTATTATTTTAGAATTTAAAAAAAACATTAAATTTAAGTTAAAAGTATCTTTTATTAACTTTGAAAAACATCAATAACAAAATCTAATACTTTGTTATGAAGAGAGTGTTGTACTCACTTAGATTTTGATGATTGACAAAACACATCAAGTGTGATTAACAAGTTTATTTAAGTGTGCATGAAAGGATTAGTTAAGCCATGTTGTAAAAGTATAACTTGACCGAGTCATGTTCTTAAAGTAGAGTCGGTGAATGATCAAGAGTCAAGAGTATGCTTAAAATCAGAGGCGGTATCATTTAGTATGCCCAACATCTATTTTAATAAATCTAAATACATATAGAGTTTGTAAATTTTGTAGTTAGGATTTATTTTTTTATTTTTGGGCAGGGACTATCTTTTTCGAATTCAATTAGGATGAAGAAGTTGGTAACAATTTCATCATAGTAAGTTATATGTAACTTTTTATTGTATGAGTTATAAAAAATATTGTATTGATAAGTTTTATAATTTTTTATTGTATTGATTAATGCAATATTTTTTATAATTTATACAATAAAAAACTATATGAACTTAAATGGTAAAAGCGTACGATACAACGATATATCTGTATATATTTATGACCTCCCCCTAATGACAAGGCCCATATGCCGGAAGGTCCGCGGACAAACTTGCAAACCATTAATTCATGTTCTAATGATTTGATAAACAATGAAATATATGTGTCATTAAATAGAAGAAAGTAATAATTTTGTCAAATTAATCATTTATTGGGATTAGATACTACTACTAGTAGGAAATGAAAAAGTCTAGGGGGACACGGGTGGAGCGACCGGTCTAGCGATCGGATAATTTTTTTTTATGACTCCAAAATAAGTTATAGTATTTATTAAAATTAAAATTTTTACAAAATTCAGTGATTTAGGTGAACTGTACAACCTTATTTTTTATATGTATCCAAATGACACCTAAATTACTGGATTTATAAAAATTTCAGTTCCAATAAATACTAATATAAATTATAGTCACATATAAGTAAAACTCTTATCAATATATAATACTACTATAAAAATTGCTGAGTAATAAATGAGAGCCAATATTCAAATTGAGGCGATTATTGATCTATTTCCGTCATAGATACGAATAGTTATTCGGGAAAAAAGTATCACCATATTAAAAAATTTAATTTCCTAATAATAAATTATAGAGTTAATAAATTTAATATTAAAAAAGTTATTAACTTTTTGTAAACAAATTGAATACTTTATATTTATGAGAAAAATCAAAGAGATATTCTAAATTTTAAACTCAAAATTATAACCAAAGTGGAGACATAGTTGGAAAGTATTAAATATAAATAGATAAATACTTGGTAAAAAAAGACACTAAGGCTATGTTTGTTTGCAAATATTATAATTTATGGGATTATAATCTCAAAACTATTAATCTTAGTATTATAATTATAATCCCAAGACTATTAAGCTATTTTATGATTTCTAATCTAACTTTAAAAACAAACAAAACCTTTGAGATTAATAATCATATTCAAATATAATCATTGCAAACAAACATAGCTTAATCGTCAAAAAAAAACTTTACTCCAGCCTAGACTTGGCAAACGGGCGGGCCGGGCCAGGCCGAGCGCTGGCCGGGCCGTTTTTGGGCCGGGCCAAAATAGCCCGACTTTTTATGGATTGAAAAACTACGGCCCGTGGCCCAACCCGGGCCGGCCCGGCCAGCGGGCTTTTGCCTTATTTTTTTATTTTTTTTTTGAAAATTTATTTTACACAATCTTTTTATGTCATAATTTTACAAAATTCAAGGTCCCTTAGCTTCATGAGTTAAGGATGTTTGTTAATGCTACAATCAAAACAAATCGAACTCTATTTTTGGAACAAAAAAAAGAAGACAAATAGACTCTTTTTTTAGGAGCGGAGGGAGTAGGATTTAACATTTGTATGATTAACGTTTGGACGACTATTATTGTATGACCCCAAATTTTATGAATAAGATTTAATTTCTTTATATATTATTTTGAAATAGTAAGGTGTTGATTTGATAAATGTGATAAGTTATGGGTGAAATGTGTAAAGTTTACAAAGTAAACAAGTGGTTATAAAATATTCGTTGTGTAGAAGTCATGCCTTGTGAGCCAGAAGCTTGACCTTGACTACTTTGAAGAGGTATAGCCATGAAAGGGCGCTGCTGTTGATCAGATCGTGGAGTCTGATAGTTAGGACTCCTAGAATTGCCATCCGATAACCGACCAGTTTGAGTTTGCCTCTGCCTTCCCTGCGGCCTTCCCTGCGGAGGTGGTTGAATATGTGTTTGCCTTTGTCTTCCACCTCTGCCTCTTTCTCTTTGCTCATTATTCTCCCCCTTTATGTCAGCATCAAGGGTTCGAATATCTTCTGAGAGGCGTTGGACACCTCGCACCAGTTCATGCATTTGAGATCGGTTGAGGGCAATGTCATTACGATTTTCTTCAACTAGGGCCTCAGTTTGTCTTATTTGTTGCTGAAGACTGTAAGATCCCAACTTTTATGAATAAAAAATTTAATTTCCTCTATCTATTATTTTGAAATAGTAAGGGATGATTTGATAAATGTGATAAGTTATGGGTGAAATGTGCAAATATTTTAAAATAAGCAAGTGGTTATAAAATATTTGTTTTGTCAGGGAATATTCGTTTGGTCGAGAAATATTCTTTTTGTCGGAGAATATTCGTACGACGGCGCAGTCATTAGTGGACACCTTAACGGAATGAATGTCAGATATAGAAAGCGACAGAAATAATTTTTATTAACGGAAAAACTTTTACCGTTAAACTGTTGAAATACCCGGTGATAAAAATACAATAATACGCGTTGTTGCACAGTAGCACACGGTATTACACAGTATTTCGAATTATTGGTTCTTACGTAATAAGTCACTTACTCAATAATTATTATAGTAATTACTGTTCAATATTTATTTTATTGATTCAATAATTGCTACATTGATAATTGCATAATATTTTATTGATTCAATAATTGCTACGTTGATATTTTATATTATTGATTCAATAATTGTTACAGTAACCACTGCACAGTATTTCACATTATTAAATCAATAATTCATATTATTTGAATAATATTATTAGATACCATTATTGACAATGTCTAGAAAGTTTTGTCGAGAAAAGGAGTTAGGTTATATAATTGCGCGCCAGTAAGAAGAAATGCTTATTGGAAGGCCCCCTCTTTCCTGGGAACGACCTGGTTGTCATTATTGTGGTTCTGTAATATTATTTGTGAATAATAATTATTGATAAAAATGATAAGTAAATATTTATTCAATGTGAATTTAAATAGAGGAATTTTTAGTAAAAGTGACAATTATTGAGAATGGATATTTTATCTGTTCTGATAAAATAATTAATTCAAATATATTATTATAATATTATATTATAAGTGTATAATGTGATAATATAATAATATAATAGTGGTGATATTTCTTTATAACAAATTGACGATATATGAATAAAATGAGACGGAAGAAAGAAAATAAAATTTAGAATTTTTTTAATAATTATAAATATTTTAATATATATATATATATATATATATATATATATATATATAAACATGTGGTGAAATTCATTATTTTAAAAGTGGAGGCTTTAAAATTTTGAGTGTGCTGGAGATTTTCAAGAGTGGTGAGTGTGAAAAAATTATCCGTATGTAAATTTGGGTCATTTTTTCGTTCGGAATTTGGAAAAATTTTCTTCTACAAAGTTGTAGAGAATTAAATTTCATATTGAATGGACATAAGGTTCGTATTTTTTCTGATAAAGGGGCTATTTATTATGAATTATTGAAGTTTCGAAAATAAATATTTTAATATATATATTTATATATATATTATATAAACATGTGGGACAAATTGGTGGAGGCTTTGTTGAAATCATCCTTGGTGTGCTAAGCTTTGTCAAAAGTTGGGGGCTTAAAAATCACCCGTGGGAAATTTTTTCCAACCTTGGTGTGCCACACAATTTCTATAAATAGGGTGCTTAGTTAGAAATAAAAATCACACCAGAATCAGAAAATTTTCTCTATAATATCGAGCGTATTTCTTGTGAGTATTTAGATACTTTGAGTGTTGATAGCAGTGCAAGTTTTCGTCCACATAATATCCGATATTTCAGTCAAAACTACTCTCCTGTTAAGGTAAAGGATGTTATTTTTCTCGTAAATGATGTTATTTCCTTTCAATATTCATAATGAATATTATTTTCTTTCATATTCCATATTATGAAGGTGATAATATTTTATTTTATATTTCCAAATTTAAACTTACTACCGTAAGTATTGCTTCTATAATTCCTGAAATGATCAGAAATTCTTTGAGTTTTGCGCTTCATCTAATATCATTTCACTGATTATTGGTCTGAACTTTTTATAAAATTTTTATCTTTTCATGACGAGTTACTATTCACGATAAAAAAAATTATTTATTTTTATCCAAATTATCTTTGATTGGATCCAAGTTTTGAACTTCATTCTTGAATTTTGCTCCACAATTGATTATTACGGAGTATTATTAAACTTGGATAAACTAAATTACGAATCCCTAATTTTTGTCCTTTATCACACTGTATTCGTTTCTTATATTATTTTTCATCATACTCAGTCGTAAATGGTGATATAAACGAATATCTTTGGCCTATAGTGCAAAGATGAATGATTATTTGATGAATATCTTTGGCCTGTAGTGCAAAGATGATTACCTGATGAATATCTTTGGCCCGTAGTGCAAAGATGGACAGGTGTTGAGATGAACATGACCAACTGGTAATACAAATGAATATCTTTGGCCTGTAGTGCAAAGATGAATATTTGATTCGATATATATTGATTGATGTTACAGGGATAAAATATTGATGATGGACTTTTAAATCATAGAAGATAGTAGACCTCATTCTCTACTTAACTCTTCTAATGAATTGTTATTTCCGCTGCAGTTGTTGATCTAAAACTTGTTGTCCATAATATTTTATCTGATTTGTTGAAGACTAACGATAATTTATTCTTCATTATCTTAGTCGTAAGATTTTTTACTGGGCTAGTTGAGCTCATCATTTTCTTCCATTGTTCTCTTCAGGAAATGAGAATATTGCAGGCACTAGTCGGGGAATGAAGTGATGGTCCGAGTTAGAGCTGTAGAAGTTCTCACTATTTTTTTTTATAAAATAGTATGATAATAAAATGTAATGAGGACTTAGTTTGAGTGTTTATATTTTTTACATGTCTGTATTGACACTCACAGTTGTGTGGTCGTATTTTGCACGACCGTATGATATAAAAGATTGTAGACAAAACTAATGATTTGGCCTCCGAAGTTGGCACGTTTTATTGAATACCTGATTGAACTTTTAATTTTTTTAAATTAACTCACTGAACTAATTATTATTTTCAAATTGGGTCACTCCATTAAAAAAAATAGACAGACATTAAAATTTTATCTACGTGGCTCTGAAAAAAATATATAAAAAATAAAAAAATTACACGTGGCAAAAAAATAAATAAACCTTCTTTTTACATTTTAAAGTTTAAAAAAAAAAAATAACATTTTAAAGTTTTAAAAATGACAAAAACATAATAAAACAAAAAAATCAAAACATCTTTTTTCTTCTTTAACTAAAACAGATTTAACCATCTTGATTATTTGTTTTAACATATCAAATAATCGTGTATTTTCTCTTTCATTAAGATTATTTCTTTTATTTTTCATCAGAACAGATCTAATAGATCTATAGAAAAAAAATGTGATTCATGGAAATAAAAATAGTACATGGGAAAAGAATAAAAAAAATCATTTATTCTCTCTCCCTTCATCCCTTGTCTCTCTTCTCTCCTTCCAAATCAAATTCGAAGATAAATCGAATTGACTATTGAAGAAAAGTTTCGATATTCTTCCCGGTGAGTTACAGTCCCTCCTTTAATCTACGCAATTCTTCATAAATCGAACTGATTATTGAAGAAAAGTTTCGATATTTTGGGTTTTATTTTCTTGGTTTTTCTCAGATCTGCAAGATAAAAGGGAATTATAGGTTTTGTATTTTCTAGATATTTTTCACAGATAGATGTCTTCTTCGTATTGGTGCTACAGATGCAGTCGATTCGTTAGGGTTTTGAGGCAGGAAGACTCTCTCTTGTCCGGATTGCAACGGAGGATTCATCGAGTCGATCGAGACTCCAACCCGACCCCCACTCTCGGATTCCCGACGACTGCGTTTTGCGATGCACATGGTCGATGGCGATATGGGGATCAGTCGCCTTTTTAAGGGAAATATGTTTGGTTTTTTAATTGATGAAAATTTGAATCTCCTTACAGATAGATCAGACTATTTTCTCGCAACTTCAATTTCACTTTACGCCAATTTCTCCATCATCTGTATACTCAAATACATATGTTTATGTATGCTCTGCTGTTAATATATCTAACAAAAATCCCATACTCTGTTTCTTTGGTTATGTAATTTGGATCAATCAGGACGCTGTAACTTTTGGGTTTTTTTAGGGGAATTTGGAAGATGGGAGGGATATTGCTGTTAAGAAGATCGACGTGATTGGTCGTAGATCTAGAATCCTCAGAAGAATCCTCATATGTATCTAGATCTGTTTTGAATGTTTTTAATTTTTTAACTTTTAATGTTGTCTTTTTTTAAGGAAAATATGTTTGGTTTTTTAATTGATTAAGATTTGATTTATCTTGATAAATAAATTTAATTTAATGAATTAAAAAATGTTTTATTTTTATTAGTTTTTGTTGTGTTTTATTATGTTTTTGTCATTTTTAAAACTTTAAAATGTTAAAAATGAGTCAAAAATAAATTTTTTTTATTTCCATGTCATTGTTGCTGATTGGCCACCTCATTTTTTATTTTATTTTCCTTTTTTTTTTGTTTCCACGTATGAAAAATCTTGAACCAATTTGACAGCCGTTAGCCAGATTTGACAGAATGACCCAATTTTATAATTTTAATTAGTTTAGTTAGTTAATTTGAAAAATTAAAATTTCAATCAGGTATTCAATAAAACGTGCCAATTTCGATGGCCAAATCATTAGTTTTGCCAAATATTGTATTTGGATTCTGTACCATGTATTTGGCGACTCAGAATGGGTTGAGTATTGAACCTATTTTGGGGACATCACAAAGACGCTCCATTTGATTGTTATTCTGATTAATTTGAGCTACACTGCAGGCTTGGAATTGTTGAAGTGAGATATGCAGTTCTGAAATCTATTTCATCATCAGCTCATTCTGAGATTGTTGATTCTTCTACATGATCTCCATAGCCTCTTTATGCTTCTTTGTGGCGGCAAAGTGAATGGCATCCCTTTTACTGAGGCTATCAGCCATTTCTCGTACAATTTCCTTTAGCTTTTTGGACAGCTTAGTTGCCAAATTTCCTAGTAAAGGCTTGACTGATTCGATTAGATGGTCGAATCGCCTGTGAAGCGCTAGGGAGTGTGCTTCAAGAATTTCTCCAGATTCTGAACCAATTTGGTTTAATGCTTCAGTCAGCTCCTCTTTTGTTGGCATTAGAGACAATTGATTGAGAATTCGTTGTGGCTCAGGAGGAGGAGTTGTCGTAGTGTGTTCATCTCTCCTTGACATGCTTGCGAGGGCAAGCATCATGTCAAAATACTCGTTGTTGGAGGATGAAGAAATATCTACTTGGGTTAGAGGTGTGGCCATATAGTGTATGGGTGAAGTGTTTGGTTCAGGTTCATTGATCTGTTCTGGGGACTTTAAGATTGACGTATCAGTTTGAGCATTAGGCACAAATCGTGGTTCACCATTTAGAGTGGGTGTCTCAATGGTTGAGCTATTAAGCATCTGCTCTACGATTCTGGTGACTTGCTCGATAACCATTGGATCATTTGCGATTGGCTCAAAGAGAACAATTTGATTGTTTGGTTCATCAGTCATAGAGTTTTGGGACTCTGTAACTGGAAATTGATTTAGTGGGTGAAGAACCACTTCCATCCATTTAGGCAATTCGTAGAATTCATTGAAATGCGATGATGGAGAATGGTTGACAATAAAAGAGAGGGGAGTGGAATGTACCTCATACTTAGATTCTGAAGTTTATTTATTTGAAATCAGCTTCTGAGCAAACTTCCTCTCTCATGGGAATCCATGGACAAGCACTGAGATTGCTGAATATGCCTTGAAGGTCCAGAATATATGATCCCAGTTGCTGAAGATCAGAGCCCTATGATAAGGCATCATAGGCAAATAGTTGAACAACTGTGTGTAGTTAGCTGCCCTTTCGACATTCTTGCCTATGGCTAAGATCTCAATATCATCATTCAGATCTTCATCATCATCTTCATCTTCATCAGAATTTCCATCATATCTTCCAACACATCATCATCTTCAACATCCACCATCACAGCTTCAGCAGACACAACAGTTTCTTCATTGACTGAAGAGACTACATTTTCTCCTTTCGTAGGTAGCTCCCCCTCAATTTTTGTATACTCTGGCTCTTGTGCTTTTAACAGCTCCCCCTCAGCTGTAGCACTTGCTTGAACTTGATCTTCCAGAGTTTCTGTCAACACTTTATCTTGGCTCAACTTTGGTGCTTCTGGCACTTTTTCTTCATACTGAGCCGTTTCTTCTTTAATCAAAACCTCTTCAGAGGGAACAGTCACCTCAGGTTGTAGCTGCTCAACAATAGCACTTGGTTCTGGTATTTCTTTTTCTTGCATTTTAGCAGTGACTTCATTATTATGAACACCAGTATCAGGCACTTCTTCTTGATTCATTGTTTGATCTGGTGCAGCAGTGTTGTCTATATGATTGATGTTGGCCTGACCCTCTATGATTCTGGTCTCCTCTGAGTTATGACCAGATGCTTGAGGCTCAGTGGTCTGTTCAGCCTTCTCAGCAGCCCTTCTTCTGTCATCTTCCTTTAAAACTTCTTCATTTTCAAGGATGTACTTCTTCATCAGAGTCTTCTTCCTCTTTGGTCTGGTCATAACCTTAGAACCTTTTTCAGCTTCAGCCCTTATAGTTTGTTCAGGCTGAGAGGCTGTTGCAGCATCTCCTTCTATAGAGGTGACTAGCCTAGACTCTACGATTGGTGAAGACTCCACAATCGTAGGCAGTGTAGACTTCCTTGTTCCATGGCTGCGTTTCTTCTTTTTCTGTGGCTCAGAGCTCCCTTCAGCCCTGTCCTCACTTGTATCCCTTTTCTTCTTCTTCTCCTTCACACCTTCAGCTGGTGATTCGGTTGCCTCAAGGGTAATTTCTTTGTTAGTGATAAGGCCCCGAATCCTAGTGCCAACGTCTGAACCCTCTTGGGGTGCATCAGTGGTTGAGCCCTGGGTTCCTCAGCTACTTTCATACCTTCATTCACCTTCTTCTTCCCTTTGCTCTTTCTGGTTAGAGCTATTGACTTTTCTTGGTTGACTTCTTCTTCTTCCTCCTTAGTTTCCCTCACAGCAGATGAAGTTGCAGACATCATCTTTACATTTTCTGCTTGGGTTTTTCTTCTAATTTTGGAACAGTTGCTGGGTCATATTTTTATTGGGAATGATGAAAACACCTTCTTTGTCCTCAATTTTGTCACCCAGAGCAGACTGTACAATGATGCTGATAAACCTTTCATAGGGCATCTTCGCAGTGCTCTTTGTCTTCTTAGGACTTTGCATCTATTTCCCGAACTAATCCATCAACAAGGCTCCATAGTTGAGTTGGATTCTGAATCGGATGGTTGTCATGAGCTTCAGTTGCTTCTCGTTGATAGAGTCGTGGCCAGAGCCCTTGCAACATATGCATTTTCCAACAATATCAGCAAAGAACTCATATTTTTGGGGAAACTCTTTCTTCTTGTAGCCACTCTTTCCTTCAATCTTTGTGTAGCGCAACTTCTTCAGACCTTCCTGGAAGTCAATAACCTCCATGTCTAGAAGACCTTCAGATTTGAAACCTAGGGCTAGGTTTATGCTTTCGGCGTTAAGTCGTATTTGCACGCCCTTGACTTTGGTGAGGATGAAGTCTCCATTGTGATAGAACTCTTTCACTAGCCTTGGATAGATCAGTATGCTGGTGCTCAAAGCTTCTTCGAGTCCAGCTTTCTTCAGCAGTGATAGAATCTTGTGAAACTCAGGTCCAGCCTTCTCGGACCCGTCAAAGCAAAGTTGGTAGCCAGAAACAACATTGGAAGCAGCCATTTGATTGTTTGATTGAGTATTCTGAAACGAACAAATTGGCTTAACTTTCTGAAACTTAGGGTTTCGTTTGAGAGAGAGATAAGCGTTTGGAATTCAAAAAGTAAACTGACAAATGACAGTTTAAAATTGATTTATAACTTCCCTCCATATGTTGTGCATCGTGGGACACGTGTTGAGTTATGCAGGACTCTACAGTTTTAAGTCTTGTGGAAAGTTCTGTTCTGCCCTTAGCTCCCCCTGAGCTAGTGAGACTTTTTGAGAGGATTATAATTGCTGAGAACCACTCCATGATTGTTGAGATCGATCCTTTGCTTGCTCCTTGACCGTTGACTCTACGGTTTTCTGTGATGTATTCTAAAAAAACATCCCTTCTTGGTTAAGGTTGCTCAGGAATGGCCAACCTCTTAGTTTATCACTAAGGATCAGGTTTGTCCTTGAGACGCTTATCAGAAGAGTTGCTTAGCTTGATAATGCTGCTATCACAGTGAGCTAGTCTGCCTTGTTTGGATCACTCCACGATCGTGATTTCTCTTAGTCATCTCTACGATGTTTGACTTAACCTTTATATCTGCATGGTTAGCACTTTCTAGAGCATAAAATTTATGATTGCAAATTTATCATACCTAACTCACTTATTAGTTTATTAAATCTGGATTCATCTAAGGATTTTGTAAACACATCAGCAAGTTGATTTTCAGTAGGGATGTATTGCAAAGATATTGTTCCATTTTGAACATGATCCCTAATGAAATGACATCTTATCTCTATATGCTTGGTCCTAGAATGCATGACAGGATTATTTTTCATTGCTATGGCACTTGTGTTATCACAGTGTATAGGTATAGATTTGAAATCAAACCCATAATCTGCTAGCTGGTTCTTCATCCATAAGATTTGAGCACAGCATCTGCCTGCAACAATGTATTCAGCTTTTGCTGTTGAAGTTGAAACTGAGTTTTGCTTCTTACTGAACCAGGACACTAGTCTGTTTCCTAGCAGTTGACAAGTGCCACTGGTACTTTTTCTATCTATTTTGCATCTTGTAAAGTCAGCATCTGAATATCCTGTCAGTTCAAATGAGGACTCCTAGTGATACCATAGACCCAAGTAGGATGAACCTTTAAGATACTTGAAAATCCTTTTTATAGCAGTTAAGTGTGATTCCTTAGGATTAGCTTAAAATCTAACACATATACATGTTACAAACATTATATCTGGTCTACTGGCAGTTAAGTAGAGAAGGGAGCCTATCATACCTCTATATTGAGTAATATCAATACTTTAACCTTTCTCATCTTTGTCAAGCTTAGTTGCTGGAGCAATTGGTGTTTTCATGGGAGAGGCTGATTCTATGCTATACTTCTTAAGTAAGTCTTTGATGTACTTGGCTTGGTTAATGAAGACACCTTCATCAGTTTGCTTCACTTGCAGTCCAAGGAAGAAGTTCAGCTCACCCATCATACTCATTTCAAACTTGCTCTGCATTAGCTTGGCAAATCTCTTGCACAGATTTTCATCAGTAGAACCAAAGATAATATCATCTACATATATTTGAACTAGTAAAACTTTATCTTTGTGCTTCCTAAGAAATATTGTAGTGTCTACTCTACTTCTAGTGAATCCTTTTTCAGTAAGAAAGTTAGTTAATGTTTCATACCATGCTCTAGGTGCTTGTTTAAGTCCATATAAGGCTTTATCTAATCTATAGACATAATTAGAGAGGGTTGGATTGACAAAACCTGGGGGTTGTTCCATATATACTTCTTCTTGAAGTTCACCATTTAGGAATGCACTCTTGACATCCATCTGGAATACTTTGAACTTCATGTGGGTAGAAAATGTAAGGAATATTCTGATTGCTTCAAGTCTGGCAACTGGTGCAAAGGTCTCATCATAGTTAATACCTTCTTGAGAATAACCATTGGCCACTAGTCTTGCTTTGTTCCTTGTGATCACCCCATCTTCATCCATCTTGTTTCTGAAGATCCATTTGGTGCCAATGACTGGGTGATTCTTTGGTCTTGGAACTAATCTCCAGACTTTGCTTCTTTCAAATTAATTCAGCTCCTCTTGCATGGCTTCAATCCAGCTTGCATCTTGCATTGCATCTTCAATCTTCTTGGGCTCTATTTGAGACAGAAAACTAAAATAAAAACACGCATTCTGTGTTGCAGATCTTGTTCTGATTCTGGCAGTTGGATCACCAATGATCAGATCTTGCGTGTGATCTCTTGCCCACCTGTTCCCAGTTGAAACATCTGTTCTGGTTCCTTGTTGTCTGAACTCTTCAAGATTGACTTCTGGTTCTTGTTGGTCAGAATCGTCGTCTGGTTCAGCTCTCTCTGCGATTTCTTCTTCGGATACTATGATTCTTTCTTCAGGAACTATGGTCGTAGTGTTGGGCTCGACCACTTCATTCGTAGTGTCAGTATCGTCAATCGTAGTGTCTTGTGGTGCAGACTTGTCAGAGTCAGTTTCATCAAAGATGATGTGGATCAAGACTTCAACACTTAGTGTCTTCTTGTTAAACACTCTATAAGCTTTGCTGTATGTGGCATATCCAAGGAAGATTCCATCATCTAACTTGGGTTGGAACTTAATCAGATATTGCTTCCCATTGTTGAGAATGCAGCATGAACACCCGAACACATGGAAGTAACTGACATTTGGCTTTCTTCCTTTCCACAGCTCGTAGGGAGTCTTCTTCAACGTAGAGTGTACAAGAGATCTGTTCTGTGTGTAGCACGCAGTGTTGATGGCATCTGCTCAGAAGTATTCAGGCAGATGAACTGTTGCTAGTAGAGTTCTTCCAGCTTCTATAAGTGTTTTGTTCTTCCTTTCAACTACTGCTGAGGAGTTCGTGGTGCTGAGAAGTTATGGCTGATGCCATTGTCTGCACAGAACTGATCCATTTCTGAGAAGTCGAACTCTCTGCTATGATCACTCCTTATAGCCTTGATAGTCTTTCCTTTTTCATTCATCATCAGCATGAACATCTTGATCAGTTGGGAGCTTGTTTCATCTTTAAAGGTAAGAAAGAACACCCATGTGTATCTAGTGTAGTCATCCACTACGACCAGTGAGTATCTCTTTCCTCCTAGGCTCACAATTGGAATTGGCCCAAAAAGATCCATATGTAGTAACTGTAGGGGCCTGTCAATTGAGTTGACTGCTTTTCCTTTGAATGAGCTCCTTATTTGCTTTCCAAGCTGGCAGGCATTACATAGTCTTTCTTTGATGAAGTTCAACTTGGGTAAACCTGCTACCAGATCTTTGGAGGTCAGCTTAGACATACTCTTGAAGTTGAGATGAGATAACCTTTTATGCCAAAGCCAATTTATTTCTTCAGATGCTTTTGCAAGAAAGCATATTGTCTCATCAGAACTGAGCTGAGCAAGGTTGACAGTGCATACATTTCCTTCTCTTGTTCCTGTTAGCTTGATAGAGGATGTCTCCAGATCTCTGACTTGACCCTGATTGTTGAGAAAGGTGACTTGATGGCCTTTATCGCAGAGTTGGCTGATGCTAAGAAGATTGTGCTTTATTCCATCAACATAAGCCACTTTATTGAAGGACACCGCACCATTCCCAGCTGATCCATAGCCTCTTGTCTTGCCAGAGCTGTTATCTCCAAAGATAACCATTGGTCCCTCCTTCTCTACGAAATTAGACAGAAGGGCTTTGTTCCCGGTCATGTGCCTTGAGCAACCATTGTCCAGATACCATGTTGTAATTGTGGTGCTCATTTTCTGCAAATAGTTTCAGCATTCATGTTGGTACCCAGACTTGCATGGGTCCTAAAGTGTTAGTACCCTTGGGGACCCAAATCTGTTTGACTTTGGGCCTTCCATGCACAGTGGTATGATAACATAATGCAGCTTTATAACCATTTCTACCACATGCAAAGCATCTGATATAATGCATGCTGGTGTGTGTGTGTGTGTATGGATTCTTTCTCCATTTGGACTTGTGTGGGTACTGGTTGGTCCTCCACTTGTATTGCTTCTTCTTTTTCCATGTAGCCTTGGGATTCAAGGTTTGTGCTGAGTGAACCTCAACACCACGATTCCTTCTAGGTTGATTCATGGAGTTAGTTTTACTTGACTCTACGATTCTTCAAGGTTGGGCAGTGGTGACTGAGTTACTCTTCTCTTTTCTGAACCCCAGGCCAGCATGGGATCCATTGTGTCTTGTGACAAGACTTGGATCAGAAAAGCAGGGTTGCACTGGTTCTTCCTTTTGTGTGGATTTCACAAATACAATGCTTCTATTTAAATTAGAAGCACTGCTACTGTTAGTATCCTTAATCATTTTCACACATAGTTCTGGGGTAGACTCCTCAAAACCAAAACCTATTCTGTCAGTTGCATATCTATAACTGGAGATTAGGGAGTCCATGGATGAGGAAGAACTATTCCACATAGAGATAGTCTTTTCTAGCTCCTCAATCTTAGAGGTTAGTTTTGACTCTCTTTGTGTGCTCAGTTCATTGGTTTGTCTTAAGATTTTATTTTCAGCTTCAAACTGAGAGAAAGAGGCAGAACTGAGTAGAGTTGTTTCCAGTTCTTTCTGAACTTTCTCTTTCTCTCTTTGAAGGTCAGAATAATCTTTGGACAGAACTCTGAACCTCCTCATATATTGATATAGATCAGATGTTATGTCATGAAGAGCAATTCTTAAGTCATCTATATCTACATCAGGAGTGTTGAAGTCAAATACCTCATCTATGTTTACCTCAGGATGGTCAGTGTATTTCTTGTTATTTGCATCCTTGGCCATCAGACATAGGTTTGCTTTTTGAGGCTCTTCATCATCTCCTGACTCAGCATTGGTGTCATTGTCTGAGTCACTCCACGAACTTCCAGCTATAAGACCTTTGTCTTTCTTCTGATTCTTCTTGTAGCCTCTGAACTCCTTCTTTGGATTTGTTCTTCTTTTGAGTTCTTCTTTGATGGGTTTATTGCTGTTTGCAATGAAGTGGCCAGGCTTCTTGCAATTGTAGCATAGCTCATTGATCTGCTCATGACTGCTGATGTTTCTGTATCTCTTAGGTCTGCCGCTTCTTCCCTTGCACATGAACCTTCTGAGCTTTCTGGCCAGCATTACAACTTCATCAGCATCATCTTCATCAGATGAAGATTCGTCTTCATCACAAGCTTTGGAGATCTCTTCTGTTGCCTTGAGAGCAACTCCTTTGTCCTTCTTTCTTCCTTCAAATAGAGTTTCTGCTCTTTGAGTCTGCTCCAGTTCATAGGTAAGGAGTTTGCCATATAGTTGTTGAACAGTCATTTCATGCAGGTTCTTTGACTCTCGGATTGCAGTGATTTTGGCATCCCATTTGCTTGGCAAGGATCTCATGAACTTGATGATCAGATCTTTGTTTGCATAGATTTTCCATAAGCTCGGAGAGAGTTGAGCAGCAATGTGAATCTTTCATAAGTGGAAGTGACATTTTCTCTAGGAAAATGAGCAAATAACTCATACTGTTGAGTCAGTAGAGATTGCTTATGTTCTCTGACTTCTTCAGTTCCTTCATGCATGATGAGCAGTGCTTCCCAGACTTCCTTAGCAGTTTTGCAGTTGACCACGTTTTCAAACAGATTGTTTTCTAAGCACTGAAACAAGATGTTCTTAGCCTTTTTGTCTAGCTGGACATCTTTCTTCTCGTTGTCAGTCCATTCAAATTTAACCTTGATCACAACTCTGTTTGGATCTTCTGGAGTTGGTGCAAGCCTTGTTGGTATGTGTAGGGATTTCGGCACATAAACGCAGCGAAAATTAAAATTTTTCGAAACTCTAAAACAGGATTTATGCGAAAACATATTAATTCAGAGGTTTAGATTTATTTTACCGATTATCCAAGCTTGAATGGAGACGATGGAAATTCTGGAAAAGCTTCGAATCTTCAACGCAATCCCAAGGAACTGCGTCTCTACGGTATCCACACAAACGCCCCGCCAACTGTCACACGATCTACAGCAAAGAGAACTGCGGTACTAGCCGCCAAGATCTGGATTTTAGAGCTTTTCTCTCTAGTTTCTCTCTAAGAGCGGCTAGAGTTTTGTTTATATTGATTACCCTAAAAACGGCTGATATATCATATATATATATAACAGTTAAAGGAATTATCCAAAACCTAATTCAATTAGAAAAGTAAAATCTGAATTTATATATATTATATCTTAATTAAGTCTTACTTAATTAATATACATATATATAAATTATCCTATTAATTTAAATTCGTAATTTAAATACTATCAATCATATTGACATATTTAAATCCTTACAATTTAAATTAATTATCTTTTAATTACGTTCTAAGTGTGTGACCCTATAGGTTATTATTATGTTGGCAATAATTTTAAAATCATATTATAAAATTATAAACAGTGAGCGACATATAGTAATGCATCACTGCTACCCAAATAATAATAAGACCGGTGATTCGATGCAACCTTTTCGTGACCAATGTTTTAATGTAATTTAATCCTTTTAACCTTGACATCCTAGATTAAACTCGAGTCATGGAATGTGTCATACTCTTCATAATTTAATCTGAATTTTCTTGGTCAATGAGTAGACTATATGAAACAAATTACTATATGAAACAAATTACTATTTGAGCATGGCCATGCATTTCATGGTCATACTCAATCAAGAGGCCTATGGATATCACCCGTAATATATAGGAGGGTTAAATTCTATCTAGATCACTCATATTGCTCACACGATTCATGATGTACCCAATAATCACCTTTATTGTCCACCCTATTAAAGGTGACCTTTGATGATATCACAGTATATAAATTTCCCTGTACTAATATAGTGATTTCAGGTCGGAGGATCATTACATCATTGTCACTATGGGAATTGCTTAGGACACTCTGGATAATGCTCCACGTAGAATTCTCATGGTGGATCTGTCCAGTACATTGTTCTCTAACATGTACCTATGCATTGACTCAATATCTCATATATTTATGACCAATGAGATTTGGCCATCAGTCAATCCATATACTAGTCTTAATGTATCATTGTTGTCCCATTAATAATGACACTCGACTTGGGACATTTAAGAATAATGATACTAATTGTAATTATATGATCTAATGTTCAAGTCACATACTTGAAGCCATATAATTTGTATCACTATTCTAAGGACTTTTATTATGCTAACATTTATATAACGCAGTAAATAAAACCATAATAAAATAATTCATTTATTCAATCAAATATAATATCAAAAATGTTAAGCAATTACATCAAAGAATTGGCCTCTAGGGCATAAACTCTAACAGTATGTAGGGCCCATTCTGTACAGTTTCAAATAGATCATCATCTATTGAATCCATGTATGCTTGCATTCGAACTTTCCAGTTTGCAAACTTG
Organism: Panax stipuleanatus; assembly: GCA_020205555.1. Lineage (NCBI taxonomy): Eukaryota > Viridiplantae > Streptophyta > Magnoliopsida > Apiales > Araliaceae > Panax > Panax stipuleanatus. The sequence continues at coordinate 3,545,498 of CM035118.1, forward strand.
TCTCTGTTGCATATAGGTGGCTTGCTTCCTCCACCTGTCTTGGTCTCTCTTATCAGATGTGCCGTTGGATCTACTCAAGCTTGTATGCTAGTTGAGAGAACCTACTCTGATACCAATTGTTAGTTCCCAAAGGCACAATAGTTATCTAGAAGGGGGGTTGAATAGATATTTTAAAAATTCTTTGTTTTAAAATACTTGTCATTTAAATAGACTGACAGCAGCGGAATATATGTTTGGTTCCCTTAAAGATAATGCAATGATAGTTAGATTAGCAGTTATAGCAGTTATAACAGATATAACAGTTATAGCAGTTAATGAGAGACAATGAGACACAAAGGTTTTAAGTGGTTCAGATCACACAAGGCTCCTAGTCCATTCTTCTACTTCACGAGTAGAAAATCTACTAAGGATATCTCTTACAACTTGAATCACTTAGATTTCTTCAAGGCCAGCAGCCTTGGAACTTCTCTAGTTCACTTAGAACTCTTCAAAGCCAGCAGCCTTGGAACTTATCTTAGTTCACTTAGAACTCTTCAAGTCTTTCTGACTTGGTACACCTTGGATTGAGAGTTGTATTCTGGGGTGTGTTACTCAGTTGCAATTAAGCATCAGTTCTGAAGAACTGAGTAGCGAAGCAAGCTTTCCTTCTTTCAGGATCATAGAGTGTCTTCGTTGAGTGCTCTTGAGCTTTCTGAGCTATCTTTTCTTTCTTTGTATCTTGCTTGCTTAGTCTAAATCCTTGTCTGATTTCCTTATAAAAGAACCATTCAAAATATATCTGTTTGAATGCTCCCGTTGCAGTATTTAATGCTTCGGACGTTTCTGTGCAGTTGATGTTGACATCCTGCTTTCCTGCTATACTGCCGACTGGCCCACTAACACAGCAAACTGCAACTTCACCTAACACCTGAAAAGGTGTTTTTCAGCAGGCTGTTTAGTCCTTTCCTTAGCTTCTTCAATACGCTTCTTCGATTTGGACTAAAGATGAATATATAATTATTGGGACCATCAACTTGTCAACGGCTATAAACCTTTCTTCATTTGTTGCTCTTCCTCCTTTCATCAGAACTACAAACTTTGATGCTGATTGGAGGAACACTACGATTATGATCATTGTACCATAATCGTTGTGTGTTGGCTTGCACAGGCTTGACTCAGACTTGATCGTAAAGAACACTATGATTTCTCTTAAGCTCTTCGGCATACTACGATTCCTTCTTGCTTTGTCTTGCAGACTCCACGATTCCGAGAGTACACTGCATTTCTTGACTTAGCTCAGCAGGCGCTCGGATCTTTTTCATGATTCTCAGTGTGGCTTTCAAGGGCAGACTACGATTCTGATACTTTCACTTAAACTCCACAAATCCTGTCTTAGCCTCTGCAGACTTGGTTCTCTTTGCATACTACGATTCTAGACATCTTCATTTAAGCTCCATGATTTTGCCTTGTCTTCTGTATGCTACCTTTGACAGACTACGATTCTGTCAAGGCTTTAACTTTTACAACTCAAATAGATCAACCTAACAGTTTTGATCTTTTCTTCTATACATTTATTTGCATAAATGATGAACATTAAAGCTCAGATCAACCTAACAATTTTGATCTATCATCTAAGTCCTTGTACATATGATCATTGAAGGACTTTACACTAAAGTATTTATATTTACTTTCAATATCAAATATGAATATACAATTCCCAACATTAACAGTTTTCATGCATTACATAGCACATAATATCATGCGCAATTTATACAATCATAATTGTTTAAATTTAACTCGCATACTACTTCTCACATAACAGGTACAGAGATTAACTTCTTAAACATATAATCATAGATTGACTTTCAACTTTCATACCTACCTTATATGCATTTTATATATATAAATCAACATCCTCATAGCATAACATGATTCAACCAACAGTTATCAAATCATATAGAAAATAGGAACTGAAAGACTTGCCTTTTACGTAAATTACCAATTTATAGCTTATCGTCTCTTCACTGTCCTATATAAGTTTCCTATATGATCCCATGCAAGAAAGGCAGCACGATGATGGAGCCTCTCCATCTTTCATGTAATCATAAAACTTATCTGGCTGGCTTCTTCAAGAGATGCTAGCGCAATATGAGCAGCACCAGGTTGTGCTGCAGTGAAGCGTCTCCATCCAGCATAGCTTCTTGCCCAATACCTCCTTCGAGCCCGGCCTAATATAAATATTGTATAACTTCACCCACTACGTCAACTATTCACTTGCTCTATTTTTTTTTGAGATCAAATCCGTTAGGTCTTTTGTTTTTCCTTCTTCCACGTTACATAGTTCTCCACCAGTCCACCGTGAAAGGTTTGTACCTATATCTCTAATCATAAGGTGCAATTTTTATATATTTAGTGAGTGAGGGATGGAATCCTCCGCCCATAACAATTCTAAAAGCCGGTAAGAGGCTACTTGAAACTGATCCCTCAATGCTCAAAGAAAACAACCTACCAGCTGCCAGCAAGCCACTCGAACCAGACCGACACCAAATCAGGGAGGAGACTCTCGAATTAGGGTCTTCATGTGTGCCCATCATCACCGTCGCACCCCACCGAAAAGGAGTTCTGGTATTTAACTCCGGTTCATCATCTAGTTAGGGTTTCGTGACAGCAACTGGTGATATGGGTTGGCTGCTCTCTGCATATTAGGGGCTTCTTTCTCAAGCCCACGTTCTCACGCATATTTTTCTCTCTCACTACTCTGCTCCTCATCCATTTTCTCTCTAGAAATATATGTACATGTGTGTGTACTTATGCTTCTCTATGTTTTGAAGCATTCTTGTCCCCCAATATGTTATACGATACCACTTTGTAAATCTTTTTTTTTTGTAGCTCTTCCGCTGGTGGTGTTGTATTCCCCATTCCTAACTCTCTCTAAACTGTAGGTTCCCCTACTCTATAAAATTTCTTACCCACTCCCTTTCAAATCATGCACCCTCACTAATAATTGTTTATATAAATAATACATATCTCCAGAATATCCGTGGAGATAATGAGTGGCTAATCCTCATTGAGTTTATGATGGGTGCTCACGGGTTGATATCTCTCCCATGATTTATGTGGAATAGATGGGTAGCTGAATAAATATAATCGGGTATGTTGGAGGAAGCCATGGAGTCCCATGCTGCTCTAGTTAGTGTAATGAGTGCACAAGGGTTCCTAGCTAGTAGCAGCCTAGTACACGCAAAGCTTCTTTTCTCCTCATGTCCATACGACAACTTTTTTTTTCTTTTCCTGCTCACATTTGATAACGTCGTATCACCATTCATATGATATTATAACATAATTTTTCCTACTCCCTATCTCCATTGCTTTCAATAGATGATGATAATGGAGATCATGTGCTTGTATTTTCAAATGCACATTGATACTATAAAAAAACAAAAGATATCTTGTTTGTTGCCAATAAAACATCATTTGATAATTTATACATTTATAAATATGTATAAAATCATCCCATTCATTAAAGAATTAACCCGTAATTAATTTAACACTTTTTGTATAATGAATCAATTAATTGGAATAGTTGACATTTATTCCATTAACTATTTAAGTAGCTCATCTAGTTTTTACAATTAATTAAATTTCTTGCTTCCTTCCATAAATTATTTTCGAACAATTTATTTATATATTAAATATATTCAATCATTTATTCAAATAAGAACTTAATTTACCAACTTGATACCAATATTCATATTTTATATATTGGATCTCATCTCATATTTTTAATTTACATCCATTTGACATAATATTAAATACTATACCATTATTCATGTTACATTTAATTATTATAATATAAATACAACTATCATCAATTAACTAAATAAATTTCTTTATTCAATTAATTAAAACAAATATTTTAACCCACCAATTCTCAAATAGTGAATTACTTGTCTCATTCCATATTTAATCTATATGTAACTTGTAGCCATTCGGCGCCCCAATTCTAATCACCTTCACTCTTTCTTTTCTTCTTTCTTTTCATGTTCCATGATGGTTTCTACTGCTCCCATGTGAGATAATTTTCTCTATCTTACGTCCCTAGTGGGTTTAGGCTATTAGATGCACATATATTAATATATAGCAATGGGTTGCTTTTCTTTGGATGCCTAAGAGCTGGAATCTGTATCCCCGTGACATTTGTTTAATGCAAATGTACTTGCATGCCACGTGATATATGTTTAATTTTATTAATTTAGTTCCAATATATATTATAGTGAACTTATATAAATCATATATTTTCAAAATAAAACATAACATATAACAGGTTTTCACTACATATTTATTTAAAACTATCAAATAAATACGGAGCACATAATTTCTCGTGTAAATTTGATTATTTACCTTCTCAAGATATTATAATAATTACAGTATCCTTGCCTTATTAACATAATTCATTTAATAATTTATTCTAATATTCTTGGATAAAGTATATATAAATATTATATACCTAAACCACCTCTTTTAATTCATTATGCAAATTGTTCATAACAATTTTATTTACTCACGTAATAAATACATAGATACAATATATATTTATTACCTCACAATTAATCCATATAATGCACATGTATTCACATCACATATAGAAAATAAATAATAACCTTATTCTCTCTTATTATAAATTATTTATATCAATTTATCTACATATAGTAAATAGAATTTAATATATTTACCATATCGCATAAGCAGTCATAATACATCACACGAAACTATACATATAATGTAATATGATAAATTACTAAAAATTATTTATTAAATCTTTATTCTCTCTTTATTAAAAATAATTCAATGCAACAATTTATTTTTAATATCCTTTATTTAAAGTATACAATAATTTTTTGTATACTCAAACTAATTATCGTTTTCAATAATTTAATTGTAATAAATATAATAATATATTCACTACATACATTACACCCAATAATGTATTACATAATTTCTTCAATAAAATAGTGATTATACATTAAAGATAATTAATGTCACCAACTTACTATGCTAAATTTTTTTATAAATTATTTAACATTGATAGATAAATTTTACCCATCTCCTTTACTTTAAATAAATTGCATTTACAATTTTATAACAAATATATAATAATAATATATTTATAAAGCACAAAAATCACATATTGCATATTTCATATTCTTTTATGCAATACAATACCACATAGCATATCATTTAATATAAACTTTAATTATTTACTCTTATTTTAATAATTCCCAAAATTTTGGGTTCTCACACCCTCCCTCCCCTCTTGGTTAGTCATATGCTAGGCTAACATAAGTTTGATATTTTATGATAAATATAATATTTTTATTTTAAATAAATGTGATTTATTTAAGTTATAAAAATAATTAATTTTGTAAGTTCTAGTACCTTTGAGATAACTTACAATTCTAGGAATAGTATTAGAGTAAAAGACACTCATATCCCCTGTATATAATCATAATAACACTCACCACCTCTCTAGTTTTTCAAGTAACAGTTAGTACCTCTCTAGTTTACAATATGTAACATTCACTATCCCTAGTGTGGTTGACTAACTAATATCAAAAAATATTTTTAATATAATGTCTAATACACCCTTCAAGTTATAATATTTAATTTATCCACTAAATATAAATTTGTATATTATAATTTATATTTAACTTGATCTAATTAATTAAATTATAAACTTGTGCAATAAAAAACATAAATGTCAAGAAATAATAAAAATCATTTTATCAGGAAAATAAAGTCAAAATTTTTTTTGCTAATTAAATTTCTCAGAGACTAAAATTTACGTGATATATATTCAAATATTTTTTTTATAATTAAAAAAGTAAAATTTTAATACCCATAAAAGTACAAAGTAATGCAATAAAATTATAATAATTTTTTAAAAATATTAAAATTTACATAAAACAAACTTATTATTATAGAACGAATCTTATTATTCAAATAAAAAAAGTATAAAAAATTATATTAATTATTTTTATCATATATTAAACTAAACATAAGTTACACTTGAGCATAATTATTTACAGTAAAAATGTCAAATGTTGTTACTCGAAAAAAGAAAAAATATATATTAAAAGAAACATCTTTTTAGAAGATAGAGGTAATAATAAATATTATTATATTTTCTTTTTTTCAACATTGCATAAAAACAATGCCAACTGTATACTAAAAAAGTGTAATCAAAATAATAAACATCCCAAATTTTGACATATACTCAATAAAATTTAACATATAAAAATCATAATATGAAACAAAGAATTCAAATAATAATTTTGTTGTCAAACACCAAAAACTAAACTATCAACATATTTAATCACTCTAATTAGAATAGCTCCATTAATAATTTAATTTAAAATTTTTAATATTTGTATCACTTATCAAAAAATATATGTTAATTAAACTAAATTATAATTTTTTTATAAGTTACCAACAATTTAAATGAGATAGTCTTAAATAAAACTATAATTAAAATATATTGTATTAAAGAAAAGATAATTAAACACATGATATATATTATTTAAGAATTAAAATTTGATGACATACAAGGGTAAATATATAACTTTGCCTATTTAGTCAACCCTTAAAATTTGTAGAGGTACTAACTGTTAGTTAAAAAACTAAATGGGAGGTGAGTGTTGTAAGACCCCAACTTTTATGAATAAAGATTTAATTTTCTTTATATATTATTTCAAAATAGTATGCTATTGATTTGATAAATGTGAAAAGTTATGGGTGAAATGCGCAAATATTTCAAAATGAGCAAGCGATTATAAAATATTCATTGTTGTCGGGGAATATTCGTTTGGTCGTGGAATATTCTTGTTGTCGGGAAATATTCGTACGACGGCGTAGCCATTTGTGGCCTCCACAACAGAATAACTATCTGATATAGAAAGCGAAAGAAATAACCTTTTTATAAATAACGGTAAAACTGTTACGGTTAAACTGTTGAAATATCCGGTGATAAAAATACAGTAATACACGTTGTGCACAGTAGCACACAGTATTGCACAGTATTTTGAATTATTGGTTCTTACGTAAGAAGTCATTTACTCAATAATTGTTACAGTAATTACTGTTCAATATTTTATATTATTGATTCAATAATTGCATGATATTTTATTGGTTCAATAATTGCTACGTTGATATTTTATATCAATAATTGTTACGTTGATATTTTATATCAATAATTGCTACGTTGCTATTTTATATGATTGATTCAATAATTGCTACCATTGATATTTTGTATTATTGATTCAATAATTGTCACTGCACAATATTTCACATTATCAACTCAATAATTCATATTATTTGAATAATATTATTAGATAGCATTATTAACAATGTCTAAGAAAGTTCTGTCTAGGAGGGGTTATTTAATTGCGCGCCAGTAAGGAGAAATCCTTATCGGAAGGCCCCTAGTGTGAAAAATCATCCGTTTGTGGATTTCGGCCATTTTCGATTGGGAATTTGAAAAAACTTCTTTCTACAAAGTTATAGAGAATTAAATTTCCTATGAGAAGGACATAGAAATTATATTTTTCTGACAAAAGGGCTATTTATTATGAATTATTGAAGTTTTGAAAAATAAATATTTTTTTATTGAGAACATGGATGGGCCCCACTTTTGTTTTTTATGGCTTGTAAATGCTGAATTTTCAAATTCCATTGAGGTGTGCGTATGAAATTGGTGAGAAGTCGCCGGTAGCAGTTAGTCAACTTTGGCATCCTAAGCTTTTCCTATACATAGGGTGCTTAGTTAGAAATAAAAATCACACCAGAATCAAAAAAATTTCTCTCTATAATATCGAGCGTATTTATTGTGAGTATTTAGATACTTTGAGTGTTACTATTCAGTGCAAGTTTCCTTCGGTATTATATCCGATATTCCAACCAGAAGTACTATTCTTTTGAGGTAAGGGATGTTATTTTCTTTCGTAAATGATGTTATTCTTTTCAATATCATTATACCAAAATATTGGCATGGATTTTATTATGAAATTCTTACTTTTTTCGTCGGGGTTACTATTCACGTATACGGCACTATTCACAAAAAAATTAAATTTTCTTCTATTTGTCCAAGTTGCTTGTTAAGGTTCCTATCTTTGATTGAATCTAAGTTTTAGCTTTATTCTTGAATTTCGCTCCTCAATTGATTATTACGAAGTATTTTGAATTGGATAAACTAAAATACGAATCCTTAATCTTTGTCCTTTATCTCACTGGATTCGTTCTTTAAAATATTTTTTCATCATCATCAGTCCTAAATAGTGATATAACTGAATATCTTTGGCCTGTAGAGCAAAGATGAATGATTACCTGATGAATATCTTTGGCCGTAGTGCAAAGATGGACAGGTATTGAGATGAACATGACCACTGGTGATACAAATGAATATCTTTGGCCTGTAGTGCAAAGATGAATATTTGATTTGAGATGTATATTATTGATGTTACAAGGATAAAATATTAATGATGGACTTTTAAATCATAGAAGATAGTAGACTTCATTCTCTACTTAACTCTTCTAATGAATGGTTATTTTCGTTGCGAATATTGATCTAAAACTTGTTGTCAATAATATTTTATCTGAATTGTTGAAGACTAACGATAATTTATTTTCCATTATCTTAGTCATAATATTCTTTACTGGGCTAGTTGAGCTCACCCTTTTCATCTATTGTCTTCTTCAGGAAATGAGAATGTCGCAAGAACTAGTCGGGGGACAGAGTGATGGTCTGAGTTAGAGCAGTAGTATTTCTCACTATTTCTAATAAATAGTGTGATAATAATTGTAATGAGGACTTAGTTTGAATGTTAATATTTTCTACATATTTGTATTGACACTCACAGTTGTGTAGTCGTATTTTGCACGACCGTGTGATATAAAAGATTATTTTAGAATTCTGTACCATGTATTTGGCAACTCAGAATGGGTTGGGTTGATTGGTCCTATTCTGGGGGAGTCACAGTTGGTATCAGAGCTTAGGGCTATGATCTATGGCGGAGATCGGAGAATAGAACTAGGAGGGGAAAGATGAGTAAATACTTCACTAGTATGTCCTACCTAAGCTTATGTGGTATTTAATTGGTCAGTCAGAGCATAGGGTTAATATGTGATATGTTAATTTATTTAATTAACCCTTGTTTTATGGCAGTATTTGAGAATGGCAGCTGAGAATGTTAACAATGGAGTGAATGAGACCGTGGGGACACGTTTAATCACCAACCAGGAGAACGTGCAACAGGAAGGCAATGTTCATCCTGAAAACAACGCTGATCATACGATAAACGATGAGATGTTTAGAAGCTTTTTGCAGTTCATGCAAAACCAGACGAGGGAAACTCGTATACAAAATACAGGTGGAGATAATAACAACTCGCGGCTTGTCACTGCCAAGCAGTTCAAAGAGTTGGGACCACCAAAGTTTTTGGCAAAAGCCGGATCTGATCAAGGCGGATACGTGGGTTAAGCAAATTACTAAGATATTTGATGTCTTAGGATGCACGGAGGAATAGAAAGTTTCATTCTCCACCTTTATGTTCCATGGAGAGGCAGATTATTGGTGGGAGTCTCTGAAGCGTACCCAGCCTGTCGCACTCAAGATGTCTTGGGAAGCGTGTCAGAAACTGTTCAATAGCAAGTACTTTCCTGAAAGTATTCGTCATATGAGAGAGGTAGAGTTTATCAGACTAGAACAGAACAATATGACTGTGTCCCAGTACGAGGCTAAGTTCGCGGAGTTGTCCAGGTTTGCACCTCATTTGGTAGAGAATGAGGAACGTATGACGCGGATGTTTCTGAGAGGTTTGAAACCCGAAATACGTCAATACCTCATTTCTCACAAATTTTCTCTATATTCGGATGTAGTGAACAGGGCCCAGTTGTTAGAACGAGATAGTGATTATATTCAACCAAGGGACAACAACTAAGGTCGTACCGGTGGCAGCAGTCATCGGAGCAATGACAACCAGCGGGGAGGAAAGTATGATAGAAGCGGTAACCACTCCTGTAGTAAACATGGCCATGATAGTAGAAAAAGCGAATCGGGGGAGATTTCAAGAAGAGAATGTATAACAATGAGAACGTGAAGACGTCGACATCAGCACCAGCATCAACTGTTTCTAGGGGAGGAGAACGACCACCGGTCGTATGCTATAAATATGGGAAAGAGGGACACATCAGTCCAAATTGCCCACAACAATTCAAAGCATGCTATAACTGTGGAAAAGAAGGACATATAGCTCGAGATTGTCCTGTAGCGAAACCAAGTCCAGCGGGGGTGGAGATTCCAAAGGCGGTTTCGGACAAGTCAAAGTCGGTGGTTCCTGGAAGGGCGTTTGTCGTGACAGCCCAAAACGCGAGGAACCCACACGAGGTGATTACGGGTAAGCTAATCATAAACTCTTGCGAAGTTTACACCTTGTTAGATACCGGTGCTACCCATTCTTTTATTTCACCTGCTTGTGCTCAACGTTTGAACTTGACTTCTGATAAATTAGACTTTGACTTATCTGTTGAAACTCCTTTGGGAGAAACCTTTGTTCCACCCACAGTTTACAAATCTTGCTTGATTCAGATTGGTAACCTTACCTTACCTGTTGATCTTATATCTTTGAAAATACTTGCATTTGACGTGATTTTAGGAATTGACTGGTTAACCACTTACCATGCCAAAATTGATTGATTTCGTAAGGTTGTTAGTTTTCATATTCCTAATCAAGCTGTTGTGCGAATCCAAACCACCAAACCACTAAAATCAGTCAATATCATTTCAAGTCACAAAGCTATTCGTTTATTGAAAAATGGATGTCAAGCTTTCTTAGCTCATGTCATTGATCTAAATCAGAATACGTCAGATTTGAATAATATTTCCGTTGTTAATGAGTTTCCTGATGTATGTCCCAAAGAACTTTCCGGTCTACCCCCAGAACGTGAAGTTGAATTCTTTATTGACCTTGAACCCGGTACAAAACCCATTTCTAAAACCCTATATCGAATGGCTCCTATTGAACTTTAGGAGTTAAAGGTCCAACTACAGGAGTTGTTAGACATTGGTTTCATTCGTCCTAGTACATCTCCTTGGGGTGCTCCTGTTTTATTCGTAAAGAAGAAAGACAGGAGTATGCGACTTTGTATTGACTATCGGGAGTTGAACCATGTCACCATCAAGAATATGTATTCGCTACCTCGTATTGATGACCTGTTCGACCAGTTGCAAGGAGCACAATTTTTTTCAAAGATCGATCTTCGTTCTGGATATCTTCAGCTGAAGATTAAAACTGAGGATATTCCGAAGACTGCCTTCAGAACTCGGTACAGGCATTATGAGTTCTTAGTCATGTCTTTTGGATTGACTAATGCTCCTGCTGCTTTCATGAATATGATGAACCGTGTATTCAATGAGTATTTGGGTCAATTCGTTGTTGTCTTTATTGATGACATCCTTATCTATTCTAAAAGTCGTGAAGATCATGAGTATCACTTAAAGTTGGTACTTCAAAAGCTTCGTGAGAACAAGCTATATGCTAAGCTGAAGAAATGCGAGTTCTGGCTTGAGGAAGTAGCGTTCCTTGGGCACGTGGTATCAAAACGTGGAGTATCTGTTGATCCGGCGAAGATTGAAGCAATACAAAGTTGGGAGCAACCTAAGTCGGTGACCAAAGTACGAAGCTTTCTGGGCTTAGCTGGTTATTATCGGAGGTTTGTAGAGGGATTTTCTCGAATCGCTTGTAAGACCCCAAATTTTATGAATAATATTTAATTTTCTTTATATATTATTTTGAAATAGTAAGGTGTTGATTTGATAAATTTTGAAACATATATGAAGCATGACTACGGAAAAGATTCAAATGATCCAGCAACGTATACAAACTGCACAAGATCGACAAAAGAGTTATGCTGATCTTAATCGAAGGGACGTGGAGTTTAATGTCGGAGATCATGTATTATTACGTGTTGCTCCATGAAAAGGAGTTACGAGATTCAGAAAGAGAGGAAAGCTCAACCCACGATTCATTGGTCCATTTAAAATCCTTGACTGAGTAGGAAATGTGGCCTATAGACTCGCCTTACCTCCAAGCATATCTCGTATTCATAACGTTTTTCACATATCTGTGCTTCGTAAATATGTGAAAGATCCAACCACATTATTGAGTTAGAACCAGAAGAGATAGCCGAAGATTTAACATACGAGGAGGTACCTGTTAAGATCTTGGATAAGAAGGAACATGTATTACGTTCAAAGGTTATACCTCAAGTTAAAATTTTATGGAGGAACCATGATATCGAGAAAATGACTTGGGAGTTAGAATCGGAGATGAAAACGAGGTATCCTCACCTTTTCGACATACCAGGTACGTACGTCAATTTCGAGGACAAAATTTTATAAGGAGGGGAGGTTGTAAGACCCCAAATTTTATGAATAAGATTTAATTTTCTTTATATATTATTTTGAAATAGTAAGGTGTTGATTTGATAAATGTGAGAAGTTATGGGTGAAATGTGCAAAGTTTACAAAGTAAGCAAGTGGTTATAAAATATTCATTGTGTCGGGGAATATTCGTTTGGTCGAGGAATATTTCTTTTTGTCAAAGAATATTCGTACGACGGCGCAGTCATTGGTGGACCCCACAACGGAATGAATGTCGGATATAGAAATCGACAGAAATAACCTTTTTATATCATAACGGAAAAACTGTTACCGTTAGTACTGTTGAAATACCCGGTGGTTAAAATACAGTAATATGCGGTGTTGCACGGTAGCACACTGTATTGCACAGTATTTCGAATTATTGATTCTTACGTAGGAAGGCACTTACTCAATTATTGTTACAGTAATTACTGTTCAATATTTTATATTATTGATTCAATAATTGCATAATATTTTATTGATTAAATAATTGTCATTGCACATTATTTTAAATTATCAAATCAATAATTCATATTATTTGAATAATATTATTAGATAGCATTATTGGCAATATCTAAGGCAGTTCTGTCTAGGAAAGGAGTTGATTAATTGCGCGCCAGTAAGGAAAAATCCTTATCGGAAGGCCCCCTCTTTCCTAGGAACGACCTGGTTGTCAATATTGTAGTTCTATAATATTATTTGTGAATAATTAATTTTTGATATATATGATAAGGAAATATTTATTCAATGTGGATGTAGACGGAGGAATTTTTAACATGTGACATTTGTTGAAAGTTGGTATTTTATTTTGTCTGATAAAATAATTCATTCAAATATATTATTATAATATTACATTATAGTAGCATGATGCGATTACATAATAGTATGACTTTTATAATTTGAATGGTAACATTATTATAGTAAATTCATGGTATAAAAGTTAAACGAGGTGGAAGAGTGCAAATTGAATTTGAACTCTTATGATGCAAACAATGATGTCATCGGAGCGATGAGGTAAGCAATGATGTCATAGATCGATGATGTAAACGATGATGTCATAAATTATGGCGAAAAGACTATTTTACCCTTACTCTGCCGAGCCTATAAATAGAAGCTCATTTCTTCATTATTTCTCACCAATTCACTAAAGCTATAAAGAGAGAAAGTATAGAGAGAGTAAGAGCGAAAGAAGAAGAGTATTCTGCTATTACGCTAGTGCAGTCTCCAAATTTTAAGGTAAGGGGTATTATTTCTTTCGTATTCATAAAGAGAGTTATTTTCTTTCAATACTCGTAAGGGTTGTTATTCCATTCCTTATTATTCTGTTGGAATAATCTGTTTGAGCGGACTACCGCCAGACGGGTGAATCTTCGTATTCAGTTGTTATTAAATTGTGAAAATAATCTGTTTGAGCGGACTACCGCCAGACGGGTGAATCTTCGTATTCAGTTGTTATTAAATTGTGGAAAGAATCTGTCTGAACGGACTACCGCCAAACGGGTGAAAATCCAATTGCAGTTTCGTATATTGTTTCATTTCAGATTCTTAACTCTAAACTTACTACGGTAAGTATTGTTTCTATAATTCCTGAAATGATCAGATATTACTTGAGTTTTGCGCTTCATCTAATATTATTTCACTGGAATATTGGTCTGAAATTTCTTGTGAAATTTTTATTTTTTCATGTCGAGTTACTACTCACGAGTTACTAATCTCGGGGTACTATTCACGGTAAAAAAAAATATTTTTTTCTTCTTCCAAATCATTTTTGATTGGATCCAGGTTTTGATCTTCATTCTTGAACTCTAGATAAATTCTCTAATATTTGTCCTTTATCTCACTGGATCCGTTATTCGTATTATTTTTCATCATCCTCAGTTCTAAATGGTGATATAACTGAATATCTTTGGCCCGTAGTGCAAAAATGAAAAATTACGTGATGAATATCTTTGGCCTGTAATGCAAAGATGAATGATTACCTGATGAATATCTTTAGCCCGTAGTGCAAAGATGGACATGTGTTAAGATGAACATGACCAACTGATGATACAAATGAATATCTTTGGCCGTAGTGCAAAGATGGATATTTGATTCGAGATGTATATTGATTAATGTTACAGGGATAAAATATTGATGATGGACTTTTAAATCAAAGAAGATAGTAGACATCATTCTCTACTTAACTCTTCTAATGAATTATTATTTCAGCTGCGAATATTGATCTAAAACTTGTTGTCCATAATATTTTATCTGATTTATTGAAGGCTAAAGATAATTTGTTTTTCATTATCTTAGTCATAATATTCTTTACTGGGCTAGTTGAGCTCACCCTTTACTTCCATTGTTCTCTTCAGGAAATGAGAATATCGAGGGTACTAGTCGGGGAATGGAGTGATTGTCCGAGTTAGAGCCGTAGAAGTCCTCACTATTTTATTTATTTAAAATAGTGTGATAATAAATGTAATGAGGACTTAGTTTGAATATTAATATTTTCTACATGTCTGTATTGACACTCACAGTTGTGTGGTCGTATTTTGCACGACTGTGTGATATGAAAGATTGTATTTGAATTTTGTTGAGTGTATTTGGCGACTCAAAATGGGTTGGGTATTGAACCTATTTTAGGAGCGTCACATCGCTACTCCATTAACTCAGCTAACTCGGAAAGATACAAAATTCGTATGGAACGAGGAATGCGAGAAGAGCTTTCTAGAGCTCAAGAGGAGGCTCATTTCGGCACCTGTTCTGATAATACCATCTGGTTCAGATGGATTTGTTATCTACAGCGATGCTTCGGGCAAAGGGTTAGGATGTGTTCTCATGTAACATGGAAAAGTCATAACCTATGCCTCGTGACAACTCAAAGAATATGAGAGGAATTATCCTACTCATGATCTAGAGTTGGCAGCTGTCGTTTTTGCATTAAAGATCTAGAGACACTACCTGTATAGAGAGAAAGTGGAGATCTATACGGATCATAAGAGCCTCAAATATTTCTTCGCTTAAAAGGAACTCAACATGCGGCAACGACGTTGGCTTGAGCTGTTGAAAGATTACGATCATACCATCCAATACCATCCTGGAAAAGTAAATATGATAGCTGACGCGTTGAGTAAAAGATCATATGCGGGAACGAGTGCGATGATGTCAAGTATACGCGTCGAACCCGCTTTGATTGATAAAGTTAAAGCTGCTCAAGCTACGGATCCGAAGCTGATGAAGATGAAGAAGAAAGTGCAAGAAGGGGCCATTCCAGAAGCAAGAATCGATGAAGAGGGAATACTTCGAGTCAACTCTAGACTTTGTGTTCCTAACAATTCCGACTTGAAGCATAGAATCATGATGGAGGCACACAACACACCGTTTGCAATCCATCCTGGGAGTACCAAAATGTATCGTGATATTCGACATACATTTTGGTGGAGCAATATGAAGAGAGAGATCACGAAGTTTATTTTGAGATGTTTAACTTGTCAACGTGTAAAGGCAGAGCATCAAGTGCCGAAGGGTCTATTGCAACCACTGGAGATTCCGAAATGAAAGTGGGAACACATTACGATGGATTTCGTTACGGTTCTTCCCAAGGTTTCAAAAGGCATAGATGCGATTTGGGTTATTGTTGATAGATTAACCAAGTCTGCTCATTTCTTGCCGATACGAGAGACTTATTCTCTTGAACGTCTTGCTCATATGTACGTGAATGAGATTGTGAGGTTGCATGGCATGCCAATATCTATAGTTTCGGATCGTGACACAAGATTTACTTCACGATTTTGGATCAGTTTGCAAAAAACTATGGGCACGGATTTACGATTCAGTTCAACTTATCATCCTCAAACAGATGGACAATCAGAAAGGACTATTCAAACTCTTGAAGATATATTGAGACTCTGTGTTCTAGACTTCAAAGGGAGTTGGGATAAGTACTTACCATTGGTGAAATTCTCCTACAATAACAGTTATCAAGCAAGTATAGGCGTGGCTCCATTCGAAGCGTTGTATGGACGAAAGTGTCGTTCTCCAGTATGCTGGGACGAGGTGGGTGAAACAACATTGTAGGGACTGGAGTTAGTACATATGACTATGGAAAATATCTAAATGATCCGACAACGAATACAAATCGCACAAGATCGATAAAAGAGTTATGCGGATCTTCATCGAAAGGACGTGGAATTTAATGTTGGGGACCATGTGTTATTACATGTTGCTCCGTAGAAGGGAGTTACGAGGTTTGGCAAGAGAGGAAAGCTTAATCTACGATTCATCGGTCCATTTGAGATCCTTGACTGAATAGAAAATGTGGCCTATAGACTCGCTTTACCTTCAAGCATATCTCGTGTTCATAATGTTTTTCACATATCCATGTTGCGTAAATATGTGAAAGATCCAAACCACATTATTGAGCTAGAACCGGAGGAGATAGCTGAAGATTTAACGTACAAGGAGGTACCTGTCAAAATTTTGGATAAGAAGGAGCATGTCCTACGCTCGAAAATTATACCTCAAGTTAAAGTTTTGTGGAGAAACCATGAAATTGAGGAAATGACATGGGAGTTGGAATCAGAAATGAAAGCGAGGTATCCTCACCTTTTCGACATACCAGGTACGTACGTCAATTTCGAGGACGAAATTTCATAAGGAGGGGAGGTTGTAAGACCCCAACTTTTATGAATAAAGATTTAATTTTTTTTATATATTATTTCGAAATAGTAAGGTGTTGATTTGATAAATGTGAAAAGTTATGGGTGAAATGCGCAAATATTTTAAAATGAGCAAGTGGTTATAAAATATTCATTGTTGTCGGGGAATATTCGTTTGGTCGTAGAATATTCTTGTTGTCGGGGAATATTCGTATGACGGCGCAGCCATTTGTGGGCCCCACAACGGAATAACTGTCGGATATAGAAAGCGACAAAAATAACATTTTTATAAATAACGGTAAAACTGTTACGGTTAAACTGTTGAAATACCCAGTGATAAAAATACAGTAATACGCGTTGTGCACAGTATCACACGGTATTGCACAGTATTTTGAATTATTGGTTCTTACGTAAGAAGTCACTTACTCAATAATTGTTACAGTAATTACTGTTCAATATTTTATATTATTGATTCAATAATTGCATGATATTTTATTGGTTCAATAATTGCTACGTTGATATTTTATATCAATAATTGCTACGTTGATATTTTATACCAATAATTGCTATGTTGCTATTTTATATGATTGATTCAATAATTGCTACCGTTGATATTTTGTATTATTGATTCAATAATTGTCACTGCACAGTATTTCACATTATCAACTCAATAATTCATATTATTTGAATAATATTATTAGATAGCATTATTAACAATGTCTAAGGAAGTTCTGTCTAGGAGGGGTTATTTAATTGCACGCCAGTAAGGAGAAATCCTTATCGGAAGCGTTCCTAGTTGTCAATATTGTAGTTCTGTAATATTATTTGTGAATAATTAATTATTGATTTATATGATAAGAAAATATTTATTTTGTGGATATAAAAGAAGGAATTAGTGCTGAGTTGTTTTTATCAGTATTTTTGTGTGAAAAATTATCCGTTTGTGGATTTTGACCATTTTCGGTTGGGAATTTGGAAAAACTTCCTTCTACAAAGTTGTAGAGAATTAAATTTTCTAAGAAAAAAACATAGGAATTGTATTTTTCTGACAAAAGGGCTATTTATTATGAATTATTGAAGTTTCAAAAAATAAATATTTTTTTATTAAAAATATGGGTGGGCCCCACTTTTGTTTTTTATGGCTTGTAAATGCTGAATTTTCAAATTCCATTGAGGTGTGCGTATGAAATTGGTGAGAAGTCGCCGGTAGCAGTTAGTCAACTTTGGCATCCTAAGATTTTCCTATAAATAGGGTGCTTAGTTAGAAATGAAAATCACACCAGAATCAGAAAATTTTCTCTCTATAATATCGAGCGTATTTCTTGTGAGTATTTAGATACTTTGAGTGTTACTATTCAGTGCAAGTTTCCTTCGGTATTATATCCGATATTCCAGCCAGAAGTACTATTCTTTTGAGGTAAGGGATGTTATTTTTTTTCGTAAATGATGTTATTCTTTTCAATATCATTATACCAAAATATTGGCATAGATTTTATTACGAAATTCTTACTTTTTCCGTCGGAGTTACTATTCACGTATACGGCACTATTCACGTATACGGCACTATTCACGAAAAAATTAAATTTTCTTCTATTTGTCCAAGTTACTTGTTAAGGTTCCTATCTTTGATTGGATCTAAATTTTGAGCTTTATTCTTGAATTTTGCTCCACAATTGATTATTACGAAGTATTTTGAATTGGATAAACTAAAATACGAATCCTTAATCTTTGTCCTTTATCTCACTGGATTCGTTCTTTAAAATATTTTTCATCATCCTCAGTCCTAAATGGTGATATAACTGAATATCTTTGGCCTGTAGAGCAAAGATGAATGATTACCTGATGAATATCTTTGGCCGTAGTGTAAAGATGGACAGGTATTGAGATGAACATGACCACTGGTGATACAAATGAATATCTTTGGCCCGTAGTGCAAAGATGAATATTTGATTTGAGATGTATATTGATTGATGTTACAGGGATAAAATATTGATGATGGACTTTTAAATCATAGAAGATAGTAGACTTCATTCTCTACTTAACTCTTCTAATGAATGGTTATTTCTACTGCGAATATTGATCTAAAACTTGTTGTCAATAATATTTTATCTGAATTGTTGAAGACTAACGATAATTTATTTTTCATTATCTTAGTCATAATATTCTTTACTGGGCTAGTTGAGCTCACCCTTTTCATCTATTGTCCTCTTCAGGAAATGAGAATGTCGCAGAAACTAGTCGGGGGACAGAGTGATGGTCCGAGTTAAAGCAGTAGTAGTCCTCACTATTTCTAATAAATAGTGTGATAATAATTGTAATGAGGACTTAGTTTGAATATTAATATTTTCTACATATTTGTATTGATACTCACAGTTGTGTGGTCGTATTTTGCACGACCGTGTGATATAAAAGATTGTATTTGAATTCTGTACCATGTATTTGACGACTCAGAATGGGTTGGGTTGACTGGACCTATTCTGGGGGCGTCACAAGTGTTATTATAGTTATCTAGAGGGGGTGTGAGTTTATTTTACTCATAGTATTATATAAAATAAAATAAAAAACAAACAAATTCATATATACCAAGTTTAAATTAAAAAGTATCTAAACATTTCAAAAAATGAAAAGAGTTCAATAGTTTGGAATGAATTTAAAGTATTACCAATGGAATAAGGTATGATCCTTTTTTATTTACATTCATTTTTGAGATCATTATACACCATCAACAAGTTCAGCAAGAGTCTTATTTATGGTTTATTCGTTTTTAGGGTTCGCAATGTTTAATTTAATGTTCATTTTCATTAGGTTATATTTGAGCTCCAAATGTTATATTTAAAATAAATTACTTTAAACTTAATTAATCCTCTCCATGTATAGATCTTAAATGAATCAAATTTTGTAAGACAAATAACATATAAGGGAGAATATATCATTTACTGTTTTTTTCCAAGTAATTAACACGATCAAATTAATAAGAAAGATCAAAATGGAATTAATTAATGAATTAAAGCAAGAGTCATGTAGTACACTCCATTAATTTATTGATATTAATTTCTTCATCATGATCACGATAGGGAAGAAATTAACTAAAGATATATAAAAACAAGTAGTTTTATTTATTTATTTATTTTAGGTATAAATAATTATAATAGTAAATTATGGAGGACAAGGCTTGGTGCAGAAGCAACGTTTGCGGAAGCCTCGGCAGTGGCCGCCATGAAAGCCTTCATTCCTGCAAATATTTGCGCAGTTTTTGTTACTCCAACACTGCCCCGTGAACAAGTGGCTCTGTGACTCGCACATCCTTACCTTTCTTCCTGCTTCCACCTTACGCACTAAGCCCTCTTCTGCACCCAATTAATGTGCCAAATTAACCACATTTATTTATTTACTCAAATTCAAATATTAATTATGAGTTAATTAATTTAATCGAAAGAGAAATTAAAATTAACTACTCGACTATGGCAAACAATCTCACACAAAATTAAAGAAGAACGGAAAATAAATGAAGGTTTACCAAATTGTAACTAGTTCGATCTACTTGTCTGATGTATTTATATATATATATATATATATATATATATATATATATATATATATATATATATATTAACTCTCACATAATTAAAGCCCAAAACATTAGTAATAACCCCGACTATACTATCATAGTTGTCATTGGTCGAACCAGTCAAAATATGAGTCAATCCCAACACATAATAATAGTTATTTTAGTTTTATGTAGAAAATCATTTGGTGCTATCACTTACGCTGTGTTTCTAAGTTTTAAAATAATAGACGGAAAAGGGAAGGAAAAAAAAGAAGATGAAAAACTTAAATTTGTTGTTTAATTCTTTTATTACCGAGTTTTTGTAAGGAATAGGAAAAAAATAAAATTTGTGATCATTTTTTTTGTCAAAGTTTTCGATAAAACAGAACAGATTTGTATGTTTAAACTAAATAATTAACATATATAGTTAAATTTTGTATAATTCTTAATATACCCTCTACATCAATTATCACAAATATAACGAAACTTATATATAGTAAATACTATTTCAATGAAAAACAAATTTTCTATTATTTTTATTTCTGATCAAAACTCAGAAATATGGTGTAAATGAATAAAATTTGTACAAAATTTCACCATTATTATTTTAATGATTAGAAGTTGAACACTAATAAATACAAGGAAAAATTAATTAATTAAGAATAAAAATTAATATAAAGGTATTAATAATACTCACGAGAAACCAAGACAAGTAGCAAGAGCACCATCAATTGACACATCCTCTTATTTAACCCCATCATCATCATCATCACCCTCTTATATAATTAATTAATTATTTCATTAATTAATTAAGTAGATGGATACAATACACACATTATATAAACACAGAGACTTGAATACAACTAGAGGGCGGTTTTTGATGTACGTGACACGTTTTCATGTAGATTGACACATAACCTTGCATGCGTGCATGCGTGGAAGAAGAGGGATGTATTAAGCACAACTTGTCCAACAATATGATATATATATATATATATATATATATATATATATATATATATATATATATATATATATATATATATATATATATATATATGGGGTTCAATCCATGGCAACCGGTTGCCATGGTTACTATTCAGCAACCAATCTTTCCACCGTTTGATCAAGTTAATCAATGGCTGAGATTTAAAAAAAAAAATAAAATTGGGAAGAGCCGCTACTCTTAGTAGCGGCTGACTAAAAGACAAAAAAAAAAAAAAAAAAAGCTGGCCGCTACTAAGAGTAGCGGCTACTCTTCCCTCCTTTTTTGTCCCATTTTGTTTGTCCAATAATATTACTAAATAATATATTATTATTAATAATGTTAACTAACTAATATTATTATTAAAAATAATATTAAATAGCTAATATTTTTTAATATTAAAATTTACAAAATTATAAAATATTTATTTTACAAAATTACAATATTACAAAATTACAATATTTATTTTAAGATTAAAATTGCAAAATTATTATATTAAAATTTACAAAATTAATAAATATTTATTTTATTAATTGATTAAAATTTTACAAAATTAATAAAATAAATATTATTACAAAATTAATAAAATTTTAATATAATAATTTTATAATTTTACAAAAATAAATTTTACAAAAATAAAATTTTGTAATTTTGTAATAATGAGACAAGTTGTTTACTAATTTTGTAATAATATTTATTTTATTAATTTTGTAAAATTTTAATCAATTAATTAACTAATTATTTATTAATTTTGTAAAATTTTAATCAATTAATAAAATAAATATTTATTAATTTTGTAAATTTTAATATAATAATTTTGCAATTTTAATCTTAAAATAAATATTGTAATTTTGTAATATTGTAATTTTGTAAAATAAATATTTTGTAATTTTGTAAATTTTAATATTAAAAAATATTAGCTATTTAATATTATTTTTAATAATAATATTAGTTAGTTAATATTATTAATAATAATATATTATTTAGTAATATTATTGGACAAACAAAATGGGACAAAAAAGGAGGGAGGAGTAGCCGCTACTCTTAGTAGCGGCCAGCTTTTTTTTTTTTTGTCTTTTAGTCAGCCGCTACTAAGAGTAGCGGCTCTTTCCAAATTTTTTTTTTTTTTTTTTAAATCTCAGCTATTGATTAACTTGATCAACGGTGGAGAGATTGGTTGCTGAATAGTAACCATGGCAACCGGTTGCCATGGATTGAACCCCTATATATATATATATATATATATATATATATATATATATATATATATATTATGCATGCCAACTATAATACTTAACTAGCTCATTCACTAGAGTCTTGCCAAACGTTCTTTAGTTTTGTAGGTGAGACAAATGGTTTTCCGACCTCCCTCGCTGGCTTTAAACACACACAAAACACATACATACATATAGGGTCAGTCTCTCCAGCGAACCATAAAGAGCGAACTAAAAACGAACTGGCTATAGCGACGGTTTTTTCCGTCGCTATAACATAGAAAGCCGGTTTTTTATGTTATAGCGACGGAAAAAATCGTCGCTATAGCCGGTTCGTCATTAGTTCGCTCCCTATGGTTCGCTAGAGAGACGGACCCCATACATATATATATATATATATATATATATATATATATATATATATATATATATGGGAGCTAATCCATGGCAACCGGTTGCTATAGCAACCAACTTTATTCCAGCCGCTACTCCTTGTAGCGGCTTATGTATGAATTTAAAAGTCAAAGCAATTAAGTACAGTGGGCCCCATTAGGAGAAAAAAATCCCCAAGCCGCTACTCCTAGTAGCGGCTCTTTCAATTTTTTGTCCCACTTTTTTTGTCACTTCCATTATATTAACCTTTTAAAATTATATTATTATAATAATAATATTAATTGTTTGATTTATTAATAATAATAAATAAAATTATAAATAATAATTAATTGTTTGATTTAATAAATATAATAATAATAGTAATAATATTAATTGTTTTATTTAAATATTATTACCTTAAATTAAATTAAATTATTACTATTATTACTATGTATAGTGGTTGGGGAATAAAATAATAATAATAATAATAATAGTATTAATAGTATTATTAATAATAATAATATAATTATAAATAAAATTTGAAGTCATTAGAAGTTTAGAAATAGTATTAATAATAATAATAATAGTATTAATAATAATAATAATATAATTATTACTAATTTAATAATAACTTGAAGTCATTAGAAGTTTAGAAGTATAGAAATTATAAGGAACGTTTAATTCTAATGTTTAATTCTAATGATATAATTTGAAGTCATTAGAAATTCTAATGATATACCTTCTAAACTTGTTTTCAATTTTTATACTTCTAACGTTCCTTCTACAAAAAGAGTCAAAATACAATGCCAAGAGTCAAATTTTATTTATAATTATATTATTATTATTATTAATACTATTAATACTATTATTATTATTATTATTATTTTATTCCCCAACCACTATACATAGTAATAATAGTAATAATTTAATTTAATTTAAGATAATAATATTTAAATAAAACAATTAATATTATTACTATTATTATTATATTTATTAAATCAAACAATTAATTATTATTTATAATTTTATTTATTATTATTAATAAATCAAACAATTAATATTATTATTATAATAATATAATTTTAAAAGGTTAATATAATGGAAGTGACAAAAAAAGTGGGACAAAAAATTGAAAGAGCCGCTACTAGGAGTAGCGGCTTGGGGATTTTTTTCTCCTAATGGGGCCCACTGTACTTAATTGCTTTGACTTTTAAATTCATACATAAGCCGCTACAAGGAGTAGCGGCTGGAATAAAGTTGGTTGCTATAGCAACCGGTTGCCATGGATTAGCTCCCTATATATATATATATATATATATATGAGTACCGATTCATAGTTAACGTTGTAAATTTAATATTATTTTTACAACAGATCTCAACCGTCCATTTGCGGATCGAACGGTATAATGAAATTTAAATTCACACTTTAATATTGAGGAGACCGCAATTTAGTTCGGCGAATTGAGGTCCACCATGTTAATGTTTAATATTGGGGAGTTTTTTTTACGATTAATTGATCGGAAACCTTCTGTCTCTATTTCTAACAAAGTAGTCAGCAAATCTCCATTATTAGTCTACATATAGAACTATAAATTAAACAAAGTAGTCAGCAAATCTCCATTATTAGTCTACATATAGAACTATCAATTTTATTTAATTTACTGAACTTTTTTCTAAATTTAATAAACTTGAATTACATATTTTAACGTCAAATATACCACTCGAACCACCAAAAATTCAAGAGAATATATAAATTAGATACATTCAGCCAGGGACGAAGCCAAGATTTGATCTTGGAGGGGTCAAGAATTTTTTTAACATAATATATATTCAGAAAAAGGTTATTCGGGAAGAATACATTAATATGAACCGTAATTGATGTAAGCTCGTCGAACTTAATCAAGTAGATCACCACGATATTTTCATATTTCGATACATTTTTCAGGACCACGTTCCAAATAATTAATATCTCATTCTTTACCTTCAATTATTGGTGATTTTAGATAACGTTGTTCTTGTTTAGGGGTAGGCATAGATGTTCGAACATTAAGCTCACGGGTAAGTAAAGATGTGTCAACATGATTTGTTGCTTTCTCTTGAAAAATAAATCAATAGTATGTGATTTTTCCATAATTCTAAAAAAAAAAATAGTAAGTAAGGATTTTAGTTGGTTACCGGAAAACAAATTGAATATGCAATTGAAATTAACATATACAATATTATGATCACTCATTAAACTTTTAAAAATTAAAATATCAAGTTTCATAAAATAAACAAAGAATAAAAAAATTAAATAAGAGTTTTAGTTGGTTACTTAGATACAAATGTAGCATTTAATCGGAATAACACGTATATAATATTATGCTACAATTATATAAACCTACAATTATAAGGAATTTAATAATGAAATTAATTTGCTATCAGAAGCGACTTCATGAACAACTTGATAAATGAACAACTATACTTTATAAAATTTTCAAAATTTGGGGGGGGGGGGGGGGGGGGGGGGGGGGGAGGGGCCCCCTCCGATCTACACTTAGCTCCGTCCCTGCATTCAACTTCACGGCTTGCAAAGAAGCATGAGCTAAAAAGGCCCTCATGCATTCATTTTTCCTTGTACAGCTTGCTTCGAAATTTACATAAAATTAGATAATATAAGAGATGCTTAAATTTACGGGATACAAACTTGTTGAGATACCGGATGATAGTAAAATTCTACATTGAAACACAAAGAGAAATATTAAGGATATATATATTCAGTGGCGAAGTTACGGATAAGATTGTGAGGTCAATTGATCGCACTGAAAAAAATAATTGTTTTATAATGTAAGGTAAATTTTAAAATTTTAAGTATTATATATAAATTGTCCCCGCTAAAATTTTATAAATTTTCTATATTATACGGGGTCAAATTGAAAATGTATAACTTTATCAATTAAATTTTAACCATGTATAACTAGTATCCTCTCAATATATGTATATCTCTCTATAATATTTTAAACTAAATAATAATCTAATTTATATTATTTTTATAAATAATTAATGAATTAATTACTTATGAACAGTTGTGATTAAAAAAGTTTATTATGAGTCAATATAGTGTATATATACCATATATTATTACTTATTATATTGTCATTATAATATAGTATTATATGGAAGCATGAAATAGAATCTTCTTATTTCAAAACCCTTCCTTTAGTCATTCGTGGTTCATTCAATTTGACCACAAATTTAAGAGTCAGCTTCCTCACTGGTTTACTCTTTGGTGGCAAAGATTTGGTCCTATTTTCGATATCTTTCCTCCAGAGCTAAAATCTTCAGTCAGTCATTTCTGCTGTAGAAGTCCTCACAATCCAAAATTTGATTGTATTCCGGTTCTTCTTCAGTTTTTAAGTAAATATAAAATTCCATGAATTTTGAAATGGCAATATGGGCTTCTTTCCCCTGTTGTTGAATCTGTTTTTCAGTCATCAAGCGGTCAAACTACTGCTGCTTCTCATGTTAGTCAATTAACATTTGTTACTTGAACTTTTTCCATCAAATGGTGGGATAAATTTAATATTTATCATATCATTGGTCAAGTTCAGAAAGAATTTCCAGTTAACCCCGTTCCTATTAAATCGATTTCTCCGAAGGAATCCTCCAGTAAATCTAAAAAATCCTCCCAGTCAAAATTGAATTTTTTAGATATTAATCAATGTTCAAATGCAGAGTTAAAAATGTTGGCTCAGATTATTCAGAGCAAGCTTCATGATGAAGATGACGCAGCTTCCATTGGTTCTTCGCCTTCTTCAACTTCCAGTAAAATAACAAACAGTGCTGAGGATCCGTACGGCAGCATAAGCCTCCAAGATGCTCAAGATCTTTTTGCATAGGATGCTTTCCCACTTGTCTATCTCTCTCAGCAATAGGCTCTTAGTCACATGCAGATGTTTATTCTTTTCTCCAAAAGTAGAAGTTTAGTCAATAGAAGCCGAAAGTTATATATGAGTCATTTGTATTTTTGTGGAGTCATCTCCCCACTGTCGGCCATTTGGTCCTTAGTCAAAAGTTGTATTTTTTTTCAAATATTGCGTCTGTATTTAGTGAAAAGTATTCAATAATGCGTCTGTAATCATTTACTCTTGTAAAAGCATTACTGTTCAGCAGCAGTTAAAGTTGTTTGTTTGCAATTATTGAGTCTGTAATAGTTTCGCCTTCCTTACTCTATAAAAGGAATGCGTAGTCATTTGTTAGAAGCAGGATTAGAAATCCAATAGAGTGTTTGGAAAGACTCAGATTCATATCTGACCAATCTTTAACCCTCTGCTTCTTTCTTAACAACCAATATTAGATTTTCTATAATCGAGTCAAGCTGGTAAATTTTATTTTCGATAATCTGTTGTATATTTTATTTCATCAATAAAATTTATCTTTTAGTAAACTGCTATACTACTGTTATCATTTCTTATAGTTATTGCTATAGTTTTGATTCAGATTGCATGCGCTTGTTCTCTCTTATCTCTTATCTTTTACATCTTCCGCCTTCCTGGTATCAAAGCCATGGGTTGTTTGCTTGGTAATTGTTGATCTTAACTGTTCAATCTTAGTCATTTTTGAAAATCAAAAATTTTTCTTTCTTTTCTGTTCTTAAGTCACCTAAGCTCTTACTGTAGAACACCGTGTTCGCCTCGGACTTTTTGCCCTTTGTAAGTCTCAGAGTGGAGCAGTGTCGGGTGTCTGACCTAAAACATAGGTATGTGTCTGCTTAAGGTAAGAATGGTATGTATGGCAGAACTTTGAATTTTAAAAAATTTTAATTTTCTAAAATGAGTAGACTGTTCAGGTCTAATTCTTCGGTTAGTAATCGGTCATCTTTACCTCCTGTTCCAGACATAATTAATCAAGAAGAACATAGTTATGAAAACATTAGTCAAACCTTGAGTAATTGGAATATACCTAGTGTATCTCCAAAAGATTTATCAGTCAATCTTTATAGATAACTTTAAAACTGATTATAATCACCCGCAGTTTTAATGTTTAAGGTTAAACCTTTTAACAAATTAGCATCACAAAGGCTGAAAGGGAGATCAGGAAATCAATTAAAATGGATAGGTCCATTATACAGACTTGATTCCATAATGCTAGGAACATAATTAAGGAAACGAGCATCTCTGAGACACAAAAAAATACTCGAATTAATTCTCTTAATGTTTAAAGGCTTCACTGCTACTTGAACTAATCCAATATAAATAAAATTATAACCTTTCTTCCAATGTTTGTTAACAACATCAGGAGATAGAAGACTACTCTATAATTCATGCGCGCCAGTTGGATGATGATGGCCATCCTATCTTCCGTGAAGATATTGGCTTTGGAATTCCTGATGGTGTAAATACATTAATATTCACTATAATAAAATATTTTATAGGAACTCCTAGTAATATTACAGAGAGAATTCATGATCAGTTAAGTAATCTCACTTGTCCCACTCTAAGTGATTTTAGATGGTACAAAGATGTTTTTATTTCTAGTGTCATGATGAGAAGTGATAGTAACAAGCCTTTCTGGAAAGAGAAGTTTGTTAATGGTCTTCCTAATTTGTTTGCACACAAAATTAGGGAAGAGCTCAGTAAAACTTTAGGATATATTGATTATGATAACCTAACTTATGGTGATATAATCAGTTATATTCAAAAGATTGGCCTAAAATTGTGTATTGATTATAAACTTGCTAAACAAGCCAGTAAAGATAAAAATAAGGCTAAATATGAGCTTGGAACTTTTTGTGAACAATATGGTTTGCCCCCTGTTGCTCCCTCTAGAAGAAAGCATCGAAAAAAATATATTGAAAAACGCAAAGGTAGTAAGCATCATAAGAAGAGAATTAGTCAGTCTAAAAATCAAGATAACTATTATGAGAAACCTAAGTCAAAACGAAAAACCCATAATAAAAAATATTCTCACAAATCAAAGAGTCAGGATAAGAGTAAAATTATTTGTTATAACTGTGGTCAGAAATGTCATTATAAAAGTGAATGTAAGATTAAGCAGAAATTAAGTCAAATTGAACATTTCTGCTGAAGAAACGGATAAGCTTTTAGAGTTAATAAGAATAGAGAATGACGTTGACAGTAATGGTTATTCTGATATTCCTTATTCCTCTAATGGCGATGAAGACAATCAATCTGAAAGTGAAGAAAATGAAGTCACTTTGTGTACAGATAATTGCAGATCTGACTGCTGCAATAAAACTATTAATGTACTTAACAAAGAGGAAGAAGAAAGCTCTTTGTTAATTGATTTAATTAGTAAAATCACTGATCCCGAGTTAAAAACACAGTACATGAAGCAATTAAAAGAATTGTTAACTAAAAATAACTCAGGAAAAAAGGAAAAGAAAAACCTATTATCAGTCTTAATAAAACTTTAGAAAGATTTAAGACTCCTGATAGAGAAATCACCCTACCCAAATTAAATCAAGAAGTTAATAAACTTAAAAAAGAAATTTTGGATCTTAAGACTGAAATTTCTGATTTAAGAAAAGAAGTGTCCAATTTAGCAACTAAAAGCTCAGATCTTCACATCTCTGAATCATCAGAAGAAGATGAATCAATTCTTATGGTTCAAGGATATTCTTTGAAAAAGTTAAAAGATATTACCATTCAAAAATGGTATATCGTCATCAAGCTGGTTATTGATAAAACTTTTACAATTACACTCCCTGCCCTAGTCGATACTGGTGCAGATCTTAATTGTATTCAAGAAGGGTTAATCCATACTAAGTTTTATATGAAAACCAATGAGAGACTCAATTCTGCCAATGGTAGCAAAATGAAAATAAAATATAAACTTCCTAAAGTTCATATTTGTCATGATAATATGTGTTTTAAAACCACTTTTGTTTTAATTCGCAACCTTACGGATAAGATCATTTTAGGTCTTTCGTTTATATATTTGTTATATCCATTTACTACTAGTAATAATGGTTTAACCACAAAACACTTGGGTCAAAAAGTAGTGTTTGAATTCATTACTCAACCCAAAGAAAGAGATTTGAAATTCATTCAAGATGAATCTATTTCAAAATTATTAAACCTGTTAAATTGCAAAACTACTCAGTTAAAGTTCTTAAAACAAGAAATTAAGTATAAACAAGTCGAGGATCTTCTTCTTCATGAAAAGGTCAGAACAAGATAGAACAACTTCGAAGTTATATGATAAAAAACCTTTGTGCTGATTCACCCAATGCTTTTTGGCACAGAAGAAAGCATGTTGTAAGGTTATCTTATACTAAGAAATTTAAAGAACATTTGATTCCTACTAAGGCCTGACCTATACAGATGAATCACCAACAAATGAAACTTTGTAAGCAAGAAATTAATGATTTACTTGCAAAAGGTTTAATTAAAAATAGTAAGTCTCCTTGGTCTTGTCCAGCCTTTTATGTAAATAATGAAGCTGAGAAAGAAAGAGGAGTCCCTAGATTAGTTATTAATTATAAGCCTTTAAACAATGTCCTAGAATGGATTAGGTATCCGTTACCTAACAAAGAAGACCTTCTTAGTAGACTTAGTAATGCCACCATTTTTAGTAAATTTGACCTTAAGTTAGGATTTTGGCATATTAGTATTCATCCCAGTGATAGATACAAGACTGCTTTTACCACTCCTTTTGGTCATTACGAATGGAATGTTCAACCATTCGGACTTAAAAATGCTCCTAGTGAATTTCAGAAGATTCTCAATGATATTCTAAATCCATTTAGTCATTTCATCATTGTTTACATTGATGATATTCTTGTTTTCTCCAAATCAATTGAAGAACATCACAAGCACTTAAATTCGTTCTTTAAAACTATCGAAGTCAATGGTTTGGTCCTTTCCCCTACTAAATGTAGTCTTTTTCAGACTAGAGTCAAATTTCTAGGCCATGATATTAATCATGGTCTTATCCGACCCATTCAGCGAGTTATTCAATTTGCAGATAAGTTCCCTGATAAAATTATTGACAAAACTCAACTTCAGCGATTTTTAGGATCTCTGAACTATGTTGGTAAATTTTATCAAAATCTTAGAAAAATTTGTAAACCTTTGTTTCAGCGATTACAAAATAATCCCCCTCCTTGATCTGATGAACATACATTCATTGTCCAACAACTTAAAACATATGTTAAGGCATTACCTTGCCTTGGCATCTCTAATGAATCTGCATTTAAAATTGTTAAAACCGATGCTTCTGAAATTGGATTCGAAGGCATTCTGAAGCAGAAATTAGCCTCTGCTTCTTCTGAACAAATTGTTCGGTTTCATTCTGGTGCATGGAATCCGGCGCAAAGTAATTATAGCACAATTAAAAAAGAAATTTTAGCATTAGTTCTATGCATTAGTAAATTTCAAAATTATTTATTAAATCAAAGATTTTTTGTTAGAATTGATTGCAAATATGCTAAATATATTTTGGAAAAGGATGTTAAAAATATAGCTGCTAAGCATATCTTTGCTAGATGGCAATCTTTCTTAAGCATTTTTAATTTTGATATTGAATATATTAAAGGTTGTCAAAATTCTGTCCCTGATTTTCTTACTCGAGAATTTATTAATTCAGGTACACCAGAAAAATGAGCATGAGAGGTGGTAACTCTTCAGTAAGGCCCCCTCTAGGCCCAAGTCAAAGGCCCAAAGGAGCCTTAATTCACATCCAGTAAGCCCGGTTCCTGCTGTGGATGTTGCCAATAGGTATCATCTTCTGGGAACTGTTCCAAAGCCATATAACACGGTTTTGGCCCAGTTACCAAAGTCAATTGATCCATTTGCTCCGTTTTCCTCATCTAGTAACCCTAATTCGGTTCAACTGCACTCGCAGTATGTTCCAAATTACACTGTCAATCTATTTCATATCGAACCTCACATGAAACCTATTGATGATCTAGTCAAATTGGCTTCCCAGTTCTTCCCAACTGGATGGCATTTCCTTCCTCTTGCTCTTTATAAATCTCTTACGTATTTTAAGAAAATCCTTCTTCAAACTCAGTCAATTCTTATCAAACCTATCTATGATAGGAATGATAATTCTAAAGTTATTTATCATTCGCTTTATATTAAACTGATTATCTCAATGACTGAATGGGGTAATCATCCTTCTGATCTCCTAACGTCGTCATCAAGGTGTTTTTCCCACCAAGAACGAAGGACACCAGTAAATTCATTAGTTAATACTTCAACAATTTCAGGTTGGGTTAAACCACTGAATGCTGTAATATAACTATTGGTGACCATGGACAAATGATTCATTTTAGTAAGAATTTGATGTTCACTAAATTCATCAATATTTCATTCATAAATTTTATTAGACGAAACAGAAAATTGATAATCTAGATTTTTCTCTTCAAATTAAAGATCAGGAGGAGTGGGTCTAGAATACCAATTTTTTGTTATACTTGTATTATTAAAAGTTAACTTATTTAACTGATCATTAAAATCTGGGATGGAAGCTGTTTCAGATTTATTATCTGATTGACTAACACTTTCATCTTCAGATTCTTTAATCTGATCTATGATAGCTATAGTACCACTAGTTTCACCAGAACTCATCTTTTTAAATAATTTATCTATTATTTTAACTAAATCAGAATCTTTATTAGGCAATCCCAAACCTTCTCTTTTTTTAGAGAGAGTTAATAAAGGCTGATCTATCTTTTTATCAGGATTTTTAACCACAGATTGATCAAATTTTTCTTCAATCTTATCCAACTGTTTTCCAATAGTAGCTAAATACTGATTAGTGAAGTTATTTTGTTCAATAATTTTCTTTTCATCAATTTTGCCATCAGCGACCTTAAATGGACTGGCAACCACCGAAGTATTTTTAATATGCAAAAGTACAGTTTCTAATGGAGGATGACTAGCCAAAATTTTTGACTTATCCTCTTTAGTCCACTGACTTTTTGTTAGAACCTTACAATGAGAATGGTAGTTATCATACCAATCATAAAATGTAATGTTCATCTGTTCATTTTTAATAAATTTTTTCCATTTATTAACAATTTTATCACTGTCATTCTTTTCGTATTTATTACGAAAAGCATGCCTTTTATCTTTATTAGCTTTGGAATTGAAATCTTCAACGAGATTATTCTAATTTAATTTAAATTCTTTAGTAAGAACCCTTAACTGGGGATTAATAGAAACTTCAAAATCTGAAGGAGTAGGGCCTAATGAGGATGTAGGTGAAAGATCTTGATCTTCTTCTACAATATCATTAGTAGTGTAACAAGGGTGACTAGTTTAACCTTGATTTAAAATACCTTTCATTTTAATATCTGGCATAGAAATATTACTTAGTACTTCAGTGTCTCTTCTCGAAGTAACTGAAGGAACTAAGGAACTAGTAAATTCTTCTATGATTAAAAGTCTTCTGGTACGTTCAAAACTAACTCGGACTGTACCATCAGAAAATTATTTGATGTTTTCTACATTTAATAAATTGTTAATAACTGGTTTTTGTAGAATTTCATTGGGTAAAATCCACTGACTAGGTAAAGTATTATCCTTCCAAAGAATGGTTCTCGGAGTCTGGCTATTAGCATTACTAGTACTGCTTTGAATTAAAACAGTATGATCTTTAGGATTTTTATTAAGCGCATGAACATTTAAATTTGTCTTCATGACTTTATAATAAATTCTTATATATATATATATATATGTGTGTGTGTGTGTGTGTATGACCCCACTAAAAATTAATCCTGCATTCGCCACTGTATATACTCTAATGGACCATACACCTAATAAGTTAATCTTTTAGGTCAAGATGTGGTTTCAGACAATCATATATGGACCGAATATTTCCAACAACTGGTATCAGAACCATGACTATGAGTTTGGGTCATACGGAATGGACTGCGCATGATGGATGAAAAGTAATTTATTGAGCAAGTGGTGGACTCATCTCACGTTAACCTTTTGGCATCTGCCGGCCACTTTGTTGGAAACAGAGAAAGATAGATCGATTCGGACTAATTTGATATAAAAATAAATAAAAAATCTCTCCAATCTGCAGTTTAATTGTATAAATGATGATTACTTTTAAAAAGAGGGTATTTTTGTACATTAAGATAGTGTGCCTCCGTCCGCACAACTAAATTGTGGGTTCCCTCATATTAAAGTGATGATTAAGGCTCCATTACACCGTTAGATCAGTGAATAGGTACGACTGAGATATGTTGTAAGGATAATGTTAAGTTTACAATGTTAGTTATATATATATATATATATATATATATATATATATATATATATATATATATATATATATATGGTCTCCATCCATAGCAAATGGACACTATCCCAACAAGCATAATCTAAGCCGT
This sequence comes from Panax stipuleanatus, assembly GCA_020205555.1. Classification (NCBI taxonomy): domain Eukaryota; kingdom Viridiplantae; phylum Streptophyta; class Magnoliopsida; order Apiales; family Araliaceae; genus Panax; species Panax stipuleanatus. The sequence continues at coordinate 3,580,057 of CM035118.1, forward strand.
TGATCTTGATAATGAATAGCCGAGATTAGTATTTTCATTTTTATTAATATCCTTATGCATGATTCTTAATTAAATGTTATCGTAATTAATGTATTACACTGTATATACATGTATGGAGATTATTAATATTAATTTTATGAATATTAATATTATAAAAAGTAGTTATATAATCTCTATTTATACATGTATATACAATGCAATACATTAATTATGATAACATTTAATTAAGAAACATGCATAAGGATATTAATAAAAATGGAAATATTAATACTAATAATGTGAATATTAATATGAGGGGCATGTTGGTCTTTAGCCCTGCCTCAATAGCCTGTTGCAACAGGGGCATGTTCTCTTTTGCTGCCGTAATAGCTTGTTGCAGAATGAGAGGAAATGAGTACAATCTCGGTCATTCATTATCGAAATCGACGGCTAGGATCATGATTGCTGGAATAGTATATATCCACCATAATCCTAACAGTTGATCTTGATAATACTTCAAAGATTAAAATACAGTTTGAACCCAAATGTTGAGGTTTGCACTCAATGTTTAAAACGTATCGGAGTGCACCATAAAGTTCTTTTTGATGTTTTAACCGTTTAAAATTGAGGGTGTCTTTTGTTTAGCGAAACAAACTTTGGAGTGCATTTTGACCAGTTTAAACCTCGGAGGGTTCATTTTTTTAGCATAAAGATTATTATTGGGGTGCACTTAAATACGTTTTACACGTTAAATTGCAAACCTCAACTACCTTACAAATTTTAGAATGCAAACTATATTTTAATCTTTGAAATATTATCAATAAATAAGTTATGGTCCTTTTTTATTTAATTTACATTCATTTTGGGAACATAATACACCATAAACAAGAATAAGGGTTTATTTGGTTATTATACACTAAACTTGATGTGTTTGACATTACTTTCGGTACGTTTGAACTCCTAATATGTTATTTGAAATAATTTAATTTTAGACGAACATAATTTTTAAATTTCAAGTACGTTTGAAAACTAAACACTCTAAATGGTTTATAACCAACGTACACTTGATTAATCCTCTCCATATATAAATCTTAAATGAATCCAATTTTGGAAGAGGGAATATACGAGGGATCATCATTTAATTACTTCACTTGTTTCTTTTTTTTTTCCAAGTAATTTGATTAAATAAATAAGAAAATTATAGGAAGGACTGTGTGAGAGAGTATATTATACCGGAGGGGAGAGAGAGAAAATTATGTGAGATGTTTAAAAATATTGAAAACTATAAGAGGAAGCTATGATGGTGCTGTTGGGTGTGGGTCCTCGCCCATGAAAGGAATTCAAGTTAAAAAAAGATTTACTTGTGAGATTGGTTAGTGACTAAGATAAGGAGATGTGATCCCTAATTTGATTAGAAGAATAAATTATTTCTAATCCATAATAGGAATGGATTATGAAGAGTACTATATATAAGGCTATGAGGGAAGAGAGAAACTTGGTAACAAGAAGTGTAAACTTTGCAAAAGCTTATCATAACAATGAAATGTAGAGAGAAAATTATTTTCATTATCATCGAAGAAAAATATTACAAAAATAGAAACTAAAACTACTCTTAAAACTATATTACACCCAAACTATTTATAACAACAACTTAGCTTGAAAGATAAGCTAATCTAACCACTAACTCTAGTTAACTCTAATCTAACTATAGTATATAAGTAAGGTTTATGTCACTATCAAGTGATCAGCACTATTCCGATGCTTCTCTGCTCCATCATAAGGACTAGATGTGTCCACACTATTATCATCAGTCATTCCATTCCTTGTTGTTGTAGTCACAATGTTGAGACATTTTATCATGAATAGCTTCATGCCTTTAGTGTCTACGTGGTTGTGAATGTTGTGAGTGATGTTGTGAGTAATGTGCTGCTGCACATGACACTAATGCTGGTGCTGGTGTATCTGATGTGGATGTTGTTGTTGATGTATTATCCTTAATATTCCCCCCACAAGTTGAAGGTGTGCAAGGATTGCACATGTTCAACTTGGAAAGGATATTCCAGTGAGAATAGAGAGCCAAAGGTTTGGTGAAAATATCAGCCAGTTGAGCTGTGGTAGAAATGTAGACAGGTTGAATAACACCTTCAATAACCTTATCACGCACAAAGTGACAATCGAGCTCAATATGTTTGGTACGAGCATGCTGAACTAGATTAGAGGCAATGTTGATGGCAACACTATTGTCAACATGAATAACTGTAGGCTCTAGACTATAACCTGTAAATCAGTTAACAATCCATGAAGCCATAATAGTTCACAAGTGGTCATAGCTAAAGCTCGATATTCTACTTCAGCAGAAGAACGAGAAACCACTATTTATCTCTTGGTCTGCCAAGAAATTAGAGAAAGACCAAGTAGAAAATAATATCCAGTAATGGATCATCTGGATTGCTTACAAGTACCCCAATCACTATCACTATAGCCAACTAATTCGAAAGAATTTGCAACAGAAAACTATAAACATTGGCTAATAGTAAACTGTTAGGAATATACATGAGAATGTTATTCCTATTTATATATGATTTGATTATGATATAATTGAATGAATATGCAAGTATGCTTGCATTAATAAAAGCTGTAAAGTCCTTTGATAGATAATAGGAATATATGTACAAGGACTTAGAATGAATTTGATCAAATATGTTAGGTTGATCCTACATAAACAAAATAGCTTTGTAAAGTCCTTAAAAAGAAATGATGTACAAGGACTATAAATGTAGAAAGATCAAGCTTATTATGTTGATCTTATAAAGAGTAATAGATAGGCTTGTCTGATCGTCGATCACTGCACCATCATCGTAGTCTGCCATGAGAGACAAGGAAGACTCGAGAACTATCAAGGCGAAATTGTAGTCTGCAAAGATAGTAGATCTAGGAGTTCGTAGTCTGCCAGGAGAGACGAGGCAGGATCGTAGTGTGTCGAGAAGAACTTTCTCAGAGTTGTAGTCTACTGAGAAAGTCATGCTCAGAATCGTAGAGACAACTTGTCTATGAGCTGACTGAGCATCTGCCAGAGCTAAGTCAAGAATCATAGATCACACTTGAAGTAGTGGAGTCTACTGATCATATCAAAGGCAGAGATCGTAGTTGAGCCAGATCAGATGAGGACAGCAAGCATGAAGGCGGAAATCGTAGTCTGTCAAGATCTTATCTCAGAGTCGTAGTGTCTGCTGAAACAAAGCTAAATCGTAGTCTGCAAGACTAAGACGTCTACAGAGGTTACTCACAATGCCAAGGCAGAATTGCAGTGTCAATACGATTCTCAACAGACGAGCACTCCCATAGAATCCAAAGATGAAGTCTCTGGTCTGAGCTGCAAAGATACATTCCACCTGAAGGAAACCAGAGAGCACTAAATGAATGGCATGCAAGCTAAAGGAAGATCTTAGCACCAACTCAATTGTCATCCAGGTTGAGTTGAGAAGCCATTCAAGATGAAGTCCACCACAAGCCGATCAGAAGAAGACTTCAGATATAGTGACTAACAAAAGAAAGTCAGCAAGTGCAGTAGCTGCCAAGAGAACAGAAGACAACGGTCTTGGGATTAACCAGGATAATAGTGTTAGTCAAACGAGCAGGAACTGATGAAGTTTTACACAGAGATACTGGCCAGCTTATGAAGAACAAGACAAAAGTGATTAAGCATAGGTCAGACCATTGTTGATAGGTGAACAGGAGATCACCAGGAGAAAGAGAGTTGGGTATGCCATAAATCTGATGTGTCTTACTATTTAGAAGGAGGCCAGAACGACAAGTTAAGCTATCAGTTCTTGAGATCAGTCAAGGCAAGAATAAGTGTTGAAGCACTGCACAAGAGAAGGAAGAAGTGTTCTACATTGCATATCTAAAGAACACTCTTCAGAATCGTAGTGTTGTCTCAACCAGTCAAAGAATAACATTCAATAAGACACACTACGATCAAGGTCCAAGAACATCTGCATCAGAATCGTGGAGTTCGGGCATCTGAATATTGAAGCACTGGCAACGTCTCAATATGAAGACTGACATTCGAACGTTGCTAATTGAGAGCATCGATGCCAAAGGACAACTCCTGTAGATTCGAATCAGAGAATCAGAAAGGAGATATAAAGACTACTACCAGCCTGACAAGGAACAGTGATATCTCTGTGGTGGTAGGTGAGAAAGCAGACTGCTGTGTCAGTAAAGTCATAAAGGAGCTGTCACGTCACATCAGCAATCTGCACCAAATAACTCGAGATCTATGAAGCAATTCAAATAGCTTCCAACGACTAATTTCTAACAGGAAGATCATGGAAGGGATTTTAATGGACAGGGCTTCACGGATAAGAGTTGTTGCTGCGTTACAGGATCGTTGAGTTATTGGAATGCTACATTGTTGACTCTACGAGTTCCACCAGAGCTGAACATAACATGTCTCAGTGGTAGTGAGACTACGAGGGTGGAAGTGAAGCAGATTTGAAGAAGGACTTGAACAGACTAAAGCTTCACTCAACAAGAATGAGAATGCCATTAAAGATGGCAACCAAGCTGAGAGCCGAGAAGGCCAAGAAGATAGCATTCAGGAAAGTGGCTGAGCATAAAGAAGATCAGAAGAGCCACTCTATGGATCACCATAAAGAACCAGAAGTTGAACCAGAGAAGATGCAGAACCATGTCTGCATATCAATCAAAAAGGGTTCAAGGGTTTCTAAAGATCAAAAGAAGGTGACCCACAATGAAAAGCCTTAGCAGACCTATGTGGTGATGGTGCACAGCTGACATCAGAAGAAGATGAGCTGAACAGAATGAAGATCAGCTGCACCTGAGAAGAAGTGGTCCAGAATCTACGCAGAATTCAAAGAGGGCCACGCCAAGCTGCTAAGTACAAAGATGATCAAGCTTCAAGACATCTTAGCAGCAAGGCACCAACAACAACAACAACTACAACAACAAGTAGCCAGGGCCTGAGGGGTCCTTGTCTGGAGGGACTAAATGAGTTCCAAGGCTGCTAGACTTGAAGATTTCTTAGTAAACTAGAGGAGTTCCAAGTCTGCTGGGCTTGAAGAGTTCTTAGTGAACTGAAGTTTCAAGGCTGCTGGCCTTGAAGGAATCTTAGTGATTCAGGGTGCTGCCCTTCCTTAGTGGATTTCCTGTGAGAGTGCAGAAGAGTGGATTAAGAGCTTGAGTCTCTAAACCACTTAAAACTCCTTGTGTCATTTACATTATGTCATTTACTTTCTGTCATTACATTATGTACTTAACTGCTATAACTGCTATGTATATATTAACTACTTACAACTAAACTAACTCTAAGAACAATGTATCAATGTTTATCAATATATCAATGAAGGGGACATTTAACTTATTCTGCTGTGCTTGAAATGATTCTTATGTTTGTCATGTGCTAACTTCTTAGCAATACAAAATAAAATGGAAAAGAATTTTAAAACGCAAAGGATCTATTCAACCCCCCCCCCCCCCTTCTAGGTCTATTGTGTGCCTACTGGGAACTAACAATTGGTATCAGAGCCTGGTTCTCATGCTATTCAAAAGTTAATCGCTTTGAGTCTGATCCTAGACACAAACATTGTTCTTAACTTAGTTTAGTAGTAAGTAACTTGTAAATGCAGATGAGCTCACACGTTGAAAATAATGTGTACATGTAAATGTGTATATACATCTGAAGCTGCTTAGATTGGTCCAGGTTCTTAAATGTCATAGCATCAAGACCAATCTTTGTCCACAGTCAATCTTGTAGTCTGAAGACCATAGATGGGAAGTCAAGAGGCATCTACATCAAAGAATCAAGCATCCTCCATTCTGAAAGATGAAAAGCCATACATGCTATGGAACGCTTATCCAGAGGAGAAAGAAGAATTTCTCAAATATGTATTTGGCTGACCAATAGTTGGATGTGAACCCTGAGGTTCAAGATGATCAAAGAACTAAAGATGTCAAGACTTTCTTAGCTTACCTCTTCAAGGCTATGACTAATTGATCAAAGGACAACTAGAGCAATAAGTTGTCAGAAATAAATGTAAAGATATGCACATCAATGCCTAACCTCATTATAGCAAGGTAAATGACTGTCAAAAGACTGACAGTGTAAAGGTACGGTTCCTCATTAATATAAATGTATACATCATATTGTATCACCTTATGTACTATAACAGTAATCTATCAAGAGACCATACTCTACCTAAAAATGGGAAGAGAGAAAGTACACTAAGGATGAGAACTTAATTGCTAACAAACTTTCTCTCCATCCAAGCTTTAGGTCGAAGATAACATCTTGAAAGAAGTCTGAAATAGGTCATAAGCATATTAAGAATTAATTAAGTTTAAGTGGAGTAATCCTTGCTGAAGGGTTAGTATGTATGTACAAACCTATGTTCTAAGTCTTTGATAATACGTAGAGTATGATCAGTTCTAGAGGAGTATCTTGAAGATTCTTTGAAACTGATCATCTCCATGAATCAACCAGATACAAATAAGTAATAGAGTTGATTCCTACTCTGCGAACATTCAAAATCTGTGAACATAACCAAGCAAAGGGTGAAACCATCAAAGAAAAAGAGTGTCGTACTAAAATGATTAATCTTGCACACACTCACTAGCATGCATGATAAATATCACATCTAAATCTGATACATGCATAGATATGATCATTGATGCTAAAGTTGATGTAAAATCTAGTATATGAGGAATAAGGGTTTTGAGAAACTAACCTAACAGGACTTAGTTAACCATGGGTACCAAAAAAAAAACTTATCTAACCCGCAGGTACTTGGTCTAACCAACCACACTAAGGAATGCTGAAGCAGATGGCTTCAGTCACGAAGATTCAACCAGCTGGAGGCTCAAGACATTTCAGCAATGTTCTTGTCAAGATCACTCTATGCCAAGGCCGGTTTCTGAAGACTTGCTGAGCTAAACATGAATGAAGCTCACAAGATTGCTAACCTTCATATGGAAGCTGACCGTTCATGTCAAGATGAAAAAGACCCTCTATGCTTATTCATACAAAGCATGTCAACTCAGAGGGAATATTGAAGGAGCTCACATCAAAGGATCATCAATTATTGATCATGAGGAATGCATCATAAAAGAAGAACTCCACGAATGCAGTCTATCAAAAAGCTTGAGGAAAATTGTAGTGTCCTCTACGATCAAGACTGTGCCAAGCTTGTGCAAGCCAACAAACAACGATTATGTCACAATGACCATAATCGTAGTATTCCTCCAGTCAGCATCAAAGACTGTAGTACTGATGAAGGGATAAAGAGCAATAAATGAAGAAAGGCTTATAGCCGTTGACAATTTAGTGGTCCAAATGTTTCCATATTCATCCTTAGTTCAAATCGAAGAAGCGTATTAAAGAAGTTAAGGAAAGGACTACAAACCTACTGAAAATACCTATTCAGGTATCAGACAAAGAAGACTACGTTCGTAGTTCTGTCAACAATCGTGGAGTGATCAATCCCGAAGATTCAAGGAGGCTTATATGATAACAATAATTCCAATCAGAAGGAGGTATGCAAGGCTGCCTTCTGATACATATGAAGAAGAAGAATTCATCCCTCCTTGAAGAAATAGAATCACCTATGAGGAGCAGTGATCTGCTAAGAAAAGCGATCACAGAACAAAGGAGTTCTCACTCACTACGATTGAAGAAGTGTCACCAATCGTAGAGTCCAGACAAACTATGACTGCAAATGGAGAAGCTGCAACAGCCTCTCAGCCTGAACAATTATCAGGGCTGAATCTAAAGGAAGTACAAAGGCTTTGTCCAAATCAAAGAAGAGGACTAGGAGATTTATCAAGAAGTTTGATCTGAAAGATGAGGAAGATGATCACAGAATTTCTTTTGAAAAGGCTGAACAAAGCAATCAATCTCAAGCATCTGGTCCAACTAAGAAAGAAACCAGAACCTCAGGAGATCAGGTCATGATCAGTCATACAAAGTACACTACTGTACCTGATCAAACTGTGATCTATGCTTAGAGAGAGAAAAGTTGAAGATTGTGGAAGAATAGGTGAGGATATGGAGATGATGAAGCTCAGGGAGCAAAATAAAGAAACAGAATTCTTGCCAAGAGTTGTGAGATAAACAGGAGCTAACCCAAAATAGAAAGATTCCAGTTACAGTGTCCCAAAATTCTGTGACTGATGAACCAAATGAATATCCATCATAGTCAGTAGTAATGTCCCAAAACATGCTACTGATAACCATATCATCCACCCACCTCAAAATCGTGAAGTGCCCATGATCAACCATCAGATCATAACAAAAGAGCAGAAGGACACCACGATTACACCCTATACGACCAATGAATATCCAGAGTTGGTAGATGAACTCCCCAGCAGAGAGGTCAAATATGATGTCAGTACTAATTTTGTCTAAAGTTTTTCATCTAGTAAGCGCCTCAGGGACAAACCTGACACTTAATTTTGAGCTAAGAGGTTGGCCCTTCCTGAGCTACCTTATGTTAGAAGGAATACTAACATGGAATGCATCACAAGAATCTTTGCTGAAGCAAGCAGCATCTCATCAGAAGATTACTAGCTGCAAATGAGAATTGCCAATCCCTCAGAGTCTAATGGAGAAGTTTTCTATTGAAGCATGACCAAAGACTACGATCATTAAAGAAGAAGCAAAGGTTGTAGACCAGTCTGGGAAATCGTGGAGTACTGAGCTAAGACATAAGTCACTCCACGGATTTAAGAAGTCAATAGTCAACAGAAGAAAAGTCAAATCTGATTAACTGACACGATGGAGAAGTTACAGATTGTGACCTATCAACGTCTTACAACTGTCCCACTAAGAAACGTGGAAGGAACAGTTACAAGAGGGAAATTCAAATAATTGGCAGTTTCATTTTAGCGGGTTCATCAAAAGCTGCAAATCTATCAAATCCATACACTCATCCTCTCAAGCCAAAACCTAAACTTCCAAACAGCCAGATCTTCTCAAACAGCTATCAAATCTTGAATCACTTCCTGATATCTCACAAGATTCTCACACAGTCATAAACTCAATAAACCCTAACTCTCCAAATGGCAAACTGGCGAGTAATCACTGGCATTTAGCTCGGAACCAAGACGTTTCGAGAAATCTGAGAAGAAGTTCAGAGATATTCTGAAACTTGTGAAGAAGGCTGGATTCTCAGAATGTCTTGAGTCAAACACTCGTGTATATGTTGACTTGGTTAAGGAATTTCATTCCAATGCAACTCTGAATTCTGGAACTCTTTCTACCAAGGTCAAAGGTCAGATTCTGAAGCTGAAATCTTCTGACATCAATCAATGCTTAGGTTTTCCTGACCTAGGACTGAAAAGCCTTGATGAAATTGACATCGAAGGAGCCAAGAAGATTATAGGATACAAAAGAAATCCTAGCTTGAAAGATATGAAGAAAAAGGAGTTTCCTGAAGAATTTGAGTTCCTTGCAGAGATTGTAGGGAAATGTATACTATGCAAGGACACTGCACATGACACTGTGAGTGATCAACAGCTGAAGATCATATCTGCGATAGTTCTAAAGAAGCGTATCAACTTTGGAGTTATTCTAATCGACCAAATGTCCAAATGGTTGGATAGAGCAGAGAAGAAAAGGCTAATAGGGAAACCACTTACAAAGGTTTTCCATGGAAGGCTATTGAGTATTATTCTGAAGAAGAGGCTGAAGAACAAAATTAAAGATGATGAAGGTGAAGTTCTTAACAGTCATAAGATAATGACTACATAGTTATTTGCAAACTGGAAGAAGAATCCAATGGAGAACAAACGGTTAACACATGGCAGCAGCAGCAAGAATACTTTAAGGAAGAGAAAGTCAAGTGCCATGAAAGAAGAAGAAGAACTGTCACACTCTGAAGATTCAGAACCCAAGTCTGTAAAGCCTTCGAAGAAGAAAGCCAAAATGGTGAAGAAGCAAAAGTCAGTTCCCCAAATAAGTATATATACTGAAGAAGAAAACGTAGAATCAGAAGATGAGATGGGAACTGAGATGTCCAAGGATGAATCTTTAAGGAGTAAGTATGGTGATGAAGAAGAATATGCAAGTCCTATGGCTAATCCTCAAAGTAGCCATTCTACTGACAAGGGAGAATCTAATCATGAAGCAGTTAGATCTCCTACTGCTGAAGCTCCAAGGAGTCCTGATGGTTTAAAAGATGTTGAATCCGAAGAAGAAGCATCTTGCCCCTCCTGCTGTTGAACCTCAAGAAAGTCTGTCTGATGAATCAGAAACTTCAAAGACTGAAGATGAAGAAAGGTCTGAAACTCCTGAAGTTGAACCCCCAAGAAGAAGGAAGAGCAACAGACTGATTGCCAAAATGGTTTCAAAAAGGGGAGAACTGTTTCCAAAGACAATTGAAATCAGTGATGATGAGGCTGAATCCAAGGGAGGAGATGCTAAGAGAAAAGGGAAGACAATATCCGAAAAAGCTAGCAGCAAAAGGCTCAAGACTGCAGAGATGAAAGTGACCAAGGATTCTGCAAAGACAAGCTCTGCTGAAAATGATGATAAAGATGATGATCAAATGCATGAACAAACTAATGAGTCAGTTGAAGGAAGTCTACACCAGTCTGACTCCAGATCAGATCATGAAGAAACTGAAGGATACTCCAGTCATGAGGATGACGTACCAGAAGATTTTCACATTCCTTGTCCTGTTCATCGCAAGAGAAGAATAGTGGTGGAAGTTAATGAAGAACCACTAGATGTACTTCCAGGAAAATGGGTTAATCTTGGAAATGAGAGGCTGAATGTGGTGAAGATGACCGCAGCATATCTGCTCAACAATCTCAAAAATATGAAGCTGGATACTTCAACTCTGATATATGAGACTGAAGTCAAGGACCATGTAATAAGGTGGTTTTATCCTCACATGCCATGGGTAAAGGCTTCCCTCACCGAAGGCAATGGATATCTCACATGGTGCTTCTCTCACCTTCCAAATCTAGAGCTCGTGGCACAGAACTTTCCAAGGGTGAAGAAGTTTGTAACTTTGCCGATCAAAGACCAATCTCACTTCAAGGTCTATAGACATGCTGAAAATTATTACATTCCCTACGATTGTCGAGCAAATTCAGATGGTGGAAGAATCTTGCCCAAGTCTACAATCGTAGAGTCCTTTCACTCTACTAATAAAGATGATCAAACTGAGTTTGAAAAGCTCTATGCTGATCCAGCAGTGCTGACTGATAATCTTCCATCCTTCAACAATGATTGGTACTCAATGATCTATCAGATTCTCACTACTTTTGAAAACTTGTCCAAGGGTGAAAATCGTGGAGTCCAATCTGGTTCTCAACATGAGATTGATCAAACAGTCGCTCAGCAGGAGCCTGACCAAACAGCTGCTCAGAAGGAGGATAAACAACTTGATGCCAGATCTCTTCAAGAGCAAGAGTTGCTAAAGAACTCTGAAGAACTGATTAAGGAGATCTCTCGTATAGATGCAGAAGTAAAGGACCTGTCAACAGGAGAAGACAATGAGCTATCAAAAAGGCTTCAAGCCAGACTCTCAGACATATCCCTCAAGCTTCAACTAAGGGATCAAATATTCCTGAAGACTATGAGTGATTAGAAGGATGAAGCTCTACGAGCTCAGAAGATAAATGAAGAGCAAATTCTATCTCTCTCTGACAAGATTGACAACCTGAATCAGTCCCTCTCTCTACAACTTGAGCTCAGCCAACAAGAACTCAAGATTGAGGTTGGTAACTCATCTTACCTGATGGAGCAGCTTATGTCAAACGTGGAGCAGCTCTCTCAAGTGATAAATGACAAAAAGGGGAAGAAAAGGAGACATAGAAAGAGGCATTCAAGAAGAGCAAGGAGAGAAAAATGAAGGAAGAAAAAAAGACAGCAGCAGCAGCAAAAGTAGAGTCATCATCTGAGGGGGAGCAAAAAAATGATGACCCTATGAACACAAAATCATAGGGGGAGCCAGAAAAAGATAAAGAAATGGAGCATGCATCTGAGGGGGAGCAAAGGAAAGAAGAAAAGAAAGATAAGAAGCTGAGTAGCTGATCAACAAACATTCTGGAGATATACATGGAGCGAAAGAGGTACATCTCTATCTAGTTAGGTACGTTCTAGATCTAGATTGTAGAGTGTCACACATTATGTAATTTCATATTATCATCAATGACATTCATGATTATCTGTTTTAGAAATACAGCTACTCACTGTATATATAAGATTCATTCATCTCATGCATATGCACTGATTATTTTTGTCATAATCAAATAGGGGGAGATTGTTAGGAATATACATGAGAATGTTATTCCTATTTATATATGATTTGATTATGATATAAATGATTGAATATGCAAGTATGCTTGCATTAATAAAAGCTGTAAAGTCTTTTGATAGATAATAGGAATATATATACAAGGACTTAGAATGAATTTGATCAAATATGTTAGGTTGATCCTACATAAACAAAACAGCTTTGTAAAGTCCTTAAAAAGAAATGATGTACTAGGACTATAAATGTAGAAAGATCAAGCTTGTTAGGTTGATCTTATAAAGAGTAATAGATAGGCTTGTCTGATCGTCGAGCACTGCACCAGCATCGTAGTCTGCCAGGAGAGACAAGGAAGACTCGAGAACTATCAAGGCGGAATCGTAGTCTGCAAATATAGTAGATCTAGGAGTTCGTAGTCTGCCCCTGAGGGACGAGCCAGGATCGTAGTGTGTCGAGAAGAACTTTCTCAGAGCTGTAGTCTGCTGAGGAAGTCATGCTCAGAATCGTAGAGACAGCTTGTCTATGAGCCGACCGAGCATCTGCCAGAGCTAAGTCAAGAATCATAGATCACACTTAAAGTAGTGGAGTCTACTGATCATATCAGAGGCAGAGATCGTAGTCGAGCAAGATCAGAAGAGGACAGCAAGCATGAAGGCAGAAATCGTAGTCTGTCAAGATATGATCTCAGAGTCGTAGTGTCTGCAGAAACAAAGCTAAATCATAGTCTGCAAGACTAAGGCGTCTACAGAGGTTGCTCACAATGCCAAGGCAGAATCACAGTGTCAACACGATTCTCAACAGACGAGCACTCCCATAGAATCCAAAGATGAAGTCTCTGGTCTGAGCTGCAAAGATACATTCCACCTGAAGGAAACCAGAGAGCACTCAATGAATGGCATGCAAGCAAAAGGAAGATCTTACCACCAACTCAATTGTCATCAAGGTTAAGTTGAGAAGCCATTCAAGATGAAGTCTTCCACAAACCGATCAGAAGAAGACTTCAGATATAGTGACTGACAAAAGAAAGTCAGCAAGTGCAGTAGCTGCCAAGAGAACAGAAGACAACGGTCTTGGGATTAACCAGGATAATAGTGTTAGCCAAACGAGCAGGAACTGATGAAGTTTTACACAGAGATACTGGCCAGCTTATGAAGAACAAGACAGAAGTGATTAGGCATGGGTCAGACCATTGTTGATAGGTGAACGGGAGATCATCAGAAGAAAGAAAGCTGAGTATGCCACAAATCTGATGTGTCTTGCTATTCAGAAGGAGGCCAGAACGACAAGTCAAACTATCAGTTCCTGAGATCAGTCAAGGCAAGAAGAAGGGTTGAAGCACTGCACAAGAGAAGGAAGAAGTGTTCTACATTGCATATCTAAAGAACACTCTTCAGAATCGTAGTGTTGTCTCAACCAATCAAAGAACAACATTCAACAAGACACACTACGATCAAGGTCCAAGAACATCTGCATCAGAATCGTGGAGTTCGGGCATCTGAATATTGAAGCACTGGCAACGTCTCAATATGAAGACTGACATCCGAACGTTGCTAATTTAGAGCATCGATGCAAAAGGACAACTCCTGTAGATTCGAATCAGAGAATCAGAAAGGAGATATAAAGACTACTACCAGCCTGACACGGAACAGTGACATCTCTGTAGCGGTAAGTGAGAAAGCAGACTGCTGTGTCAGTAAAGTCATAAAGGAGATATCACGTCATATCAACAGTCTGCACCAAATAACTCGAGGTCTGCGAAGCAATTCAAATAGCTTCCAACGGCTACTTTCCAACGACAAGATCATGGAAGGGTATTTAATGGACAGGGCTTTAAGGATAAGGGTTGTTGCTGCGTTATAGAATCGTTGAGTTGTTGGAATGCTATATTGTTGACTCTACGAGTTCCACCAGAGCTGAAAAGAACATGTCTCAGTGGAAGTGAGACTACGAGGGTGGAAGAGAAGCAGATTTGAAGAAGGACTTGAACAGACTAAAGCTTCACTCAACAAGGATGAGAATGCCATTGAAGATGGCAGCCAAGCTGATAGCCGAGAAGGCCAAGAAGATAGCATTCAGGAAAGTGGCTGAGCATAAAGAAGATCAGAAGAGCCACTCTATGGATCACCATAAAGAACCAGAAGCTGAACCAGAGAAGATGCAGAACCATGTCTGCATATCAATCAAGAAGGGTTCAAGGGTTGCTAAGGATCAGAAGAAGGTAACCCACAATGAAAAGCCTTAACAGACCTATGTGGTGATGGTGCACAACTGACATCAGAAGAATATGAGCTGAACGGAATGAAGATCAACTGCACCTGAGAAGAAGTGGTCCAGACTCTACGCAGAATGCAAAGAGGGCCACGTCAAGCTGCTAAGTACAAAGATGATCAAGCTTCAAGACATTTTAGCAGCAAGGCACCAACAACAACAACAACTACAACAACGAGTAGCCAGGGCCTGAGGGGTCCTTGTCCGAAGGGACTAAATAAGTTCTAAGGCTGCTGGCCTTGAAGAGTTCTTAATGAACTAGAGGAGTTCCAAGTTTGCTGGGCTTGAATAGTTCTTAGTGAACTGAAGTTCCACGGCTGCTGGCCTTGAAGGAATCTTAGTGATTCAGGGTGCTGCCCTTCCTTAGTGGATTTTCTGCGAGAGTGCAGAAGAGTGGATTAGGAGCTTGAGTCTCTGAACCACTTAAAACTCCTTGTGTCATTTACATTCTGTCATTTACTTTCTGTCATTACATTATGTACTTAACTGCTATAACTGCTATGTATGTATTAACTACTTACAACTAAACTAACTCTAAGAACAATGTATCAATGTTTATCAATATATCAATGAAGGGGACATTTAACTTATTCCGCTGTGCTTGAAATGATTCTTATGTTTGTCATGTGCTAACTTCTTAGCAATACAAAATAAAATGGAAAAGAGTTTAAAAACGCAAAGGATCTATTCAACCCCCCCCCCCCCTTCTAGATCTATTGTGTGCCTACTAGGAACTAACATAAACTTAACATATCTGAGAACTCTGAGAAGAGCTTTGAAATGAGGCTCTCTTGGTGCAGAAATAAACTAACTAAGATGTTGAGTAGTGAATGAGAGATCAAGCATAATGATGGTTAAATACATGAGTTTGCATATCAAACGTCTGTATAAAGAAGCATCACTAGCAGATAATAAAAGACCTTTATCAGCCTGGAGTCATTTGTTAGTATCCATAGGAATACTTAGAGGCTTACTAGCTAAAAGATCAGCATCTGTAACTAGATCCAGAGCATATTTCTTTTGACTGAGAGACATGCCTTCAGAAGTTCGAAACACTTCAATACCCAGATAATATGAGATCAAACCAAGATCCTTTATACTAAATTGATTGTCTAAAAAGATAATCAATTTAGTAATATGATCCTCATTGTTTCCACAAACCAAGATGTCATCAACATATACTAGGACATCTTTAAAAGAATCTGTAGTAACAATGGTGAACAATGAATAATCTGCATGAGATTGTGTATAACCCAATTGTAGAAGTGTTGCAGTCAGTTTCTCAAACCATTTCCTAGAAGCCTGCTTAAGTCCATACAAGGATTTGAGCAATTTACAAACAGGTCTAGAAGTTGATGTAGAAGGAAAAATAGGTGAATAACCCTGTGGTAAGTCCATGTAGACTTCTTCATCTAAATCACCATTGTCTAGTTGTGGCTAAAGCCAAAAGAGTTCTGACAGTGACCATTTTTGCTACTGGGGAAAAAGTCTCAAGATAATCAACTCCTTCAGACTGAGTAAAACCTTTAGCAACTAGGCGTGCCTTGTATCTTTCAATTGTGTCATATGCATAGTGTTTAATCTTATAAACCCATTTACAGCCAATAGATTTCTTCTCAGGAGGTAAAGATTGAACTATCCAAGTTTTATTATCCTCAAGAGCCTTTAACTCTTTATACATAGCTTCAATCCACTCGGGATTATACATAGCTTGATGATAAAACAATGGTTCTGTCTGGGTAGAGATAGATGCCATAAAAGATTGATCATGAGATGGAAACTTATCATAGGTAAGATATTGAGATAATGCATACTTGTCAGATACACTAGAAACAGTGATGGCATTCACACTTGGAATTCCAGAAACATGATAATCTTGCAACCATTTAGGAGTGGTTTTCTGTCTTGATGATGTTCTCAGTGGAATAAGTGGGGCATTATGTTGGAGAGAAGAATCATCATGTGAAGCAATATATGACTCAGAAGAAATGGGTGTGATTGAAGAACTGAGAATTGGAGATGAAGAACTGACATAAGGATTGATAGTTGAATGTCAATAAGGATCATTTAAAGAAGTAGAAATAAGAGTTGAATCTGGCTTGAAATCAGATTTGAAAGGAAAAATATGTTCACAGAACAAAACATGTCTTGTAACAAATATAGTCTTGTCTTTTAAAGAATACGTATCCTTTTTAATTATGAGGATATCCTATGAAAACTGCAAGAATAGCTCTAGGAACTAATTTATCAGGATGATGTATGGAGGCAAAACACATGCAACCAAACACTTTCTGTAAGACCCCAAATTTTATGAATAAGATTTAATTTTCTTTATATATTATTTTGAAATAGTAAGGTGTTGATTTGATAAATGTGATAAGTTATGGGTGAAATGTGCAAAGTTTACAAAGTAAGCAAGTGGTTATAAAATATTCGTTGTGTCGGAAAATATTCGTTTAGTCGAGGAATATTCTTTTTATCGGAGAATATTAGTACGACGGCGCAGTCATTAGTGGACCCCACAACGGAATGAATGTCGGATATAAAAAGCGACAGAAGTAACCTTTTTATAAAAATAACGTCAAAACTATTACCGTTAGTACTGTTAAAATATCCGGTAGTTAAAATACAGTAATACGTGGTGTTGCACAGTAGCACACAGTATTGCACAGTATTTCGAATTATTGATTCTTACGTAGGAAGACACTTACTCAATTATTATTATAGTAATTACTGTTCAATATTTTATATTATTGATTCAATAATTACATAATATTTTATTGGTTCAATATTTTCTACGTTGATATTTTATATCAATAAGTGCTACTTTGCTATGTTATATTATTGATTCAATAATTGTCATTGCACATTATTTCAAATTATCAAATCAATAATTCATATTATTTGAATAATATTATTAGATAGCATTATTGGCAATGTCTTAAGGAAGTTCTGTCTAGGAAAGGGGTTGATTAATTGCGCGTCAGTAAGAAGAAATCCTTATCGAAAGGCCCCCTCTTTTTTGGGAACGACGTGGTTGTCAATATTGTAGTTCTGTAATATTATTTGTGAATAATTAATTTTTGATATATATGATAAGGAAATATTTATTCAATGTGGATTTAAACGGAGGAATTTTTAACATGTGACATTTGTTGAAAGTTGGTATTTTATCTTGTCCGATAAAATAATTCATTCAAATATATTATTATAATATTACATTATAGTAGTATGATGTGATTATATAATAGTATAATTTTTATAATTTGAATGGTAACATTATTATAGTAAATTAATGGTATAAAAGTTAAACGAGGTAGAAGAGTGCAAATTGAATTTGAACTCTTATGATACAAAAATTATGTCATCAGAGCGATGAGGTAAGCAAGGATGCCATCGGAGCGATGAGGTAAGCAATGATGTCATAGGATCGATGATGTAAGCGATGATGTCATAAATTATGGCGAAAAGACTATTTTACCCTTACTCGGCCGAGTCTATAAATAGAAGCTCATTTCTTCATTATTTCTCACTAATTCACTAAAGCTATAGAGAGAGAAAATATAGAGAGAATAAGAGAGAAAGAAGAAGAGTATTCTGCTATTACACTAGTGCAGTCTCCAAATTTTTAAGATAAGGGGTATTATTTCTTTCGTATTCATGAAGAGAGTTATTTTCTTTCTTTCTTTCAATATTCGTAAGGGTTGTTATTCCATTCTTTATTATTCTGTTGGAATAACCTGTCTACACGGACTACAGCATGCATGGTGAAATCCTATTGTTATTCCATTCTTTATTATTCTGTGAGAATAACCTGTCTACGCGAACTACCGCATGCCTGGTGAATAACCCTTCGTATTCATTTGTTATTAAATTATGAAAATAATTTGTCTGAGCGGACTATCGCCTGACGGGTGAAAATTCAATTGCAGTTTCGTATATTATTTCATTTCAGATTCCTAACTCTAAACTTACTACGGTAAGTATTGCTTCTATAATTCCTGAAATGATCAGAAATTCCTTGAGTTTTGCGCTTCATCTAATATCATTTCACTGGAATATTGGTCTGAACTTTCTTGTGAAATTTTTATCTTTTTCATGTCGAGTTACTATTCATGAATTACTATTCATAAGTTACTATTCACGGGGAACTATTCACGATAAAAAAATTATTTTTCTTCCAAATCATCTTTGATTTAATCCAGGTTTTGATCTTCATTCTTGAACTCTAGATAAATTCTCTAATATTTGTCCTTTATCTCACTGAATTCGTTATTCGTATTGTTTTTCATCATCCTCAGTCCTAAATGATGATATAACTGAATGTCTTTAGCCTGTAGTGCAAAGATGAATGATTACTTGATGAATATCTTTGGCCCGTAGTGCAAAGATGGACAGGTGTTGAGCTGAACATGACCAACTAGTGATACAAATGAATATCTTTGGCCCGTAGTGCAAAAGATGAATATTTAATTCGAGATGTATATTGATTGATGTTACAGGGATAAAATATTGATGATGGACTTTTAAATCAAAGAAGATAGTAGACATCATTCTCTACTTAACTCCTAATGAATTGTTATTTCCGCTGCGAATATTGATCTAAAACTTATTGTCCATAATATTTTATCTGATTTATTGAAGGCTAACGATAATTTATTTTTCATTATCTTAGTCATAATATTCTTTATTGGGCTAGTTGAGCTCACCCTTTTCTTCCATTGTTCTCTTCAGAAAATGAGAATATCGCGGGTACTAGTCGGAGAATGGAGTGATGGTCCAAGTTAGAGCTATAGAAGTCCTCACTATTTTTTTTTAAAAATAGTGTGATAATAAATGTAATGAGAACTTAGTTTGAATGTTTATATTTTCTACATGTCTATATTGACACTCACAGTTGTGTGGTCGTATTTTGCACGACCGTTTGATATGAAAGATTGTATTTGAATTCTGTACCATGTATTTGACGACTCAGAATGGGTTGAGTATTGAACCTATTTTGGGGACGTCACACTTTCAAATGTTGATACTCTGGAGGTTTGTGAAACAGCAACTCATAAGGTGTTCGAAATTGTAAAATATATGTTGGTAACCTGTTGATAATGTATGTTGCAGTCAATAAACAATAACCCCAAAAATGTTTAGGAGTGGAACTCTGAAAACGTAGGGCTCTAGAAATTTCAAGTAACTGTTTATGCTTCCTTTCAACCTTTCTATTTTGTTGAGGAGTATGAGTACAAGAACTTTGATGAACAACACCAAAACGAGAAAGTACCAGTTTGACTTCTTTCCACATAAATTATGTGCCATTATCAGATCTCAATGTTTTAATTGTAGTACCAAAATAATTTTGAACATACAAAATGAAATCTTGAAGAGAAGAGCAGACATGTTGCTTGGTAGTCAAAAGAAAAGTCCAAGTTGCTCTAGAATAATCATCAATAAGTGTAAGAAAATACTTGCATCCATTAACAGTAGTTAACCTATAAGGCCCCCATAGATCACAATGCACAAGTTCAAATGGACTACCAGCTCTAGAAGTGCTAACAGGAAATGAAACTTTTGTTTGTTTGGCTAAAGGACATATCAAACAAGGAGTGTTACAATTGTTAGACAAATTGTCTGATACAATGGGTATTTTTTCTAGAACTTTATATGAAGTGTGACCTAATCGTTGAGGCCAAAAAAAGCTGTCAGTAGTACCAACAGCAGTACAAATAGCCTTGCTTTTATTAGAAAAGATGTCTAGGTAATATAAGCCATCCTTGCACTCACCAGTTGCAAGTATGTTCATCTGATACGGGTCTTGAAACTCACAACCATGTATAGAAAATTTGACACAACAATTAGTATCATATGTGAGCTTGCTGATAGACAAAAGATTATAATGGAAAGTATGAATGTACATAACATTGTGTAAGGCTAGCTTAGAATTAATCCAGACTAAACCAGATTTTGTAACTGAGATACATGATCTAGTAGGAAGCACCACTTGAATAGGTGCAATGATCATAATAGAGGTAAAAAGAGTAATATCACAACACATATGATTTGTTGCTCCACTGTCAATGATCCACTGAACACCAGGTTTAACTGAATGAGTATGTAATGAAATAACAATACCTGTCAGATGATCATCAGGTATAGAAAAATCTTTGAATTTTCCTTTGTCAATGATGCTCAGTATATGATCAAACTTTGCTTCTAGCTGCTCAAATCTGCCATAATCCTTAGAAGGAATTTGAGTTTCCTCAGACTGAACTTGCATTGTCTTTAGTCCAGTATAAACATAACTCTTTTGAGGAAAATTACAAGTTCCTTGAGTAAAATTGCCTTTCTTAGTCATCCCAGATGTGTTACCAGATCCAAGAAATTAAGTCTTAGGTTTATTATGTAATGGATGTCCTTTAGGATAACCATTAAGTTTGAAGCAAGTCTCCCTAATGTGATTCTTGCCATAACAATAATTGCATTACATGCCTTCCTTAGAAACTTGAGGTTTATACTGAGAATTATACTGAGTATTAACAAACCTTTTTCTGTTTTAAAAACCAGAATTAGAACTGGTTTGAAAACCAGTACTAGAAGCAAAAACCATGACATTAGAATTTGTATTTCCAGTCTGATAACCTTGCCTTTATTTTTCATCTTGTTTGATCAAAGAGTATGCATGCGTCACTGTAGGTAAAGGACTCATCAAGAGAATTTGACCCCTTGCTGTTGCAAAACTATCATGTAGTCCCATTAAGAACTGCATTAACTTCCTCCTTTGCTTATGTTCATCTTGTGCTTTAGATGCACCACATGTGCATTTAGAAACTACCTCAAAAGCAGTATGTTCATCCCACAATCCTTTTAATTTGTGATAATAAATGCCAACTGATAGATTTTCTTGCCATAGAGTATTTATGTCCTTTTGAAGTTCATAAATCCTATGTCCATCAATGCTTGAAAATCTTTCACTTAATTTATTCCATACAGAAAAGGCATTTTCAACAAATTTCATACTATCATTGATTTCATCACTAACAGTATTCATTATCCAGCTTATTATCATATCATTCACACGCATCCATTGATTATACAAGTTTGAATTCTCAGTAGGTGTAGGATATGTTCCATCAGTAATTGTCATCTTCTTCTTAGTAGACAAAGCAATTTTGATTGATCTTTTCCATGTAGCACAGTTCTCAATGCCATTGAGTTTCTTTGAGATTAAAATCATACCTAGATGATCATTATTGTGTAGAAACAATGGATGTGAGTTAGATTCAAATGCACGAACATCTTCAATGTTCTGTTCTGATTCTTCATGTGTGCTTGATGCGGAAGCCATGACTAAATTCTTCAAGCAACATAATATTTGAAGAAAAATAGATTGAATCAATCGAATGAATTGAACTTCGTGACAGTAAATGATAAAAATTCAAGAATCTTTAGAATGATCTAGAGTTGAGGAGCAAGAGCTGATAAAGAAAAGAAATCAGGAAGATGCTCTACACGAGCAATAGCTCTGATACCATGTAAACTTTGCAAAAGCTTATCATAACAATGAAATGTAGAGAGAAAATTATTCTCATTATCATCAGAGAAAAATATTACAAAAACAGAAACTAAAACTACTCTTAAAACTATATTACACCCAAACTATTTATAACAACTTAGCTTGAAAGATAAGTTTATCTAACCACTAACTCTAGTTAACTCTAATCTAATTATAGTATATAAGTTAGGTTGCTGTCACTATCAAGTGATCAGGACTATTCTGGTGCTTCTCTGCTCTATCATAAGGACTAGATGTGTCCACACTATTATCATCAATCCTTCCATTCCTTGTTGTTGTAGTCACACTGCTGAGACATTTTATCATGGATAGCTTCCTGCCTTTAGTGTCACGTGGTTGTGAATGTTGTGAGTAATGTGTTGTTGCACATGATACTAATGTTGGTGCTGGTGTATCTGATGTGGATGTTGTTGTTGCTGTATTATCCTTAATAAGAAGGTACCGAAAGAATAAATTGAGAGAATTACAGTTTGTTGCTCGTGGGTATCCGCCACCATCTCCATTCAATTAAAAGCTTGAAGACTTTATTGTTTGTGATTTTTTGGGTGGTGAAGATAATTAGGTTTCTCAACCTAATTAATTAAAAGTAAATTTATACTCTCTCAATTTATTGTGTAACCTCAAGGTTTTGGACATAAAACTTGAAAAGATTATTGTAAACCCATTATTAGTGATATAGTAGAGATTCGGGGGTCGATCTGTGATTTTTCCCTTTTAAGAGTTTTTCACATTAAATATTATGTCTTGCTTGTGGATGATTATTTGTTATTTCAATTTTCATATTTAATTGTTCAAAAACAAAAAAATAATTTCTGGAATAGAGATTATTTTAGGCGTACTTTTTTCAACAGGTGTTGTATTGTTGTGACTTGTGAGAAGTTTTCTTTATATATTATATATATGTGGGGATGAGAGAGAGAATCATTCAGTTACTTTGTTTTTGTGCAATACGTAAGTTGATAAAATTAATAAAATGGAATTAATTAATTAAAGCAGAACAGTTCATTAATTTATTAGAGAATAAATTAATTAAAGATAAATACATGTAGTTTTATTTAGTTATTTAGTTAATTATAAATAATTATAGAAATTAATTACTACTTAGGGAGCATGGGCAGGACAAGGCTTGGTGCAGAAGCGAACGTCTACGGAAGCCTCGGCAGTGGCCGCCATGAAAGCGTTCATGCCTGCAAATATGTGCACAATTTTTGTTACTCCAGCACGGCCCCGTGAACAAGTGGCTCTGTGACTCGCACATCCTTACCTTTCTTCTTCCTTCCACTTTACGAACCAACCCCTCTTCTGCATCCAATAAAAATAAAAACCAACCAAATTTCTTTATTTATTTATTTATTTATTTCCATGCACAAATATTATTCAAATATTTATATATATATATATTAGCGACGGTTGTATATATAGCGACGGACCGAACCGTCGTCCGGTCCGTCGCGTCCGGTCCGTCGCTAAAGAGACGTGAGCAAGGTATATTGTATAAAGGGTAAGCTTAAGATCCGGACCATGTATATATATATATATATATATATATATATATATATATATATATATATATATATATCATGAGTAATTAGTTCAATGTAGAGAGAAATTAATTACGTTTACCCATTCCATAAAAATAATCATATTAGTTTCATACAGAAAAAAAATTATGTAATTCAAGATTCAAATTTTTCTTATGAAAATACTAATTTCAAATTTCAACATTATTTTTGTATGGAAAGTTTGAAACTAGTAATACAAGACAAAAAAAAATCTTTAAAAAAGGCCTTTAAAATTGTCAGATTAAAATGATGGATTAAGATCTCTTCTATTACACCTATCCTCCAATTTCTCTCAATACACATTAAACGACACAAATATGACATTTAGCGGCAAATCAAAATTTGTCGCGAACAATTAGAGAAAAAAAAATTGCAAATAATTGTGTTGCTGAAAGTGTAATTAAATGTAATATTTGTGTCGCTAAATGTGTATTAGGAGAAATTGGAGGATAGATGTAATAGAGGGATCTTAATCCAAATTAAAAAAGATGCTAACAGAGCAAATATATACATAACGACGTTTTTATAATTGTTCGAACGACACTTAACATTTTAAATAACACTTATTTCTCTAACAACATTATTTTTGCTCTAACAATATTAATAACATTAAGACGGTTGATAATATCAGCATAAAGTTGTTGTTGTAAAAGCAATATATGTGTGTCGCTTAAAATATCAAGTGTCGCTCGAGCATTTATAAAAATATAATTAAATATATATCTGCTCTGACAACAACATTTTTATTCTAACAAATCAAAATCCTTAAAAAATTAGAGAATCGAGAGGTAATATAAAAAATAAATAATTTACTCAAAAAGAAATTATGGAATGGAGGGGTTAATTAAGAACAAAAACTAATATAAAGAAAATAATAAACACTTACGAGAAGCCAATACAAGTAGCAAGAGCAGCATCAGTTGACACATCCTCTTATCAATCCCCATTATTATCACTCAATTCAATTATTTCTCTCACCAGCACTAAAATGCAAATTATTTCATTAGTTAACTAAATGATACGATATGCTATATATATATATATATATATATATATATATATATATATATATATATATATATATATATAAGGGTGAGAGAGACTTGAAGAGAAATAATCAAGGGCGGTACGTTTTCTGATGGAACGTGACACGTTTTCATATCATGCAGATTGACACATCACCTTGCATGCATGCGTGCGTGGAAGAAGAGAAAGACGGATTACGTAGCACAACTGACCAAATAATGTGACATGTGTATCATGTATGCATATGCCAACTATAAGACTTAACTAGCTCATTCATTATAGAGTCTTCCCAAAGGTTCTTCTAGTTTTTTTAGGTGAGACAAATGTTTTTCCATCCTCCCTTGCTAGGCTTTAAACACATACAAACACATAATTATATAAGAGGCATCCGTAATCACAATTTGTTATGGACACTATTCGAACAACTCTATTTTTTACTGTCCAATGCGAGATTCAATACTCAAAAAACATATTTTCCGCTACTATTAGTAGATGTATGAGAAAAAAAAATACATTCAGTTGCTCTTATAATTGTATGAGTAATGTCTTAAATACTCTCATTTTAGTTAAATTTAAATTAAATAGCTTCAATATATTTATTTATATATATAATAATTTCTTTAAATAATAAAATTTAGCGTTGTCAACTATATTTCATGCATTTAATTATTTTTATAAATAATTTTCTAAATAATAAAATATAAAATTATCGATTATATTCAATTTATTTATTTGTGTAAATAATTTCTTAAGTAATAAAATTTAATGTTGTCAATTATATTCAATTATTTATTTGTTTAAATAATTTCTTAAGTAACAAAATTTAACATTTCAATTATTGTGACAATTTGATTATTTAAAATTTAATCTCCATATTGGAATACAATTTGATTTAATTAATATAAATTACATTACAAATAAATACATTGAAGCTTAAATCTAATTAAAGTCGGGGCATTTATGACATTACCCATACAGCTAATAAGAGTAACGGAAGGATTTAATTTTTTCCCTCATACAGCTGCTAAGAGTAGCGAAAGATATGTTTTCTAAGCATTGAATCTCACATTGGACGTTGGGAGATGGGTTAAATAGTGTTCATAACAAATGGCTTACTCCAATATATATATATATATATATATATACACGAAAAGGATTTTAGGCTCATTCAACTAAAAACTCACCCAAGCTCACCCTCTTTTAGCGACGGACTGGAAGACGATTCGTCCGTCGCTATATATACAACCGTCATCTATATGTTGTCCGTCGCTAAAAGCTAAGACGACAGTTGTATATATAGCGACGGACCAAACCGTCACTCGTTCCGTCACTATAGGGGGTGAGTTGGGTGAACTTTTACTTGGGTGAGCTTAAGATCCGGACCGTATATATATATAGTCACCTTCAGTTGAAGAATTAAAAGATGTAAAACAATCTCAGACACTCCTGTCCCACCACAAACAGATCCAACGGTTGTTGACCCGTCCCTCAAATAACACTATTTGAGGGATCTCTCAACTGAAAGAGATTATATATATATATATACCCATATGCATGAACAAGGGACTTAACGAGTCATCGGATAATACTATGGGCAGTATTTTTACTAGATTAACCCATAAGCTCACTTCTAGTCGTCTGCACAGAGCATGGGACAGTGCCATTGTCCTTCGATGGAACTTATTTGCTCCACTTAGGATGGCTGGTTTCAATAGAAGGCTGAAGGTTGATGAAACGTAGCCGAAGGAACGTATACCACCAACTATGTCCTATAAATAGGACTCTTCTACAACATGAGTAAATTTACACATTATTTACTTGAAACTTTATGATTGTTTTTCTATATTAATTTCTCCCTATTTACTAGCACCCACACCAAAGACATCTACCCAAATGATAAGAGCTCATCAATATATATATATAGTCCACTTTTTATGGGGGTAGTCCGCATGCGGGATCACCTATACCGACGCTAAAGTCGTTGCTATAGGGTATGAACGGATATGACGACAGCTTCTGGGCTATGAAGGTCCATACGCAATGGTGACGGTACATATCTTATGACGACGACTTTAATGACGATATGGCGGACCACCCGCATAAGAAGCTCTATATATATGTGTTCATGAAAAAGCATTAAAAATAGTTCATTTGCGTTTGGATATAAAATCCAACTCTCTTAATTATTAAGAATCCAAATCAATTCAAATTGATTTTAAATTAGTTTTGGTTCGCAGTGTCCCTTCAAATGGCCCGAATACGTTTTTGAAACAGAGCCCACTTCTAGATAATGTCTACATTATGGCTCATCTATAAAAATTTAAAAAAAAAAAGGTTATTTACACTCCTTAGTATATTTTTAAAAAAATTTACAACAAAAATACATACAAAAAATATTTATCAAATTAATACATTTTTAATATTTTATTTATAAAATTAATGCATTTGATATTCTTTAATTTAGTTGGGTGTTTTAATGGGTTATAGTGGGCCTAGCCACTCCCAAATATCCAATCAAACTCCAAAATTCACTATGTTACCTCACCAAAAGGTAAGTCTACATCTCCATGCTAAAACAGGCTTCATTCCAATAATCTGGTTAAGAACGCGACACCTGTATCTTCTTGAACGCCTCTATAAACTATAAATAGATATATAGATACGTATATAAATAAATCCATTTAATTTGCAAGAATTGAAAATTGGAATCGGAACTCCAATTAATAATCGAAAATGTTGAGGCACACTACCAAGAAGAATTTCCCGACGGTTGGCACGAGTCTCGTTGGAGCACCGGCTTGCAGTGATGTGATGAAGCTTCAGATAAAGGTCGATGACAAGACCGGAAAGATTGTTGATGCTTGCTTCAAGACCTTCGGTTGCGGCTCTGTTATCGCTTCTTCTTCCATAGGCCGATACATTCTTTTGCGTGTTTTCGCCGCTTAGTTTCCGAGTTTTTCTCTGCTGATTGTGTTTTAGTTACTAGTGCTGATTGTGTTTTAGTTACTAGTGCTGATTGTGTTTTAGTTACTAGTGCTTATATATTTGGATACTTCTGATTGATCTTTGATTCTAGTAGTTTGACATTGTTTGTTTGTTCATATTGGATTTTTTGGACTCTTTCCTTTAGAGGTAACCAAATGCGTATTAGTGAGTGACAAAACTTCATCATGTTGGTTACTATTTACCTTTTGATTATTTTAACACATTGAACATATTGAGGAATTTTATTATTACTTATCTAATTTATAATGTTTTCTGAATTTTAATTTGAAAGTATCTAGTTATGGTATGTCGAAATTCTAATGTATAATATATTCCAATTAGACAGCGCAATAAACAGGTGTACAATTGTCCAATATGTAGTGACCAATAAATCTCATTGAGATATCCCGAATGATCAATTTTATATATAGTGATGGTAACGTATGTATGATTAATTATTATTTTTAACAGAAGATGAAGATGGTATCCGAAATACCATGTAAGAGTGCTCATTTATGTAGCTGTTGGTTACTTATAAATAACCTTTTAAAAATAAATTTATTTTGAATATGGTGCAGTTGGTAGCCAAACTTTCATAAAAAGGTAACCATTTTAGTTTTTGTGAGTAACCAAATAGTCATAAAAAAAATCAGAACAGTAAGTGTTATATGTATTTGTTTTTAAAATTATGTTTGTAGGGCGAATCTTCTCCTTCTTTTCATTGGCGTTTTGAACAACGATTTATAGTTCTTGAAGGGTTTCGGGCTGGAGGAAAACTCGAGTCTGGATGTAAGACCCCAACTTTTATGAATAAAGATTTAATTTTCTCTATATATTATTTTAAATAGTAGGGTGTTGATTTGATAAATGTGATAAGTTATGGGTGATATGTGCAAATTTTACAAAGTAAACAAGTGGTCATAAAATATTCATTGTGTCGAAAAATATTCGTTTGGTCGGAAAATATTCTTTTTGTCAAAAAATATTCGTACGACGGCGCAATCATTGGTGAGCCCTATAACGAAAAACGGTCGGATGAAGAAAACGACAAAAATAAATTTTCTAAAAATAACGGTAAAACTGTTACCGTTAAACTGTTGAAATATCCCGGTGATAAAAATACAATAATACGCGTTATTTGACAGTAGCACACGGTATTGCAAAGTATTTCTGATTATTGATGCTTACGTAAGAAGTCACTCAGTATTTCATTCAATAATTGCTACAGTGATAATTGCACAGTATTTTATAATTATTGATTTAATAATTATCGCAGTAACTACTGTACAGTATTTTATATTATTAAATTAATAATTGTCACACATATTATTTAAATGATATTATTGATTAGCATTATCGGCAATGTCTAGAAAGTTTTGTCGAGGAAATGAGTTAGGTTATTTAATTGCGCGCCAATAAGGAGAAATTCTTATAGAAAAATTCGCTCTTTCCTGGGAACGATCTGGTTGCTGGAATTGTTAGTCTATAATATTTGTTATATTATTACATTAAGAGAATAATACAGAAAATAGAATAATGTTGATAATGTAATCAATGATGTCAGTAGAGACAATGATGTAAGCAATAATGTCATGGAGACGGTGAGGTAAGCGATGATATAATAGATTATGGTAAAAAGACTACTTTATCCTTACTCTGTCAAGCCTATAAATAGAAGCTCATTTCTTCATTATTTCTCATCAATTCATTAAAGATATAGAGAGAGAAACTGTATAGAGAATAAGAGAGAAGGAAGAAGAGTATTCTGCTAGTACACTATTGCAGTATTCAATTTTCTACTAAGGTAAAGGATATTATTTTTTTTAATAACGGATGTTATTTTCTTTCAATACTCGTAAGGGTTGTTCTTTTATTCCTTATTAATCTGTGGGAATAACATGTCTACGCGGACTACCGCATGCATGGTGATTAACCCTTCGTATTCATTCTTTATTAATCTGTGGG
Source organism: Panax stipuleanatus (assembly GCA_020205555.1). Taxonomy (NCBI): domain Eukaryota; kingdom Viridiplantae; phylum Streptophyta; class Magnoliopsida; order Apiales; family Araliaceae; genus Panax; species Panax stipuleanatus. The sequence continues at coordinate 3,609,687 of CM035118.1, forward strand.
AATAACCTGTTTACGCGGACTACTGCATGCCTGGTGAATAACACTTTGTATTCATTCTTTATTAAATTGTGAAAATGATCTGTCTACGCGGACTACCATATGACGGGTGAAAATTCATTTGCAGTTTCGTATATTATTTCATTTCAGATTCCTAATTCTAAACTTACTATGGTAAGTATTGCTTCTATAATTTCTGAAATGATTAAAAATTACTTAAGATTTTCGCTTCATCTAATATTATTTTAATGGAATATTGGTCTGAAATTCTTATTGAAATTTTAATCTTTTCATGTTATTATTTCAATGGAATATTGGTCTGAACTTTTTATTAAAATTATCTTGTGTAGAGCGGTCAACCCCAATTCAATATGGATCGAAGAATAATGATTCAAATCATGGATCAGGAGTGCGACGAAGCAGTTGAGGGTGGAATGCACTCTATAGCGAAGTTAAGTCCAGCTGGAACGGTGACACCAAAGGCTGTTCCAGACAAATCAAAGTCGGTGGTTTAAGGGAGAGCATTTGTCGTGACTTCCCAAAATGTGAGGAACCCGAACGAAGTTATCACGGGTTAGTTAATCATAAACTCTTGCGAAGTCTATACTTTATTAGATACTGTTGGGAATTGCATATTCAGATTTGATATTGAAAGTAAATATAAATGCTTAAGTGTACAGTTCTTAATAGAATCATTGTACAAGGACTTAGATGATAGATCAAACATGTTAGGTTGATCTGAATCTTAACGTTTATCATTTATGTAAATGAATGTATAGAAGAAAAGATCAAACTTGTTAGGTTGATCTATTTAAGCTGTAAAAGTTAAAGTCTTGACAGAATCGTAGTCTATCAAAGACAGCATTCGAAAGACAAGGCAAGACTCATGGAGCTTGAATGACCATATAAGAATCGTAGTCTGCCAAGAGATTCAAGCCTACAGAAGTTAAGCCAGAAAACGTGGAGCTTAAGTGAAGATATTCTAAATAGGAGTCTGCCGAAAGAATCAAGTCTGCAGAGGCCAAGGCAAGAATCGTCGAGCTCAAGTGAAAGCGTCAAAGAATCACAGTTTACCTCAGAAGCCACACTAAGAGTCATAAAGTTGAAAAGCATCTGCCAAGCCAAGTTGGGAATCGCAGAGTGCTATTAGAAGTGTGAAGTCTGCAAGACAAGCAAGCAAGGAATCGTAGTCTACCGAGAGCTTAAGAGAAATCGTAGTGTGCTCTACTAAGAAGTCTGAATCACCCTGTGCAAAGACAACACACAACGATTATGTTACAATGACCATAATCGTAGTGTTCCTCCAGTCAATATCAAAGATTAAAGATCTGATGAAGGGAGGAAGAGCAACAAATGAAGAAAGGCTTATAGCCGTTGACAAAGTGTTAGTCCCAATACTGCCATATTCATCCTTAATCCAAATCGAAGAAGCGTATTGTAGAAGCTAATGAAAGGACTAAAGCAGCCTGCAGAAAATACCTTTTCAGGTGTTAGGTGAAAGATACAATCTGTTGTGTCAGTGAGCCAGGCGGTAGAGCAGCAGAAAAGCAGGACGTCAACATCACTGCACAGAAAACGTCTGGAGCATTAAATGAAGTAACGGAAGCATTCAAAACGGCTACTTTTTGAATGGCTCTTTTATATAAGGAAATCAGACAAGGATTCAGACTAAGTAAGCAAGACGCATAAAGAAAGAATACATTGAAAAAGCTCAAGAACGCTCAACGAGCAACACTACGATACTGAAGAAAGCTTACTTCGCTACTCAGTCCTTTGAAAGACAGAAGCTGAACTGCAACTGAGTAGCACACCTCAAACTAACAACTGCCTATCCAAGTGAGGTACCGAGTCAGAGGACTTAAAGAAGTTCAGAAGTGAACTAAGTGAAGATCCAAGTTAAAGGACTTGAAGAGTTCAGAAGTGAACTAAGAGTAGATCTAAGTCAAAGGACTTGAAGAGTTCAAAAGTGAACTAAATGAAGTTCTAGGGCTGCTGGCCTTGAAGGGATCTAAGTGATCCAGTTGTAAGAAGATATCCTTAGTGAATTTCCTACTCGTGGAGTAGAAGAGTGGATTAGGAGTCGCGTTAGCTCTGAACCACTTAAAATCCTGTGTCTCACTGTCTCTCATTAACTGCTATATCTGTTATAACTGCTATAACTGTTTATCTCGCCTTAACTGTATTATCTTGAAGGGTTACAAAATATATATTCCGCTGCAGTCAGTATCACCAATACTAACTAAGTATTTTAAACAGAGAAATTTTTAAATATCTATTCAACCCCCCCCCCCCCTCTTCTAGATAACTAACGTGCTTTTGGGAACTAACAATTGGTATCAGAGCAAGTTCTCATATCTAAGCATACAAGATTGATAAGATCCTATGGCACAACTGATAAGCGAAACCAAGACAGGTGGAGGAAGTAAACCACCAATGTGCAACAAAGATAAATTTGCAAACTGGAAAGTTCGGATGCAGGCGTACATGGATTCAATAGATGATGATCTATTTGAAACTGTTCTGAATGGGCCCTATATTCCAAGAAGGCTTGCACCAACTCTAGAAAATCCAGACAACATGGTGGTCAAGGTAAAATCTGAATGGACTAAAAATGTGAAAAAAGATGTTCAGCTTGACAAGAAGGCTAAGAACATCTTGTTCCAGTCTTTAGAAGACAGTCTGTTCGAAAACGTGGTTAACTACAAAACTGCAAAGGAAGTCTAGGAAACATTACTCATCATGTATGAAGGAACTGAAGAAGTCAGAGAAAATAAGTAATCTCTACTGACTCAACAGTATGAGATGTTTGCTCATGTCTCAGGAGAGAATGTCACTTCCACTTATAAAAAATTCACTACACTGCTCAACTCTCTCAGAGCCTATGAAAAGACCTATCCAAACAAAGATCTAGTCATCAAGTTCATGAGGTCTTTGCCAAGCAGATGGGATGCTAAGACCACTACAATCAGAGAGTCAAAGAATCTGCATGAAATGACAGTTCAACAGCTCTACAGAAACCTTCTTACATACGAGCTTGAACTGACTCAACGAGCAGAAACTCTATCATAAGGAAGAAGGAAGGACAAAGGAGTTGCTCTCAAAGCAAAGAAAGAGATCTCCAGGGCACAGGTGGAAGATGAGTCTGACTCTAATAAAAAGGATGACATTGATAATGATGAAGCTGCAATGCTGGCCAGAAGATTCAAAAGACTTATGCTCAAAGGCCGAAGCAGCAAACCTAAAAAGTTCAACAACAGCAGTAGTCAGGAGCAGATCAATGACCTATGTTATAACTACAAAAAGCCTGGGCATTTCATTGCCAACTGCAACAAGCCTATCAGGGAAGAGCTGAAGAGAAAGTCAAATCAAAAGAAGAAGCTCAAAGGCTACAGAAAGAATAAAAAGAAAGACAAAGGGCTTGTAGCTGGAAGTTCATGGAGTGATTCAGACAATGACACTAACACTGAGTCTGAAGATGATGAAGCACCTCAGAAAGCCAACCTATGTCTGATGGCCAAAAATGCACTAAGCAGAAAAGATGTTGAAGCAGTCATAGACAAGGTATTTGACTTTAACTTTCCTGATATAGACATTGATGATTTAAGAACTGGCATTCGTGATATGTCAACTGATCTATATCAACATATGAAGTGGCTAAAAGTTCTATCTAAAGATTATACTGATCTTCAAAAAGAGAAAGAAAAAGTTCAGAAAGAGCTGGAAGTAGCTCTACTAAATTCTAACTCTCTCTCTAAACTTGAATATGAGAATAAAATCTTAAGAGAGACAAATGAACTGACCATACAGAGAGAGTCAGATCTAACCTCTAAGATAGAGGAGTTAGAAAAGACTATCTCTACATGGAATAGATCTTCTTCATTCATGGACTCCCTGATATCCAATCAGAGAAGTGTCTCTGGTAGAACAGGCTTAGGGTTTGGGGAATCAACCTCAGAACCCTGTGTGGGAAAGACTAAAGAGATTAATGTAAGTAATGCTTCTAACTTAAATAGAAGTATTACATTCGTTAAGTCCACACAAAAGGATGAACCAGTGCAACCTTGCTCTTCTGAACCAAGACGTGTTCCTAAACACTACGGATCTCATGCTGGCTTAGGGTTCAGAAAAGTGAAGAGTAATTCAGTCACCACTGTCCGACGTCGACAAATCGTAGAGTCGAGTAAAACTGACTCCACCGATCAACTTGGAAGGAATCGTGGTGTTGAGACTCACTCAACACAGAACATGAACTCCAAGGCAACATGGAAAAGGAAGATGCAATTTAAGAGTGAAGTCAACAAATATCCACACAAATCCAATTGGAGAAAGCATCCACACACACACACAAATATAAATTATGTTGGATGTTTTTCATGTGGAAGATTTGGTCATAAAATTGCATCATGCTTTCATAATACTTTGCAAGGAAGACCCAAAGTCAACCAAATTTGGGTTCCTAAGGGTACTAACATTGCAAGACCCATGCTAGTCTAGGTACCAAAATGAAAGCTGAATATGTTTGCAGAAAATTAGCACCACGACTACCACATGGTATCTGGACAGTGGTTGCTCAAGGCATATGACCGGAACTAAAGCCCTCCTGTCAAATTACACAGAGAAGGAGGGACCAACAGTTATCTTTGGAGATAACAGCTCTGGCAAGACAAGTGGCTATGGTTCAGTTGAAAATGGTGCAGTGTCCTTCAGCAAAATGGCTTATGTTGATGGTCTAAAGCACAATCTTCTTAGCATCAGCCAACTCTGCGATAAAGGCCATCTAGTTACCTTCCTCAACAATCAATGTCAAGTCAGAGATCTGGAGACATCCTCTATCAAGCTGACAGGAACAAGAGAAGGAAATGTATACATTGTCAATCTTGCTCAGCTCAGTACTGATGAGACAGTATGCTTCCTTGCTAAAGCCACTAAAGAAATAAGTTGGCTTTGGCATAGAAGATTATCTCATCTCAACTTCAAGAGTATGTCTAAACTGGCCTCTAAAGATCTGGTAGAAGGATTACCCAAGTTCAACTTCATCAAAGAAAGACCATGCAATGCATGTCAGCTTAGAAAGCAAACAAAAAGCTCATTCAAAGGCAAAGCAGTCAACTCAATTGACAGGCCCCTACAGTTACTTCACATGGATCTCTTTGGGCCAATTTCGACTGTGAGCTTAGGAGGGAAGAGATACTCACTGGTCATGGTGGATGACTACACCAGATACACATGAGTGTTCTTTCTTAACTCAAAAGATGAGACAAGCTCCCAACTGATAAAGATGTTCAAGCTGGTGATGAATGAAAAAGGAGAGACTATCAAGGCAATAAGGAGTGATCATGGCAGAGAGTTTGACTTCTCAGAAATGGACCAGTTCTGTGCAGAAAATGACATCAGTCACAACTTCTCAGCACCACGAACTCCTCAGTAAAATGGAGTAGCTGAAAGGAAGAACAGAACACTTATAGAAGCCGGAAGAACTCTACTTGCAGCAGCTCATCTGCCTGAATACTTTTGGGCAGAAGCCATCAACACTGCGTGCTACACACAGAACAGATCTCTTGTACACTCTACGCTAAAGAAGATTCCCTATGAGCTAGGGAAAGGAAGAAAGCCAAATGTCAGTTACTTCCATGTGTTCGGCTGTTCATGCTACATTCTCAACAATGGAAAGTAATATCTGACTAAGTTTCAACCTAAGTCAGATGAAGGAATCTTCCTTGGTTATGCCACAGACAGCAAACCCTATAGAGTGTTCAACAAGAAGACATTAAGTGTTGAAGTCTCAATCCACATCATCTTCGATGAAATAGACTCGGATAAGTCTGCACCACCAGACACTACGATTGACGATACTGACACTACGAATGAAGTGGTCGAGCCCAGCACTATGACAGTAGTTCCTGAAGAAAGAATCATAGTGTCCGAAGAAGAAATCGTAGAGAGAGCTGAACCAAACGACGATTCTGAACAACAAGAACCAAAAGTCAATCTTGAGGAGTTCAGGCAAGAAGGCACCAGAACTGATGTTCCAACAGGGAACAGGTGGGCAAGAGATCACACTCAAGATTTAATTATTGGTGATCCAACTGCCAGAATAAGAACAAGATCTGCAACTCAGAATGAATGCTTCTATTTGAGTTTTCTATCTCAAATAGAACCCACGAAGATTGAAGATGCCATGCTAGATGCAAGCTGGATTGAAGCCATGCAAGAGGAACTTAATCAATTTGAAAGAAGCAAAGTCTGGAGATTAGTTCAAAGACCAAAGAGTCACCCAGTCATCGGCACCAAATGGGTCTTCAGAAATAAAATAGATGAAGATGGGGTGATTACTAGAAACAAAGCAAGACTGGTGGCCAAAGGTTATTCTCAAGAAGAAGGCATAGACTACGATGAGACCTTTGCACCAGTGGCCAGACTTGAAGCTATTAGAATGTTCCTTGCATTTGTTGCTCACATGAAGTTCAAAGTATTCCAGATGGATGTCAAGAGTGCAATCCTAAATGGTGAACTTCAAGAAGAAGTCTACGTGGAGCAACCCCCAGGTTTTGTCAATCCAACCCTCTCTGATTATGTCTATAAATTAGATAAAGCCTTATATGGACTTAAACAAGCACCTAGAGCATGGTATGAAACACTAACAAACTTTCTTATTGAAAAAGGATTCACTAGAGGTAGAGTAGACACTACACTATTCCTTAGGAAACACAAAGATAAAGTCTTACTAGTTCAAATATATGTAGATGATATTATCTTTGGTTCTACTGATGAAAATCTGTGCAAGAGATTTGCCAAGCTTATGCAGAGCAAGTTTGAAATGAGCATGATGGGTGAGCTGAACTTCTTCCTTGGACTACAAGTAAAACAAACTGATGAAGGAATTTTCATAAGCCAAGCCAAGTACATTAAAGACTTACTCAAGAAATATGGCATGGAATCAGCTACTCCCATGAAAACACCAATTGCTCCAGCAACTAAGCTTGACAAAGATGAGAAAGGTAAAGGTATTGATATTACTCAATACAGAGGTATGATAGACTCCCTTCTCTACTTAACTGCCAGTAGACCAGATATAATTAGGGGTGTAAACGGATATATACTGATTCGAATACAGTAGTATTCGTATCCGTTTATTGGCGGATACCTTTAAACCTAATACGGATAATATCCGCTTTTTTTCGAATACGAATAATATCCGCTTTTTTTTTTGAATACGGATGCGGACGAATACGGATTTTTCGGTTACCATTTATAGTCCTAACTATAACTAGAATAAAAAAATAATGAGTTTTAAAATATAGTTTATTAATGAATGAATGTTAATTTATTTATTTTAATAAATATTTAAATACAATAATCAATGTTCTTAAGTACAATTCAAATAAGTTTTCATCATTTTTGAAATCCTAAATTTTAATACTACTTATTAATGTTTAGATGTCCAATATTGTAGTGTGTATGAATATTTATAATTTATAATTAGATTCAAAAGTTTACATTAAATATTTAATTATTTTTTCTTAAATACTTGATTAAAATTTTAATAATATGTTTATGGGAACTTTTATTTATAAGTTATCCACAATACATAGATTATAATTTACATAGTTATAAAAAGTTTATTTTATTTCATTATATTTATGGAGAGTGTGAGTTATAATGTATATGTGACAACTGACAACTAGTTAATACAACTTCATCTAAAATTTACTTTGTACTTGCTTTAAATATTTGGACTTCTAATTTTTAAATAATTGGGCAAATGAAAGTGGTAAATACTCTTTCCACCCGAAAATTCATAAACGTGAATTAATTATTCAACTACCTTCTAGATTAATTCTAAATTAATTCGGACTTAACACATTTTAACAATAAAATTATATTATTCATTGTTCCCGTCTCCCAATATTGCCAGTAAGTTTTGAAAGTAAAAAACTTATAATAAACTAATAACTATAATTTTGTTCTTTTAGTATATAATTTTCTTGGTAAATGATACATATTTGATATTTTAACTTTATAATAGTAAAAATCTATTAACAATATTTAAATCAATTTATTTCAGTTTATTAATATTAAAATAAAAGTGTTATTTTCTATTTTTTAGAAGTGAAATGATATATTTTTAAAATAATTTTTGTATGATAGTGAAAACTAATTATTATATAAGGAATGTCACTTTAAAAAAAATTATTTTGCTTATTATATAATATATAAGTTATTTGCATACGAATTTCGGATACGAATTTGAATCCGGATATTCGCTATCCGTCGAATATATTTACATGCGGATGTTAAACGAATATGAATACTCCTATATCCGTATTTGTATCCGTTTATTTGCGGATACCTTTAAGCCGAATACGGATATATCCATTTTTTTCGAATACGAATAATATTCGTTTTTTTTCGAATACGGATGCGGACGAATACGAATTTTTCGATTACCATTTACAGCCCTAGATATAATGTTTGCAACATGTATATGTGCTAGATTTCAAGCTAATCCTAAGGAATCACACTTAACTGCTGTAAAAATGATTTTCATGTATCTTAAAGGTACACCCTATTTGGGTCTATGGTATCACAAAGAGTCCTCATTTGAACTGACAAGATATTCAGATGCTGACTTTGCAGGATGCAAAATAGATTGAAAAAGTACCAGTGGCACTTATCAACTACTAGGTAATAGACTAGTGTCCTGGTTCAGCAAGAAGCAAAACTCAGTATTAACTTCAACAGCAGAAGCTGAATATATTGCTGCTGGTAGCTATTGTGCTCAAATCCTATGGATGAAGAATCAGCTAGCAAAGTATGGGTTTGATTTCAAATCTATACCCATACACTGTGATAACACAAGTGCTATAGCAATAAAAAATAATCCTATCATGCATTCTAGGACCAAGCATATAGAAATAAGATATCACTTTATTAGGGATCATGTTCAAAATGGGACAATATCTTTGCAATACATTCCTACTGAAAATCAACTGGCTGATGTGTTTACAAAACCCTTAGATGAATCCAGATTTAATAAACTAATAATTGGGTTAGGTATGTTAAATTTGCAACCATAAATTCTATGCTCTAGATGGTGCTAACCTTGCAGATGTAAAGGCTAAGTTAAAATCGTAGAGATGACTAAGAGGAACCACGATCGTGGAGTGATCCAGTTAAGACATAAAGGCTCACTGTGATAGCAACAACAAGTCAAGCAACCCTTTTGATAAGCGTCTCAGGGGACAAACCTGATCCTTAGTGTCAAGCTAAGAGGTTGGCCCTTCCTGAGCAACCTTAACCTAGAAGGCTTGCCATTTCAGAAGGCATCACTGAAAGCCGTAGAGTCAATGATCAAGAAGCTAGCAAAGGATTGAACTTAACAATCGTGGAGTGGATCTAGACATTCGTAGTCTTCTCACAAGGGCACACCAGCTCAGGGGGAGCTAAGGGCAGAACAGAGATTTCCACATGGATTAAAATCGTGGAGTTCTACAGAATCTGACACGTGTCCCACGACGCTGAACATATGGAGGGAAGTGTTTAAAACTATTTTAAACTGTCATATGTCAGTTCATCTTTGAATTTCAAAAGACTATCTTTCTCTCTCTCTCTCTCAAACGAAACCCTAAGTTTCAAAAAGCTAAGCCAAGTTCATTCATTTCAGGAAAATCAATCTAAATCAATGGCTGCTTCCAGAATTATCTCGGGTTTTCAGCTATGCTTTGACGAATTTGAAGATGTTGGTCCAGAAATGAACAAAGTTCTTTCCCTGCTAAATAAAGCTGGACTGAAGGATGCCCTAAGTACCGACACACTTGTCTTCACAAAGCTGGTGAAAGAGTTCCACACAAATGGAATTGTTGAAGGAAACTCCATCCTCACCAAAGTCAAGGGCGAGCAGATTCGACTCAACTCAGAAAGCATAAACCTTGCCCTAGGGTTCATCAATGAAGGTCTTCCATCACTAGACCGAATCGATTTTCATGAAGGCCTAAAGAAGATGAAACACAACAAAATTGAAGGAAAGAGTGGCTACAGGAAGAAAGAGTTTCCCCATGAATATGAGTTTCTTGCTGAAATTATTGGAAAATGCATATGCTGCAAGGGCTCTGGCCACGATACTGTCAATGAAAAACAACTGAAGCTCATGACAGCTATCAGGTACAGAGTTCAACTCAACTATGGAGCTCTACTAATGGAATGGTTTGGAAAATAGATGGAAAGCTCCAAGAAGACCAAGAGTACTGCAAAAATGCCTTATGGGAGATTTATCAGCATGATACTAGAAGCTACACTGGGCGACAAGATTAAAGATGAAGAAGGCGTCTCCATTGTCCCTAACCAGAAGATAACCCAGCAATTATTTCAAAACTAGAAGAAAAACCCGGCAGAAAATGTAAAGATAAAATCTGAAATTCTATCTGCTGTAAGGGAGGAAGCCTGGGAGGTAGAAGAAGAAGGAGTAACTGAAGAAAATGTTGAAGCCTTGATCAGAAGGAGGAAAAGAAAGAAGAAGATGAATGAAGATGTATCAATGGCTGAGGAACCCTAAGACCCAACCACTGATGCACTTCAAGCATGCCATGATGCTGAAATGGAGTTTAGTGGCTTAATAACTGAAAGAGCTATTACTCCTGAGGCAGCTCAAGCATCAAAGGAGACTCTGAAAGAGAAGGAGAAGAAGAAGGAGAGGGAAACAAGTGAGGACATGGCTGAAAGAAGTGTTGAGGCTCAAAAGAAGAAGAAACGCAGTCACAGACCAAGGAAGCCTACGCTTACTACGATTGAGGAGTCTTCACCAATCGTAGAGTCTAGGCAGGCTGCTAGTATGGAAGAAGATGCTGCAACAGCCTCTCAGCCCGAACAGACAAACAGGGCTGAAGCTGAAGAAGGTTCTGAAGATGCAGTCAAGCCCAAGAGAAAGAGGACATTGGTCAAGAAATACATTCTTATCAATGAGGAAGTATTGAGGGAAGAGGACAGAAAAAAAGTTGATGAGAAGGATAAACAAATTACTGAGTCGCAGGAAGAAGAAACTCAGGAAGCTCAGAATCAAGAGAATGCTACAGCTGAGGAGGAGCCAGAGAATGCAGAAATTGAGGGGGAGCTACCAGAGAATCTGAATGAAGTAATGCTAAATTAGTTTCCAGTCACAGAATCCCAAAACTCTGTGACTAATGAACCACATAACCAACTCATCTTCGTCGAGCGACCCGTTAACCATCCAATAATGATTAAGCACATCACACGAGTTGTCAAGGAAATGCTTGCAAACTCAATCAGTAAAACACCAACCTTAGATGACACACTACGATTCGGGCATGCTGATCAATCCGAAGAAGAAATTGTAGAGTGTCCAGAACAGCTCAAAGAGACACAAACACATACATCTGAGCCAAACACTACGCCTATCCAGCAAACTCCTAACCCTCTAACCCAAGCAAACATTCCATCATCCTCCAACAATGAATACTTTGACATAAAAGAGAGATGAACACACTACAGCTACTCCTCCTCCTCCAGAAACACAACAAATTCTAGATTAATTGGCTCCCATGCCAACAAAGGAGGAGCTGACTGCCACACTAAGTCAAATAGGGTCAGAATCTGAAAAAGTCCTTAAAGAACATTTTCTTGCTCTTCACCATAGATTCGACAACATTCTTGACTCGGTTAAGACTCTGCCAGGACATTTGGGAACGGAACTGACTAAATCATTAAGGGCGATCTTCAGAGAAATGGTTGAAAGCATCAAGGCAAGAGATGCTATTCATTTTGCCGAGGCCAAGAAGCAGAAAGAAGCCTTGCTGCTAATGCAAAAGAATCAGCCAACTCAAAATGAGCTGATGGCGGAACAGATTTTAGCACTGCGTATCGCTTTGAACCAATTCCAAGAATGCAGTGCTGCTCAAATCTCCCATAACAACGATGCCGTGAAAATGCTTCAGCAACAAAGAAGGGTCACTGAGGCTTTAGTTGCTGAACAAACCTAGTGATATTTCTCAACAAAGAACTCAAATGCATGCCCTGGTAGACGGAATCAGACGGCTCTTAGACGATATTCGAACCTTTGATGATGACATAAAGGGGGAGAAGATTGGGCAAGAAGATAAAGGCAGAGGTGGAAGACCGAGGCAGACGCACATTCAACCACCACCTCTGCAGCAGGAAAGGCAAAGGCAAACTCGAACTGGTCAATCGTCGGGTGGCAACTCCAGTAGTCCAAATGTTCAAACTCCACGATCTGATCAGTATCTGCAGCAGCCTCCAGTGGGAATACCTCTTCAAAGACATCAAGGTCAAGCGTCTGGCTCATAAGGCATAACTTCTGCACAGTCCAGATATGAGCTAGAAGACATTGAATGGAGAGATGAGCAAACCAGAAGAATGAGAGCTGCTAAGTCTTCGAGGAGCAAGAGACAAAGAAAATAGAGATAAGCCTAAACTTAATTTTGTATTGATGTTTTTATGCTTGAATGTAATATCTCTTCAAACATCAATAAATTCATGTTTATTCTCTAGAAATTTCAGTTGCTCACTGAAACACTAAGCCATATTTACTTTCTAACATTATGCATTTAGAAAATGATGCTATGATCTAAATCTCCTTGATTATGTCAACATCAAATAGGGGGAGATTGTTGGGAATTGCATATTCAGATTTGATATTGAAAGTAAATATAAATGCTTAAGTGTACAGTCCTTAATAGAATCATTGTACAAGGACTTAGATGATAGATCAAACATGTTAGGTTGATCTGAGCCTTAACATTTATCATTTATGTAAATGAATGTATAGAAGAAAAGATCAAACTTGTTAGGTTGATCTATTTAAGCTGTAAAAGTTAAAGTCTTGACAGAATCGTAGTCTGTCAAAGATAGTATTCGAAAGACAAGGCATGACTCATGGAGCTTGAATGACCATATAAGAATCGTAGTCTGCCAAGAAATTCAAGCCTACAGAAGTTAAGCCATAAAACGTGGAGCTTAAGTGAAGATATTCTAAATAGGAGTCTGCCGAAAGAATCAATTCTGCAAAGGCCAAGGCAAGAATCGTCGAGCTCAAGTGAAAGCGTTAAAGAATCGTAGTTTGCCTCAGAAGCCACACTAAGAGTCATAAAGTTGAAAAGCATCTGCCGAGCCAAGTTGGGAATCGCAGAGTGCTATTAGAAGTGTGAAGTCTGCAAGACAAGCAAGCAAGAAATCGTAGTCTATCGAGAGCTTAAGAGAAATCGTAGTGTGCTCTACGAAGAAGTCTAAATCACGCTGTGCAAAGCCAACACACAACGATTATGTCACAATGACCATAATCGTAGTGTTCCTCCAGTCAATATCAAAGATTAAAGATCTGATGAAGGGAGGAAGAGCAACAAATGAAGAAAGGCTTATAGCCGTTGACAAAGTGTTAGTCCCAATACTTCCATATTCATCCTTAGTCCAAATCGAAGAAGAGTATTGTAGAAGCTAAGAAAAGGACTAAAGCAGCTTGCAGAAAACACCTTTCCAGGTGTTAGGTGAAAGATACAGTCTGCTGTATCAGTGAGCCAGGCGACAGAGCAGCAGAAAAGCAGGACGTCAACATCACTGCACAGAAAACGTCTGGAGCATTAAATGAAGCAACGGGAGCATTCAAAACGGCTATTTTTTGAATGGCTCTTTTATATAAGGAAATCAGACAAGGATTCAGACTGAGTAAGCAAGACGCATAAAGAAAGAATACATTGAAAAAGCTCAAGAACACTCAACGAGCAACACTACGATACTGAAGAAAGCTTGTTTCGCTACTCAGTCCTTTGAAAGACAGAAGCTGAACTGCAACTGAGTAGCACACCTCAAACTAACAACTACCTATCCAAGTGAGGTACCAAGTCAGAGGACTTGAAGAAGTTCAGAAGTGAACTAAGTGAAGATCCAAGTTAAAGGACTTGAAGAGTTTAGAAGTGAACTAAGAGCAGATCCAAGTCAAAGGACTTGAAGAGTTCAAAAGTGAACTAAGTGAAGTTCCAGAGCTGCTGGCCTTGAAGGGATCTAAGTGATCCAGTTGTAAGAAAACATCATTAGTGGATTTCCTACTCGTGGAGTAGAAGAGTGGATTAGGAGTCGCGTTGGCTCTGAACCACTTAAAACCCTGTGTCTCATTGTCTCTCATTAATTGCTATATCTGTTATAACTGTTTATCTCGCCTTAACTGCATTATCTTGAAGGGGAACAAAACATATATTCCACTGCAGTCAGTATCACCAATACTGACTAAGTATTTTAAACAGAAAAATTTTAAAATATCTATTTAACCCCCCCTTCTAGATAACTAACGTGCTTTTGGGGACTAACAGATACCGGTTCTACCCATTCTTTTATTTCACCTACTTGTGCTCAACGTTTGAACTTGATTCTTGAGAAATTAGATTTTGACTTATCTGTTGAAACTCCGTTGGAAGAAACCTTCGTCACATCCATAGTTTACAAATCTTGTTTAATTCAAATTGGTACCCTCACATTACCTGTTGATCTCATCTCTTTGAAAATACTTGCATTTGATGTGATTTTAGGAATCGACTGGTTAACCACTCATTATGCTAAAATTAATTATTTTCGTAAGGTTGTTAGCTTTCATATTCCTAACCAACCTGTTATGCGAATTCAAACAACCAAACCACTAAAATCAATCACTGTCATTTCAAGTCATAAAGCTATTCGTTTATTGAAAAATGGATGTCAAGCTTTCTTAGCCCATGTCACTGATTTGAACAAGAATACGTCAGATTTAAATGATATTTCTATTGTTAATGAATTTCCTGATGTATTTCCCGAAGAACTTCCTGGCTTACCCCCGGAACGTGAAGTTGAATTCTTTATTGATCTTGAACCCGGTACAAAACCCATTTCCAAAACTCTATATCGAATGACTCCTATTAAACTTCAGGAGTTAAAGGTCCAACTACAGGAATTGTTAGACATCGGCTTTATTCGTCCTAGTACATCGCCTTGGGGTGCTCCTATTTTATTCGTAAAGAAGAAAGACGGGAGTATGCGACTTTGTATTGACTATCGGGAGTTAAACCATGTCAGCATCAAAAATAGGTATCCGTTACCTCGCATTGATGACTTGTTTGACCAGTTGCAAGGTGCTAAATTCTTTTCAAATATCGATCTTCGTTCCGGATATCATCAGTTAAAGATTAAAACTGAGAACATTCCAAAGACTGCCTTTAAAACTCGATACGGGCATTACGAATTTCTAGTTATGCCTTTCGGATTGACTAATGTCCATACTGCGTTCATGGACATGATGAACCGAATATTCAAGAAATATTTGGATCATTTCGTGGTTGTCATTATTGATGACATCCTAATATACTCCAAAAGCCTCAAATATTTCCCCACCCAAAAGGAACTCAACATGCGGCAACGACGTTGGCTCGAGCTGTTGAAAGATTACGACCATACCATTCAATACTATCATGAAAAAACAAACGTGGTAGCTGACACGTTGAGTAGAAGATCGTATGCGGGTACAAATGCGATGTTGTCAACACGAAGTCCCATTTTGTATAACTTACAAAGGATGGATATAGAGTTAAAGATTCTAGGGACCCACGTGAAGATGACAAATATTCGCGTAGAACCAACTTTAATTGATAAAATTAAAGTTGCTCAAACTACAGACCCGGAGCTGATGAATATGAAGAAGAAGGTGCTATACCAGAAGCAAGAATCGACGAAGAGGGAATACTACGAGTCAATTCTAGACTTTGTGTTCCTAACGACTCTGATTTGAAGTATAAAATTATGATGGAGGCACACAACACACCGTTTGCAATCCATCCTGGAAGTACCAAAATGTATCGTGATCTTCGATATACATTTTGGTGGAGCAATATGAAGAGAGAAATCGCGAAGTTTCTCTCAAGGTGTCTAACTTGTCAACGTGTCAAGGAGGAGCATCAAGTGCCAAAAGGTCCATTACAACCACTTGAAATTTCAAAATAGAAGTGGGAACACATCAACATGGATTTCGTTATAGGTCTTCCTAAGGTTTCTCATGACATAAATGCAATTTGGGTTATTGTCGATAGATTAGCCAAGTCTGCTCATTTCTTGCCTATACGAGAGATTTATTCACTTGAACGTTTTGCTCGTATGTATATAAATAAGATTATGAGATTGCATGGCATGCCAGTATCCATAGTTTCGGATCAAGACCCAAGATTCACTTCACGATTTTGGGTCAACTTGCAAAAAGCTATGGGCACCGATTTACGATTTAGTTGTGCATATCATCCTCAAACGGACGGGCAATCGGAAAGGACTATTCAAACTCTTGAAGATCTATTGAGACTCTGTGTTCTAGACTTCAAAGGAAGTTGGGACAAATACTTACCATTGGTGAAATTCTCCTACAACAACAGTTATCAGGCAAGTATAGGCATGGCTCCATTCGAGGCGTTGTATGGAAAAAAGTGTCGTTCTCCAATATGCTGGGACGAGGTGAGTGAAGCAACATTGTTGGGACCAGAGTTAGTACGTATGACTACGAAAAAGATTCAAATGATCCGGCAATAGATACAAACAGCAAAAGATTGACAAAAGAGTTATGTTGATCTTCATCAAAGGGACATTGAGTTTAATGTCGGAGATCATGTATTGTTACGTGTTGCTCCATAGAAAGGAGTTACGAGATTCGAAAAGAGAGGAAAGCTCAACCCACGATTTATTAGTCCATTTGAAATTCTTGACCGAGTATGAACTGTGGCCTATAGACTCGCTTTATCGCCTAGCATATCTCGTGTTCATAACGTTTTTCACATATCCATGCTTCGTAAATATGTGAAAGACCCAAACCACATTATTGAGTTAGAACCAGACAAGATAGCCTAAGATTTAACGTACGAGGAGGTACCTGTAAAGATCTTAGATAAGAAGGAACATGTCCTACGCTCAAAGATTATACTTCAAGTTAAAATTTTGTGGAGGAACCATGATATCGAGAAAATGACCTGGGAGTTAGAATCGAAAATGAAAGTGAGGTATCCTCACCTTTTCGAAATACCAGGTACGTAAGTCAATTTCGAGGACGAAATTTCATAAGGAGGGGAGGTTGTAAGACCCCAACTTTTATGAATAAAGATTTAATTTTCTCTACATATTATTTTAAATAGTAAGGTGTTGATTTAATAAATGTGATAAGTTATGAGTGATATGTGCAAATTTTACAAAGTAAGCAAGTGGTCATAAAATATTCATTGTGTCGAGGAATATTCGTTTGGTCGGGGAATATTCTTTTTGTCAGAGAATATTCGTACGACGGCGCAATCATTGGTGGGCCCCATAACGGAAAACGGTCGGATGAAGAAAACGACAAGAATAAGTTTTCTAAAAATAACGGTAAAACTGTTACCGTTAAACTGTTGAAATATCCGGTGATAAAAATACAGTAATACGCGTTGTTGCACAGTAGCACACGGTATTGCAAAGTATTTCTGATTATTAATGCTTACGTAAGAAGTCACTCAGTATTTCATTTAATAATTGCTACAGTGATAATTGCACAGTATTTTATAATTATTGATTCAATAATTATCGCAGTAACTACTACACAGTATTTCACATTATTAAATCAATAATTGTCACACATATTATTTAAATGATATTATTGATTAGCATTATCGGCAATGTCTAAAAGTTCTGTCGAGAAAATGGGTTATGTTATTTAATTGCGCGCCAATAAGGAGAAATCCTTATAGGAAAGTCCCCTCTTTCCTGGGAACGATCTGGTTGCTGGAATTGCTAGTCTATAATATATGTTATATTATTACATTAAGAGAATAATACAGAAAATGGAATAGTGTCAATGATGCAATCAATGATGTCAGTAGAGACAATGATGTAAGCAATGATGTCATGGGAACGGTGAGGTAAGCGATGATGTCATTGGAATAATGAGGCAAGCGATGATGAAATAGATTATGATAAAAAGATTACTTTACCCTTACAGTAATGACTCAAAAAATTCTGTGTAAATATTCAATTATTATAATGTCAATTTTTACGGAATTTTTTTTTTGTGATATTATAATTACTTATTTCTTAATCATTATTAAGTATCTTAGATCATGAATGGTAAAGAAAGAGATAATGATATACACAAAAATAATGGTATTCAAATACCAAGAATTAAAAGAAAAGCCAACAGGACTTATTTAAGAAAGATTGTTGGCATAAAGCTATCTATATGTTTAAAGAAATAATTATATTATAATATAATTAAAACCATTCAATAATGACATTCATTAACAAATAAGGTCAAAAGTATGTACTATCATGAGTTGTGTAAATTAAATAGAGTTGTTATTTTAATGATATATGTGTTAACTATTGTTGCTAGCCTAAAAGGAATTTGATAGATAAAATTCATGTGTTTTAAATTTAATATAAGTCCATATTAAAATATTGGGCCATATTAAATTTTGCTAAGTATGCTTGCAAATGTGTTGCATTGGCCTTTAAGATTCTGGACCCATACTTTATTTAAAAGTCCAATATATATAAATTGGGCTAACCCAATTGTGTAGTATATATATGCTTGCAAGCCCCTTCATAATTTTTAGGGTTATGGATTTTACTAGTATTAAAATTCTACATGAAGCCCAAACTTAAAAATCCATACATAACCCATTTCTTTATTCTTTTTCAGCAGCCCCATTGGGGGAAGAAGAAAACTAGTTAGTTACTTGAATTTAACAAGTTATCAGTTAGATAGGAAGCAGTTGGTGAATGGGTTAGTCAGTTAATAACTTAGTTATACGTTAGACTAAGTTGTAGCAGACTGGTAGGGGCCAAATAGCTGACAGGACCCATAGGGGCCAAGGTAAACTAGACTAGGAATGAGGGTTTGCAGCTTGGTAGGGTGGCTGAGTAGAGGCCAACTAGAGACTAATAGGACTGCCAGAATGAGGAGATAGCCCAGCCATTAAAGGCAGCCCCTCACCCTCATTCCAGCCAACCATTCAAGAAGAAATTTGGGTGATACTTTGCTGCAGAATTTCCGGCTAGGAAGGAAGGAAAGTAGACTACCTGAACTTTAGAAGCTATCAAGGTAATTCTATTTTAACTCCTCCCCTTCTTTTCTATTCCATTCCTTTTTCATTCCATCCTTGTTAAGAATATGACTGTCATGGCCGAATGGCTGGGCATGAACTTGAAGGACTGTTTTTCCTCTTTAGTTGCTATGTTGCTGCTGTAAGATTTAATTCAATGGTATGCTACTGTTATGTATGGAAATTAGGCACAAGGAGATAGGTTGGGCTGAGGAGTAATAAGGAGGACAAAAATGGCTTTCTAAAACAAGCAAATAGCTATGACACACGAAGTTTAAAACTGTGCACACCACGTGTTCGATAAAAGTCCCTAATGAACTGTTTTACTTAAAAGTTGGTTATTTGATAGAACTAAAGCTTGACATTGGGTTTTATAACGTATGTGATGATGATTAGAGTGTTTGGGGTATGTCAAGTTAGAATGAAACTTAATTTCTAGTTAAAAATGAAAAGTTAGAAGTAGTGTGTCAAGTCTTGTGTAATCTCTGTTTTTGAGCAGCTGGACAGTTTACTTCGCTATTGCATCTGTATAAGATTTCAGTGTGGATGGTTGATAATTTTTGTAAAATAAATTTGCTATACCAACTATATCATATCAACTACTGACTTGGTTTGGATCCTCGGTTTGTATGTAATAAAAGGGGCTAAATGGGCTGCTGAGTTTGAGCAACTGCTGGCAACAGCAGTTGCAGCGCTTGTGCTGCTGATCACTGTGCAGCTGCAATTAAATTTAGATGCCAAAATGTTGAGCTACTTTAATTATTTTGGGACTGTCTATGATTTCGTTTTGAATAAAGAACTAAACAGTAGGTATATATATACAAGTTAATCTATGGGTCCTAATTAAAACTAATGAGTGAAATTTTACATAACAATGTATGGAGCTACTGCTTCGGCAGCAGCAGTGGCCTGGAATGGCACTAGCTAGGACTCTGTATAAGCTTTCAGTCAAGGAACTAGTGTTGCTACTAGTTGCTAATAACTACTGTATTATTATGTCATGATGTATGGGCAGGGATGGCTGGGTTGAGCAGGAACTACAGCTAGGGTAATACATGGAGTTGTTACAAGTCCTTTTCACAACTTAGCTAGTAGGTAAGCCTAATAGGGACTGATTTCCCTTGACCATAGTGTGATTTGCATTTCAAGGTGTCTAAACAACCAAATCATGGAGGCAAATAATAATGATACCTAACTGGAGTTTTTAGCAAACTTGAAACCAAAATAAGCTAAGTTTGGACCTGTTTTGCACATGCCAACCTCTGCCACTGTTTTAACTGGCATGATATGCCATTAACCAACTAATTGCCTTGCTAATAAACTAAGAGAATGAACTATTTTAACAGTCCTGGTAATAATTGGGAAAGAGGTTGTGCAAACCGGTCCATAATAGCATCAAAGACATAGCTTAAATTTTGTTGGATTACCAGTTTATGTGTTAGAACCTGAAGTCAAGAGGAGACTGTTTTGGTCATATAAACAAAGTCTTTAGTCTGTGAGTTTATGTAGCATATGTATGAAGTAAAAATCCATACAACTTGAGCTTTGAAATACTTAGGACTGTTATGGTAATGTATAACTAATTTATTCTTATACAGACTAGTAAGGGCTGTTTTATTGCTAGAAATTGAACTAACTTGAACTAGCATGCTAATGTATAGGGTAATAAGCTTTAATGATGATTTAAAGTTTGTGTGAGGGCTTAAAGGCCCCTTGAGTCCTAGGTTGGGACTGTTTGTGAATGAATGCCAAAACAGTGCTTAAAATCTTAAGAATAGGAACTGTTATGGCCAAATTTAGCTACTGAAGTTATTAGACAGTATGATGTTCTTACGATGTCCATAAATATCATTTAAAAGTTATTCCCTAAGTTAGTTAAGGTCTACCAGGTGTATTGTGCAAAGTCATGCTTAAAAATCCATGAAAGTAAGCTTTAAATAGCAATGAACACCAAAATGAAGAACTACTATACCTGGACCACATAGGCAAGTTTCAATAGTTATAATAGGACACGAGAAAGCTACACGAACTATAGAAACCAAGCCTAAACCATTTTGAGCATGAGACTTATTAAAAATCACATTTTTAAAGCCAAAAATGGACTGTTTTGGGCAATCCTCAGTACCTGACCTTAAGGGACTGTATTGAACTGATACAAAGTTGCTCATACATGTTAGAAATGATTCCCAAACATGGCCTTGACCAAAACTAGCAAGAAAACTAGTTTAAGATCTCTTTTTCAAGCCTAAAGTGAGCTTTGATAGGTCAACATGGGCTAAATGATTAAATAAAGTGTGGTGATGCTAAAAGTAACCTTAAGTAACTTAAACATACATACCTAGACTATCTTAGTGGCCAGAACTGGAAAAATTTGGAAAAAGTTAAGAGACAGTTTTGTAAAAAAAGTGAGAAAATGGCCAAGTTTGAGCCCTGTTTTGGGAAGCTTAATGGGCATGAACAAGAAACCCGAACCTTGATTAAAATACCTTGTAGTATGGTCTAGAAGTAGGGCCAAGTGGTTAAGCTCTTGGCTTAACCAAGAAGGTTAAACAAAACACCAAACTAGCATGGAAAATAACTAAAACTGCAGTTTTGCAAATTTGTCTAAGTATGAAAATTTGAGATTTTTCTATTCTACTTGGAACTCAATTTGGACACCTTAGACAAGTAAGTTAGAGTTATGCTAGGCTATTCCAAATGTTGGAATGCTAATGTATATAAGAATTTGAGAAGTTAGTGTGTAAAAGCTTGAAAAAGCTAGGTTTAAAGGGTTAAAACCCAATCTATGCTTAGTAAACTTAAAGGAATGCTAGAACTAGTCCTAACTAGATATAATTCAAGTGTTGGAATGAACTAAAGTGACAAGAAGTGAAATTGGCAAGAATTGACCAAAACTAGTAAACTCAAAACTGTGAATAGTGGCCTAGTTTGGGCATTAGTTTCAAGAAACATAAAAAGGCTTACTTAGAAATCTAAACCAACACAAAATTACTTTGGTATGGGATGCTGGAACTTAACTCAAGAACACATGAAACCCTTATGTTCTAAATCCTGAATAAGATGTAAATGATAACTTTAAGTGATTCTTATTACATGATATAAGCATGTCAAACCCCATCAAAGTGAAAAATGACTAATGTGAAAACATGGATGAGGTATTTGAAAAATGTATAAAATATCTCAAAGAAAGAGATCTAAACTACAATCATGACCACTGTAATTATGTGATATGTGAGCATACAAGTTATATGACTTGGCTACTTGGTTAATATGCTTGTAAATGTAAATAAGTATGTAGGATCTGTGAAAACACATCATTTAAGCTGAAATTTTACCAATAGTCCACAAACGAGGCAAGTTTTTATCTCTTACTCTTTATTGAGCAGGTATTCTGAAATTATTCGTATATGGACAGGTTCTCTAAATTTTGAACTGTCGCTCATTATTTATGAATAATACAAGGTTAAATAACCTTTTTATTCCAATCAGCTTCAAGAGAATAGTTAGAATCTTATCAAGTATATCGAACTTTTCTCTCTTAAATAAGTTTATTTCGGTTAGACAACTGTTGAGATATATTGATATTATTCTTGAAGATCTCATGTTTTTCCAAATCATTTTGTTGTGGCGCGGATTCTTATATAATACTGTGAACGAACAACCCTTTTATAGGGGCATATTGTACTAGGACATATGATTCCGAAGGACATGTAAAGTGTCGTTAGATTGTTATGTTGTGCACAATATAGGGTACTTAGGTTAATTCCCTAAAATACAAGTTTAGGATATAGAACAGCTTCTATAACTATTTGTATCCATGGATTGCAGTGTTAGTGCTGTCAATTCTAGTACAGAGTTCATTCGACCTTACAACATGCTAATGCCTGATTTTCGGACTCAACACTTTTAAAAAACTATCTTGTTTGATATTTATTGAATTGTATCCTCATTGTTATAAATATTTCTGTTCCATTATATTCAACTGCTTATTTTCTTGTTGAGCAAGCTGTTGCTCACTCTTGTGTTAAATATAATATTTTCAGTTAAAACCGAAGGCTCTGGTCCGTCCGGGAAAGGTAAAGGAAAAGGCAAAGTTGCTGAATAATCTTTTATGAAGCGCCTGTGCTTATTCGAACTTAAGTAGTGAATGTAATAAATACTATGTTTTGTAATGTTATTTGGTTTGTTAGTTATGTAAAGGTTTATAGAATCTGGGATTTAATTACGATATTTATGTAATATAAGACAGGTTTATGATAGTATGAATGGGTATGTTAGTATCGTGAGCACTAAATTCGAGTTAAAGATAACCTGGATTTGGAGGTGTCACACTTACTCTGTTAAGTCTATAAATAGAAGTTTATTTTTTTATTATTTTTCACCAATTCACTAAAGCTATAGAGAAACTATAGATAATAAGAGAGAAAGAAGAATAGTATTTTGTTATTACACTATTGTAGTATTCAATTTTTTACTAAGATAAAAGATATTTTTTTTAATAACGAATGTTATTTTTTTTAATACTCGTAAGGATTGTCCTTTTATTTTTTATTAATCTGTGGGATTAACATGTCTACGCGGACTATTGCATGCAATATAGTGATTAACTCTTCGTATTCATTCTTTATTAATCTGTGGAAATAATCTGTCTATGCGGATTATTGCATGTCTGGTGAATTAAAATTTTATATTCATTTTTTATTAAGTTGTGGAAATGATCTGTCTACGGGGACTATCGCATGACGGGAGAAAATTAATTTGCAGTTTCGTATATTATTTCATTTCAAATTCTTAATTCTAAACTTACTATGGTAAGTATTGTTTCTATAATTTCTGAAATGATTAAAAATTGCTTAAGATTTTCGCTTCATCTAATATTATTTCAATGAAATATTTGTCTGAACTTTTTATTGAAATTTTAATCTTTTAATGTCTGGTACTATTCACAGGTTATTATTTATGGGTTACTATATTCACAAGTTACTATTTATGGAGTATTATTCACGGAAAAAAAAAAATTCTATTCAAATTATCTTTTGATTGAATTCATGTTTTTATCTTCATGTTGATAATTTGGATATTCTTGAACTTGAATAAATTAAATTATAAATCTTTAATATTTATCTTTTATCTCACTTGATTCGTTCATTATATCATTTTTTTCATCATTCTCGGTCTTAATTGTGGTGAAAGTTATCTTTGGCTCGTAGTGCAAAGATGAACTGTTGATTGATGAATATCTTTGGCCTGTAATGCAAAGATGAACTGTTAATTAATGAATATCTTTGGCCCGTAATATAAAAATCGACAGGTGTTTGACATAATCATGACCACTACTGATACAAACAAATATCATTGGTCCGTAGTACATAGATAATTCATTGATTGAAAATATTATTAATTGGTGTTACAGGGATAAAATATTGATGATGGACTTTTAAATCTTAGAAAATAGTAGACATTATTTTTTATTTGACTTTTATAATGGATTATTATTTTCGTTGCAGTTGTTGATCTAAAACTTGTTGTCTATTGTATTCTATCAAATTTTTTTCTGTTGAGCACTAAGGATAATTTATTCTACATTGTCTTAGTCATAATATTTTTTACTGGGCTAGTTGAGCTCACCTTTTTTTTTTATTGTTCTCCTCAGGAAATGAAAATATCGCGGGGGCTAGTCGAGAAATGGAGTGATGGTCCGAGATAGAGTTGTTGTAGTCCTTATTATTTTGTAAAATATTGTGATAATAATTGTAATGAAGAATTATTTGAGTGTTTATATTTTCGTATTATATACGTTCTGTATTAAGCTCACAGTTTGTGTGGTTGTATTTTGCACAACCGTTTAATATAAAAAGATTTGTATTTGAATTTTATAATGTATATTTGACGACTCAAAATGAATTATGTGAACCTATTTTGAGGACGTCACACTGGACCTCATGGGTGCCACTCCAATTGGAGATGGTATGGAGGTCCTTCGGGAGGGGCATACCAAAAGATGTGAGTGTTTTTGTGTTTGGCGTTTTCGAAAAAAGAGAAAGAGTAGTAGGTAGCGGCTGTGCAATTAAGGACGAGGGTGATGTAACCCAAGTACTTTTAGAACTCCGCGACGGAGGAGAATGATAAAGAGAAGGAGAGAGGAGGCGGTAAGGGAGATGAAGAGAATGGGTGGATGAGAGGTGTAGGGTTTAATACGTCTGGTTATTGGGTTACACTCTTTTTATAATTATTTTGTAAATGTATTAAATTTGTAATTATTTTTTAATTGTTGTATAATAGTATAAATAACCCTAACCCTAAAAAAACTAATCAAATCAGAACCCATTTGTGCTCAAAATGCTGCCTACGTTATGGGCTCCGTATGATGAGATGGGCCGAGAAACAGAAGGAGAATAACCCACCTCTATAAATGGCTCCATTTTCTTTCCCCGGTCCAGTTTTATTTGTCTTAATTGGCTTCTCGTTGTCAAAGTAACTATATTTAGGAAAAAAAATTATTCTTACATTTATTAAATATGTCATAAGAAAGTTTATTAAATATATTATCAAAGCTTACTAATTTGATTTCAAAATTTTAAATACATTTGTTTAATTATTAATTTTAAAAATTAGTCAATTTTACACTTAAAAGTCAATTTTACCAAATTATCTTTAAACTAAAATTCTACCTTGAAATATACAATATACTTAAAAATATAAATAAATATATTCAAAAAAATTATCCATTTTCTAAGTTCCTGGCATATTTGACTAACTCTATAAATAGAGGTCCATGCAACCCCACCAATGGGCAGAGTACATACCTCAACTTGTTACACAGATCTCATTCGTATTGAAAAAATCTACAAATTTAATTCTAAAAAAAAAGGAAGCTAGTTTAAAAACAAATACTACTAATTTGACTAGTATTTTTTTTTTTGTTTAATTAGACTGAAATTGAAACTCACACACCCAACCCAATCCTGGCATGTCAAAGCTCGATCTCTCAAGTTCCTCATGGTTATCATGGGTTGAGTAATGTCACTCGAGCCAAATGACTTCGATGTTGATTAGTATTGTCTGACGGTAAATTATTTTTTTACTCTTTTTTTCATCATTTCATTACTCCATTGTTGCACCTTCTCAATACTTGAGATATCATACTTGCCAAATTAAAAACATTCTTGATATACATTATTATCTCTTCAACTTCAACAAACAAACACCCAGAGGAAACAATCTTGGTATAATTTCCATTTCTACTCATTGAGTAAAAGCATACCCTTTTTATCTTCCTATACAATGGCAAAGAAAAACTATCCTTTAGACCTTCTAAACTTGCTATTATCGAAAATGAAGGTAAAAAACAAGTATACTCACCCATGGATCCAGTTAGCATGGTAAGTTCACTTTATGTCCAATACAGTGCTGACACGCAGGCAGAGAGGTCACCCTACTGCCAGCGTGTCACCACTGTATTGGTGGTGAAGTGAACTTACCATGAAGTTCACTTCGCCATAACCAAATCCCTCACCCTTAGACAAACAAACGCCTTCAACCATATATATATATTTCTAGCCTTGTAATTTGCTCAAAATCTCCTCTTTTGACATATCCTTGGCCATGATTTCATGGGAATTTCCTTGGATTTGTTTAAGCACACTTTCTTCTTCTTCAACTTCTAGTTGTTGCATAAACTCTTCAAATGCAGCCACAAGCTCCGGATTGAACATGGATTCCTCCCTGCACTTTTCTTCCCCCAACTCGGATTTTGGCTTAGAATTATAGTTGCCAAATTTAGGTGTCACACATTCTCCAAGAGAATTAGCATTATGAAGCCAATCTCTAAGGCTTCCTATGGTGTGGAATTCAACCGTGGAGGGGATTTGAAGCGATTCTAGTCCCTTTGCCATGGCCTTTCTTTTCAAGCCTATATCACATAATCTTCTTTCTTGATTAACATCCTCAAATTTATTGCAACTAGTACTGCTTGGCAGCACTTGTTTGATATCTGGTTCTGAAGCCAAGGCCATGTGAAGCTTATAGGCTGAATCATAATCATCATCATCATTCCCTCTAGACAACATAATCCTCTGTATCATTGCGTCATATTCCTCTACCGTGTGAAAGCTTCTAGACCGGCCAACATTTGGCCCATCAAGCTCAGTAACAAGACTAGACAATGATGACAATTCACAGCTTTTCGAACGTTTCATTTTGTCGAAATCAAGTATTTTTTGCTCTGCTTGTTCTTCAAGGCCAGCCATGAGCTCCCATGTGTTAATAATTTCTGTATTCGTAGGCTCGGGAGCTGATTTGGGGGGCGAAGCGAGACCCCCAGCCTGGAGTTTGCTAACAAGAGCAAGGAATGGCTGGTCACCATTAGCATTACTAGAGGTGAATAACTCATCCAGCATAGGTATGCCATTGGCTACCCTATTTCTCTTAGACCTTTGGTTGAGGTCTTCCCGGAAACTCAAAGATTTGGTCAATATTTTCGATGAAATGCATCCCATTTAATCGAATTTTGGATGATGGGTTGAACTTGAAGATTAATGTGTTACATGCTCCTGTGGCTGCACCCGACAAAGGAAGAAGAAATAGAAAATCAAAGACTTGTAAGTAGTAATATATGGTTTCAATCTATTTTAATTAATAAGCAAAATGTTGGGATTGACTCATACTTCTGCGGGTTCGACTAATGGTCACTACGACAGGGTAGTCGGGGGTTTCGCTCACCGGTGAGCGATCAGCTGCCCAACTCAGTCGGTGAGCTGTCGGGGATTGCAAGGGGGCCAGCGCCCCTTGAAGCCTAAGCGCAAAATGTAATTGGGCTTAGGGATTTATTAGTAGTACGGTCTTGCTTGGGTTTTACTAATAACTAACGAGCCCATGTCATAGAAGCTAAGGTTTTCTAATTATTATAAAAACATTATTTGGTGTGTGGATCAGGTGTGTGAAGCATCTTATAAATACATCAGACAAGCAGAACTAGCCAAATTAGTGAACCTGAGTCTATCGTGTGTTCTTACTTTTCCGTCTTTCATATAATACCTGTGTGATTGCAATATTATTCGTTCTTAAGTTCTAACACAAAAGTATACATATAAAGGGAACTGTGTGTATTATGTAGTTGAGGGAAAGGGAATTTGCAGTAGCCAAACTTCACTATAGATACACATTCATTAATGGCATCGTTATATAAAGTATCTTAAACTGATAAATTATCGATCAATACAATAGGTTGAAAAAAATTAAATGGAGACAAAATTCATCATATAAAGTATGTAAATTCAGGGTTACCTACCTGTTCAAAGGAAGGAAAAATGAGCACAAAGTAAGTATCCAGGAATCTTTAGATGGAATCAGCTAGCAAAAGTGATAACTTGTTATATGATCAGATCATCTGGATGAAACCTAAGAAGTAAGAAAGAAAGAAAGAACTAATTTAGAAGCCAAGGTTTCTATTACTTCAGCTCTTCCCAAATAAACTGGGAAACTTGTTCTCAATCCATGTGGATGGATGACTCTGTGTTTCATCTTTCATTTGTGTTGCTATAACTTGACTAGGTAGGTGGTTGTTGGGTAATTGGTTCCATAAAGGAATTTGCCTTGATGTAGTCAAGACCCAATCAAATTACAGTCTACATATTACATGATTAAAATATGAGCTCTTCTGCGTGGACAGAAAAATTGGACATGACTTAAAAATATTAATAATAAAAATAAAAAAAATGGGTTATTTTTGTTCGCAAGAGACTTACCCAAAAAATCATTACTAATTGATACTCTTAATCATGGTTTTAAAATCCAGACTGGACTGCCGGTTCAGCAGGTTAAAATCAGAACCGGTCGGCACTCCGGTCCAGATTGAACCAATAAACCAGTTTTGATCAAAACCCAGTAAAACCGGTTCAACCGATAAAACCAGTTAAGTTGACCTAATAAACCAATTTTCATTATTTTTTAATATTTTTTTTGTACCAAAATTTTTTAATATTAAAATTAACGAACTTTTAATAATATTGTTACTTAACTTTATTATATTTTAATTCATAAAAAACGAGATTTTTTAAAATTTTATTATTTACTAATAATAAATATATTTATATATTAAAGACGTTACTATGTCAATAACGGTTCCATAAATAAGCAATCCATCCATCCATTCATCCGATATTTTTTCCGGTCCGATGAAAACCTTGCTCGTAATATAGTGTTCAAGTTTTATAAACGGTTCAGTTCTAAGTTCTAACGTATTTTGATGTGTAATCGGTGTATTATGATGGTTAGCAGTCAATCAAGGCGGATGGTGGTGGCCCTGGTGGGGAATAGGATTATTGATAGGGAGCTCAAAGAATAGTAGTACCTTGTAGAGACAGAGAAGGAGGCTTTTTCAAACTAAACTGCCCCACCTAAATTTATTAGTATTAATTTTCATATATTATTATACACGGAATGGATCTAAAATATTTCTCTTAAATAATATTTATTTATTAAAATTATGTTATTTTATAGATTCTTTTAAAAAATAAAATAATATTAAAATAGAGTAGTCTCACTTGCTTTCCCTTTATTTATAAAAATATCACCAGCGGCCCCATTTATTTTTTAAAAGAATATCTAAAATAACGTAATTTTAATAAAAAAAAAATGTTATTTACAATGATTTAGATCCGCCCTCCTATTATACATATTTAATTATTAAAAAAACAATATTTAATAAATAAAATAAAATAATAATACCCACAAGGGCCAATTATGGGATCCCCCTCTATCTATGCGTAGCTACATTGAATAATAATATTTGCTGTCAAAAAGGCAGGCAGGCACATATTTTTGGCAATTTATATATTTATTTATTGTTTACTGCCCCCACAGTCCCACCATCACATACGAATAGCTGACTTCCAGGTAAACACAAAGCTCATATCTTTGCCCCTTTCCCCTTAATTTAGTGGACGTGTTTCTGAACCTTTCGGCCTTATTTTTAATTTCTAAATAGGCTGATTAGGACGAATAATAATTCGAGTCAAATTCTAAGTCCAATTCAAATTGTAACACACCAAGATGACTAAATACACTGTCTAAGTAATATCTTTTTGATCATCTTACCCATCACAATTTCATCTAAAAAAATTCAATATATAATCTAAATATAGTATATTCTTGGATCATCTTAACTCACTATAAACTCACTTAAAAGTTCTGACGGTAGGCAATTTTCGTATAATTGTAAGACTGAAGCGTTACGAACTCCTTCAATTCCTGATGTCTTCGTTAGGCCGAACACATAGCCTAGAAACTTTGGATGTTACACCTACTCTATTAATGATTATGGTTTCAGCCCTTCTAGGGGGGACAAGGAAATTCCAACCGGTTTAGCGATCGGTCCAAATTTTTTTTTTTTTTTTTTTTTGACTCTCAAAAAATGTATAGTATTTATTTCAATTAAAATTTTTACAGAATTCAGTGATTTAAGTGTAATTTGGATACATATAAAAACAATGTTACACAGATTGTACAACACTTTTTTATATGTATTCAAATTATATCTAAATCACTGAATTTTATAAAAATATCAGTTAAAATAAATACTACATATTTTTTGATAATAAAAGCAAAAAAAAAAAATGGACCGATCGGAAGTTCCCGGTCCCCTAAGATTGTTGTTATGGTTTCCCCTTTCCTACCCATAAATCTTTAATCACCTACTAATGTTAGGGCTACTAAATTTAAAGTAGTAATGTCATACAATTTAGGGTCTCAAATTTAATAAAAATATTTAAAATCCCTAGCATTATATATACTGAATCTCTCAAGGGACGAGATTAAGGTTTTCAAAGTTGGCTCTTTCTTGGAGTTAAGAGCATCTATAGCAAGGTGGACTATACTATAGATTATATTTAGTCCATATGACATCAATTCATGAGATTGTCTTTCAATCCATGGGATTGTCTTTCAATCCTTCTAGCAGATGGACAATCTCATGGACTATAATATTAAAAGATTTTATTATATTTAATGAATTATAATCTATCAATCATTCTTCTCCACTCCCATTTAAATATATTTAAAATTATAGTCCACCAAATCTAGTTCCTTGATATAGTCTCTTTGGCTCACCGGAAAATCTCATGGACTATATTTAGTTTTACTGCTGGAGTGAAATCTGAGTCTTAGACTATATTTAGTTTAAAATTTGTGCTTCTCCGGCCTGCTGGAGATGCTCTAACAGGCTAAATTGAACACTATTGGAAATTTTGGTATTCTGCAGCAGCTCAGCAGGTTATTCTTGAGCATGTTTTACAAGGTTCGCTATGACCTAAAAAAGATAAAAGAGTTAATCAGTCATTGATTTTTTTTTGTTCAAGCACATTTTTAACTACTCTCGTACAAACAAATTACCAGGAAAATGTAAAAAGTGATTCAAGAGTTGGTTCTTCAAATTTTGTCTAATACATGGTTAAGTGCTTGTTCGTTTACGGGCATTTGGTGCATTGCCAAACGTAGTTGAGAATCTTATTTATTTACAAATAACTTATTTCAAAAGCAGTTTATTTAACTCGCAAGCAATGTGTTAAACACAACATTCCAAAAGTAATGCGATGCGTTTAAACCTCCAAACGCACTAAAGCAACCGCTGCAAACGCTGGTAACCGAACATACCCTAAATAGTCAAAGTATTTCAAAATTTTGCAAATACATACACATCCTAAATTGATACCCAAATATAAGAAGTGATTAATTTTTCGGACTACAACAAGTTCACAAGTCCAGCATGTCATCCAGCCATTTTTCAACCCAGTCACGCAAAATACCTATATGATATTGAAAGAGTTCATATACAATGGTCGCCAATGGGGAAAGTACCAACAACAATATAGTAATCGAGTGGATATAGTACAACACCATAATGTATGTGGGGGGGTGGGGGAGGACTCACCACAAGGAAGGGTACTAACAAGTAAAAACAATATGTTTCAACCACCCTAGCAGATTTGGTAAGATTACACTCATTTCCACACCTTATTATTTAAC
The DNA here is from genome assembly GCA_020205555.1 of Panax stipuleanatus. Lineage (NCBI taxonomy): Eukaryota > Viridiplantae > Streptophyta > Magnoliopsida > Apiales > Araliaceae > Panax > Panax stipuleanatus. The sequence goes on from CM035118.1 coordinate 3,641,804, forward strand.
CAAAAAGGTGAAAAATAACCCATTGTTGAATACCATCAAACTTGTAGGCATAAGCGAAAGAAGATCTTACTTCATAGTACTTATTTCAAAGTTCCAGCATGAAATTGCCTAACCTAATAGGATGACAACAAAGGTCATTCAAAAACAAAAATGACCACTACATTTCTTACTCCTTTAACAAAACTAGTGTACTTCTGCCAAAAATTGCAGCATGGTTGCTTCCCATCAAATTCAGTTGGTAGCTGCTACCAATGCCATATGTTCAATCAGGTCCAGCACTCGGTTGCTGAAAGAAAGATCAGTAAAATACTGTTAAAAGGTAATCACCTTGCACCCAAAATAAAAAAAATTGCATTCGACAGTTCAAGAGATGCAGGATAGAAGCTGTACCTGTAACCCCACTCGTTGTCGTACCAGGAAACAAACTTCATGAAGGAGGCACTAAGCCCCATCCCGGCCTTCGCATCAAATATGCTTGACCTGTGAAAACATAGTACAAAAGAAATTGAGAACACAATTAGTGGTAAGAAAAACAACTCCACTAAGTGAAGACAAATAATTCGTCTGTGTCGGGCGACCGTTAGAAAGTTCTCCTAGCTCTCAGGTTTGTGCCGAAAGCTAACATATCAAGATACAGAACTCCTTACTGTCTGCTGCATAACTTCACCATAAGTTTCTATTAAATTCAAAATAACATTACTACACCCAGATGAACCAACCGACTGAGCTCCTCAGTTATTGCATGATTTTAAACAAAATGATAATTGGCTACAATTTGAAAAAGTAATATTTCTAAGCCAGGTGGAACGACTGTATTCGCATTGCAAGCATTGGCCCGTTAATGAATTTAACGGGGATATTGGGAAATAATTTAGCATGCATCTCCAGTTTAATCAAGAACTGCTTAATCATTTTGTAAATTAAGATGCAAAAGGGAGACAGAGAGAGAGGGGTACCTTGAGTCACCAAGAAAATCATTGGAGACAACATCCTCGTCAGTGTATCCAAGAATGCCTCGCAGTGGGCCCTCAGATGCATACCTTCAATTGGATTTTGTAAGGTTACATAGTACTAATCGTAATGACGAAAAGCTTTCCATGAAGAATTCAAGTTCAAGACGCAAGCACAGGGGCGGACGCAGGATTTTCATTTTTCGGCAAGGGCGGACACTCTTATAATTAAATAAAAATAATAATAATAATAATAAAATTCACCAAATATAAATTTCAATTAAAAATACATAAAAGTTACTACAAAATCATTCTTCTAGACTTTATTTCTTGGATTGAGACATAACTAATTGACTCTTGAGTAGGTTCATCAGAAGAAAATTCAGATCGAATGACGTTTAATAGTACTAGATCTTGAAAAATATTTATCCATATATCTATTTATCTTGATTCAAAATATCAAATACAAATTTGCAAGCATAATAGAAAAACTAAATAATAAATTTAATAATATGAACAAATCAACCACCCACTAGTATGGTCCTAAAACAAAATTGTATATTCACAATTCATATCTTTATTGATTTAAATACAACATCAAATGACACATGCCAAAAATTTCAATATATGCTGTAAAATTAAAGAGTACGTACGGATGTACTAATTAGCATGAATGAATAAAAATAAATAAGAATCAAAATTAAATAATTAACTACTCGGATAATTAATAAAAAATAGAGAAAAAATTAACCTTAAAATTTGAAAAAATTAAATACACACATAAAAACAAGAATTGAAATTTGAATCTGAAAGAGTATATTAGAGATATCTAATTTTAACAAGTGATCTAACATTTTTTTAAGGGGAAGCACCATTTGTATATTACCCCTATACTTGTGAAAAAAAATCCAAAAATCAAGGGTGGGCACTTGCCCCCCCCCCCCGCCCCCGCCCCCGCCCCCGCCCCTTGCATGCATGTGCATCCGCCCTTGCGCAAGCAAGCATGTATAAATGTAAGAGAGAGATATACTTGATGGCTTCTTTGACATCTTCGTAAGAAGCACTCTTCTCAAGTCGACACTGTTAAGTCCACAACAGATACATTTGCTGTTGGGACACGGAAGGCCATTCCGGTAAGCTTTCCATTGAGTTCTGGCAACACTTTCCCAACAGCCTAAAATTCAAACAATAAAATATACAATCACATGTTATAAGTCTAAAGGGTCTATTTTCAATATAAGTCTATCTCGTACCTTTGCAGCGCCAGTTGAACTAGGGATGATATTTTGCCCAGCACCACGGCCCCCGCGCCAATCTTTCATTGAAGGGCCATCCACTGTCTTCTGTGTAGCTGAACATAAAAAAATCAAATTAATGAAAACATACATGGACAGTGCATGTGTTTTTTTTTGTTTTTTTTGGCGTGTATGTGAGACAGAGAGAGAGACCAGTGGTTGCATGCACAGTAGTCATTAACCCCTCTAGAATGCCAAACTCCTCGTGAACCACCTGCAGAAAACAAATTATAAAGTTAAAACATATTCAATCTTGGTAGGTACTTGATTTAACCATGACAATTTTTCTCCATCTTGTTTTTCTTCTTTTCCTTTATAATTTTTCCTTTTTGGAGGAAAGCTTTGTGGTTAAGCTAACAATACATAAAGCCATGTTAATGATCTTCTGTACATGTAACTATCACCACTAGACAGTATAAACTACTCCCTCCGTTCCAAATTATAAGATGACTTTGAAAAGTTAATTTCAAACATTTTCAAACTCAAAATTAAGATAAATTCATTTAGTTTATGTCAATACAATTAAGAATATCATAAACTACTTAAAAAGTACTACTAGTTATAAAATTTATTGTTTTGAAAACTTAAATGAATCATGTCAGTTTGAAATTTGAAAATGTCTTAAATTGACTTTTAGAAAGTCAATAATGATCTTATAATTTGGAATGGAGTATAAAATTTATAAATAAACAAAAAATTAAGAAACAAATCAATAAGCATTTCCAGGACGCAATCAAACCTTGGCAAGGGGAGCAAGGCAATTGGTAGTACAGCTTGCATTAGATACAATATCCATGCTTGGCTTGTATGTCTTCTCATTAACTCCCACAACAAACATAGGTGCATCAGCTGATGGAGCCGAAATTACCACTTTCTTGGCACCACCCTGCAGATTAAAATTAAAAATGCTCGGTCTGAACTGCCATATAAATATATATATATATATATATATAGAGAGAGAGAGAGAGAGAGAGCTAGTGCTAACCTTCTTGTGTTGTGAAGCCTTCTCAACTGTTGTGAAAACCCCAGAAGATTCAACAACAAATTCAGCTCCATAATCACCCCATGGAATTTCCGCTGGGTTCCTAATAGAGAAGCAAATTGCGCAATTAATATTTAAAAGAAAAAGGACTCTGAATATGTTATAATTTGGCTTATTCAGTTTTGGCTGGTACAGCATAGCTATTGTAGTTGCCACACAAGAAAAGGAATGATACCTTTTGCTAGTAATCTTAATCTTCTTTCCATTAATTTCTAAAGTGGACCCATCCAAGACCTTGATGGTTCCAGTGTATACTCCATGAGTAGAATCATATTTAAACATGTAAGCCTGTCCGGTAGCAATAAACATCAAAAACATTACAAACAACAGATTTGAATCATTTGTTGTAGCACTTAAAACGAGTATATACGTACAATCAGTCAGCCACTAATACAAGAGTGAGAGGAGTATAAACAGATTTTTGGTCCAAACCAATTGATCTTTCTCATGTACTCCAGCCTTTACTTGTAAATTTGGAGTTCAACATTGCAAAGGTACTAAACATCCTCAAAACAATATAGCCCCATGCCATGTGTCTATTTAAGCAAGTTAACTTTGTAAAGTAGCTCAATATTCATGTTCAAGTTCATTTATCTTATTTCAAGAGCTTTGAATGAACATTAGACGGCAAAACTTTTATTGCCCATATAGTATTGAGTTAATATTTCTTTACAGCCTTATCGTATATACTCATAAAAAGAAAGGAAAAGGTGGTAAAAAATGACTCTTTCTCACCATGTACTTAGCATCCACAAATGGATCATTAACTGCTACTACGTCAATATCATCTCTAAAAGTTGCTACTCGTAAAACCAACCTTCCAATTCGTCCAAAACCTGCAATATTTAAGCATCTCAGATATATATATGTATATATATATAGAAGTCAGATATTTCTTTACTGAATGTAATATTATTGTACATGATGAGATCCTAATTTTTTCTTGTCAGAAACAAGAATTATCATGTGTAGTGATACTTCAAGCAGCAAATCTTTATAAAATAGCAGCCTTTCAGGAGTTACAAACAGAAAGAACCTGATATATATCAAAGAACAAATGTGAATGCCACACCACAGCAATATCAATATAACATACCATTGATTCCAATCTTCGTCTTCCCACCGCTTTTTGATTCTAAGGAAAGCGCATTAGGTTGAGTTAGAAATTAAAACTCCTCAATTACAGAATTCAACCGGGATCAGGATTTTATTTGAGCTATATTTCTTACTCTGAATAGTAGGAGGCAATTCAGTGGCTGTAGCATGAATTGGCTGGATACTCCTGAAACTAGATTTTCTGTATCATTTTCAGGAAAATATAAACATCAAATTAGTTACACTAGAAGGTTATGAAGTTACATAATGATATTAAATAAAGAATTAATGAATTCCTCAACTGTAAGGATGATGAATCCCCAGGAACAGAAACCCCAAAGATGCTTGGCTGAAACTTCACGGAATTGCAATTGAAACTTACAGATGACACCTGAAGAAACATATAATGAATTACTTAATCTTAAATAGAAAATGTAAACAAAATTAAGATACAGAAATGTTCCCTCTTGTAGAGGTTAAGATTCAGTTGATTAAATAAAAACACCAATAGAGCGTTCAATTCAAACTTCAATTAGCTAAAACATAGCTCAGCATGCACAAGACTATCACAGAAAAATAAAGCCAATTTCTAATTCAATTTTAATAAAATCAAAGAAATGTGGAGTATGTATGAAATTAAATATTTAAATTTATAAAAAAAAAAAAAGAGCAATGAAAACCCATCATTTCTACATATTTAATTTCAAAAACACAGCAATCAGGCCAAACTACATGTACACTGAATTTAATTTGTTTAGTTATAAATTATCCTGCCTCCAAAGGAGAATTACCTTTCCACTAAAGTACAAGTTTAAGGAGATAAAAGCTAGAAAATATCAAAATTACATACAAAACATTGTTAATTAAAAAGATTCAAACAAAGTAACTAGATGCGTTCGAGTATTTTCAAACTTCAATTAGCTAAAACATAGCTCTGCAACACGAGATGAAAAGCAAACACAGAGAAACACCAATTTCTTATTGGGTTAATAAAATCATTGAAAAACAGAGCATTTACGAAATTAAATAATAATAAAAAACAGAGCAATGAAAATATATCATTTCTAAATATTTAATTTCTAAAACAAAAACACTATGAGGCCCAACTACATCTACAATGAGTTTTAATTTGTTTAACTACATAATCTCTGCATCCAAAGGAGAATTAAATTTTCACACAGTACAAGTTTGAAGAGATAAAAGCTAGAAAAATAAAACTTACAACTCGTACAAATGTTTGCTATGGTAAATTTTAAGGAGATAAAACCTAGAAAAATCAAAACTACAACTCGTAAGAAAGTTTAAGGAGATAAAGCTAGAAAAATCAAAATTACAACTCGTACAAATGATTGCTTATAAAAAAAATTCAAACAAACTAACTAGATGCGTTTCCAGTATTCAGAAAGAAATGATTTCAAAAACCAGAGTTGCTGATGCAACTTCATTGATCAATCGAGATAACAGAGAAATGAACTCACCTTAGATCGATCGGCCGGCGATGCCTCGGCGCGAGAACCGGCATGAACAGGTGAAATCGTAGATCTGAGGAGAGAAGAGGTCGCCATTTCCAAAAAAACCGAGCTCTTCTCCGAGAAAAGCAAACCTCTAGGAATAATAGGAGAGAGAAAATGGAGAAGAAGGTTTTCGGCTTTTGAGAGAAATGGCGAGGTCAAATGCGTAGAGTTTATAAAAAGCCCAAAAGTGGGCGGAGATTTTAAAAGAAGGGCTCTTTTCTGTCTAAAATCCCACCTACCTACCCCCCCCCCCCCCAACCGCCTCTCACGTAGAGGAGTCGTCCGGAGTTTTGTTGGGTTGTTGCAGAGCTGAGCTGAGCTGACACTGCTCTTGTAAGACACGTCAGACTTAATAAGCGTTTTGGCATTTGCTTGCTTTTCTGTCCCGTTGCTTCCTTCAAAAATCCTTTTCACTATATTCAACTTTTTTGTTTTTTTCGTAGGTTTTAAAACTAGATATATATTTTTTTAATTGAAAAATATTTTTATATTAAATTATAAAGTCACATAAATATTTTTAATGCTATAAATACACCGTGTCGAACGTGTCGAGTTGATTTAGTTCAGTCGGTTTTAAAGTTACATAAATATTTTTTTACTTTTTTCGAGTTGATATAGTTTGTCGGTTTTAAAATTAGATATATATTTTTAATCAAAAAATATTTTTATATTAAATTATAAAATCACATAAATATTTTTAATGCTATAAATAAATCGTGTCGAGTTTTGACTTGATGCGTTCGAGCACGCGAAAAACATTAAACGAGTCGAGTTCTTAAATGAGCTCAAATGTGGTATTGTTTAATAAATGAATTGTTCGCGAGTTTTGTTTATCGATGATCAAAATTTGTTATTTTAACTGTTATAATTATATAATAAAAGTATTAAAAGTTCAAAATTATAATAAATATTATTAAACAAGTCGAGCTCGAGTCCAACGTTTACATTTACAAACAATTTTTTTTATTTAAACTCAACTCATTAAACGAATTCGAGTCGAGTCGAGTTCAATTGGTTAGCACTCGGTTAATAGTCTTAAGATGCTTAATATGTCATTGTTGTTACTTTTAATTGATTAAATAAATATTATCATTTTCTAGCTAACATTAAGCAAAAGTTTATACAAAAAAAATCTTTAAAAGTGATCTCTTCCAAAAGTTGTTTTCAATTTTGGACTGAAGGGAGTATAATTACAGAATTTGAAAAATGAGGTGACGACCTGTTTGGCTGGGCAACATCATTTCATGAAGGAATAGAATGATAGTTGGATTTGAAAATAATCCATAATATTTTTTGATATTTTTACATGAAAAGTGTCGCTATAGATATATAGCGACGGTGAAAACCGTAGCTATAAAATCTATAGCGACGATTTTCATGTAAAAATATCATTTTTTGTTGTGAATTTATCGATTTTCTAAAAAAAAATAGGTAAAACTTTAATTAATTCGTAAAAAGCTAATAAATAATATGTGTAATTGCATATGTACTTCAAATTTTTAGTGATCATATTATTTTTGTAATTCTCATTAACAAATATATTTATTTTTCTTCTGAGGGGTAGGGTAAATAATAAGGGATTCTTTGTTTAAGTTCCAAAGAATGGAAAGGAAAAAGAAAATAGAAAATATCTTTGTTACACAATAAAAATGAAATAAACATGTGAATTTTCTGTAACTGTGTTAATTCAAATAGGGGTCCGGTTACCTTGAAGTTAACTGTATGGTAAGTTATAAAGTTAACTTCATGATAAGTTGGTCAATTGACCAATATAGTGATAACACGCAAAAAGATCACCTCTCGCCTGCTTGTCGACACTGTATTGGTCAATTGATCAAAATTAACTCCATGCAAACCACTCCCTTCAAGTGACATGGCTTAAGAAGTGTATTTCAATATCTAAAATACTCCATATATGCTCAAAAGAATGGGAAAAATACTTGCACACATATTAAGAAAAGTAAAAGTAAAGAAAACAGAGTAAAAAAATTCTAAATTTATAGCCACTATAAGATTATATAAAGTGATGAGTACTTTTATTTTTTTTATCAGAATAAAATGAATTATTTTAATTCTGGCCAAATTTGGGAATTTGATTCCTTAGGGAATGACTCATTTCACCTTGAATGAAAAAAATCATTCCACTCTTCATTTCCTTCCCTTTCCAATTTTATTCCTTCAATTCAAACATGTCATTAAATGTGAACCCAACCCATTAAGCAATTTGATGCACCAATTGTTTAGGGGCTACATGAGTAACAAAAAATTAAATCTTAAATATATCTCCTTTTTTTTAAAGGTTGTAAATATATTTTAAATACATGTTATTATATTAGCTACTCAATATTATAATGAATCTTTTTGCTAAAAAATAATATTATAATGATTCTTAAATTATAATTACATATTAATGTAATAATGACAATTTGTTTGAGACATAATGACATCCCAAATTTGAAACTCTATTATTATTATTTTCTTATAACCATAGAGTAAATAATTTTGCGACAAAGAAAAATAAAATACTATTCCATCCTTTTTAAAATCATAATATATTTTAACTTTTTAAGTGAATTTATGAAAATTTAAATTCATAATACGAATTCATTTAATTTTTGGTGCAAACAACTATGTATTATTGTAAACTAAATAAAATGAATTAGTAATTATACTAATATTTTTTCTCTTAAAATTTTAATAAATTTAATTTTTAAAATGAAAATACCTTTATTAATATCTGTGACGCTCTCAAATTCGGGGGGCTACACAACTTAATTTGAGTCGGCAAAATACAAATAACATACATAAATTCTTTTATTTTTTATTATTACAATACAGTGTGTAGCACGACAATACACACTAAGTTCTTACTACAATTATTGTCACACTATTTTACAACTTAGTGATGCCTACTACAGCTACTAATTCGGACCATCATTTGATTCTCATGTTCTCCTTAATAGCCACAGCTACACTCTCGTTTCCTGAAATAAATTATGAAACAAAAGGTCAAGCTCAATTAGCCTAGTGAAGAATATCATGACAGAAATAACGAATAATAAGTTATCATTATGCTTCAATAGTGATAAATCAGATATTTAAAAAATGATAGACAACATAAGTTTTTAACAAACAACTGTAACAGAATGAACAATCCATTAGAAGAGTCAAATAAACTATAACGTCTACTATATTCTCCAATTTAAAATTCACCATCAAGATGTAAATCCTCGACTTTTCATAAATAAAATTTAATTTTCTTATAATTCTGATTTTAAACAGTAAAGTGTTAAATTGATAAAATGATAAATTAAGGGTGAGATATACAAATTATAAAATAAAAAGTATTTCGGAGAATATTTGTTCTGTCGAAAATATTAGGTCAAAAAAATACAATGGTGCCGAAACAACCAATCATTAGTGGGCCCCACAACAAAAAATTATTGGATATTAAAACGACATAAATAACCTTTTTAATAAAATAAAATAAATTTGTCAATGGAACGATCAATTGCAACTGTTAATATACCCGTTGATAAAAGTATAGTAACACACAGTAGCATGCAGCATTCTACAGTGACACACGGCATTTCAAAGTATATCACAGTATTGCACAGTACTTCATATTATTGATTCGATAATTGTTACATTAGCAATCGCATAGTATTTTAAATCAATAATTGACCCGACACAATAACTTATATTATTTGATATGATATTATTAGACCAATTAACATTATTAGTAATGTCTAGAAGTTCTGTCATGAAAAAGGATTATTTAATTGCGCGTCGTTTTTACGGAAGACCCCCTTTTTCTAGGAACAATATGGTTATCAGTATTATGAGTCTGTAATATTAATTGAGAATAATTGTTAAATGATTGAAAATGTGTAAATAATTGATGAATAAAAGTTATTGATTAAAGATAAGTATGATAAGTAATATATGGTAAATGTTTGTTCAGTTTTAATATAAATAGAGGAGTTTAGTATGAGACGTTTATTATAAGATTGACTTAATTTTTCATGGGATCCACAACTTTATTCTAGGACCCACAATAAAAATTATCTTGCAAACTTTAAGATTTGGCGAGCCCAAGTTTCTTTTATACTGCAAAGTTTTATTAAAATGTTATATTATTACAATAATAATAAAAAAAATTACATATAATATTATAATAATATAAAATGTGACGCCCCCAAAATAGGTCCACACAACCCATTTTGAATCGCCAAAATATATGGTACAAAATCTAAATACAAACTTCATATTTACAACTATTAAATTGTCGTGCAAATAAAACAAAACATATGTTGTGAGTTTCAATACAAATATTGTGACGCCCCCAAAATAGGTTCAATACTCAACCCATTCTGAGTCGCCAAATACATGGTACAAAATCCAAATACAATCTTTTATAACATACGGTCGTGCAAAATACGACCACACAAACTGTGAATTTTAATACAAATCATATATAATACGAAATATAAACATTCAAATTCAGTCCTCTTTTATTATAATTATTATCACACTATTTTACAAAAATAGTGAGAACTACTACTGCTCTACTCTTACCATCACACTGATCCCCGACTAGTTCCTTCAACATTGTCATTCCCTGAAGAGGACAATAGATGAAAAGGGTGAGCTCAACTAGCTCAGTAAATAATATTACGACAAAGATAATAAAGAAAAATTTATCGTTATTCTTCAACGAATTAGATAAAATATTATGGACAACAAGTTTTAGATCAACAACTACAGCAGAAATATCAATTCATTAGAAGAGTTACGTAGAAAATGAAGTCTACTATCTTCTATGATTTAAAAGTTCATCATCAATAATTTATCCCTGTAACATTAATCAATATATCTCAAATCAAATATTCATCTTTGCACTACGGGCCAAAAATATTAATTTGTATCACCAGTGGTCATGTTCATCTCAACACCTGTTCATTTTTGCACTACGGGCCAAAGATATTCATCAGGTAATCATTCATCTTTACTCTACAGGCCAAAGATATTCAGTTATATCACCATTTAGGACTGAGGATGCTGAAAAATAATATAAATAACGAATCCAGTGAGATAAAGGACAAAGATTAGGGATTCGTAATTTAGTTTATCCAAGTTTAAGAATACTCCATAATAATCAATTGTGGAGCAAAATTCAAGAATGAAGTTCAAAACATGGATACAATCAAAGATAGTAACCATAACAGACAACTTGGACAAATAAAAGAAATTTTAATTTTTCTGTGAATAGAGGCGTATTCGTGAATAGTGTTGTATATGTGAATATTAACCTCGACATAAAAAAGTAAAAATTTCATAATAAAATTTATACCAACATTTCAATGAAATGATATTAGATGAAACGCAAAATTCGAAGAATTTTTGATCATTTCAGGAATTATAGAAGCAATATTTATCGTAGTAAGTTTTAATTTGGGTATATGAAATGAAATATTATTGCTTTCATAATATAGAATATGAAAGTAAATAATATCATTTACGAATATTAAAAGAAAACAACATCATTTACGAGGAAAAAAATAATATCATTTACCTTAGTAGAAACTGAATTTGACTGGAATATCGGATATTATTCTGAGAAAATCTTGCACAAAAACTACGCTCAAAGTATCCTTATACCCAAGAAAATACTCACAATACTATAGAATAAAAATTTCTGATATTGAAATGGTGTGTTGAGGAAGGAGGGGTAACCTTCCTTTTATAGTGCAACCTCGGAGAGAAAACCAATACACTTGCCTAACTTTTATTTTTTTCTACGCCTAACTCTTCATTTTCAATCATGCCTAACATATCAACTTCTCTGTCTAACCACTCAATTCCAAGATTGAGGGCCCACTTTTGAGAAAACAAACTTTGCAGGCAAAATTAACAAGCCACCAAAAAGAAAAGAATGTGCAGAGGTGCACGGAAGGAAAAATAAAATGATAACCTCCACTCCACTTTTATTTACATGCTAAAAATTATATATTATTATAATAATAATATTATCATTTAAATTATAAAAAAAAAATTGTAATATTATAATAATATATTTGAATGAATATTTTATCGGAGAAAATAATTGAAATTCCACAGAAAAATATGCCCAACTTTCAACAAATATTTCATTCTAAAAATTATTTTATTTATATTAGAATTGAAATAAATATTTTCTTATCATATATATCAACAATTAATTATCCACAAATAATATTACAGAATTACAATTTTGACAACCAAGTCGTTCCCAAAAAAGAGGGGACTTTCCGATAAGAATTTCTCTTTACTGGTGCGCAATTAGATTAACCAAACCCCTTTCCCCGACAGAATTTCCTTAGACATTGCCAATAATGCTATTTAATAATATTATTCAAATAATATGAATCATTGATTTGATAATTTGAAATACTGTGCAATGACAATTATTGAATCAATAAAATAATATTCAATTATCAATGTAGCAATTATTGAATCAATAATATAAAATATTAAACAGTAATTACTGTAACAATTATTGAGTAGTGACTTCTTACATAAGAATCAATAATTAGAAATACTGTGCAATACCGTGTGCTACTGTGCAACACCGCGTATTACTGTATTTTAACCATCGGGTATTTCAACAGTTTTAACGGTAACAGTTCTGCCGTTATTTTTAGAAAAACTTATTCTTGTCAATTTCTTCATCCGACAGTTTTTCGTTATGGGGCCCACAAATAATTGCGCCGTCATACGAATATTCCCCGACAAAAAGAATATTCCCCGACCAAACGAATATTTCCCGACATAATGAATATTTTATAACCACTTGCTTACTTTGTAAAATTTGCACATTTCTCCATAACTTACCACATTTATCAAGACAACGCCTTACTGTTTAAAATAATATATAAAGAAAATTAAATCTTTATTTATAAAATTTGGGGTCTTACAACTTCCCTTCTTATGAAATTTCATTCTCGAAATTGACGTACGTACCTAGTATGTCGAAAAGATAAGGATACCTCGTTTTTATTTTCGATTCTAACTTCAAGGTCATTTCCTCAATAGCATGGTTTCTCCACAAAACTTTGACTTGTGGTATAACCTTTGAGCGTAGAACATGCTCCTTCCTATCCAAGATCTTGACAGACACCTTCTTGTACGTTAAATCTTCGGCTATCTCATCTAGTTCTAACTCAATAATGTGGTTTGGGTCTTTCAGATATTTACGAAGTACGTATATGTGAAAAACGTTATGAATACGAGACATGCTTGGAGGTAAAGTGAGTCTATAGGCCACATGTCCTACTCGGTCAAAGATCTTAAATGGACCAATGAATCGAGGATTGAGCTTTTCTCTTTTCTCGAACTTCGTAACTCCCTTCCACGGAGCAACACGTAGCAATACATGATCCCCAACATTAAATTCCACGTCCTTTCGATGAAGATCCGCATAACTCTTTTGTCGATCCTGTGCCGTTTGTATACGTTATCGGATCATTTGAATCTTTTTCGTAGTCATACGTACTAACTCTGGTCCCAACAATGTTGCTTCACCCACCTCGTCCCAGCATACTGGAGAGCGACACTTTCGTCCATACAACGCTTCGAATGGAGCCACACCTATACTTGCCTGATAATTGTTGTTGTAGGAGAATTCTACTAATGGTAAGTACTTATCCCAACTTCCTTCGAAATCAAGAACACAAAGTCTTAATAGATCTTAAGAGTTTGAATAGTCCTTTCCGACTGCCCGTCCGTTTGAGGATGATATGCAGAACTGAATCGTAAATTCGTGCCCATAGCTTTCTGCAAACTGATCCAAAATCGTGAAATAAATCTGGGGTCACGATCCGAAACTATGGATACTGGCATGCCATGCAATCTCACAATCTCATTCACGTACATACGCGCAAGACGTTCAAGGGAATAAGTCTCCCGTATCTGCTAGAAATGAACATACTTGGTTAATCTATCGACAATAACACAAATCGCATCTATGCCTTAAGAAACCTTGGGAAGACCCGTAACAAAATTCATGGTAATGTGTTCCCACTTCCACTTTGGAATCTCAAGTGGTTGCAATGGACCTTTTGGCACTTGATGCTCCGCCTTGACACGTTGACACGTTAAACACCTTGAGATGAACTCCGCGATCTCTCTTTTCATATTGCTCCACCAAAATGTATGTCGAAGATCACGATACATTTTGGTACTCCAAGGATGGATTGCAAATGGTGTGTTGTGTGCCTCCATCATGATTCTATACTTTAAGTTAGAATCGTTAGGAACACAAAGTCTGGAGTTGACTCGAAGTATTTTTTCTTCATCAATCCTTGCTTCTGGAATAGTACCTTCTTGCACCTTCTTCCTCATATTTATCAGCTCCGGGTCTGTAGCTTGAACAACTTTAACTTTATCAATCAAAGCTGGTTCTACACGTATACTTGACATCATCGCATGGGTCCCCAGAGTCTTGAACTCTATCTCCATCTTTTGTAAGTCACACAGAATAGGCTTTGACAACATTCGTATTTGTTCCCGCATATGATGTTCTACTCAATGCGTCAGCAACCACGTTCGCTTTTCCAGGATGGTATTGGATGGTATGGTCGTAATCTTTCAACAGCTCAAGCCAACGTCGTTGTCGCATGTTGAGTTTTTTTTTGAGTGAAAAAATATTTGAGGCTCTTATGATCCGTATAGATCTCCACTTTCTCCCACATACAGGTAGTGTCTCCAGATCTTTAACACGAAAACGACTGCTGTCAACTCTAGATCATGAGTAGGATAATTTCTCTAATATTCTTTGAGTTGTCGCGAGGCATAGGCTATGACTTTCCCATGTTGTATGAGAACACATCCTAACCCTTTGCCCGAAGCATCGATGTAAGTGACAAATTCCATCCGAACCAGATAGTATGGTCAGAATAGGTGCCGAAATGAGTCTCCTCTTGAGCTCTTGAAAGCTCTTCTCGCATTCCTTGTTTCATACGAATTTTGTATCTTTCCGAGTCAGCTGAGTTAATGGAGTAGCGATTCGAGAAAATCATTCCACGAATCTCCGATAATAACCAGCTAAGCCTAGAAAGCTACGTACTTCGGTCACCGACTTCGGTTGCTCCCAACTTTGTATTGCTTCAATCTTCGCCGGGTCAACAGATACTCCATGTTTTGATACTACGTGCCCAAGGAATGCTACTTCCTCAAGCCAGAACTCGCATTTCTTCAACTTGGCATATAGTTTGTTATCACGAAGCCTTTGAAGTACCAGTTTCAAGTGGTGCTCATGATCTTCACAGCTTTTGAAATAGATGAGGATGTCATCAATAAAGACAACCACGAACTGATCCAAATATTCCTTAAATACACGGTTCATCATGTCCATAAAAGCAACAGGAGCATTAGTCAATCCAAAACACATGACTAAGAATTCATAATGCCCGTACCGAGTTCTGAAGGCGGTCTTCGGAATACCCTCAGTTTTAATCTTTAACTGATGATATCCAGAACGAAGATCGATCTTTGAAAAGAATTGTGCACCTTACAACTGGTCGAACAGGTCATCAATGCGAGGTAACGGATACCTATTCTTGATGGTGACATGGTTCTACTCCCGATAGTCAATACAAAGTCGCATACTCCCGTCTTTCTTCTTTACGAATAAAACAGGTGCACCCCAACGAGACGTACTAGGACGAATAAAATCGATGTCCAACAACTCCTGTAGTTGGACCTTTAAATCCTGAAGTTCAATAAGAGTCATTCGATATGGGATTTTACAAATGGGTTTTGTACCGGGTTCAAGGTCAATAAAGAATTCAACTTCACGTTCTGGGGGTAGACCAGAAAGTTCTTCGGGAAATACATCAGAAAAATTATTAACAACAAAAATATCATTCAAACCTAACGTATTCTAGTTTAGATCAGTGACATGTGCTAAGAAAGCTTAACATCCGTTTTTCAATAAACGAATAGCTTTATGACTTGAAATGACATTGACTGATTTCAGTGGTTTGGTGGTTTGAATTCGCACAACAGGTTGGTTAGGAATATGAAAACTAACAACCTTACGAAAATAATCAATTTTGGCATGATAAGTGGTTAACCAGTCAATTCCTAAAATCACATCAAATGCAAGTATTTTCAAAGATATAAGATCAACAGGTAGGGTGAGGGTACCAATTTGAATCAAGCAAGATTTGTAAACTATGGATGTAACAAAGGTTTCTCCCAACAGAGTTTCAACAGATAAGTCAAAGTCTATTTTCTCAAAAGTCAAGTTCAAACGTTGAGCACAAGTAGGTGAAATAAAAGAATGGGTAGCACCGGTATCTAATAAAGCATAAACTTCGCAAGAGTTTATTATCAGCTTTCCCGTAATAACCTCGTTCGGGCTCCTCGCTTGATGGGCAATTACGACAAAAGCTCTTCTAGGAACCACCAACTTTGACTTGTCCGGAACTGCCTTAGGAATCACCACCCCCGCTGGACTTGGTTTCGTTACAGGACACACTCGAGCTATATGTCCTTTCTTTCCACAATTATAGCACATCTTGGATTGTTGTGTGCAGTTGGGGCTAATGTGTCCTTCTTGGCAGCATTTATAGCATACGACCGATGGTCGTTCTCCTCTCCTAGAAACAGTTGGTGCTGCTGTCGATGTTTTCACGTTCTCATTGTTGTACCTTCTCTTCTTGAAATCTCCCCCCGACTCACTCCTTCAATTATCATGGCCACGATTACCACCGGAGTGGTTACCGCTTCTGTTATGATACTTTCCTCCCTGCTGGTTGTCATTGTTCTGATGACTGCTGCCACCGGTACGACCTTGGTTGTTGTCCCTTGGTTGATCATAATCATTATCTCGTTCTAATAACTGGGCCATGTTCACTACATCCGAATATAGAGAAAATTTGTGAGAAATGAGGTATTGACGAATTTCTGGTTTCAAACCTCTCACAAACATCCGCGTCCTAGGTTCCTCATTCTCCACCAAATGAGGTGTAAACCGGGATAACTTCGCGAACTTAGCCTCGTACTGGGACACCGTCATGTTGTTGTTGGGTTTGTATGTAACGCAATCATGCAATCAAATCACGTAAATAGGGCGGAAGCGTAAAAACTAGGTTTTCAAAATTTATACAAACCCATAACCATGATCATGCTTTGTGCTTGTTATCAATAACAGAAAAGAGAGAACATGGAATTATACCTTTGAAGATCTAAGCTTCCTCAGGTACAAGTTCTACTCCTTTGATTACTTTGATTCCTTTGATTCCTCTGATAATGGCTCCTTCCCTTGAATAATGTCAGCCACCCAAATGTTTGGCCTCTAACGGTGATCCACCAAGGAAGATGAAGAACTCAAGAAGATGGGTTATTGGCTTAACCCTTGTTTCTATCTCTATAGAATATGTGTACTCCCAACTCTTGGAAAATTTCACACTCCTACCTTATTTCTGATATAAGACTCTCTTATATAGATATTAGGTTAACCCTCCTAATCCAATTAGAATAGGGTTTTATTTAATTAATTAATTAATTACTTTTAATTAATTTATATCCTAATCTTTATTAGGATTGAGAGAGAGTACTGATATTATATTAATTCCTAAACTCCTTTATAATTAAAATAATAATAATAATAATATTATTAATAAGACTCCTCTTATTAATTTATATTTAATATTTCTAAAATATTAAATAATAAACATTAAGCTATTTAATTTATTCTATCATCATAGATTAAATTAATTATACTTAATGCATTATTACTATCATGCCATTTTCTTCTTAAATAATTCTTCTTCCTTTTATGGTGTGACCCTTTAGGTTCTCCATATTAAACCGGTTGTGAATAAATCAATTAGAACAATTCTAATCTTATTTAAATAAACAAATTAAACTAATAATCTATTTAAATAAATAACATTTATTCTACAATAGGGATAAGCCTCCCTAGCGATCAACGACTTTCCAGATAATATAGATTTCAACATTAATCATAAAAGAACCTGTGAGTTAATAGTTACCGTACAATTCAATCCTTCCACCATACAATGTCCCAATTAAATATAAGACATGGATTTACTGTCAAGTCTTAATTTATTTAATCATATGTATTTCGATTAGAAAATGCACAACTCCAAATAATGCAAATTAGAAACCTCTTTCTAATTTCATTCTACCTTGGCCAAGGATTCCTGGGTTGTCATTTAACGAATCACATAGGACATATCTCCTCTTTTACTAGAGGTGGTAGATTCTTTATTGATCATTCATTATCTCCATATGTAACTCATTACACCCAAGCATACCCTATATATGCCTTAAAAGGCCTTAAGGAATTAGTCAAAGTATAATTTGTTACATACAAGATACTATGATGATCTCAAGTCCAAGGATCACATGTACTACTATCACATTAGGAATTCCTATTGACAGGCGAGTAAAACTCCATTAGGTATTCCATAGCGAGTCACGTTCAGTGAACTTATTCTCCAATAAGCACCTACATACTTGCTTTAGTGTCTCCACACAAATGACCATGAGATCAGTCATCCTCATCCAATAAGCAAGCAACATATGTACCAATCTATCCGGATTTACTAATTCCCTTTTTAGTAATCCCACGATTGGGAACTATTTTAGTTTTAAAGCTTTCTAAGAATTTAGATCTCATTAGCATGATCAACATCATGATTCTAAAAGCATTGCTTAAAACTATGGGTTATTTACATATTATAAAAGCAGCACCATGTAGATAATTAAATGCCTTTAATAAATAAATATTTTATTAATAAATAAATAAGATTGTTTACAAAGTATGTGCTTTATCATCATACATGATTGGCTTGTATGCACACTACTATCAGTTGTTCTGTTCCAGTCTGATAAATTCTACCTCCTTCATATGACGAATACTTTCTGGAAAATACTTGTCATTGAACAGTTTCTGGAATTCCTCCCAAGACATCTTGAGTGCGGTAGGCTGGGTATGCTTCACAGATTCCCACCAGTAATATGCCTCTCCACGGAACATAAACGTGGCGAACGGAACCTTCTGTTCCTCCGTGCATCCCAAGACATCAAATATCTTGGTAATTTGCTTAATCCAATTTTCTGCCTTGATTGGATATGGCTTTCCCTGAAACTCTAATGGTCCCAACCCTTTATACTGCTTTACAGTGATAAGCTGCGAGTTGTTATTTTCACCTGTATTAGGAACACGAGTCTCCCTTGTCTAATTTTACATGAACTACAAAAAGCTCCTAAACATTCCATCATTCATCGTTTCTTCGGTAGGGTTGTTTACAAGAGGAATAAATCCTTCCTGTTGCACGTTTTCCTGGTTGGTGATTAAAGGTGTCTCAACGGTTTCATTCACTCTATTGTTTAGATTTTCAGCTGCCATTCTCAATTACTGTCATCCTCAAATACTGCCATAAAACAAGGGTTAATTAAATAAATTAACATATCACATATTAACCCTATGTTCCAACCGACCAATTAAATACCAAATAAACTTATGTAGGACGCACTAGCGAAGGTTTTACTCATCTCTCCCCTCCAAGTTCTATTCCCAGATCTCCGCCAGAGATCATATCCCTAAGCTCTGATACCAACTATGACGCCCCCAAAATAGGTTCAATACTCAACCCATTCTGAGTCGCCAAATACATGATACAGAATCCAAATACAATCTTTTATAATATACGGTCGTACAAAATACGACCACACAAACTGTGAGTTTTAATACAAATCGTATATAATACGAAGTATAAACAATCAAATTCAGTCCTCTTTTATTACAATTATTATCACACTATTTTACAAAAATAGTGAGGACTACTACTGCTCTACTCTGACCATCACACTGATCCCCGACTAGTTCCCGCAACATTCTCATTCCCTGAAGAGGACAATAGATGAAAAGGGTGAGCTCAACTAGCTCAGTAAAGAATATTATGACTAAGATAATAAAGAATAATTTATCGTTATTCTTCAATAAATTAGGATAAAATATTATGGACAACAAGTTTTAGATCAACAACTGCAGCGAAAATATCAATTCATTAGAAGAGTTACGTAGGAAATGAAGTCTACTATCTTCTATGATTTAAAAGTTCATCATCAATATTTTATCCCTGTAACATCAATCAATATATCTCAAATCAAATATTCATCTTTGCACTATGGACCAAAGATATTCATTTGTATCACTAGTGGTCATGTTCATCTCAACACCTGTTCATCTTTGCACTACGGGCCAAAGATATTCATCAGGTAATCATTCATCTTTGATCTACAGGCCAAAGATATTCAGTTATATCACCATTTATGACTGAGGATGATGAAAAATAATATAAATAATGAATCCAATGAGATAAAGGACAAAGATTAGGGATTCGTAATTTAGTTTATCCAAGTTCAAGAATACTTCATAATAATCAATTGTGGAGCAAAATTCAAGAATGAAGTTCAAAACATGGATACAATTAAAGATAGTAACCATAACAGACAACTTGGACAAATAAATTTTTTTTAATTTCTTTGTGAATAGTGCCGTATTCGTGAATAGTGTCGTATACGTGAATAGTACCGTATACGTGAATAGTAATCCCGACATGAAAAGGTAAAATATCATAATAAAATTCATACCAACATTTCAATGAAATGATCTAGATGAAACGCAAAATTCGAAGAAATTTCTGATCATTTCAGGAATTATAGAAGCAATACTTACCGTAGTAAGTTTTAATTTGGGTATATGAAACAAAATATTATTGCTTTCATAATATAGAATATGAAAGAAAATAATATCATTTACGAATATTGAAAGAAAACAACAGCATTTAAGAGGAAAAAAAATAATATCCTTTACCTTAGTAGAAACTGGATTTGACTGGAATATCGGATATTATTCTAAGAAAATCTTGCATAAAAACTACGCTCAAAGTATCCTTATACTCAAGAAAATATTCATAATACTATAGAATAAGAATTTCTGATATTGAAATGGTGTGTTGAGGAAGGAGGGGTACCTTCCTTTTATAGTGCAACCTCGGAGAGAAAACCAATACACTTGCCTAACTTTTATTTTTTTCTACGCCTAACTCTTCATTTTCAATCATGCCTAACATATTAACTTCTCTGTCTAACCACTCAATTCTAAGATTGAGGGACCCACATTTGAGAAAACAAGCTTTGCAGGCAAAATTAACAAGCCATCAAAAAAAAAGAATGTGCAGAGGTGCATGGAAGGAAAAATAAAATGATAACCTCCACTCTATTTTTATTCACATGCTAAAAATTATATATTATTATAATAATATTATCATTTAAATTATAAAAAAATTGTAATATTATAATAATATATTTGAATGAATATTTTATCGGAGAAAATAATTGAAATTCCACAGAAAAATATTCCTAACTTTCAACAAATATTTCATTCTAAAAATTATTTCATTTATATTAGAATTGAAATAAATATTTCCTTATCATATATATCAATAATTAATTATTCACAAATAATATTATAGAACTACAATAGTGACAATCAAGTCGTTCTCAGAAAAGAGGGGGCTTTCCGATAAGGATTTCTCTTTACTGGCGCGCAATTAGATTAACCAAACCTCTTTCCTCGACAGAACTTTCTTAGACATTGTCAATAATGCTATCTAATAATATTATTCAAATAATATGAATCATTGATTTGATAATTGGAAATACTGTGCAATGACAATTATTGAATCAATAAAATAATATGCAATTATTAATATAGCAATTATTGAATCAATAAATAAACTATTGAACAGTAATTACTGTAACAATTATTGAGTAATGACTTCTTACATAAGAATCAATAATTAAAATTATTGTGCAATACTGTGTGCTACTGTGCAACACCGCGTATTACTGTATTTTAATCACCGGGTATTTTAACAGTTTTAACGGTAACAGTTCTGTCGTTATATTTAGAAAAACTTATTCTTGTCGTTTTCTTCATCGGACAGTTTTTCGTTATGGGGCCCACAAATGATTGCGCCATCGTACGAATATTCACCGACAAAAAGAATATTTTCCGACCAAACGAATATTCCCCGACACAATAAATATTTTATGACCACTTACTTACTTTGCAAAATTTGCACATTTTTCCCATAACTTACCACATTTATCAAGACAATACCTTACTGTTTAAAATAATATATAAAATAAAAATCTTTATTTATAAAATTTGGGGTCTTACAGACAATATTCAAACTCAAATAAAGTCATCATTATAATTATTGTCACACTATTTTATAGAATAGTGAGGACTACAATAATAACCATCTTAGATCATTACTCTACTCCCCGACTAGTCTCAGCTACACTCTCGCTTCCTGAGAAGAACAATGGAACCAAAAGGAAAAAGGGTGAGCTCAATTAGCCCAGTAAAGAATATTATGACTAAGATAATGTAGAAAAAATTATCCTTAGTCCTCAACAGAGAAAAATTTGATATAATACAATAGACAACAAGTTTTAGATTAACAACTACAGCGAAAATAGCAATCTATTAAAAGAGTCAAGTAGAGCATGATGTCTACTATCTTTTATGATTTAAAAGTCCATCATCAATATTTTATCCCTGAAACACCAATCAATAATTATTTTCAATCAACGAATTATCTATGCACTACGGGCCAAAGATATTCGTTTGTATCATCAGTGGTAATGATCATGCCAAACACCTGTCCCTCTTTGCACTACGGCCAAAGAGAACTTTCACCACAAGCATTTTTCTGTAACACCAAAGGTCATGATTATACCAATACACAATTCCTGGTCATAATCATACCAATCAATAGTTCATCTTTTCACTACGGGCCAAAGATAACTTTTCACCATAATTTAAGCATGAGGATGATGACAATGATATATAGAATGAATCAAGTGAAATCAATGACAAATATTAGAGATTTGTAATTTAATTCATCCAAGTTCAAGAATGTTCAAATTATCAACATGATAACCAATTGTGGAGTAAAATTGAATAATGAGATTCATAAAAGATAACTTGGATAAAGAAAAGAAAATTTAATTTCATTGTGAATAGTACTCATGAATAGTATCGTATGAATAGTACCCCGACATGAAAATATTAAAATTTATTAAAAAAGTTCAGACCAATATTCCAATGAAATGATATTAGATGGAGCGCAAATTATTAAGGAATATTCTACTAATTTCAGGGATTTTCACCATTTAATAAAAGGTTATGGAAACAAACAATAATTTCGTACCATAAATGGAGAAATATGAAAGAAAACGATATCCCTTGTCGAGTACAAAAGAAATGATATCTCATACGAGTATGAAAGAATATACGAAACTGCAAATGAATTTTCACCCGTCATGCGGTAATCCGCGTAGACATATTATTTTCACAACTTAATAAAGAAAAAAAACGAAGGGTTATTCACCATGCATGCGGTAGTCCGCGTAGACAGGTTATTTCCACAGATTAATAAGGAATAGAATGACAACCCTTACGAGTATTGAAAGAAAATAACATCCTTTACCTTAGTAGGAGACTAAATCTGACTGGTATAACGGAGATATTCTTGAGAAAAACTGTTAATATAAGCTACACTCAAAGTATCCTTATACTCAAAAGAAATACGCACAATATTATAGAAGAAGAATTTTTTAATTCTGGTGTGATTTTCATTTCTTAACTAAGCATCCTATTTATAGGAGAATGACAATGCACTATTTAAAAAAAAAATCACGGGCGAACAGAAAAATTTTCACGGGCTAAAATTTGATATTATAAAGTGTTTTCTGTTTTATTACTATTATAATAATAATAAAACAAAAACTGAAATAATTTTTTACCGACGATTTGAATAATTTGGCACGTAGAGGTTCATGGAATAATAAGTCAAACTTACAACAACTCCTCTATTTATATCAAAAATTGAATAAATATCCACCACAAATCACTTATCTTTAATTAACACAATCTTTCAATAATTAGTCATCATTAATATTATAACTCACAATATTGACAACCAGATTGTTCCTAGGAAAGAGGGAGTTTTTCGATAAGGAATCCTCCTTACTGGCGCGCAATTAAATAACCTAACCCCTTTTCTCGACAGAACTTTATAGACATTGCCAATAATGCTAATAATAATATGAGCAACTGTGTCGTGTTAATTATTGATTTAATAATATAAAGTATTGTGTAGATGATACTTTAACAATGATTGAATCAATAATATGAGATACTATGCATCAACTACTGTGACAATTATTGAATAAACTGAGTGACTTCTTACGTAAGCATCAATAATCAGAGATACTATGCAATATCATGTGTTACTATGCAATAACGCATACCACTGTGGAACAACGCGTATTACTGTACTTTTCTCACCGAGTATTTCAACAGTGGTAAAAGTCTTGCCGTTATTTTTATAAAAAGGTTATTTTTTCGCTTTCTTTATCCAACAATTATTTCGTTGTGGGGTCCACCAATACTTGCGCCGTTTTACGAATATTCCCCAACAAAAAGAATATTTTCAGACCAAACGAATATTTTCCGACACAACGAATATTTTATAACAACTTGCTTACTTTGTAAAATTTGGACATATCACCCATAACTATAGCATTTATTAAATTATCACCTTACTATTTAGAATAATATATAGAGAAAATTAAATCTTTATTCATAAAAAATCGGGGTCTTACATAAAACATAAAACTTTTTAAATATAATATTATAATAGTAATAAAACATAAAACTTTTTATATAAAATCGAAATTTTTTTATATATAAAGTTATTTATTTTATTAGAATATTATATTATTAAAAAAAATGGGCAAACGTTTCAAACTTGGCATGCCAAGTTTTTTAACCGACGAACAAACTTTTTCAACTGACGAATTTTTTTTCGACCGTGGTATGTTATCATTCTCCTATAAATAGGTTGCTCAATTAAATAATAAAAAACACATCAAAAACATAAAATTATTCTACTACAATATTATGAATATTTCTTCTGAGTATAATGATACTTTGACTGTTGCTAATAGTGCAAGAATTTCTTAAGTTAATCTCTTATATAACCGTCAGATCTAGTATCATACTAAGGTAAGAGATCATGTTCTTTCATACTCCATATTATGATTAAAAATTATTATTCGTTTCTACAACCTTATCATTAAATGGTGAAAAATCCTAAAAATGATTATAATATCTTTAATAGTTTGTGCTTCATCTAATATTTCACCTTAATCTTCCTATTAAATTTTAATCGCAATATTTGAAATGTGAACCTTATATTTTATTTAATTTTATATTGTATCAAGAACTCTAATTGATTTTCTAGATATCATATTGACAATTTGGACTATGATTAAATTAAAAATCATTAATATGTTTCATTATTTATTATTCTGATTATTTATGTCCATTCATCATATTATGGTTATTTGTACTAATTATCAAGACTAAAGTTATTGTGAATGCCTTTGGTAAGGGGGAAAAGACAATATGATTGTTTAGTGTCTTTTGCCTGTGTGGCAAAAACACGTGGTGAAAATTCTCTTTGGCCTGGGTGTAAAGAGTAATTGTTGATTGGCATGATCATGACCATTGGTGTTACAGTTGAATATCGTTGGCCTGGGTGCAAATATGAATTATGGATTGACTGATCATGATCATTGGTGTTTAATGGCATTATAATTGAATATGCTTGACTTCGTTGCAAAGATAAATTGATCTGCATGATTATGACCAAGAATTGTTGAATGATATGATTATGAACAGGAACTTAAGTTTGTATAATCATGATCTTTTGGTGTTACAGACAAATACAGGTGGTGAAAGTTCTATTTGTCTTGGGTGCAAAGAGGAATTGTTGATTGATGTTACAAGGATAAAATAATAATTTTAAAATTTTCAATTGGAAATGATAATAGATATTATGATTTGAACTATTTTAATGAATTGCACATTCCGCTACAGTTGTTTATATCATTTACCATAAGTTCTAAATATCTGATTTATTATTGCTGAAGGCTAATGATAATTTATTTATCTTAGTCATGATATTCGTTATTAGGCTATTTGTGTTCACCCTTTTGTTTCATAACTCCTTCCAGGAAATAAGAATGTAGTCGGGTTTGGCAGGGAAAGTAGGGGAATAGAATGATGGTCCGAGTTAATAGCCGTAATAGTTCTCAAAACATTGGCAAAAAAATTAGTGTGACAATAATTGTACTGAGAACTTAAAATGTGTGTTGCCATATTTTATACGGCATTATAATAATTTGGGTGTGAATATTGTCGTACTATATACGAATTGTAATAGTTTTAAATAGGAGAATTTGTGTTTGTAGGATGTATTTTTACGACTTAAATTGAGTGGTATAGACCCGAATTTGGGGGCGTCACACAAGATTTCATAAATTATAACACCAATGGTCATGATCATTTCAATCAAGAGTTCTTCTTTGCACCTAGGCCAACGACATTCAATTGTAACATCAATGGTCATGATTATGTCAATCAATAGTTCATGTTTGCACCCAACCTCAGAGAATTTTCACCACATGTACTTGTCACACAAGCTAAAGACACTTAATAGTCATATTATCTTTGCACCTAGGCTAAAGACATTCATAACAACTTAAGTCCTGATGATTTGTACAAATAACAATGATATAAAAGATGAAAAAAAATAATAAGAATAATAAAATGTTATTTTCCAGAGGCACAAAAAAGATTTAGAAGAGAGGTTGAATTGATCCTTTAAAACTTTTGATTATTAAAAAATGACTTACCAGATAATTAATTACTCAGGATTAATTAATCATAGCGAAATATTAGTTTGAAAACCCTTTTAAAGATTTAAAGAAATCACAGCTCTGAATTTAGTTCTTGTGGTTGTAAATCACAAGCAAAACAAAGTAGGTAATGGGCAGCAATTAAGTGCAGAAATTAATCGACACAAGAAATTTTAAGTGGTTCGGAGACTGAATAACTCATAGTCCACTCTTCTACTATGCGAGTAGGAAATTCATTAAGGATATACATCACTTAGATCTTGTTACAATAGATCCTCTTAGGTTCCTTTGAGTCACTAAGTCTCGGTATAGGGACATTTAATCCAAATCACTAAGATATCTTCAAGTAACTTAAACTTGGAATATTGTCACTAAGACAATGAGTCACTGAAAATAGTGCATTTATCTGAGGTGCTACAAAGTCGATTTAAGATCAGTTGCTAAGGTGCTTAATAGCAAAAAAAAAATGTTCTCAGCTTTTTTAGAGTGGTTTGTTAGAGCTTTTGCTTCGTTTCAGTTTTGTTCTCTTTTTAATCGTTAGTTTGATTTGAAATATGTTTGCTCTTATATAAACCTCTTAAAAGATTCCTGTTACAAAGTTTTCGTCGTGCATTTAATGCTCAAATACTTAAAGATCCTTGATGTTAACTTCTTAGGTTGTTGTGTCAGCTTGCTTTGTGACGTTGACAGGTCACATAAGACTGCAACTTCACCTACCACATGGGTGTTGTCGCTTTCGCCAAACTAGTTATTAGACACAAACATGCTTTGATCTTCGATTTTAATCAAAGATGTTTAGTGAGTGATTGGGTCCTGTGATTTGCTACGCTCCTTATTGTTAGTCATCTGTCAATCCTGACTTACTTTACGAAATGAGTTGATCGTAAAGTTTGATGAGGAACATAGAGTTTATGTTTAACTTTTCTCAATGTTATGAGCTTTACGTTATACTCTATGACTGATTTGCTCTACGAGTAGAGAGGCACTCTACGATTGTGCTTTCTACAATCTGCTCTACGAATTTGATCTCTACGATGCTTAAGCAGACTCTGCGAACTTCTATTTACTATACGATCTTATATTCACTCTAAGATCTGATCTTCACTGTATGATCCTGAGTGAGCTCTGCGATCTGAAAACATGCCCTGCGATTTTAACTTTACTCTTTGAACACTGACATGCTCTGCGATTTTAACCTTACTCTTTGAACATTATCAGGCTCTTCGATTAAACACTAGATACTCTATGAACTCAAGGATTACTCTGCGATCATCATTTACCTTACAATTGTTTAACAATGCGATCAATTTTATCCTATCATCTATACAACATTTTAGCTCTTAAAATCAACCTAACAAATCTTTTCTACTCTAAATTCTTGTACATTACAATCTCATTAAGGACTTTACAAAAGTTGTTTGTACAAATATACATTAATCATCTCATTATCAAATTTATAATGCATACTCTAACATAAGATAAAGAATAAACATTAGAGATTTACAATTTAATTTGTTAATAATCCAATAATGTCCAACTTGCTAACATGTTAACATAATATCGATTCGAGTTTAAGAATAATATTTAAGGATTACAGTCCGATATAACGGTTAAAATTCAACAGGAAGGTTTATGTCAAAAGATATTAGATGAAGCATCAACTATTAATGAAATTTTAATCATTTCAGGAATTTTCACCGTTTAATGTTAAGGGTTGTAAAAATGAACAATATTTTCTTACCATATATAGTAAGTTTAAATTTACGTGTATGAAAGAAAATGATATCTCTTACGAGTATGAAAGAAAATGATATCTCTTACCTTAGCACGAGACTAGATATTATTTTTTATGTAGTTGATCAACCTGAAGAATTCTTGCACTCTTACTAATATATATTCACCAATACTTAAAGTAACCTTAGCACACTCAAAGAGACACTTACACTAAGCAATTTTTAGAGAGTGGAATGAATGATAAGCAAGAAAGTTATGAAACTCCTTGTGCTAAATCTCATGTTTATAGCCAAAACTTAATCAACAACTACCACACATCAATTAACCACACTTTTCACATTTCAAAATTATATTTAATCTACACCATTCATCAATTAAACATACTTTCAACATTTCAAGATTATCTTTAATCTACCACATTAATTATTCATAATTTTCATATTTCAATATTACATATTTATTTACTATTCACAATTATTATTATATTATTCATCTTCTGCATTATTGACTTAATGTATTAATATCACATATATCACTAATCTTCAAATAATGTAAACGTCTAACTATTTAATACTTATAACTTTTAATTACGTAACTTTTCATTACCACCCTTACTATAGTGACAATTATTGGTTAAATAATGTAAAATATTGTGCATTTGCTATTGTGACAATTATTGGTTAAATAATATGAAATATTGTACATTTGCTACTGTGACAATTATTTGTTTAATAATGTGAAATAATGTGCATTTGTTACTGTGACAATTATTTAATTGTGGGATTCACCAATAATTGGTTGTTTCGGCATCGTCGTACTTTACTGAATATTCCCTAACATTCTTTTATTTTTTTATAATTTGCACATATCATACTTAACGTTAATCTTTTTATCAATTTAACACCTTATTGTTTTAGAAACACACATAAAAAATGATTTTTTATTAATTTAAAATTGGGATCTTACAATATCTATGTTGTTAAGGGAGGGGAGAAAATAGTCGCTCTCTTGATGTTGTGTTACAAGTCTCCTTTCCTTTTTATCCGTTTAGATTTGGATTTATTTTAATTTTAATCTTTTTAATTTTTGGTATCCCAAAAAATTGGTAAAAATCCTATTTTATCTTTTAACATAATTTCAAAAATGCTTGTGCCTAATTAATTTTAGTCCTGCTACATATTGCGAAAGCTTTTTGTTAAATTACGATTGCGACATATATCAATATATGAGATTGAATAGAATTATAAAATTGATCAACAATATCAAATATATCGTAAAAATATTACTAATTAAATTTATTCATATAACTCATAATAAAAAAATTAACATGTAAAGTCATACTACCTCCGTCCCATAATAAGTATTTTTTTTATCTTAAATTACACATACCAATACACAAGCCAAAATGGTAAAAAATACACTTAATATACTTTTTTATTTTGTTTGAGACTTTTTTTATTGCCTTTTGATCTCTCTTTCTCTTTCTTCAACCTTTCAACTTCCCAATAAATACGCAATAAATACCATTGGTTGCATAAGGGCACATATGAGAAAATATTGTAAAAATTATATTGAAATTCTAACACATTACTTATTTTGAAAAAAAATATTAAACCTACAAAATTATTTATTGTGGGACGGAGATAATAATATATATTATTTTTCGATTAATTTTATGGTGATAGTAGCATTATTCTAGAATAATAGATAACCAAGCGGTCCAAAATGCAACACATCCTGAAAAGTTCATGGGACGGGAAGTTTGTGAGCGTCTGACAGATTTGATTTGCATTGGGAGTACAAATGTACAATATACTACGTACATTCAGCCACGAGTGTCACGTGGGATTTATAACTTTGCGTTTGGTGGAAGTGATTAATTCCGAATAAATTGAAAACAGTCCTTCTATCGGGACAGTCAAATTAAATATGAAAATTGGATATTTTGAATTTTTTTTTTGATTTTTGTTGTGATTTTTAAAAAATATATAGTATTTATTTCAACTGAAATTTTTATAAAAAAAAAATATTTCAGTTGAAATAAATACTATACATTTTTTGGGAGTCACAACAAAAATCAAAATAAAAAATACCAAATCTATATAACAAAACACAATTGAATTTGAATTTTTCGCTCAACCCAAAAATCATTCGGGCCGTCCAAAGTTTGGGATAAATCTCACCGTCCAAAGCTAAATAGTACCGGAGCACGGACGGGTACAACTAGTATAGATATAATTAACATCATCTCTTTTTCTATTATTAGTTTGTTCTATTTGAAGTATATTTTTATGCACATCAAGTATATAAAGTCTATTTCGTAAATTACCAACACCATATAAAATATTGTCTTTATAAATAGAACAACTGTTGTTCTTTATTACAATGTCAAATTCATCCATATCTAATACGAAAATAGAAATAATATTTCTAATGATATTCGGAACAAAATAACAGTTATTTAAATAAATGGACTTGCCCGTAGGCAGTGCTAAACAATAAGTGCCTACAGTTAATGTATAGTTTGTACAACACTGTTCTTGTATATATATCCAAATTACACCTAAAATATTTTTTTTATATAAAAATTACAGTTGAAATAAATACTATACATTTTTTTTGAGTCACAACAAAAACCAAAAAAAAAATCAAAATGTTCAATTTTCATGTCAAATTCAACTGTCCGCCTAAACTTATTGAATTGAAAATAATAGAGTGATTTGGTGGGTAAATAATTATTACCGATGAAATCTGATTCAAACTTAAATTCAAATATAAATATAAAGTTATCGACATTTTTGGTTCAAATCGAAAGCGGTAATTTTATACTTGCAGGTAAATTAAGGTTACTTATATTCGTTATATAAAGAGGGAATTTTCCAATTGTATGATAGACAAAATTTCTAAGAAATAATGAAACATGTCAGCCATCGATCTTGGACTAGCCCAAATATTTTGGGTGAACTACCTAAATCTCGTGTTTTGTCTGACTGACCTCTTTCATTTATTTTTTTATTGTTTTCGTTGCGTTGTTAAACTCTAAAATTAATGAGTATCGAAAATAATATTTATAATTGTGATCAATTATAATCATTAGACTTACTTGTGTATCGTAAGTTATTAATTAAATAGATTTTAATTAATAATTAATAATTTATGTTTTGTAAGATTGTTTTTGTTTTTAATATCCTATTTTATTACAATATAGTAAATCAGAAGAACACATTTCAATTATGGGGCCTAGAGAGACCCTGTGAAAGAAAAACTTAGGAAAAACTTATTTTTAATTTTCTAAAACGCCTGTTAATTTCTTATTTTTTTATTACCGGGAGGTAAATTCAAACTTATGACGTTACACAATAAAAGGAGAAATGATAATTATACTATTTTCTATGTTTTGAATTATAAAATTAATATTGATTTTTTAAAAATCATTTCGAGACATTTTTAAATTAAAATGATTCATTTAAATTTTGAAAATAATAAATTTTATAACTAGTACTACTTGTTAGGCAGTTATAATTCATGTTAATTTTGAGTTTGAATTTATTTAAAATTAATTTTTAAAAAATTAATATTAATCTAAAATTTTGAAACGAATGGAATATTATATTTAGTTATAGGGATTTGGGGGGAATGACTGAGGGGAACTACTATAAATTTATTATTATTTTATACCGTCTATGTTGTTTTTTAAGGGATTAAACTCAAACATGTATTTACCACTTAATTATCACCATTGACCTTATTTTAGATGTTTTGTTTACTTAAATTACTTTAAAAAATGAATGAAAAAATAATAAAAATTTAAATTACAAAAAGAAAGTGAAAGACTTTTAGGGAGGGAGTAAAAAGTTTGAGAATAAAAATAATAAAATCAATATTGTCTTTTGGAATTCAATTTAGAATGTTTGATTTTTTTTAACGTAATTGATATGATTCATTAAAATTTATAAAATAATAAATATTATAATTAATAATAACTTCATAATTGTATTTATGAAAATTAAATTAAATAAAAAATGATCCATGAGGTGATACATATGGAGCCCTCAATTTGGAGAATAATTTTGGGATGTAAACCATCAATTTTAAAATGAAAAGTTATTCAATTGTTGATCATTATAGAATATAGGAAATCAATATTTTCATATCATTTTTTGATATTTTCACACGTAGGGTTCATATATTAATTGATGTGTTGAGTTTTTATTAATTAATATGTAAGACCTCAAATTTTATGAATAAGATTTAATTTTCTTTATATATTATTTTGAAATAGTAAGGTGTTGATTTGATAAATGTGATAAGTTATTGGTAAAATGTGCAAAGTTTACAAAGTAAGCAAGTGGTTATAAAATATTCGTTGTGTCGGAAAATATTCGTTTGGTCGAGGAATATTCTTTTTGTCGGAGAATATTCGTACGACGGCGCAGTCATTGGTGAACCCCACAACGGAATGAATGTCGGATATAGAAATCGACAGAAGTAACCTTTTTATAAAAATAACGGTAATACTGTTACCGTTAGTACTGTTGAAATACTCGGTGGTTAAAATACAGTAATACGCGGTGTTGCACGGTAGCACACGAAAATTGCACAGTATTTCGAATTATTGATTCTTACGTAGGAAGGCACTTACTCAATTATTGTTACAGTAATTACTGTTTAATATTTTATATTATTGATTCAATAATTGCATAATATTTTATTGGTTCAATATTTGCTACATTGATATTTTATATCCATAAGTGCTACTTTGCTATTTTATATTATTGATTCAATAATTGTCATTGCACATTATTTCAAATTATCAAATCAATAATTCATATTATTTGAATAATATTATTAGATAGCATTATTGACAATGTCTAAGGAAGTTCTGTCTAGAAAAGTGGTTGATTAATTGCACGCCAGTAAGGATAAATCCTTATCGGAAGGCCCCCTTTTTCTTGGGAACGACCTAGTTGTCAATATTGTAGTTCTGTAATATTATTTGTGAATAATTAATTTTTGATATATATGATAAGAAAATATTTATTCAATGTGAATTTAAACGGAGGAATTTTTAACATGTAACATTTGTTGAAAATTGATATTTTATCTTGTCCGATAAAATAATTCATTCAAATATATTATTATAATATTACATTATAGTAGTATGATGTGATTATATAATAGTATGATTAGAATGATAACATTATTATAGTAAATTCATGGTATAAAGGTTAAACGAGGTGGAAGAGTGCAAATTGAATTTGAACTCTTATGATGCAAACAATGATGTCATCGGAGCGATGAGGTAAGCAATGATGTCATCGGAGCAATGAGATAAGCAATGATGTCATAGATCGATGATGTAAGCGATGATGTTATAAAATTATGACGAAAAGACTATTTTACCCTTATTCTGTTGAGCCTATAAATAGAAGCTCATTTCTTCATTATTTCTCACCAATTCACTAGGCTATAGAGAGAGAAAGTATAGAGAGAATAAGAGAGAAAGAAGAAGAGTATTCTGCTTCATGAAAAGAGTTATTTTCTTTCAATATTCGTAAGGGTTGTTATTCTATTTTTTATTATTCTGTTGGAATAAATTGTCTACGCGGACTACCGCATGCATGGTGAAATCCTGTTGTTATTCCATTCTTTATTATTCTGTGGAAAAAATCTGTCTACGCGGACTACCGCATGCCTGGTGAATAACCCTTCGTATTCAGTTGTTATTAAATTATGAAAATAATCTGTCTGAGCGGACTACCGCCAAACGGGTAAAAATTCAATTGCAGTTTCGTATATTGTTTCATTTCAAATTCCTAACTCTAAACTTACTACGGTAAGTATTGATTCTATAATTCCTGAAATGATCAGATATTACTTGAGTTTTGCGCTTCATCTAATATTATTTCACTGGAATATTGGTCTAAATTTTCTTGTGAAATTTTTATCTTTTCATGTCGAGTTACTATTCACGAGTTATTATTCATGGTAAATTTTTTTTTCTTCTTCCAAATCATCTTTGATTGGATCCAGGTTTTGATCTTCATTCTTGAACTATAGATAAATTCTCTAATATTTGTCCTTTATCTCACTGGATCCGTTATTCGTATTATTTTTCATCATCCTCAGTTCTAAATGGTGATATAATTGAATATCTTTGGCCTGTAGTGCAAAGATGAATAATTACGTGATGAATATCTTTGGCCTGTAGTGCAAAGATGAATGATTATCTGATGAATATCTTTGGCCCGTAGTGCAAAGATGGACAGGTGTTGAGATGAATATGACCAACTGATGATACAAATAAATATATTTGGCCCGTAGTGCAAAGATGAATATTTGATTCGAGATGTATATTGATTAATGTTACAGGGATAAAATATTGATGATGGACTTTTAAATCAAATAAGATAGTAGACATCATTCTCTACTTAACTCCTCTAATGAATTGTTATTTCCGCTGCGAATATTGATCTAAAACTTGTTGTCCATAATATTTTATCTGATTTATTGAAGGATAACGATAATTTATTTTTCATTATCTTAGTCATAATATTTTTTACTGGGCTAGTTGAGCTCACCCTTTTATTCCATTGTCCTCTTCAGGAAATGAGAATATCGCGAGTACTAGTCGAGAAATGGAGTGATGGTCCGAGTTAGAGCTGTAGAAGTCCTCACTATTTTTTTATATTTAAAATAATGTGATAATAAATGTAATGAGAACTTAGTTTGAATGTTAATATTTTTTACATGTCTGTATTGACACTCACAGTTGTGTGGTCATATTTTGCACGACCGAGTGATATGAAATATTGTATTTGAATTTTGTTGAGTGTATTTGACGACTCAAAATGAGTTGAGTATTTAACCTATTTTGGAGGCGTCACATAGTAAGTGGACCCTATGTGTGAAAATATTAAAAAATGATGTGGAAATATCATTTTTCTATAATATATCCTTATCAAAGTGAAGCTTTATTTAAAATAAAATAAAATAATATAAACATTTTTTATCTTCATATATTTATACTAGCCGTATTACCCATGTCTCCGGCACTACGTACGAAGGGAAGGGATATGAGAGATTGTCGGCGCTAGAGAATAGAGGAGGCAGACGGCGAGCTCGGGAGGAGGAAGAACGGAGGAGGATCTGAGATTGAGAGAAAGAGATCAATTTTTTTTCCTTTAAAGTTAAAAAGGATTAGAGCTGCAAACGATCTGAACCGAACCGAACCGAACATTCTCGAACTCAAACTGAACTCGAGCACTTATACTCGAACTCAAACAGGTTCGAGTAAGTCTGTTGAACCAGAAGCTTTGTACGAGTTCAGTTCGATTGATGTTCGTGAACTGTTCGCGAACATGATGGAGTTCGCGAACATGATCGAGTTGTTCGCAAATATAATCAAACAAATCAAGTTCGCGAATATTTACTAAAGCACTGAACTGAGAAAACTGATAACTCATAAGCAAATTAAAAACAGTTAAATAAATACCAAAAATATCTTCTCTAACTCTAAGTAATTCAATCAAAAATTAAACCAAATATTATAATCATCATTTATCCCAAAAATGATTAATAAAAAGTTAGAGGTTATAATTTAGAATTAGAACTTAAAAGTTAACAACTAATATTAGTTTGTTATTTGTATTTTGTTATTTTGTATTAGTTTTGTTATTTTAACTTATTTAGAAATAAGGTATAAATATATATATATATAATATATATATATATATATATATATCATATTATCATATATATATATATATAATATTAAATTAGTAGTAGTGGACTAGTGGTCGATATTATAATTTATTATATAATTAGTCTATAATAAAATAATATTTTATCTATTTCATAAAAAAAGTCTTATTTCAATTTTTCTATAATGAAATTGTAAAATTATAATATTTAAAATAATGTGAATTTAGTTGATTTAGATTAATTTAATATCTAATAGACTTATAGACTAATATTGTTAACCTTTAAATGTATTAGTACCAAATATTGCATTTATTCTGAAATATAAGTAATAAGATCAATTGATCAAGTTAAGTATGACTTTTCAAAGTCGATAAAAAATATTTTTAATTCAAAAGGGATATGATAATTAACTTTTTAATACAATAAATCTTGAAAATTAGTTTATAAAAAGTTTATAATTTTCATAATTATATTGTTTAAAACTAAATAAATTAACTACGATTCTACGATAAAAGGTTCAAAGCTATTTAGAGACCTTGTTTTATTTTTTTTTCAAAATTTTTTTAATTATAATTTAAATTAATAACTCATTTTAATTTCATGCAAACGGTACTGTGAGTCTGTAATATATTGTTGAATTTGACTTTTCTCAACAACTTTTTAGTTTTTACACTAAACATGATTACTTAATTGTGTAAATGGTAAACATGATTACACGAGTTACTTAATTACTTAATTGTGTAATTAATTGTACACTTTTAATTATATAATTGATAGTTGATGTTAATATACAATAGTAATTGACTAACTGTACAATGACTATTACTCTATTAGTGAAGTTTCGATACTTTGATGACTTGATTTCTCTATTATATATCTCGATTTGACAATTTTAATAACTCGTGTAAATGTATGCAACTGTATTGTATCATTTTTTTAATTAATGTCAAATTGTCATTGCATAATGATTAGTGACTTTATTTATGTGATTTATGACATGGGTTCTAACTTATAATCTATTAAATTATTAGGGATGTAAATTATAATAATCCAACAATTATTGTTAAAATTCTTATGAAAATACTAAAATTATTTTCATTAAAATTAGAGGTGAAAAAGTACACATTATTATTTAATAAAAATATTTAATTATAATCAATTATTAAAAACATAAAAAGATGTTTCAGTAATAATAAAAAAAGAAAATTACTACAAATTTAACAATTGTTGATAAGACAAAAATTAAAATTTAATATGAAATAACCAAAATCAATTATTTATATGTAGAATTTTAGAAACAATTTAAAGTGAACATATATATAAGAAATCGAACACCTCAAACCTATATCGAACTCGAACAATCGAACCGAACTAGAACAATCGAGCCGAACTTGAACAATCGAGCCGAACTCGAACTTATTGAGTAGAACCGAACTCGAACCATTCGCGAACACAAGCGAACCGAACCGAACTACATTGTTCGCGAACATGTTCGATTGAGCAAACGAACGGAACACCTTGCGCGAACTCGACTCGATTAGACGATCAACTCGAACTCGAACCGAACCGGTTCGCGAACGGTTCGGTTCGTTTGCAGCTCTAAAGAGGATATAATGGACGGTGAGATTTATCCCAAATTTTAGACAATTCTGATCGTTTATTAGGGTGAGCGAGAAATTTAAAATAAGTTGTGTTTTGTTAATTATATTAAAGGAGAAGATGGGTTGACAGGGCACCATACCATACCAGGTGTCACCTTATTATGACGAAGCTTTTCTAAAAAATAGGCAAAAATTTAGAAGGAATTCCAGGCCATAAAAATCTCTCTTTCTTTCCTCCTATTTTCCATATCTCCCAATACCAAAATACCCAATGCTCTTTCATGTGCAAGGAAAGTCCTCTGAATTTCGTAGACAACAGGGGAATATCAACTACTCCTGCTTCATCTTCCTTGTTCAGGTACATGGAATTTGTCTTTACCTCTCTCATTCTCATTATATATATATACATATATGTGTGTGTGTGGTTATGTGGGTAAACATCAAATAGGTGGCTGTTTATCTTGAAATTAATACTTCCTCTGTTCCAAATTATAAGATTAAGATTGACATTTGAAAAGTCAATTTCAAGTATTTTCAAGCCCAAAATTGAGATGAATTCAATTAGTGTATGCTTATACAATTATGAATATTATAAAAAGATTTATTATTTTGAAAACTTAAATGAATCATGTCAATTTTAAATTTGAAAATAAGGGGGGAGTATTGTGTTTTAGAATGTTTTGTGGAAAGTTTGTTCTCTAAATTTTATGTTATGCACTATTTCTTTTTTTTTTTGATGTTGAACCCTGAAGAAGGTAGTCTTTTTAATTGTTGCATTATATGCCGAAATTAATTCTCCATCTATTTTCCTTATTTTTAGTTTTTGGCTGGGAAATGGGAATGTGTGGCATTAGGGCGTATAATAGATATTCACTCCAAAATTAGAGATACATTTTGACTTTTTGGAGTTAATTTACGAAATCTTAATCTTAAAATTGATAAGATTTCGTTTATATTGTGAAAATAACAAATATGGCAGTTAGTAGTATTTTATAGATAGTTTACAATTGTTACAATTGTTCGTAACAAAACTGTATAATTTCGTTTTGATATCGAATTTTAGGATTTTGCGAATTGACTCAAAAATGTCAAAACGTATTTCTAATTTTGGTAAATTTGGAAGTATCAGAGATAGATAATTTATTTGAAAGGTTAGGATCTCTATTAGAGTCTTGTTTCTTAATTTCTTTCCTATTTCTGTGTGCAACATTTCTTTTGGAGTGTTGTTATATATGACGACAAATTTATGTTGATATCCATAGGTACATAGTATGGTACGTAGTAAGGAATGGACCCACACATTACTATTCTATTTTAGTCACAATGTACATTCGATATAAAATTAGTCACCATATAAATAATTTTCCTTTATTTTGTTTTTATTGGTTTGTTTGTATTCCCGTAATAAGTTGTTTTAAAAAAACTGCACCAACTAAGATACTCCAGCTTATTGAATAAGCTCCTTGATATAAGCTAATACATAAGTTATAATCAGTTTGAATAAGCCGAGACAATGCAACTGTATGTGTATAATACACTAATGCATTTGGTGTCTAAAACTTTCGGAGTTCATCTCATCCTGGAGATTATAATACATGCTAAACATTATGGATTTGTAGATTTTTACTCAAGATGGAGGATATTAACTATAATTAATCTCCGTATACTATATATGTATATATATTTATCTATTCACTTAATTCATGTAATATGCTTAAATTGATCATTCTTCTGATATATCAATGTTACCTAAATCGTGGTTTGATACGGTAAGTAGAATGAAAATGGGAACGGAAACTACACTTTTGTGGTACAGAGTATATGATAAGGGTAGGTTTCCTCTAATTGCTTAGTTGGTATGAAGTAAGGTTCCGGAACTTGGTATGTTGGGAATTATGTTACCTGGATCATGGTTCGATACGGTACTTAGAATGAAAATAGGAACAAAAAATATCACTTTGCGTGATACAAAGTAGAAATTATGGTAGGGATACAAGTTGCTTAGTTGGTATGAATTTCGGAACTTGGTATGTTCGGATTATCAAGTGTTAGAGCTAAAAGTAGTTGATATAGTTGGAGTTTGTAGAGTTGTTTTTAATGTAGTGTTACAATATTTGCATTTTCAATGAGGAAACACCATGCTAGTGCTGCTTACTAAATGCATATAAGGCGTGCTTTGCTACGTTAGTCGATACTTTCCATAATTTTCTTGTATGTTTCTAATAGTGTTCTAGATTTACCTATGTAATTTTTATGTTTGTTAATATTCTAGATATTTTATAAGATTATTATAAATTGTGGACTAGCCTGGATACTAGCCATTGGTTGTATGGCCTGATAGCTATATAAGAGGATACCCCTCATTTGTATATAAAATAAAGTTGTAATCATATTGTGTAATAGAAAAGTTTAAGTAAATAAGAGAAAAAAAGTTTTGAATGACCAAATTTAGAATTTTGGAATGAGAGTATACCATGTTTTGGAATATTCATACCAAAACGGAGTTCGCTACTATGTTAGTGTTTCCTAGCTAGTAACGATGAATGATATAATAGGGAACTGATATTACAAATTAACAATTTTATTTAAATCATGTAAGTAAAAAATTGTTATGTTTTTTAATACAAAAAAATAATCTTATCGAATTTGAATTTTAAAATTTCATAATTTGATCTCAAGAAGTTAAAATACATCTTTAATTTAGAGTAATGCTACAGTGAAAAAAGATGATTACAAAAAAATAGATTCAAAATGATGTGTCGGATTATAATTAGTGGATGTTCCACCATACATGGGTGTCCAATGGTTATAATTAATAAGTCAATAACTATCATCCACATCATTTTGTATCATCTTTTTTTATCAAAGCTTTTGTCATCAAAGCATTATTGTTAATTTTATAATGGATGAAGTTATTTTTTGGTTGTGCTTTCCTATGTTTGCAGTTTTGTATCAAGTTTGGATGGATGATACACATCTAGAATATCTTGATAAAAGTTTGGACTTTTTAAGAATATGAAACCAATCTTGCATGAAACCTGAACTGCATGCTTGAAAATTTCTATAAAAAAATATTAAAATAATCAATTAAATTTAGTATAAATATATAAAATTAAGATTTTATAATCAACTAATTTTATATTGCTTGATTTTCTTGAAAAAAGAAGAAGAAAGAAAAGTAATACTCCTATTGAATCTATAATACTTGTCATGAGCAACATATCATAGGAATATGGAAAGAATATGTTGGGGGTAAATTTGGTATACTCATTCTGTATCTTAGTTAAGTTAATATATTAATATTGGTTTGGCTAAGAAACAGCCCCCACATGCAGAGGTATCAAAATTGGCAGAAATATCAGTTCCCATATTATATCATCCTTCTGTCTATCAATTATTCTGTACATCAAGAAAATAGACATTTAAGGTACTGAGGGTTTTACTATACTGATCTCCTAATTATCTTTTCGATAATGTGGCCGCCTGACTTGCATTAAAGTCTTTGGTTGTTAACATAAGCCTTAAATTGCCCTTATGTTTACTTGAGGGTTTTGTGTGCGGGTGTCTTGAACACAAGACAATAGCCTCACAGAACTTAGTCATGTTTCGTTGTTCTCCACGACAATGCCTTTTTCTTTGCTTAACTAAGGTTTACGTACTAAAACAATGTGTGATTCTGTTAATTTATAAATTATTATTAACTTATTGTTAGTTAATCAGATTTATATTTATTGGAAATGTTCTTAGCTTTACACTATGATTCTTTTAGTTAGCTTGTATTGTAGGTTTATTTGGTGAAAGATGCAATGCTCTTATTTTGTTTCCTATGTGTACCAACATGTTTTAGTGGTAGTTTTATTGTTCACCTTCCATTTCTGTTCATTATTGGGTTTTGGTTACTTATTTATTTTCTTGTTCATAAGAAAGTAGTGCACTAATAAATTGCAAGTGTTTAAGAAGACAAGATTTGCAATGTTTTCACTTGTACATATGTTATACCATAAACATCCAGAGATTTCACAGGAATGGCTGTCAGCTTCAGATACTGGGAGGATTGTGTTGATCCCGAGGACCTGGAGGCAATGTGGAAGGATCCCGAAGTGAGCAGTGAATGGATTAACGCTGGAGAGACTAAAGAATCAAAAGTCCACCTCTCGCGTGATCCTGATGGTCAACCTTATCTTACACAGACCGAAATGAAGGTAAAGATATTTAGTAATCTCAATCTTGAAGCATCCTTAGTGTGAGTTGAATTTGTGGACATAACAATTTACATCTCTATTGACATACTTTAGTGGACTTGTATGGGCACAATGTTTCCTATTTACTTCAGTTTCTAGGATTTTATTTTATTTCTGATGTTTTCATTATTTACTAAGATAAAAAAGGTAATAAAAGCTTTATAATCGCATTCTTATTAATTGTAGGATTCTTGGCATAACTATCTAATTTTGAATGTATTACTCAATATAACTTGTATCTCATGCTCACTTTCCAGGCTGTAGCTGGGATAATTGTTGGCAGGCATTTTGTTTCACACATAGATTCGGTATGTTTTTGTATAGTTGGAATATGCAGTATGAACAACCCTCTACTTAGATATTATAGAATATTATGTCCTGGAATCTTATGATAACGTATATTATTTGTGTT
Source organism: Panax stipuleanatus (assembly GCA_020205555.1). Lineage (NCBI taxonomy): Eukaryota > Viridiplantae > Streptophyta > Magnoliopsida > Apiales > Araliaceae > Panax > Panax stipuleanatus. The sequence goes on from CM035118.1 coordinate 3,684,251, forward strand.
TTATGGTTTCTGGACAGGGGATGACCCGATGGGCTATATAACTTTGATTTTCATTTTGTATTGGGATATAATCTCTAAAACATTCTAAATGTCTGTTCCATGTGTAACATTTTTTGGGACTAATTTAACTAGTATTTCTATATTTATGCGATTGCTGCAGAACTTGAAGTTTTGAATTAGTTTGAGCTGAAAATCATTTTGGCATGGCTTTTATAATGGTCTTGTATCTTGAGTAGTCTCCTTCTCTTGAGTGAGATCTATATCGGTTGACCATTTTAGCAAGGTTCTGAATTTAGTGCTATCTAGTTAGAGGTGAAATTCACCTAGAAATCTGTCGCTAGAGCTTGCCTTGCTCAATTATACGAGAAAAACATGGATTTCTGTATATTTTAAATTTAATTAATCAAAACATTGATCACATAATAAGCAGAATTTCAAAATTGATCATGCATCTAGCTGATTCAAAGCTGTAGTTAACCTGGTAATATCACTTATTTATTGCTCGATGTTAGAAAGTTGAACACATAAGGTTTCAATCTCTTTTAATAAAGCTTAATATTAGTGATACTTGGGAAAAGATTCTATCTAATGCGTAGTCCAATTACATAAGTAACTTTTTTTTTGTTATATGAGTTGTTATGTATAGTTAGGGAAAGGCTGTGATCCTTAGGTAGATTATATTATGCTCTTTCGTAATTTTATATGTTTTTTTATAAATAAAGTGGATGGATAAATCATTAGTGAGAAGCAAAGATGGATGTTACATTGAGTTTGCCGAATTTGGCATCCTTTTCATTCTCTCAGGATATGCTATGTGCTATAGCTGAACTTGAAAGTGATAGACAACCCCTCTTTACGCGATACAACAAAAAGAAGAAAGAAACTACAATTGGTATAATGCAAATTTTACCAAAAACTGCAGAGCAACTGGTCAGGTACTAACTAAACCTTTTCATATTGATCTCTGTATTCATTTTCTCCTTATTTCATATCGATTTCGGGTGGTGGTAAATGGACTTAAAACCAGAACTTTCTTGCAGAGAGTTGGGGTACAATACATATCAAGTTGAAGGGGATTCAAAGATTTTATACAAGCCTTTTGTCAATGTATATCTTGGTGCTGCTTACCTCATGTATTTATCAACATTTGATGAAAAGTAAGTCCAACAAATATATATATATATATATATATATGTATATATATATATTATTGTTAGACAAAACTATGGCAAACACATAAATCAATGGAAGAATTTAAAGGCAAGAACACAAGATTTATATGGAAAAAACCACGGGCAAGAGGTAAAATTTATTACTATATCAAAGTGCGAAGAATAAGTTGTGAATTTCTCTCTGAAGGCGGCTAAAACTGAGAAAGAAAAGAATATTGATAGGCTCAAATAACATAACAGGTCCGTACTGTGGGGGCTTCAGCCTCAGTCCTCCACTACCACTACTAAATCTCATCTTTCTTTTCCTTCGGGTTGCCACCCAAAATAATTTGGGTCGGGTCAAAAGTCGTATCCCAAACAAGAATTTGAGACAAATATAACACAAACACATATATACTCTCTTTTTGGTTCCATTTTTAATATGTACTTTTTTTAGTGGTTCACTACTTCAACTTGAATGCTGTTGATGCTGAACTTTGACAATAATCTTTTACCTAATAGAGAAAGAAGTGAAGAATTCATGGCGAGGGCTTATAAAGGTGGTACAAATAAGGCGACTCATAAATCAACTTTACTATTCTGGAGACGGTATCTTTCTGTCAAGGAAAGTCTTCCATCCAGGTTATTGCTTACATTCCATGATATCAACATGCATTTCACATAAACTAAATCAGTTTCAAGAGTTGTGTTATTTAATGCACTTGTTTCACCCTGGACAACCTGTATTGACACAATTCGATATGACATGGATGTAAATAGTGGACACATATAGCGCTGAATAAAGATAATGAAGTGTCAATCGAACTGAGAGTCTGTGACAATTCGAAAAAGTTCACAAGTTATCATCCCGCATTCTAGAATATATGGAGGTGACGTATGTTATTGATTCTGGAATGTTTAAGAACATGGCCTCTCAGACGAGTAATTAATGAAATTGTGATGTTGCATACTATGATTTTCTTTAGCATCTTCTTATCCTTTAGGTTTTTATTAGCCACTTTCAATTAGGTGAAAGATTATATATTTATATCATATGGATTGACGAATAGTTTTTAGAAGTTGCTTTTCTGATTTTTCCATTAAAATGCATCTGAACTTCGAAGAATGCTTTTAGTAGTGAGAGGCTTTCATGGAATCATTAATTTTTTTTTACATTTTCCCTGTTCTCCCAAGCGCACAGGCACGGAAATAACAGTCCAGACAAATAATTCACTTTCAAGCTGCACCAGCAGAACTGTGATAATGATTAAATGACGTTGATTTTGGTATAAAAACATGTTCCTCATCTCCTTATAGGGCCATCCTTATATCTTATCGTATAGACCATAGAGTAGTAATTGTCAAGTTACTATTTGCTTTAAAAGCTCAAGCTTTCCAAGAATGGACCTGAATGAGTATTAATTAAACACTCCCTGTCTGCAATAAGTAAGTGTAAAGACTTGAACTTGAACCCAATGCCTTGCTAAACTGAGTTTTGATATCATGTCACATTGCCATTTGCTCTAAAAGCTTAAGTTGTTCATGAATGGACCCAACAATATACATTATGCTACCTCCGTTCTAAATTATAAGATACTTTTTAAAGTCAATTTCAGACATTTTCAAACTCAAAAGTGACGTGAATTCATTTAGTTTATGTTAATATAATTATCAATATCATAAACTACCTTAAAAGTTCTACTAGTCATAAGATTTATTGTCTTCAAAAACTTAAATGAATCATATCAATTTTAACTTTGGAAATGTCATAAATTAAATTGACTTTTACAAAGTTAATATTGATCTTATAATTCGGAACTCGGAACGGAGGGAGTACTATAATACTAATGTTTGGACATAAGAAAACATAGTTGGGCTGATTTTCAGTTTAACTAAAATTAGTTGTACGAATAGTATATACAGGTTCTAGTATATGTCAGTTCAGTCCTAACTCTTAAGCACATGCACTCTTAACATGTTCTATTTAGTTGAAGTGAAAGCTTCTAGATGACAAAAAGAAATAAAATAGAACCAAAGGACTTCTGATTTGAGTCACCATTTAAAATATTTACCACGTGGATTCATCAAAACAGATCTATGGAGCAGGAATTTTTTACCATGCATGCTGTAATAAAACTTGATCTATCAAAGGATTGATATCATAAATTTGATTTTGTATAGCACACAACTTTTATGCAGAAAAGTTTTTGATGTTGGTCCCATGCCATCTGGTCCTTCTCCTCCTGCTGCTCCGGCCTCACAATCAAAAGGTAGCCCTTTCTTGAGCTATTGAAAGTTGCTTGCATTTCATTCTTGTTGCTTCTCTATATAAATAAGAAACAGTAAAGTGTCTAGCAACTTAACTTGATACAAAGAGATTTTAGTAGCAGTTTGTGAACAATTTGATGGTTGTCGCTTGTCAGACAGTAGTTTTGTTAAGCATTTGTCAATTTCATTTAGCAATTCTTTTTTATTCATTAAGTAAATATATTGAACTTTCCCGATAAGAATTATATCAGTCCAAACCAATTTTCAACTTACAACAGTTAGTACCTTCTTGAGGAATATTTGTTTAGGTCGTTATCATGGTAATGATTTACTCTTTATTATAATTAATAATTATCCATTATTTTTCCGTAATAACCAAATTTATTTTGCATGTTTACTTTACATGTATCTTACCTATCTGAGTTTGTAATTTCTTTTAGACTTCTAGTCATAAAACATTATCGATAACGTACTTCTCCTTGCTAAATCATTCAGCTTGTTGGATTTTTCTTCTTCACAAAAATGATAAGGAAAAAAACAAACTTCTATCAAATGTTTCTATGTTGATTGGGGAAATTAATATCTCTACTTATGTACTATGTAGTATTGATGTATCGAGGATGGATACTTAATATTTACGTGATGGAGCAGGTGATGGCAATATAACATGGGACTCGAGGACTTCTCCAGAAGACATGGTGGAGATGTGGAGCAATACAAATGTTAATAAGGAGTGGTTAAAATGTGGAGAAAAACATGGAAAAGTACAAGTTTCTCATGATACTGATAATAGACCATATCTTTCTAGGGCTGAACTGAAGGTAAGATATTTTAAGCATGAGCTTTTACAACTTTTACAATGTTGTGTCTGATAAATTTAATGGATCTGTTGGGTACTTGTTTTCTGAATTACTACTATTACACCCCCGGTTCCAAAAAAAAAGACCCACTTTTGTAAATAATGTAAACAATCTATCTAAAAACTACTGGTAATAACAAAATTTACTACTTCCAAAACTTAATGAATTCGCATCAATTTAAAAATGTTGGGATTTGCAAATTGACTTCAGAAATTCAAAATTGGACTTTTCTTTTTATGAGAACTTCCGTTCCTCTTTTTTTTTGGAGTCATTTTCATTTGTTTTCATTAGAAGAATTCTTATGTGCTTCTGAACAAGATTTGACCCAGAAATTTTAGAACAGATTATTCTATTGTCGACTTGATGTCTTCTACTTGTTTTATTTCTCAAATAAGAACCTATATGACTGTCAAATATATGAAATGACAAATGTTAGCTTCTACCTGCAGGGGGTGGCAGAGATTATTCTTTCAAAACACTTCAGTACAACAGGATTACAGCCCGTAAGTATGCAAGTTAGCTAATAGTAGTTATAACTTGTAAATAAGATTGCTTTGTGTATATTTCGATTTATGTCTTTAAACCAATGACCTTGTTTACAGAATTACAAAAGGAGATTAATATATTTGCTCCACCTTTGTTAAAGGCTTATATAAAACTCTTTTAGCCTCTTACTTCTTGTTCTTGTTTACGTTATTTCATATATTTTCATTATCAGCCAACTAATTTCTCCTTGTAACCCTTCTGTTTGTTTTTGTTTTTTTTTGCTCTTATCCCCTCTTCTACAGCCAGTTTTGTGTGCTATTAGTGAGATCATTAGCATGCGTTACCTGAATGGGGCTGGACAACGCACTGGACTAATGGGAATTGACTACTCCACAGCTCTATGGCTCAACAAGTATGTGAAGGCTATAAATTAAAATTAATATTTCACTATAAAAAAGAATAAGCCAAAATATTTACATCCTTGTGTTGCTTGACCTCCAATGGAGGCTCTTGCAAGCCGTTTCCACTCTAGCTACTTTATGGAAATTGAGACACCTAAGCTGAAAATGCCAGTCGATCTCAAATTCTAGCATTAAACTGTCTTCAAAATATGCAAAAATGGAGCCATTATTCATCTTCCGGTAAAAATTCTTTTCAACAGTTATTTTAGGTATTCTAGCTCCATTATGGCTATCAAAACAACTGAATTGAAAACCCTAGTTGATCTCAACTTCCATAGCATTAAATAATTCCCACTCATGGAAGCATTTTATGATTTGATGTTAAAATGCTTATTTATAAGGCTGTAAATTGAACCAAACGGTTCGGGCTTGACTCCAAAATATATGAGTGAGACTCGGATTCGTTAATAATATGATCCAAATTTGAGCACAAAAAAATAATTCAAATAAAAATACGACCAGTAGAATCTGATCAAGGTATACTCGACTCGTTTAGGATTCAAACTACTTGAATTTTTTGATTATGACTCGATACATACTTGGTTGATATATATTTGAGTAGATACTAGATACATTCTCTTATAATATGTACAAAGTTAAATAAAATTAGGATATTTAGTTATTATTTTTTTATTTTGTTTTAAATTTTTATTGGAATTTTATGTTTGTAAAGTGTAATTGTAAATTTATTTTCTCATTTTGAAGTAAAATAACAAGTTCAATTTATAATTATATATATTATAAAGCTAGTCACTATGTGGAGACTCGAATTTGAGTTTGAATTCGAAACTCGCGACTCGCGAGTAGTTTGAATATAATTCGATCCGAGTCGGATTGAATTCGAGTAATGAATATTTGAGCCGAGTCGAATCTGAGTAGAGTTTTTTCAAATACAATTTGAATCTAACTCGAATTCGAGTATGAATTTAACTTTTCGAGTCGAATCCGAGCAACTCTCTGTTTGGTTCAGTTCGACTCTTTGACTCATTTACATCCCTACTTATTTATACCATGTATAAGTTTTACGACCTAGGTCTATGTTACACGAACTCTTCTCTTTGCCCTAAAGTATCATGTTCGAAACTCGACACTTGGACAATGGTACGAGTATTAGACACTCTATTTTAGTGTAAAAAATTGGCAAAATTGAGGAGTACTTATGTCAGACTCTTCAAAATACCGTGTCCAACCGGACACTACATCTGTGTCTGTGTAACATAGGCCTAGGTCAAATCTCGAGTCCGAATCAAAACGTAACGTACCGAGTCCCAATGTATTGTCTCAATAGTATCTTTTTGGATTATTTCATCCCATTGCAGGCTCATCCAAAAAGTTATGATTGTGATAGAAGATAGAACTATCAGAAAAGCATATTGTATTTTATTTCTGAAAAATTAACATTCATTTGTTTGTTGAATACATATATTGCTTATAACCTTAACACCCTTTTTTGGTGATATTAAAAAAGTAATCTCATGTAATATGATAACTACAGTTATCATTATCATCTCCTCTCAAGTTGTGAATCTGGAATAGATTACAGAGATGCAACTTGGAACTTAATCTGTGAATGTGATCTGAAGTAAGAGCCTTACTCTGCAGGTTGTTGATCAAATGACAAATGAGCAGTGTGAATGATTCTTTTAAGAAGTTTTTCGAACAATATGACAATCAATTTCAATATGTTTTGTGCGCTCATGAAAGACAGGATTAGAGGAAATGTAGAGGGCTGACTGATTATCACAATATAAGGAAACTGATGTAAGATTAGAAACCCCAAAATCCTGCAACAAAGCTAGCAACCAAGAAATTTCACAATATGTATCTGCCATAGCTCTATATTCTGCTTCAGCAAAAGAGCAAAAGAGCGAGAGACTGTGGACTGTTTCTTACTTTTCCAAGAAATGAGAGAATTATCCAACATGATGCAATATCCTGTTAATGATTTCCTAGTTGCATTACAACCTCCCCAATCTGCATCACAATAGGCAGAGAGAGAAGTATCTAACCAATTTTAAAACAGCCTCCATGTGAGGAGTCTTGGGTTTAGCCAAAAACTGAGATAAGATATGAAGAGAATATGCTATATCAGGTCTGGTGACAGTTAAGTAAATTAACCTGCCCACCAGCCTTCTATAGACACCAGGATTAGACAAGTCAGTACCTTGAACTGTGAGTAAATTGTGATGTCGTTCCATTGGTATTTTGGAAGGTTTAGCAGCAGTGAGACTAGTATCTTGAAGGATGTCCAGAGTATACTTTCTCTTATGGACGTAAATACCTTTAGAAGACCTTGCCACTTCAATACCTAAAAAGTACTTTAAAGATTCTAAATCTTTAAGTTTGAATTGAGTACTAAGATAATGTTGACCTGTTGTAGCAAGGAAATACTGGAACCAGTTATTTGTATATCATTCACATAGACAAGCAGAGCCACAAAACCAGACTTCTGCGTAAGTGTAAATAAGGAATGATGACTGTAGGATTGAATAAAACTAAACTCTTTTAGGACAGTGGAAAATTTTAGAAACCACTGTCTAGGAGCCTGTTTAAGTCCATAAAGAGACTTAATCAGCTTGCAGACCAAGAGAGCTGAAGATGAATTGGGTAAAGAAGATTCATAAAAACCAAGATGCATGTAAACCTCTTCATAGAGATCACCATGTAAGAAAGCATTAGTGATGACTAATTGATCTAATGCCCATCCTTGAATAACAGAAATAGCTATAAATGTTCTGACAGTTGTCATATTTGCTACAGGGGCAAATGTTTCAAAATAGTCCAATCCTTCAGTTTGGGTGAAACCTTTAGCAACCAAATGAGCTTTAAGCCTTTCAACAGTCCTATTAGGCTTATATTTGACCCTATAAACCCACTTACAGCCTATCACTTTCTTACCAGGAGGTAAAAGGACAATTTTTCAAGTGTTAGCCTCTAAGGCTTTGATTTCAGTCACCATAGCCTCACACCAGTGAGGATCCAAAATAGTTTGTGAATATGATGTAGGTTTAGATATAATAGCTGTAGCAGCTAAATATTTTTCATAAGGAGAAAACTGGGAATATGAGATATAGTTTTGCAAGAGGATAGGTAGAAGAAGAGAGAGAAGGTGTACCTGTATCATCAGAAGAGACTGGGATAGTATAGGAAGATTGGTGGGAAGCCCTGCATAAGATTGAAGTTTAACAGATAGGTGTCTTTGTCTGTGAGGCCTAGATGGTATAACAACTGGAGGAGAAGAATAAGTGATTGGAGGATTAGAAGGAACAACTATCTCATTTGTAGTACTAATATTGGGAGAAAAATTATTACCAGATGAATGATTAGTATTGGGGGACAACGTGTTGTCATGGTCTACACATTCTGAACGTGTAATGTCTGAAGAAGAAACAGATATATGTAAAGGATCAGAATCAGGTGTAGAGATTTGTACAGGAAATAAGAATGTGGAAGTAACACTAGTATTAGTAGCAAAAGGAAAAATGTGCTCAAAAAATTGTACATCCCTGCTAATCATACACTTTTTGTTTTGTAAGTCATACAGTTTATACCCTTTCTTGGCATAAGGATATCCTAAAAAAACACATTTGACAGCCCTAGGGCTAAACTTATCTCTACCATGCACCAAAGTAGAAGCATAACACAAGCAGCCAAACACTTTTAAGTGACCATAGGAAGGAGATTTGCCAAATAAAAGCTCATAACGTGTATAACCTTTAAGAACTGAAGAATGAATTCTATTAATGATAAAAGTGGCTGTTAACAAACAGTCCCCCCAAAAGGATATAGGAGTGTGAGATTGGAATTTTAAGGCTCTAGCTATTTGCAGAAGATGCCTGTGTTTTCTCTCCACAACTCCATTCTGTTGTGGAGTGTCAACACAGCTGGACTGATGCTCTATTCCTAGAGACTCAAAGAAGGGAGTAATGTCTTTATTGAAAAATTATGTCCCATTATCAGTTCTTACAACTTTCACAGAATAAGTAAACTGAGTTTGAACATAAGTAAAGAAGTTTTTGAAAAATTGAAACACCTGAGACTTGTGTTGAAACAAAAAGGTCCAAGTGGATATAGAGTGGATGTGACGCCCCAAAATAAGTTCACACAACCCATTCTGAGTCGCCAAATACATGGTACAGAATCCGTATACAAATCTTCTTATAACAAACGGCCGTGCAAAATACGACCACACAAACTGTGAGTTTCAATACAGATCGTATATAATACGAAAATATAAACACTCAAATAAGTCCTCATTACAATTATTATCAAATTATTTTACAAAATAGTGAGTACTACTACAGTTCTATCTTGGACCATTACTCTATTCCCTGACTAGTCCCCGCGATATTCTCATTTCCTGAAGAGAACAATGGAAGAAAAGGGTGAGCTCAACTAGCCCAGTAAAGAATATTATGACTAAGATAATGAAGAATAAATTATCGTTAGCCTTCAACAAATCAGATAAAATATCATGGACAACCAGTTTTAAATCAACAACTGCAGCGGAAATAACAACTCATTAGAAGGGTTAAGTAGAGAATGATGTCTACTATCTTCTATGATTTAAAAGTCCATCATCAATATTTTATCCCTGTAACATCAATCAATAAATGTTTCACATCAATAATTCATCTTTGCACTACGGGCCAAAGATATTCATTTGTATCACCAGTGGTCATGATCATACCAACACCTGTCCATCTTTGCACTACGGGCCAAAGATATTCATCAATTAATTATTCATCTTTGCACTACAGGCCAAAGATATTCATCGATCAACAGTTCATCTTTGCACTACGGGCCAAAGATAACTTTCACCACAATTTAAGACGGTGGATGATGAAAAGTAATAGAAAGAACGAATCCAGTGAGATAAATGACAAATATTAGGGATTCGTAATTTAATTTATCCAAGTTCAAGTATATTCAATAATAATCAATTGTGAAGCAAAATTCAAGAATGAAGTTCAAAACATGGATCCAATCAAAGATAAGAACCATAATAGATAACTTGGACAAGAAAAGAAATTTAATTTTTCTGTGAATAGTACTCGTGAATAGTGTCGGACGTATGAATAGTACCGTACGGATGAATAGTAACTCCGACATGAAAAGGTAAAAATTTCATAAGAAAGTTCATACCAACATTCCGGTGAAATGATATTAGATGAAACGCAAAACTCAAGGAATTTCTGATCATTTCAGGAATTATAGAAGCAATACTTACCGTAGTAAGTTTAAGTTTGGGAATATGAAATGAAATATTATCACTTTCATAATATGGAATATGAAAGAAAATAATATTCTTTACGAATATTGAAAGAAAATAACATCATTTGTGAGAAAAATAATATCACTTACCTTAGTAGAATATACTAGATCTGACTGGAATATCGGATATTATGTTGCGAAAATCTTGCACTGCTATCCACACTCAAACTACCCTGTATACTCACAAGAAATACACTCAATATTATAGAGAAAATTTTCTGATTCTGGTGTGATTTTCATTTCTGACTAAGCATTCTATTTATAGGAAAATGCTAGAACATCAATGTTGTCAAAATCTTCACACGACTTTGAAAAAAAATTCAGCATGCCACTTTTGAAATTTCTATAGCATACCAACAAGGACCACATGTTTATATATATATATATATATATATATATATATTAAAATATTTATAATTATTAAAATAATTTCAATTCCATTTTCTCTCTTCCACCTCATTTTATTTTTATACAATGAATTTATTATAATAATGTTACATTTTAAATTATAAAATTATACTATTATATTATCACATTATACTATTATAATGTAATATTATAATATATAAATATTTTATCGGAGAAGATAAAATGTCAACTTTCAACAAATGTCTCATACTAAAAAATTCCTCCTTTTATATCAAAATTGAATAAATACTTACTTATCATATTTATTAACAATCAATTATTATTCACAATTAATATTACAGAATCACAATATTGACAACCAGGTCGTTTTCAAGAAAGAGGGGGCTTTCCGATAAGAATTTCTCCTCATTGGCGCGCAATTATATAACCTAACCCTTTTCCTCGACAGAACTTTCTAAACATTGTCAATAATGTTATCTAATAATATCATTTAAATAATGTGACAATTATTGATTTAATACTGTAAACTATTGTGCAGTGGTTACTGCGACAATTATTGAATCAATAATATAAAATAATATGCAATTATCAACGTAGCAATTATTGAATCGATAATATAAAATACTGAACAGTAATTACTGTAACAATTATTGAATGAGTGACTTCTTACGTAAGAATCAATAATTAGAAATTATTGTGCAATACCGTGTGCTACTGTGCAGCAACGCGTATTACTGTATTTTAACCACCGGATATTTCAACAGTTTAACGGTAAAAGTTTTGCAGTTATTTTTAGAAAATTTGCTCTTGTCGTTTTCTTCATCTGAGAGTTTTTCCGTTATGGGTCCCACCAATGATTGCACCGCCGTACAAATTTTCTTCGACAATAAGAATATTCTCCGACCAAACAAATATTCCCCTGACACAATGAATATTTTATGACCACTTGCTTACTTTGTAAAATTTACAAATATCACTCATAACTTATCACATTTATCAAATCAACACCTTACTATTTAAAATAATATGAAGCGGAAATAGATTTTATTCATAAAAAGTTGGGGTCTTACCGTGGATGTCCACAAGTGTAAGAAAGTAACTATAGTTATCATGAGTTTTGGTCTTATATGGACCCCATACATCACAATGCATTAGCTGAAAAATAGTAGTAACTGAGGTACTTAATTGAAATGGAAATCTAGCTAGTTTAGCTAGAGGGCAAATATCACAATGTGAGTAGTTACAATTAAGAGAAAGATGTTTTAAAACTTTGTTAGGTACATGACCTAATCTTGCATGCCATTCATTGGCAGTACTTGAAATAGCAGCAACATGAACTGGTTTAACACAAGAATCAGAAACTGAACAAAATGAGATTGTAGATTTGGGTAAGGAAACAATATATGAGGTATTAAGTTTGTATAGGCCTATATCTAATCTACCAATCCCAATCTTCTTCTTTTGAGTAAGGTCCTGTAATATACATTGATGAGAAGAAAAAAAGATATGACAATGAGTATCATGTATTAGCTTGCCAATGGATAAGAGATTGTAGGAAAAGTCAGGAACACACAAAACATTATCAAGAATGATATTTGGATGTAGTATAACAGTTCCTGTATGTGTAATAGCTATTGTGTGACCATTTGGCAGATGTATTTGAGATTTTATAGGTTTAGCATAAGTTAGTAAATGAACAAAAGGAGTAATATGATTTGCTGCTCCTGAGTCGAGGATCCATTGGGAATGCTTTGTAAAGCTATTCAGACAAGTGGCATGATTGAAACAAACAGTGGAGATAGACTTACCAGCTAGATGTGAAGTAACTGAGTTAATATGATGAGATTGAGACTGAGCTGAAGCTTGAGGTGCCATCTTGAGATTATTCTGAAGTAGCTGCAGTAATTGTTGACATTGAGCTGGTGTGAAGGATAAGGTTTCAAAACCAGAAGTACCAATAGTAGAACCACTAGGGGAAAGCTGAGATGAAACTGAGTCAATTACACTGACATGAGCAGCTGTTTTAGTTTGTGATGAAGCACCTTTCACAAGAGGCTTAGGTTGAGTATCATACAACCTATGCCATGGTGGATAGCCATATAAGAAAAAACATTTTTGCTTAGTATGCCCAGATTGGTTACAGTAATCACACTCCACTCATGTGTCCTGTCCTTTAGGTTTCTTGAAAGATTTTGGTCCTTTTGCAGATTTGGAAAACTGTTGCTTAACCATCATAGCAGATCTTTCGTAATTTGTAAGAGATGGATTAGTACAATCTCTCTGAGTTTCTTCCTGAAGTAAAAGTGAATATGCTTGATTCAATGTTGGTAATGGATGCATCATTAACAACTGACCTCTTATAGAGGTGTATTGATCATTAAGTCCCATCAAAAATTGACTTAACTTTAGAGTATTGTCATACTCTTCAAGTTTCTTAGCAGCACCACAAGTGCAAACACAACACGAGCATTTTAGGACATCAATGTATGATTCCAATTCATTAATCAAACTACGAAACTTAGTAAATAAGCTGAAATTGGTAGTGTATTTTTAGTTAATGAAGCCAAATCCTTGCGCAGAGAAAATAATTTGGGAACATTACTCTGTGTGTAACGAACAACTAGGTCATCCCAAATAGCTTTAGCAGTAGGCAAGTAATCAATACTATCCCTAATTTCAGAGGAGACAGAGTTCAGTAACCAGGATATTACCATGTTGTTACATCTAGTCCAATGAGGAAGATATGGAGATGTAGCAGGAGGAGCGGCCAAGGTATCATCAACCATTTCTATTTTCATTTTAGCAGACAAGGCTATCACCATAGATCGGCGCCATTGATTATAGTTAAGATCAGTTAGGGTTTGGTTTACCAGTAACATTCCTGGATGATCGGAGCTATGTAAGTAATAAGGATGGAAAGGATCAATTTGAACCACAGATGAATACGAATAAGTTGGATTTGAACCAACAGTGGCAACAGAATATGATTGAGCCATTAGAACTCAGTCAATGAACAAAATACACAAATGAACATAGAAAAGTAAGATGGAATTAAGATTTTCGATATGGAATAAAATAGAAGATTAAAGATCAGAGATCAGAGAAAGATGAAGCCAACGGAGCCATTGAATCACGGAAAGGCTCTGATACCATGATAGAAGATGGAACTATCAGAAAAGCATATTGTATTTTATTTCTGGAAAATTAACATTCATTTGTCTGCTGAATACGTATATATATTGCTTATAACCCTAACACTTTTTTGGTGATATTACAAAAATAACCCCATGTAATATGATAACTACAGTTATCATTATCAGACTGAAGATAATATTGGTAGTAGCTGGGGGTCCTTGTATACATTTCAAACTATCCTACATATTACGATGTGAGACTGGGGTTTTATAATACGAATGTGGGCTTGAGTTTACTTGCAACTGCTTTGCACATATGGTGCTAAAGATGAGGTATGCGTTGCTGTGCCAACTTAGCCCCTCTTCATCACCATTGATCAATGGCAAAAAGTGAAACATTTCATCAATTTATGAACCCTAAACTACTTCCTTCACCATGAATGGAATAGTTGTTTCCCTTCCAAATACAGTTAGTCACTTAGAATTTTGATGCATTGTATAAGCATCCTTCTTTATATTTGACAAAGAAATTCGCTTGAATTTTCTGAATCTGACGTACAGGGACTTGGGTTACAAGGCATATGTAGTGGAGTCTGTTGAAGATCTTACCAAGCCTTTTGTTTCCGTGTACTTTGGCGCAGCCTATATGGCTTGGTTAGCAAATTATGAAGGAAGGTCTGTTTTATTACTCGTGTGATTTTATCAAAATCTTTTATTTTGTTTTAGAAAGTGGACTCATTACTCATTTGGTGTCATAATCAGCGAAAGGAGTACCAAGTTTATTGTTCAGGCTTATCTAGGCGGACCACAGAACGTAAACCTTCAGGAGACAGGTCCCCTGTGGCTTAAATTTGAGGAAGCATCAAGCCATTATGAAGACTTAAAGAAGTAAGTAGCATCTCAATTACCCCATCCGTTCCAAAAATAAACACACATTTCTAAAACTACTTTAAAGGAAAATTTTATTTTTCCAACCATTTCTCTGACATTCGCTAGAAATTATAGTGGTGGCGTGATATTATTATATTTGCCTAGAGTGTAAGTATGACTAAATCACAAATTACAGCCTACAGTTTAGGCTAAAAATCGGTTTACACCCCACACTTTCTTTTCACCCTAAACATAGAGTGTCAAGATAATTCAAACCCGCTGCACTATATTTTATGGCTCAAATTGCTTTGATATAGAGGTGCAAATCGTTTAATTGCTAAAATTTTAGGATGCATTTAATCGAGAATAAAGTTTGGGGTGGAAATCGAGTTTGAGGCTAAACTTGAGGATGCAATTTGTGGTTAGCCAATATGTAATGACATATTAGAAACTCCATCTAGCTTTTTAGTCTAAAATTTGAAACGTCTTTAATTTTGGAACGGATTAAAACGAAAAATATATCTCTAGTTTTGGAACCGAGGAAGGAAACCGTAGCTTCTCTATATAGGTTTTTATGTTACTATATGTAAAATCTCAACGAAGCTGATTTGTATAGGGATCAAGGTAGCTGTAACATATTATAAACCGACAGTGAGCCGACACAAATTTGCTTGCTGCTAATTCGACCTCCATTCTTTCGACAGCACAGAATTTCGCCGTTGCCCTCAGGTGCAACAGTTCATGTTCTGCACCTCCTTTGAATTAAATTTATCAATTTAATATTTCGATTTTTAGCTTGGAGAAATTGTACATGATTGTAAATTTGTAACCATATAGAGACGATTGTCTTATATTGATGATCTCAAGAACAATTAAGGTTGTGTTCTATTTTTAATAGGAAACCGATAAATCCACAATAGAAAATTCTCACAATAAAACTGTCGCTATAGATCCTCTAGCGACGGTTTTCACCGTCGTTATATATCTATAACGACACTTTTGTTGTGGAAATATCAAAAAGTGTGTTGGAAATATCAGTTTCCTTTTAATATTGTTGATGATGGCTAACTTTTTCTAAC
Source organism: Panax stipuleanatus (assembly GCA_020205555.1). Lineage (NCBI taxonomy): Eukaryota > Viridiplantae > Streptophyta > Magnoliopsida > Apiales > Araliaceae > Panax > Panax stipuleanatus. Next base: position 3,700,203 of record CM035118.1, read on the forward strand.
ATATGTTAGAAATATTTTTATGTACTCTGTTAATCATCAGATGGGGGATACATTAATAAGTGGTTTTAGACTGGTTTCATGCTGGCTTTAAATCTTTTGGTTCTATATGATCATGAATTATATGTTGAATTTGCCATTAGTAGTAGTGTATGATTAAAGATAATTGTTATAGATTTTCCCTGACAATGGAATAATTAACAGATTTCCAGCTTAAAATTTCTTCCCTTGTGGGCCCGGTTTTGTTTGTGTAACCTCAATTACTAATTAATGTGAAGCAGTAATTTCTTCACTTACTACGCCCTTCCTCGCCCATGGACCTTGTATGTCTTAAGATAGTAATGGAAGTTTTTTCAATCTATAAAACATCCCCCTTTAATTTTATTTAATTATTTAAATTTATTTAATCGCATGTTGTAAATCACAAGTATTCTTATTTAAATTATGACTTCAAATAGTTAATATTCGGACGGGTTGTAATTGAATAGCGGTATCTGAAAATATATTTTGTGGCTTTGAAGTAGCGGTTGGCATTTTGTAGCCGTGGTTTGGTTATTTTCATTTGTCTCCCTAGTCAATATGTGAAATCCTAAACTTTAAATTAATATGAATTTATTTGATTTTCAATGTATAATTAATATTGTGAATTGAGTAAAAATAAAAATTCCTGAGAAATACTATATAAGAGAAGGCATTTTTAACTTGTTTTGACAGAATAATATTTTTAATAATTATGTGAAAACTGTCCATTTCTTTATTAATCATTTATTCCTTCCACTCCATAAAAAGTTCAATTTGCAAAAATTTATAAAATTTTAAAGATATATTTGTTTTTCATGTTTGTCTTTAAATTTATTAAATATTTAATTTAGTAGGGAAAAATGTAAGTACACAGTTGTGTAATGCACAGTAGGCTGGTTTTTCAGGGCTATAGCGATGGTTTGTCTGTCGCTATAGACAGAATATTTATGGCGACAGACAAACCGTCGCTATAGCCTACTGTGTAGCTACACAGCTGTGTAACTACATATAGCCCAATTTAGTAATGATTGCATGAATGAAATATGACATTATATCATATTATGCTACCATTAAAAAGGTGTCTTTTTGAGAAATATAATGAGTAAACACTAAATAGGACACCTTTTTTTTTTAAACAAAGGGAGTAGTATTTTTAGGGGAGCATTATTTTCACATGTATTTTTGATATTTTTACATAATTTTTTCTCACATGAAAGTAAGACTTATTGAATGAGAATCATGTAGAAATATCAATTCCCTATTTTTATATCAATAAGGGTAATAATCTAAAATATATTTATCCTAAGTTGTGACCTAAAATCACCAAATGGACCATTATAAAAATTGGATGCTTTATAATAAGATAGAGATAGAGACAATAAAATATATTACTTGTTCATTTTTGCTTGCCTTTGAAGGTTGCAAGGGGCTATTATAACCTTACTTGTCATGATGAATTGATGATCATGGGCATGGCTAGGGATACAAAAGTAGTACCAAATAATGGTTTCCTTCTTTGCCAAATAATAGTAGCTTTATTTACCAAAAAAAATTTACCTTCAAAGCATGCCTATCATATATTACCTCAGTTTTAAATTATTAGATCATTAATTTAGTAATTAAGATTGAGTTTAGTAATTAAGATTGAGGTACTGTGGCATTTAAGTTTCAGGTTCGATTATAGCTTTAGCGAGTTTATTTCTTCTGTTATGTGAAGTGTGTTTCTCTTTTATGTTATAGAAAACTGATAAATCCACAACAGAAAATAATATTTTCATAACAAAAACGTCGCTATAGATCTTATAGCGACGGTTTTCAACCGTCGCTATACATCTATAGCAGTTTCCTATGTTATATTATAATAGTGATGATGCACTTGATTATGTAATGTGTTTCCTCCTTTATGTTATATTATAATAGTGATGATGTATTTGATTATAAAAGGCGAGACTTATATATATTGCCTCATTTTTAAATTATAAGATCTGTTTTTAAAAATTAATTTAAGACATTTTTGATATTTTCAAGGTCCAAATTAGCATGAATTCTTTTAATTATGAAATAATAAAAAATTATAAATTTAAAAATATTTTAAATTAACTTCAAAAAATTAATAATAATCTTATATTATAGAACGGACAGACTATTTTTTTTTTGTTGTTAATAAAGTTCAATATTTTAGCTTTTTAGAACCTCCAAATAATTTGACACCTTGAAATTATGTGACATGGATTGATTCAAGCAAATCCGATAACAAAACATTATTGGGATTTTCTTCCGTATGCACCACCCCCTCGCCGTCTCTCTCTCTCCATTCGCCACGTACATATGCATATTCATTGATACTGGGATAAGTTCAAAATATCTATATCTATATCAATATTATAAAGCCTCTCCACAAGTTTAATGTAATTGAGTCACAATTTTTTATTTTTTATTTTTTATTTTTTACTCTTTCGCTTTTACAATTTTAGATATATTATTATTATTTTATTTTATTTAATGTTAATTTGTTATATTTTCTATTTACTTGTCTAAATTTTATAAAATTTTTATTTTACCTAACATAATTTACACACGTAACGTGTGCGACAGCTACTAGTAGAAAATAATTTATAGTCGACTGATTTTATGACGAATTTCAATTTATGATTAATTTGGAATTCTAAGCAATGAGATAAATTTTTTTCATATCTTACGTATCTACATACGTCGGTACTTAATATCAACATAAATTTATAGTCATATATAACAATACTTTTAAAATATTTAATGGGCGTTTAGTATATGTTATGAAAGATTAATTATCATTAAAATTTAGATTAATTAGATATTTATAAACTTAAATATCAACTTAAATTGATATGTCTACATTATTTTTTGATATTTTCACATGAAAAGTGTCGCTATAGATGTATAGCGACAGTAAAAACGTCGCTATGGGATCTATAGCGACGATTTTCATGTGAAAATATCAAACAGTCATGTGAAAATATCAGTTTCCAATTATAAATAATAAGAATTAGCTATATTTTGTTATTTTTTTGTTTGATAGAAGTTATGTGATTTTTAATAACGATTGTTTTGAGTGTTTATATACAAACTAAATTTTTTTGATATATTAGAACGTGTCTGCTACGCGCTGCATAATTCTATGATAAAAAAGGTTGGTAATATTCAATCAGTTAAAACAAGATTAATATTTTTGTCTTATGCATTATTTGATAATTTTAGATTATCACATTTATTTTTTGTCGTCTAAATACTCACTTTAGGTGATAATATTAACAAATTTATGGAATGTGTATAATTATTACTAGCATTAAACACAATTTATAAGGATAATCAATTTATATTATTGAGATGTTAAGACTATCGTATAGATAATTTGTATCAAATGCTTCCTTAAAACGATCATGTGCAACAATGGTCAAACCAAATTTTGTTTAGGAAAATTATTTAAATATGTAGATAAATCTCACCACGAGAATTACGAGTAACGTTGAATTATAAACGATAAGATGAAATAAATTAGTGTGAGTCAGTGAGTCTCTTCTTAATTCTCTCATATTTCATATATCTGCACAGGTGTATTACTTGCTACCGTAGAGTATAATGTGGTTGGAAGCCCAAACCGCACATGAAACCACTTATGTGCGGTTTAACAAATTTAAAATTATACATGACACCGCTTGTGATTGGTGCGATGCGATTTCATTTGGTTCGATTTCAATTTCAAAACCAATTGACCCAACTATATTTTTGCTATTTTTTGTAGGCTTATTTATTGCTCCAAAAACTTGTACACTAAGGATTATAATTATGTATAGCATAATGCAGTGGTGGTGATTGCAATATTATCCCTTTGCATAGTTAATATAAGTTGATATCACGTGCAATGCAATGACTAGTTTGAATAAAAGATTTAATAATTTATTCAACATTCATGTCAAAAAAGAATTTGAAGTACACAATTCATGTAGATTAGTTTTTTAAATCGAGAGGCATCTGTTTTTCAAATTAAATGAATTGACTCATCAGTTTTTTTAAATTGAATGGATCGTCCTTTATATATTAGCAATGATATAGTGGTGGTGATTGCAATATTATCCCTTTGCATTGCAATATTTGGTTCTTATCAACTCCCTGTCAGCATGTGATACGCAATTAGTTATCTACACGAGGCAAAAGACCAAGTGTTAAACTCCCAAAAGCTCGTGCCTAATACAACAATGTTATTATCACATAAAAAATTTCACATAATGTTTATATACACACACATATATATTGTGGACCCCCGCCTGATATATGAGACCCGCAGTATATGTATGTGTGTATATGAACATTATGTGAAATTATTTATATAATAATAGCATTATTTTGCCTTAATATATCTTCGTGTAAGGATGACAAATTTAATGTTAGTTTGCGGAAAACTTAGTATTAATATTAGTACATGTGATCCATTTCCAATATTTACTTGAAATCAACTACTCCCTCCGTCCTTTAATTAAAACGTTTTAGAGTTGTAGACAAGTATTAATGAAATGATTGTATAACATAAATATAATCAGGGGTGGAGCCATGCTTGGGCTGGGTGGGCTCCAGCCCGGGTAAAGTTTTTGACAGTTCCTTGCTTTCCATCCGTTCCAACCTCTTTCTCTTTGCTTGGACTAAAAATTTCATCAAGTTCTTAAGGAATTGAGGTTATCAAGTACTGAAATTAAAGTATAAGTGAAGCAAAATGTTGTCTAAATGAAGAATTGAATTCAATCAAAGCAAGTTGGGAGCAAGAATTGAATCAAGAATTCAAGTAAAAACATCAAGCAAAGAGGTAATTTAGTTTATAGTTGTTAAATTCGTGAATTTGAGATAAATAACGTATTGAAATTGCTTTTGTTGATGTGATGGGAGGTTATATATATTATTGGAGTAATAAGAATAAAATTTTTGGCTAAGCTCCATCTAAATGCTTATGAAATCTGGGATTTTAGAGTACGCCTTCAAGGTGTTTGAAATTTTGCCTCTAAGAGGTTGTTATGCTAAAACTTGTGAATTAGTCAATGTTTTGGGCAAGGTAACCTTTATATATATTTTGAATTTATGATTGATCTTAGGTGGGACAATTTCTTGTGTATATGGTTGGTACCTGGTAGCCCAGGACAGCAAAAATTCCTAGCTCCGCCCTTGAATATAATATCAATTGTTTATATTGTCCTTGTGTCGAAAAAGAGAATGTTATTTATTGGGCAAAAAATAGTGAGACAGAACCAAAAATTATATTTAATACTTGGGCTAATATTGAAAACTAATCAATTAATGTTTACTTCAAATTATAAAACGTCTTAGAGACAAAAATATTTATCTAAAACGTCTTATATTAAGGGACAGGGGGAGTATTACTTTTATGTTCAAATTTGAGACCTTAAATTTATCCCTTTTTAGTGAAAGTTATTATTATTTTTTAAGTTATTAATTGTAATATATAACTTGGAAAAAATAATAATATAAATAAGTGGTTCAGTGCGGTTTGAGCTGTGCTGGAGCATGTCAAAATGGCACCCAAACTGTATTTGTTGTATAACTCTGTTTTTTACATGTATCCAAATAATACTTAAATAGGAATTCTATAAAAATTTCAATTTTAATAAATACTATAAATTATTTGGGAGTCATAAAAAAATAATAATGCTACTATCACATAAATTTTGTTACATAATTCTCACATACATACTGCGGGTCCTGCATGTCAGGCGGGGCCCTGTAATATGTATGTGTGTGTATATGAGAATTACGTAAAAAGATTTATGTGATAATAGCATTGTTCAAAAAAATTATACAGTCGCTAGACCGATCGACCCACCCCTGTCCCCTAAACTTTTCCAATACTTAATATCGGCACTAGTAGTCATATATAATAGAACTCATATTCAATTTGTAGTAGAAGTGAGAAATACAATTCCACATTACTTCACGAGTACATTACTTAATAGCTACTTCCCTCATTCCAAAATTAAATAATATATTTTGAAATATTGCATTCTAAACATTTCAACGTGGCATCAAATTTGGATCCAAAGGTTAGCCAGAGGCAACCGACCCTATCTATTTTTGTAAATTTGTGAGATATATAATTTCTTTTGATTTAAATTTTTAACTGCATTCTCTCATATTGAAGTTTATTAAGGGAATTAAAAGACACTTGATATAAATTTTATATTAAATTTAAATATCAAAATCTTTCATTGGAAATAATGTCAACAACAAAATTATTGTGTACAAATATGTTCTAACAACACTTTAATATGACCCATAAAATTATCTCAATACTCAATAGTTTGTAGGAGTCATATTTTGTAATAGTTTTAACTTCTCTTTAATTTAGGATAAAGTCTTAATTAATAATTTCAAATTAACTAAGATTTTTGAGTAAAATATATAAATAACTATATATATGGGCAATATGGTCATACACTGCTCTGTATATTTTATTTCTGAACAGTCTGTCAAACCTAAGTCGTTATTAATATTGATTGAATATGATGACCAAATTGATATTTTGGTTGATTACATTTATTTGAAGACATTTTGCCTTAAAAAGAATCAAATAATCTAGATTCCAAAAGTTTAATTTTTTATATTAAGAATAACAATTCAAAGATATTTAATTATTTTAAAAAAATCACACAAAATATAGAACACAATAGATTCATTTCCATAGTTCTTTTTTGATCTTTAAGAAAAATAAAAAGAAAAAAGAGAAAAAATAATGAAGAAAAACACCTTATCAGCATGGATTTCGATCCCTTACACATTTTCTCTAATTTCATCTAATACACCAATTATTTAATCTTAATAATTTTGTTAGTAATTATCAAAATATGTTAATAGTAGTTGATGATATTAAGATCTATCTTACAAAAAAATAAAAGTATAAAAGTATTTTCACCGTTAAAGTCTAAAAGATTTTTCATCACTTATATTTTTGATGAAAAATTTACATGTTCATCAACTAGTGAAAAAGTGTCCGGATTACTTTTATTTTAAAAATAATTATGCTATCCAATATAATAAATTAGTTGACCAATAATAAATATAATTGGAATGAAGGTGTAATGGGAGGGATCCAAATATGTTTTATCATGAAAATTAAATTAATATTTTCACAATATTTTTTAATATTTTCATATAAAAAGTGTTTCTATAGATATATAGCGACAGTGAAATCCTGTCGTTATAAGATCTATAACGATAATTTTAATATAAAAATATCATTTTCTGTTGTAGTTTCATTTATCATTCATGATCATCATAAGTGAAAATAAAAATAATGGCATTCAAGTAAAATTGAACCGCTAGAGGGGTAAAGTAGGAATCTCGAACAAGACTTTATTGTTTGACTAAATGAAGCTGCGCTTAAAATTTAATTACAAATATATCATGTAGTAGACAGAAATTGTGTATTTCGCTATTTTGTGTGGAAATTCATCAAGAGGACGAAACAGTAGACAAAAGAGAGTAAAAAAAGGGCAAAAATCTGTATGTATTTTAGCTTAATTTAGCGAAAAGATTCAATCTTAGAGCTGATGTTCTTCTTGAATACGGATTTTACAGTAAGAATTACTCTTTTCAGGTACGGAGATTCATTTTCAACTTTATCTGGTTTTGATTTGGTTATGATTTTATGAGATTTATTGGATTATTAATGTTTTAGATCTGTTGTATCTTATATTTGTGATCTTTTTGTTCATTGATGTTAATCTCATCCATTAGTCAGAACAGTGCTAAATAGCTCGTGTTTTTGTTTGATGAAATCATCAATCAGTCAGGTATGGAATGTGTAGAGCTTAGTTTATGGTTAAGTAGATGATTTTTTTGTGTTTTTGAAGGATTGTTTAGATTATAGTTTTAGATTTTCAGTTGATTGGGTTAGGAATGTGGAAAGAAAGCTGAATTTTAAGATTCCCCTTGTTGGGGATATAACTAATATACTGGAGTTTAGTTCAAACGTGGGTTAATTTATTTATTTTTTAATTGTTTTATGTATATATATTTGTGAAATTACTGTTGACCTTGAAATCATAGCAAATTGTGGTGGAAGTGTGGAATTACAAGCTAAAAAAACAAAGCTTATCTTAAGCAGTTGTTGAGAAGCCTTTGGTTGCGCTATTTCTTTGGGAGTGGAAGGGCCATCTAAAACTTGTTATAAAGGACAACTAGAAAAAGTAGAAATTTTTAAATTTGAAAAACAGGAAACTGGTGCAAAATTTTAGAGTGAGAATGATTCAAAAAGATATCAGAGTGATTGATGGGATTTTTTGTAGTTCGAGTTATCAGACTTCTTCATTAATTTCTTGAGGGAAAGTAATGAAGTAATGATTGTATTTTGTACTCAAGGCAGCTACTTGCCTACTTGACTACTTCCACTTCGTTGTATGCCTTTGTTTCTTTGGATATGGACTATTGGTCCAATTTTTGGTTGATGGCTAGTTTGGTCCGAAAGGACCAAAAGTTATTGCTTGAATTTTTCTTCAGCGAGGAAACAACAAGCTTTGAGGGTTTAGATGGTGAATTTAAATAGGATTGTTCTATGATATGGAATATTAATTTTATGGATCTCGAATCTGTGCTAGGTGATGGTTGAAGTTGGCGATGGTGACAATGACACTGACCTTATGTTTCTGATGATGATAATTATGTGTTTCCCTTATTTTTTTAAATTTGAAGTTTCCAGATATGGGTTTTGGTTGGATGTATTTGTTGGAGATAATAGATGCTGGCCTAAGATGGTGGTGGGGGATGGACAGTGGTAGGATTGTGAAGTTCATAGGTTTTTTGATGTAGAGATAGAACAGGATGGTGGGAAGCAAATAACAATAGCTTTAGCTCTAATACTAATTTGAGGTAGGACAAGGGATGAGAACGGATTTAAGTGGGGTAAAAGGGTGAGGAACAAGAACTATGCCCAAGGCCACAATGGCACAAAGTTTCAATTATCAAGGGATAAGATTCCCTTATATCGGAAACAAAAACCTTAACTGTAGCATAACATAGAGAACCTATTTAAAAGACTCCTAATAGTACCTAGTAGTATCAAAAGATAGTATTGTGTAATTAAAACAACCTAATTACATTTAGTGTATTCATAAATAACAATATAATTTATTTACTAATAGTCCCTTGTACTTTCCATTATTTTCTTGTTCTGTACCGCATCAACATAATTCTTCTTCTTCAGTTATTTCAGCAACAAAAAGTAAATCTAAACCAATTATGTGCTCTTCTCCGTCTCTCTCTCTCTCTCTCTTAACTGAAGCAGTAACTTATTCTCTCTTTGGATCTAATAGTGCTATATAAACATACAAATTACACACATGTCATAAACACAGCCAAATACACGCATATGGAAATATAGTTAATAACCGGGGGTGAGCCACGTTACTTTCAAATGCAATCAGAGTCAATACCATTGTCAGTGATGTCATAATTCTTTTTCTTTTTGTCATCCCCCTCCTGAGTCAACTAAAAAAGAAACTGGAAACACTGTTCAACTATTAAAAACAGTTTACTCCGCTAATATTAATAGCAGAGCATAACTTAAATTTAAGTCTTGCAGTCCACGAGAGGCCTAATGGCTATATATTCATAATTCATTACAGACCTGCAGGCTACAAAAAAGTGTGTGGCAATGGATCGGGGGCATATATGTGTATCTTATTATAAAGGGCGAGGATGGGCAAGACTAGAATATTAGGCTGGCTGTGTAATAAAATAAGATCAACTCCTCCCATTATAACTCAAATAATTCAAACTCACTTTTCATAATTGTTCCTTTTATTTCCTTAATTTTTTTCACCATTTTTGCTCACTCCATTTTTTTAGTTGCACACAGAAGTGTGTGCCATGATCCCTAGCATAGATTACATGCACTTGTGGGTTAATTTTTTCGTTGTATCATATGTTGTGCCTAACTGTATTAATATATTCTGTTAAATTAGCGTAGTACTAGATAGTTAAAGGACTAATTTTGTAGCATATTAGTACTTATCAAATAAATCAATAAATCATAACATACAATCTTCTGCTTATTGTTTCTTTAAGCATTAAGTGATATGGGCTAATTGAGCCCTCGACTCGCAACAGATAGAGGAGGATTTTCCATCTTATTGGGTTAAAGAAAAGTTAAAATAAGAAATAATCTGGCCCAAGGCTACTTTTTTGGATTATGTCAAAGTTTCTTATTTGAGTTCATTTATCTTAGACTCTTACCCCATAAGATTATAATAATACCTATAATACCAAGAATACCCCTAAATAATGATAATAATAATAATAATACTATCCCCCCAAAAAAAAAATAAAAAAAAATAAAAATTTCAGCAACAATTTTTTCTTAAGAATTATTTCAGCTAATACGAATAAAGCACCCAGATTATTTTTTCTGAATTCACTTTTCGGCATAGTTCACCAAAAGTTAACTTGTCAGCAATAGTATGCAACTAGGCCCATCTAATTTGGGGAAGCCTGAAATGGGAAGTTTGACATTTGATTCAGATGGGCAACCTATCGACACACATACATATATAATATATTTTAATTTCAACAGCTTGTATTAAAACTTGCTATTTGTCTCTGTAACTCGTTCATGTTCATTCGACTCTTAAGATAATACTGTTCCACTCGTACATAAACGTACACATGCATAAATATGGGCACACCTCTTCCCCCCCCAACAAAAAAAGAAATTAAAAAAAAAGGAAAAAAGAAAAAAAAAGAAAAAAGAAGATAAAAGATATAGAGTCCTGCTACATATGACGACGAATTTATGTCAATATTAAATGTCGACGTATGTGGATACATGGGATATGAAGTGATCCACACATTATTATTCTATCTTATCAGTTAGAGTTATACGTTAGTCGCAATCCAATTTCGTCGTAAGATATGTCGACATATATATCATTTTCCAAAAATAATTGACAAAGTAATCGAAATATAATAATAAAATTTGTCCTGAACTGTCTACGTTGTCATAATTTTATCTTCACATTTCTTTAAATTTATTATATTTGCCTGATTTTGTTTTTATGCTATGTTGTCAGATACACATGCTTTGGTGGCTCTTGGCTTCTTTAAGTGCAGCTAAACTGATTAATTTTCAAGGTCTGCTAATATCTGATTTTCCATGTGGATTATGACCTTATTGTCCTCAGCCTGCTGAAACTGAAGTTACAGTCTGAGCTATTGAATCTTATCACGAGCTTAACCTTTTCCATTGGTTCTAATTCAGTATCAGTGCATCCATTGTGTAGTTGTTAGTAGTTATGTTTTACAACAGCCTACACTTTTTAGCCTGATACCCTTAGAGATGTGTTTCCCCCCATATGGCTTTCATACCATACTCATGGTATTATGGCATTGACATTTGCCCCCATTGAAGTGGTCTGAAGGGGTGGAAAACTAATAGTTGTGTGATGGAACATTCAAAAAACTATAATCATGTTCCATACAATAATGTGGAACCTGCGAATGAAGAATTTGGGCGTACCTCTCAGGGATTTATGGTGGACCCAACAGGCCGCGTAAGTTCCAATGTCAGGTTTCCAGAAGCCAAACCTGTACTTAATTTCTCTATACAGACAGGTGAGGAGTTTGCTCTTGAATTTATGCGTGATCGGGTTAATCCAAGGACACCATTTGTTCAGTTTGCTGCTGGCGATCCTAGTCTTACAACAGGTTACTTAGAGTTAAAAGGCATTTTAGGGATTAGTCAGACTGGGTCTGAGAGTGGTTCAGATATTTCCATGCTCACTGTTGTAGATAAGGGCTCGAAAGACTTTGAGCGGCATAAGTCTTCTTTGCATGAAGAAAAAAGTAATTATGGGTCTGTGCCATCAGTACCACGTACTTCATCGGGCTACAACAGTAACCGGACAATTACTCATGAGTATTCCTCTTCTGGAGCATCTGAAGGCTCATCAACGAAAATTAAGATTCTCTGCAGCTTTGGTGGTAAAATCCTGCCTCGCCCTAGAGACGGAAAGCTCAGATATGTTGGAGGAGAAACACGAATTATTTGTATAAGGAATGACATCACTTGGCAGGACATATGGCAGAAAACTAGAGCAATCTATAGCCAAACTCATATAATAAAATACCAGCTTCCTGGGGAGGATCTTGATGCTTTAGTTTCTGTATCTTCGGATGAGGATTTACAGAATATGATGGAGGAATGCAATGTATTGGGAGATGGAGAAGGATCAAAGAAGCTTAGGATGTTTCTATTCTCTATGAGCGACTTAGATGATACTCATTTTGGTCTGGCCAATGCCAATTCTGGTGGTGATTCTGAAGTTCAGTATGTAGTTGCTGTCAATGGAATGGATATGGGATCAAGAAGGGACTCAACTCTGCATGGCCTAGCGAGCTCGTCAGCAAAAAGTTTAGATGAGTTAGATGGGCTGAATGTTGAGAGGGACACAAGTAGAGTTGCAAGCGAATTTGTTGGAATTAGTGCTTCACCTTCAACCAACTTTAATGCCTCACCATCGGCAACTCAATCTTCTCAACCAATTCTACCAAGAACTTCCAACAATCTTGACACCCACTCACAATTTGATCAAGCTCAGTTGCATCGTGGTGAAGATAAGCAGCACAGCCTGAACTCTGGCTCTGAACCCCGCCCTTCTAACTACACACCTTTTGGAAATAGTTCTGTTCCTCTGCCTATTCATGCGCATACGACTCAAGAAGGAGGTTTGACAGAGGGGCAGTTATCTGGTACTGTAGGCTTACAGGATTTACAAATGCATGGAATGGAAGCAAAACGGAAAGGTGATGATTCCAGTCAGCAAGAGAATGAACGTGAAAATACTCAACCCAAGAGAAATGATGTTGATCGCTTTCCTGTTGAAGAAGCATCAGTTGTTATACCATCACTAGAGAGAAAATCCCCGCCAAAATCTTCACAGAACGAGGGCAGAAGCCTGGAATCTGTGCAGGTCTCTTCACCTCTTGATGTGATAAATCCCACAAAAGTTCCCAAGTCAAATGACAATGAATTGTACACATCCAGTACTACCATTGCTCCTGAACAAGACAACTCAGAGTCTGATCTAATTGATTTGAGCTATCTTGAGCCTCCAGTACCTCCTCAGAGTCTCTTCTGTTCTGAGCGATATCCTCGAGAGCAGGCAGAGTTACTAAACCGGTTAACCAAGTCAGACGATTCACTTGGTTCTCAATTTTTTGTAACTCATTCACTTTCTGATTTTACTCAGCAGGATTCCATGAAAGAATCTGTCGAAAATTTTCACAATGAAAAATTGGCTCCTCGGACTGAGCAGGCCCTCTTAACCACAAAGCTTACTGATCCTCGACTTGGTGATAATGGACTTGAAAAAGCTCAAACTTTGAAGGAGGCAGCTCAGGGCCAAGTGAATGACAAGGATGCCGTAAATGAAAACCAGGCTCTTAAGCCTGGTTATGAAACAACCTCCAGCAAAGATAACATAAAAGATTCCATAGTTGATGTTACTGCAGAAGCTAACCGACATGAGGATCCTGCATCTAGTCTTCCAGACTTTCCTTGGGGTGACAGGTCTGGAAGTGATATCACTGCTACTGATACTCAGGATAATTCTCGACCTTCTGCTTGGACTACGAGCTCAACTAGAAATATTTCTCGGGGAGAACCCCTTTCTAGTGTTTCCAGACCAGTGCGGGGAGACATTTCTATTGACATTAATGACCGATTTCCTCGTGATTTCCTTTCTGATATATTCTCAAAAGCTATGCTTTCTGAGGATTCTTCTGGTGTTGGTCCGCTGCAGAATGATGGAGCTTTGAGCTTGAACATAGCCAACCATGAGCCTAAGCACTGGTCGTTTTTCCAGAAATTGGCGCGGGATGAGTTTACTCAAAAGGATGTTTCTCTTATGGACCAAGATCATCTTGGTTTTTCATCAAGACTCCCAAAAGTCGAAGAAGATTCTGAAGCTTATAAACTTTCCCCGTTAATGAAAGGTGGAATGTCTTCAACCCAGATACATTCCCAAAATAATCTTGTTGAAGATGATCAAAAAGAATTGCCTAGTACAGTTGGAGATTCTACGACAGCCTTTCATTCTGATTATAATCCTTCCTTGGTGAAAGACAGTGAATTTATGCAGTTTGATGATTTGGCGGAGAGCATAAGAGTACCAGAATCTGAGTATGAGGTACATTTTCTTGGTGGTGGTTTAAATTTAGATTTTCCCTACTATATGCATTTTGGTAGAGCCACTCCTGATCATTTAGTTGCTTGCAGGATGGGACCAGGAACATTGGCTTACCTCTTCTGGATCTTTCTCTGGTTGATTTTGATATCAGTTCTTTGCAGGTATGGTGCACGCTTTTGTACTAGCAATATGTCTGGTAATTTTACAGGACATTTCTTTTGCATGATTTAGAATATGAGCTTTCAATTTGTGTAAGGGATAAATGCTAACTGTACAGTAATTGAAGTTCCTTTGTCCAAGTATATTTTGATAATAGGTTTGCTATTCAAAGTTTATCTTTGTTGGATTTAAGATAAAAAGGAGTTAATGGTGGAAATATTAATTTTGCAGCCTGGTTCCCACCCCATCCCACCCCACCAGTTTTAGGTGGTTGAGTTGAACCCAATCTATAATATATCAGTTTTCCGATTTCATAGCAAAGCTATTCGTAGGAGAAAGTAACATGGCTACTAGCACAAGCATTATACACGTCCATCCTCACAAAGTGATTAGCAATGCAAGTTTGTCCTTGTGATGTTCTTGCCTTCTTTTATTGCTAGGAATTTTAGAGACTCAATAGTTGTGGTACATTATTGGCAACTGCATACCTGCATAGTTTCAATTGTCTACTTCACTTCTTACCTTAGTTTCACTCAACGTATTGTCAGCAGTTTTAGATTTTATTTTTTGATATTAGTTTAATTGTCTTAAACTAGAAAAAAGAAAAACCATTCAAATTACTTGTGTGGTTACCTATACAGATCATAAAGAATGAAGATCTTGAGGAACTAAGGGAGCTTGGTTCTGGTACATTTGGAACAGTTTATCATGGAAAATGGAGAGGATCAGATGTTGCCATTAAACGAATAAAGAAGAGCTGCTTTGCAGGTCGATCATCAGAGCAAGAGAGATTGGTATATTTCTCTTCACATCTTCTTACACTTGCACAAATCTTCTTAAATTATATTATATGCATACAACGGCATGTACTAAATATTTGTTCATCACGTGAACCAAGAAATAGCAATTGAGTACAAGAAAATAAATGTATTCAGATAACATCATATATATTTTTTGCTCAAATAAGAAGTGGATTAATATTTCCTTTAATTCTCTTTCACAATGGATTGCTCATGTGAGTAAGTGGTGATTGTGCGCATGCATGTTCCTTTTTTCATTTAAAGGTTGCATAGCAATTGATGTTCTTGCCATTTTAGACCATAGAGTTCTGGCGGGAAGCTGAAATTTTGTCAAAACTTCACCACCCAAACGTGGTGGCATTTTACGGTGTGGTGCAAGATGGACCTGGAGGAACTTTAGCAACTGTGGCAGAGTACATGGTCGATGGTTCTCTAAGGCATGTTTTGCTTCGCAAAGAAAGGTAGACCTCCACCAATCATTCTCATGTTTAGTTTCCGTATCATTTTACTCATGTTCACCAAAACTCGGGCATTCTACATATCTGTACAGATACGCTTATGTTTTTATTTTTTTATTTTTTTTTATTTTTATGAAGGTGGTGAGGGGAATTAGAACCTAACCTCTACCTTTCAAGAAGTAGACTCCTTATGGGGGCTATGAAATAAGTCCTTGTTGTGATTTGAACCACCCTGCACTTCACTGTTGGGGAATCAGAGGTTTACCGTTGGACAATCAAGCTATTAAACCATCTTAAAATTTTTGAAACATAAATATGAAGGTTTTCGAAGGAATTTCTTACTTACTCCCCCACGCCTAACCCAAATAGCAAAACATGTCCTATTTCTTCTTCATCCATGGTATTCAATTTGCAGGCATCTTGATCATCGGAGGAAACTCATAATTGCCATGGACGCAGCCTTTGGAATGGAGTATTTGCATTCAAAGAACATTGTACATTTTGATTTGAAATGTGACAACTTGCTTGTGAACTTGAAAGATCCTTCTCGGCCCATTTGCAAGGTTATTACGAGGGATTTATAAATTTAACAATTTCCTCCAATGAATGTTTTTTTCATCAATGATTTATCCTAATACATTGGTGATTTAGAAAAGCATGAATTCAAGTCATATAGTATCTGTTCATTATAATATTTCTCCTTTGCAGGTAGGTGATTTTGGCCTGTCAAAAATAAAGCGAAACACCTTGGTTTCCGGTGGAGTTAGGGGAACCCTACCTTGGATGGCTCCAGAACTGCTGAATGGAAGTAGCAATAAAGTTTCTGAGAAGGTATGATTTCGCAATATACATGTGTACAAGTATGTTTGTGAGCATGTGTAAGATTTGAATAGCAGATAGAAATGAAGAAGGCAAAACTAATGTTTAGCTCATTGTAGTTGACCCAAACTTTGTGCATTAGACCTTTGAACTTTTAGTTTCTCCAATTGACAATCTGCACTAACTAAATAAATCAATTGAACTTTTCTGTCAATTTTTTCAACGGACATCTTTTATTTATTGACGTGGCTGAGAGAAAAAATAAATAAAAACAGAAATCATATACCGGATCCAGGTCATCCTGACATTTCAGTTTTTCCTCTCCCCTCTTCTTTGTCTCTGAATTCCGTGCTGTGGATTTATTAAGAAACATCACAGAACCAATGACCTTCTTTTTATCCTTTTAATTCATCCTCTTATTCAGAGTAATTTTGGTTTTCCAACAACACTCCTCCAGTCCGATCATTAAACGGTTAAAGTATTCCACTACCATCAGTTAATGTTGTCAAGTCGGAAGCCTTAGGATCTTCTAAACCCTCAGTTGTGATGATTTGGAGGTACAATTGCATTCTCAGTCACATCTCATCTTATCTCCCTCTTTCGCTCTCTCTCTCTCTATATATACATGGTAATAAACACACACATATCTGTCTCTCTCTCTAGAGAGGCATCTGTCTCCGATATGTAAGGGAGCTCCACAATCATTACAACTTGGCATCTCTCTTCTTTTTCTTCTAACTGGCTTCTCACTTTAGATGATTTTTACTGGATATTGACAAATGGGATTGAGAATTTAGTGGGTTTTGTTGGGATTTTGACTCTGCAGAATTGCAAATGATTATAAGGGTTATGAAGGGTAAAGTTTGAGGAGATTTGAGTTGGGGTAATTTGAATTGGTGAAATATGAGAGAATATAGAAAGAGAAGAGAGGAGGATTTTTAGGTACCATTGATAGCCGTTGTATGATTGCTTGCAGAATGATTTACTGATGTTCATTTATGAGGCATCCCAATGATGTATTATTTTCTCCTTCAGTTCTTTTTGTTCTTCTTTTCTTTCTATACCTATTGATGTTGAGTCGAGATTAATTTGGCTTTGAGTCTTGCGACTTGGACGAGGCATGAACTAATTTTGAGTACTAGGCAATAGGTGCTCTCGGTGCAGCAGTTAAGGGACTTTTGATGTCTAAGCGAGTGATAGGCAGGCGCATAGAGCGCGTGTTAGAACATTGGGCAGCAGTGACTTAGATCACAATCAAAGAGAGTGTGAGGGGGAGAAGGAGGTTCTTCAGGTCGGTGTTGGTAAAGGACTTGAGTTTATGCGGGCAGTTATGGAGTAGTTACATTGAAAAAAAGAGATATATAAGTGTGTACATATATAAATGTATGTATATGTAGAGACTAGAGAGAAGGAAAGGAGAAAAAAATATAAAATTTATTTTAAAGCCATGTCATGTTTAAATAGTCCTATTCGTTAATCATAGTTTAAAGCCATGTCATCTTTTACATAGTCCTATTAGTTAATCATTTAGCTCAGTTATAAGACTTAACCACTATTAAGGTTCTGCCACCTCATTTAGTTTTAATTTTTTGTTGATGCATCAATTTGCTTCATCTGTTATCAATATTTAACAGAATCGTCAATCACAATTTTTTTTTAATCTAATTGTCCAATAAAATAATTTGATAGTCTAATGGCCTGATGCAAAAAGGTGGACAAGCACAAATGGTGCAGACCTTAGTTTTTCCAAATGAAGAACTAATATGTATTTCTGAACATCTGAGATGGAGGCCAGGTAGGTGTTTGGAGCCTCCTGTTATCATAAATACCTCTTTATATCCCCCCAACCAAAATAAATAGAGAGCCAAACAATTTATAGAATAAAGAGTTTGATTTTGGCAAAGTTCCTTTTCTTTTTCTATTATAGTGAAGTTTCAGAACTTGTCTTCGATAAATTTTCAGGTCAGATTATAAAGCCAACCATTGTGTTCAATTTTCAATAGAAGGGGAAGGAAGCATTAGAAGAAACATGCTTATTTTTTCCTTGATTCAGTTTGTTTACTTTCCATCCTTTTCACTGCTTGTGTTTTCCTCTTATAATTAAACAGGTTGATGTGTTCTCCTTTGGTATCGTCTTGTGGGAGATTCTCACAGGTGAGGAGCCTTATGCAAACATGCACTATGGTGCAATCATAGGTGCGCTTTCTTGTCCTGGTCTACTTTCTGAGTTCAGTGAAATGGAATCTGATTAGTTGTTTGAAAACTTCCAGATAAAACGAATACGCCTTAAAATAATCCGTGCACTTTTTGCAAATGGTTGGCTAACTAATGTACATGGATCGTTCTGATGGAATATTCTTTGTGATACCTCCCATCACCACAACCAATGTCAGTTAGTTATTGAAGAAGTTTGTTAGAAATGGTGATCTTTAGTGGCTACTGGCTAATCATGCAAAGCCCAGTTCGGATACTTTGAAAAGTATCTAACTAATATTCGTAGATCGTTCATGGAATACCCTTTGTGGTATTGCTGACACCGACAGTCAATGTCCGTTACTTGCTAGATACAATTTGTTCGCCTGGGTGATCTTTAGTGGTTAATCACGACAAATCCCAGTTTTCGGATTTTGTACGCATACGTCCATGAATGTCCTAGTGGTAACTAATCTAGATTACTAAGCTTTTGTTAAAGGTTCATATTTTTTCTAGACGGGTTGGATTTCAAACCTAGTATGTGAACTTTTGATACGATGTTGTTATATTGTGCACTAGAGATATGATAAGTTTTCTAGAAGTGTTTGAACAATTTTATATCTTTAGAATACTTAAGCTAAAGTAACTCAGATTCAAATTTGCAAAAAATTGATCTCTGTCATATCCCTCTTGGTTTTGAAATTTGATTGCCATCACTAAGTGAATCTGTTGACTTGACAGTGTAGTTTTAGAAAACCCATGCTTGGTTCCTAGGTATATTGACTGGTCATTCTCTGAAAAACCTGATAATTTAGCCAATAAGTGTGATGTTGTAGGAAACCCATCAAATTCAATTCAAGAGGAAACCCATTGAATCCTCAAGGAATTCTTTGTGAGCTTTAAAAATGGCGTTTTAGTGGCACAAGTAAGAGTATATTTGGAGTTTCCTTTGATAATCGAATAAGTATTAGCACGGACATCATGTTGTGCATGACGATCCCATTATCATATATGCCCTAAGATGATGCGACAATTATTAAGGGGGAAAATCTCACATAACATTATCTCTAAACTTGCCAACAAAAATGTGTCCAAGCATCTCTGGGTAAACTGTAGTTTGTATTTGTAATCCATTCTACATTATAAGGCTCCAAGTGAGGCTCAACTGCTAAATCAAGTTTCTTAACTGCTTTCTTAGAAATAACATCACTATCATTACAACTTCTAGTATCAATAACATAGGGCACACTTGTCTTGCACATTTGAACCTTGTTTGTAAAATACTCCCATGATGTATTTTAGGGCCATCCTTCCATTGTGATACCAAATGGTGGGGGTAGGGGTTTCAGGACAAAAGGTTATCTCACTCTAAATATTTCTCACACACACTTAATCGATTGTAGTAATTCACTCTATAATCCAATAGAGTACGTTCCTATTTATGATCCTCCGAAATAACTTTCCCAACATAAATTGGATTCTAATAAGCTAACTAGCAAAATTACAAATCAACTATATAATTAAAAGCACAAAATTGGTTTGGTTTCACCAATTTTTGGTTTAGCTTTCCTAACATAATTACTATCCAAATTTGTATAAATTAAATACCATCCAAATTTAAAATATTCCTATTTCTAATAGGAACAGAAAAAAAGGATGATCTTTTTCTTTCCTATGCAAATTTGTTTAAATACTATACAAATTTATAATAATTAAATATATACTATCCAAATTTGTAGAGTATTCAAAATAAACTCAATCAATCTCTAATAGAAACAGTAACTTCTAAAAGAATTTTTATTTTTGGTTTTACCAATTTAATTACAACATTTTTATCACACTTTTATGTAATTAATTAAGACAATATTGTTAGGTTTGTTGAATTCATAAGCATGCAACAATTATATACATAGCAGCGAAAGTGTAAAAAATAAGAGTTTTAAAATTTTACAAAACATAAACCCGGATCATTCTTATGCGCAATTATTAATTAAAAGAAAAGAAGAAGATGAGATTCATATCCTTGAAGATACAAGCTTTCTCAGGTACGAGTTCAACTTCAATCTTTTCTATGTTCGACTTGAATCTACCAGGTGTGATTCCTTCCTTTGATCAACGTCAGCCACCCAAGTGTTTGGCCTCTAGAGGTGTTCCACCAAGGATGAACAAGTATTAAGAAGATGAGCTATTGGTAAAACCTTAGTTTTTCTCTCTAAAAAAAGTGTGCTCTCCCAACTCTTTGAAATTGCATTAACCCTTAATAAAAATAAGACTCCTCTTATTTATAAATGTAGGCAGCCCTCATAAACATTTTAGGATTAGGGTTTCATATTTATTAATTAAACTCTTTTAATTAATTAGACTTTCTAATCTTATTAGGAGCAATTAATTAAACTCATTTAATTAATTCACCTCCTAATTTTATTGGGAATATGGGAGAGTACTTTTATTAATTAATTCCCAAACTCCTTTAGGAATTAAACTAATAATAATAGTAATAATAATAATAAGACTCCTCTTATTAATTTATATTTAATATTTCTAAAATATTAAATTAAATAATAAATATTATGCTATTTAATTTATTCTATCACCATAGATTAAATTAAATACACTTAACTTATTATTACGATTATGTCATGTGCTTCTTAAATAAATATTCATCCTTTTATGGCGTGACCCTTTAGGTTCTCCATATTAAACCGGTTGTGAATAAATTAATTAGAACAATTCTAATTTTATTTAAATAAATAAATTAACTATTAATTCATTTAAATAAATAATATTTATTCTACAATAAGGGTAAGCCCCCTTAGCGCTCAACGACTTTTCAGATAATATAGATTTCAACATTAATCATAAAAGAACATTTGAGTAAATAGTTATGGTACAATTAATTTTTTTTACCATACAATGTCCCAATTACATATAAAAAATGAATTTATTATCAAGTCTTATTTTATTTAATTATATGTATTCCGATCCTAAATGTACAAACTTCGATAATGAAAATTAAAAACTACTTTCTAATTTCATTTTGCATTGGCGAAGGACTACTGAGTTGTCATTTATCGAATCACATAGGATATTTTCTTCTTTTACTAGAAGTGGCAGATTCTTTATTGATCATTCATTTTTTTCATGTATAATTAATTATACCCAAGTATACTCTTAGGGTCTTAAGGGACATGCTAAAGTATAACTCATTATATATAAGATACTAGGATGACCTCAAGTCTAAGGATTACTTGTACTACTATCACTAAAGGAATTCTTATTGATAGGCAAGAAAAATTCCATTAGGTATTTCTTAGTGAGCCACGTTCAGTGTACTTATTCTCCAATAAGCACCTACATATTTGCTTTAGTGTCCACACAAATGATTATGAGATCGAGCATTTTTTTCCAAAGAGCAAACAACGTATGTATCAATCTATTCAGATTCATTAATCTCCTATTTAGTAATCCATCGATTGGGAACTATTTTAATTTTAAGCTATCTAAGAATTTAGATCTCATTAGCATGATCATCATCATGATTCTAAAAGTATTGCTTAAAATTATTTGTTTATCACATTTAAATATAACAGCATTATGTAGATAATATTAACATCTTTAAATAAACCATTCTTTTATTAATAAATGACTATGATTGTTATAAAGTAAATGTTTCATCATATCAAATATGATTGAGTTGTGTGCATACTACTTTCAAATATAACACGTTATACTATATATTACCTAAATTTATTAAAACTTGAAATTATACCAAATTACACGATTAATTGTATTAATAATGTATGTGATTTGTTTAAAACATAATAACTGTAAAATTAGTTGAAAAATTATAGTAATTTCATTACTAGCTAATTGTCATAACTAAATTAAAATGTATTAGATCTTGAGTTTCATACTTCCTATTCGGATTATAATTTCAAGTAAATTTTGTCAACATAAACATTAATACATAATTTCATTACAAACTTAAATAAAATCAAAATAATTATTTTTTCACAATCACAACTAAATAAATATGTACCCCATTCAAATGTTTAACTTAATAATTGGTCGAAGTAACTTATAATATATAATTCAATTAGTGTTTAAATAAATATTTAATAATTTAATAACTACAGTTATCTTATCAAAATCCTAGTTAATATTTATCTATTTAATAATATAATAAACCATTATCCATAGTGTCTGTGCTTCGCACAAGGTTGATGAGCTTGTACATTAAATTAACCAAATACAATTTCTAGAATCTTCTTTTTTATTAGCAGGCTTCCAAAGTCACTTATATTGGTCCAACCATGTCTTGCGGGCTTGTCCAACATCATGTAACTTATGTTTCTGTTTGTATGGAACTTTTTAGTCACTGTTTATATGGACCTGTTATAAGCTTTTTATAGATGAGAAATATTTAATTGATATTTTGGTTATTGTACTAGGGTTTGATTTTCATTTTTTTTCCTTGCATTCACATTATCGAACTAAGAAAAACATTTCAATCTAGGGATTCTGTAATTTTCCATCCAAATAAATAATGGTGCTGCTTACTTGGCTACGTATATGATGATGTGGACGTTAGGGCCACTTTTATGTAATGAAGGTAAATAAAATTGTACAAGTGGATGAGTAGCAAATTTTTAAATACTTACCTTACAAAATAAAATTAAAATATAAAACATTCTTAAACAAATAAGAAACCCAAATTAAAAGCCAAAGCATCTTTGTTATTAAAAAAAGAAAAAAAAAGAAGCCAAAATAAAAGCTCTTCATCTTCTCCGACCGGTTAAAACATCCCCACCATCGCCTCCTCCATAACCACCTCCATCATCTCTGTTGAGTGTTGAGATACAAGAATCATCTTATTCCTTTTCACCTCCATACCCATTCTCATAGCCTCAACTTCTTAGCCATTTCCATCTTCATCCTCACAAACCCATCTCCCAAAGCTTAATCGTCGTCACCATCTCTGCTGTTGGGTCATTATCTCTCCCTTCCACGTCTTTTCACTTCCATCACCTCTCTTCCCAAATTGGGATTAGGGTTAGGGCTAGAGTACTAAACTCATCAAATTTACCAAAAATCGTAGTTGTAGTAAGGCAGAGGCACATTAAGTCGCGGCTATAGGAGGCGGATGCACCATATTTGACCTGCTTCTGAGATGCTTAGAAGCACTATTTTACAATATTTGGATAAAAAAATTCTTTACATTCCTCCTCATCTTCTTCATCATGAATTGGGGATGTATTTATTGGGACAACAACTGAGGTGGGACCCTTCCCCATGAAATTCATTATTTGGAAATGAACCCAAGCTAGTGAGCGGTTGGGAACGGCAGTGGGGGACGATTGGAGATCTTAGTAGAAAGAGTATTGTCACCATCTTCTCTGATCTGTGTGTTGGTGAGGAGAGGTTTATTTCCCTCTTTTTGTTTCTCTTTTTTTCCCTTTTTTTAGTTATTGCTTTTCACAATTGTTTTGATTTTATTGTTTGTAATGTGAACATTATTTTATTGTTTATTAATTTTTTTGCTAGGTAATCAAATTTTTTTTATATAATTTTTATGTAAAAGTTGAGACCCACGTGCCATTTCATTAACTTAATAATTGGTCGAAGTAACCTATAATATATAATTCAATTATTATTTAAATAAATATTTAATAATCTAATAACTACAGTTATCTACAATATTTGGATAAAAAAATTCTTGACATTCCTCCTCATCTTCTTCATCATGAATTGGGGATGTATTTATTGGGACAACAACTGAGGTGGGACCCTTCCCCATGAAATTCATTATTTGGAAATGAACCCAAGCTAGTGAGCGGTTGGGAACGGCAGTGGGGGACGATTGGAGATCTTGGTAGGAAGAGTATCGTCACCATCTTCTCTGATCTGTGCGTTGGTGAGGAGAGGTTTATTTCCCTCTTTTTGTTTCTCTTTTTTTTTTTTCCTTTTTTTTAGTTATTTCTTTTCACAATTGTTTTGATTTTATTTTTTGTAATGTGAACATTATTTTATTGTTTATTAATTTTTTTGCTAGGTAATCAAATTTTTTTTATATAATTTTTATGTAAAAGTTGAGACCCACGTGCCATTTCATTAACTTAATAATTGGTCGAAGTAACCTATAATATATAATTCAATTATTATTTAAATAAATATTTAATAATCTAATAACTACAGTTATCTTCTCAAAATCCTAGTTGATATTTATCTATTTAATAATATAATAAACCATTATCCATAGTGTCCGTGCTTCGCACAAGGTTGATGATCTTGTACATTAAATTAACCAAATACAATTTCTAGAATCTTCTTTTTATTAGCATAGGCTTCCAAAGTCACTTATATTGGTCCAACCATGTCTTGCGGGCTTGTCCAACATCATGCAACTTAGGTTTCTGTTTGAATGGAACTTTTTAGTCACTGTCTATATAGACCTGTTATAAGCTTTTTATAGATGAGAAATATTTAATTTTCATTTTGGTTATTGTACTAGGGCTCGATTTTCATTTTTTTTCTTACATTCACATTATCGAACTAAGAAAAACATTTCAATCTAGGGATTCTGTAATTTTCCATCCAAATAAATAATGGTGCTCTGCTTATGTGGCTACGTATATGATGATGTGGACGTTAGGGTCCACTTTTATGTAATGAAAATAAATAAAATTGTACAAGTGGATGAGTGGCAATTTTTTAAATATTTTTAAATGCTTACCTTACAAAAATAAAATTAAAATATAAAACATTCTTAAACAAATAAGAAACCCAAATTAAAAGCCAAAGCATCTTTGTTATTAAAAAAAGAAAAAAAAAGAAGCCAAAATAAAAGCTCTTCATCTTCTCCGACCGGTTAAAACATCCCGACCATCGCTTCCTCCATTACCACCTCCATCATCTCTGTTGAGTGTTGAGATACAAGAATCATCTTATTCCTTTTCACCTCCATACCCATTCTCATAGCCTCAACTTCTTAGCCATTTCCATCTTCATCCTCACAAACCCATCTCCCAAAGCTTAATCGTCGTCACCATCTCTGCTGTTGGGTCATTATCTTCCTCACCTTTTCACTTCCATCACCTCTCTTCTCAATTCCAAACCTCCCTATATACCCATCTTTAAATCCTTAATGGTCCCAAAATTGGGATTAGGGTTAGGGCTAGAGTACTAAATTCATCATATTTACAAAAATTGTAGTTGTAGTAGGCAGAGGCACATTAAGTCGCGGCTATAGGAGGCGGATGCACCATATTTGACCTGCTTCTGGGATGCTTAGAAGCACTATTTTACAGTATTTGGATAAAAAATTTCTTGACATTCCTCCTCATCTTCTTCATCATGAATTGGGGATGTATTTATTGGGACAACTACTGAGGTGGGACCCTTCCCCATGAAATTCATTATTTGGAAATGAACCCAAGCTAGTGAGCGGCAGTGTGGGACGGTTGGAGATCCTGGTAGGAAGAGTCTCATCACCATCTTCTTTGATCTGTGCGTTGGCGAGGAGAGGTTTATTTCTCTCTTTTTTTCCTTTATTGCGTTTCACAATTGTTTTGTTTTTATTTTTTGTAATGTGAACATTTTTTTATTTTTTATTAATTTTTTTGCTGTGTAATCAAAATTGTTTTATATAATTTTTATGTAAAAGTTGAGACCCACGTGCCATTTCATTATGTCCTACATTCTTTTGTCATCAGTTTGCCGCATAAGTTTATCTGTTAATAATTTGGACGAAAAATTATGAAATCACCTTATTGTAATATTTTTATTAGTTCGGTAATATGAATGTAACAAAAAAGTTTTTGTTACCAAAATAAAAATCGGACCGTAGTACAATAACCAAAATATCAATTAATCCAGAAATATTTTTAGTTGAATTGGATAGGTGAAGCCCAGGAACCTAACATGTTTCTGTATATCCTCATCTCTGTGATTGCCGATCTTGTAATTCTATTAGTTCAAATTTATACCTAGTGAATAAGCTGAGGATTCCCATTTCATTTTGAAATTTCCCTCAGTTGTGCATAATTTAACTTTGGAGGTTGTGGTTGACCCGTGTCTTTTTTATTCAGGAGGAATTGTGAATAACACACTTAGGCCAGCTATTCCAAACTACTGTGATCCTGAATGGAAAAGGCTAATGGAGCAATGTTGGGCTCCTAATCCTGTGGTCAGGCCATCCTTCACCGAAATCACCAATCGTCTGCGTGTAATGACTGCAGCTTGCCCCAGAGCTCAGGTTCACAAGGCATCTAACTAATGGCTTGATATGTCTCATTCATGTTTTTCCGAGGCTTAATGTGAAAAATATATACGTATTCAATTGTATTATGTAAAGATTGTGCATAATATATTGGTAATAGGGAGGATTACATCAATAGTGTTCTCGAGATAAAAAGGGTACCCGTTTTTTACATGTGCCAAAACCTAATGAAATTGCATTTTGGTTTACTACATGGTTTCATTTATATTGCAATTATCATTAATTTGGTGTATTGGTATGATGCATCTTACGATAATTTCACATGCTATATGTCACTAGCACAAAGGTGTTACTCTGTTGCAGATATACCTTTATAGTTTGTTTGGTTACAACATTGGAATGAGAATGGGAATGGAATGGAATGGAATGAGCATTCCTATTCATATGTTTGATCATAACGAGAAGTTACGCGGTTTTGATCGAGGTTATTTATTTGTTATTATTTATTTTTAGTTTGTCGATTGAAATGGAATGGTCAATCTTTAGTCGTTACCCATCCTGATGGAATAAACATTCCTTTAAACATATGATGAAGCATTTCATTGGATTGCTCATGCCCTCTAACCAAACATAAAATGAGCATTTCTTTTGGAATTGCTCATTCCGTTCCCCCCTAACCAAACAAGCCATTAAAGTTTAAACAAAGGTTAGCTTAGAGTAGTATTCAGGAATCAGGATAACCATAGATGTAGCCTATTCATATTCAGATGTATAGACCAATATCTATGCAAAGATTTTTCGAACTTCAAATATTTGACAGTCTCTTAGAACTTGTACCAATTGTTCAACACAGGTTTTTGTGATTCTCATTTTGTTATTTTTGGTTCCATATATATAATTCGACATTTGTGGACATCTTGTATGGTTTGGAGCAATGTTACATTGACCATGGTTCAATGTGGTACTTGGAACAAAAATGGGAACAACAAACATCACTTTGTGTAGGGGTATTTTTCCTCAAATTGTTTAGTTAGTATGAAATACGTTTTTGGAACTTGCTATGTTGGGAACAATGTTACCTGGATCAAGGTTCAATATCTGTACGTAGAACGAAAACCGGAACGGAAAACATCACGTTGTGTGGTACAAACTATGGTAGGGGTAGGTTTTCTCAAATTGCTTAGTTGGTATGAAATACGTTTCCAAAAGTTGGTAGGTTGAGAATAGCTTTCTTGAAAGTTATAGGTAAAAGTAGGTTTTATAGTTGGAACTAGTTGAGTTGTTTTTAAGTACAATATGGTTATTTTCTAGGATATCTATGGTAGATCACACACATCATTTGTTACCAACTACTTCATGTATACATTAAACTCTTTCCAGTTCTACTTTACTTGTTAAATTTATTTTTGGTGTTTTTTTCACGGCTTTTATCAAAGTAAGAAACGTATTTAAATATAATATATTACGTATATAATAAATATAATATCTAAATATATTTTCGGTGTCTTAATTAGAATTAAATCAACAAAAAGTAATTGGCACTTTTTTTTATAGTATAGAGGAGTATATTATATATTAGTTGGTTCCTTTATCTTCAAAATATTTAGAGGGAAAAGGAATTGAAAGAGGCACAAACCCTTGATAGCTTGCTCTAGCCACAATCACATTTATAATACCTAGTCTGAAGTAAGTGCATGCATTATCAAGAATTATTATTCAAGCATTTCTCAGTAGGCACAATATTTATTGGAGAGTATAATAGAAATAAAAGGGGAATACATATATACATATATATTTTAATTTTTTTCCCGTTTTTATTTCTATTATACTTTCCAGTTAGGCGTAGTGGTTCAAATGAGATTCCGGGACGAGCCGTAGACTCAGACGTCTTGGATTCGAATACCAGTAACTCTAATTTGTCAAGCCAATATAAATAGGTCATGGGGCCACGGGCTTGCAGGCGCAAGCTCGTTATGAAAAGTCTGATCCGGGGTGGGAAGATTAGTAAGACCGCAGACCGGATACTCAACATTATATATAAAAAAAGGGAATATGCTGAATGTGGATTGTGACTAACGTGGAACTGGAGTTTGATCCGGGGTGGGGAGATTAGTCGGACTGCAGACCAGATACTCAACATTAGCAAAAAAAAAGGGGAATATGCCGAATGTGGATTGTGACTAACGTGGAACTGAAAACGATAAAATATAATAGTAACGAACGAATTCTTTCCTTACTATCTCACATCCCTTGTATTCATGGTCATATATAACAACATTACTGACCATTTAACACCATGGTGTGACCTTACAGAGGAGACAGTGACAGGGAATTGGAAACAGAATGTAACAACTAATAAAAGAATGTGACAGGAACCAGCATTTTCTGGTAAAGATGCCTAACTAGAATATGATGAATGATCAAATAGTTTGTATTGGGATACCCGATTTAATATTAGGTAATAGCCAATTAATGGGTATTAATAGGGATGAGTGATACCAGAAAAATATTAGGAGGATGAAACATTGTGAACTTGCCATGCTGATGCTAGCATTATTGGTCTCCCTTTCCAGCCAAGTAGAAGACAGCCCTTGTCAGCAGCTAGAGTATACCCATCACTTTCATATGCAGATATCATCAATCTTGCTTGGCTGCTGCATTTCAATCCCACGCCTTGGAATCCAGCTCGCCCCAGCTGCCTCCTCCATTGATCTGCCCTCTGGTGCCTTTCGATCCTGTCAATCCCCTCGTACGCCACAATGTTGCGTATTTCCTCAGCAAAGTGCAGCTTTCTCTATCTTCATCCGTCCGGGGCTGTTTCTAGGGAGACTGGCCTCCAGGGAGTCGAAAACAGCCGAATAATAGTGAAGGGATTCGAGGAATCTCCCCAGGAAAAATGGCCCGTTGTGGTTGGCGTCTTGTTCCACTACTGTAAGCAGCGTTGGCCCTAGTTTCTTGATTGCTTGTAGGACTGTCTTTATCGAGTCCCTGCTCTCTTTGACGTGCTTGTGCAACTGCATTATGCTATTCACAAATACAGCTTCTCCTTCTCTCAATCCCAGATTCTCTTTGGTTAACAGTGACATGAGTGTTGCTGGCTCTGCTGTTCTGCAGAACTCGAGAGCAACGCCCAGCAACTTAGCCTCGTCGATGATCTCCTGC
This sequence comes from Panax stipuleanatus, assembly GCA_020205555.1. Lineage (NCBI taxonomy): Eukaryota > Viridiplantae > Streptophyta > Magnoliopsida > Apiales > Araliaceae > Panax > Panax stipuleanatus. Next base: position 3,730,249 of record CM035118.1, read on the forward strand.
ATCCAGTATTCAATCGCGGAGAGATGTTCCATTTCTCCGCTGATGCCTGTGATTCGGACTAGTTTTGGAGGGCCCCCTGCTCGCGAAGCCAACATTCTTACCAATGACGGATATTGTAATGTGTCTTCCATTCCTAGATCGATAATATGCAAGAAATCCTTCCCCTCTGCTGCTTGGGAAATGGCTTCGTTTGCAGCCATAAATCCGAAATCAATACAAGGAGTTGCTTGGTGAAGTAACCGAAAGGCTTCAACTTTCTCCTCTTTACTGATCAAGGACACATCCCCCCCTACACCATTTGTGAATGTACCATTTGCTTTGACATTATGCAGGAGGGATAATCTAGATTTCAGTCCCATGGCGAAGCAATAAGAGACTCGCTGCAATGAGTCGCCCCAAGGACTAACAGATGACCAGATTTGGCCGAGCATGGAGTCTGCAAGCTGAGTGTCCCTGCAGCCAACTGCCTCGGCACAAGCAAGCAACAAATGCACCAAATGAAGCCCCTGATCCACCCCATGGCTTACCTCCTCCTGTATAGTACTAGTGCTAGTACTAATACTGCTATTGGGCGCCATTTCCTCGACCATCATTGGAATATCCCCATAAACATCATCAATGCTCAATGAGAAGTTCTCAAGATCGTCGTCAAAAGGATCAAACGCCTCGTTACTCCTCTTGAAAACGATCGATTTTAATGTCTTTGTCGTATGAATCCATGTTAAAGAAACTATCGACGAATTGTTCTTCCTCAGAAGCCTGTAGGCTGGGAATTTCGGGACTTGTATGATCCGAGGGTGAATATAGCTCAATCTCATTTATTGTGTATGCTTCCTCCTCCCATTCTCCTTGTTGTTGTTGCTCAATTCGGGCCGGACAAAACCGGCGAATTGCGTAATCTTGGTTGAAACTGTCATGCATTGGGAAGGAGAGCCAATTGTTCATGGCTTCCATTTCTTGTTGGATCATTTGGTGGGGATAGATAGGAGGAGAGACTGAGTTAAATGAAAAAGGTTAGAACTTGGACAGCAAATGTGACTATGGAGCTTCTCCTTTTAAGTATGTTTTAGCAAAGTATATTCTCTTTGTTTTGAGGTGAGATGGGGACCTTTTCTGCTTCAAATATAAAATGAAGTAATTTCCAGTTGGGTGAATTCCAAAACTTAGGATTTCTAACCCACAGCCTTTTCCACCTCTTGCATAGCAAAGGCCAGACATACCAACTGAGCCAAAGGCGGTCGGTACCTTTTCACCTTTCACCATCAACATAGATGGGATAGGTAAGGAAGTAGTACATCATTATACGATGTGATAAAGGAGGGGGGAGGTGGGAGGTGGGGGGGGGGGGGGGGTGGAGAAAACTAATAATATTCATCCGGTTGACAATATTCAAGCAAAATATCATTGTTTGGTATAGCTGTTAGTTTGACATAAAATATGATCCTGCAAATATCACATTGAAAAACATGGTTTATGTAGTTGTATTATAATTCATTGGGAAATGAGAATTAATTGTATATGTGTGAAAAAATCCACAGTCAAAGTTGGTTGTAGCCAACAGTCTGCCAAACAGTTCAGCGGACGCTAATATTAAAATTTATCCACTCAACTGTTTGGCAGATGTTGGCTAGAGTTAACATTGACTCTGGATCATACCATATATATATATATATATATATATATATGTATATATCCAGTCATTGATTTTGTTTTTTTTTTCTAAGTTACTAAACAATTTTTATGCCTCCGCCTATGACACTATGCAGCAAGCTTTGAAAAAAAGTTATTGGCATTGATTATTGTATGCAGTTTATGTATTGACAATTACCCTTTGAATTATTACAAGAAAGAAATTTGGCGATTAATGAGTAATTTGGGGGAATCAAATGGAATTAGGTGAAGGCGAGAGAAAATAACTTATTGTGGGGTCTTGCATTCTTGATGCTCCTACCTCTTTAGCTTAGCTTGAAAATGTAGGAATGAAATAACTCTTAGGGGCACCAATTTGTATAGGAACACTACATAAAATAAATAGATATAAAAAGTAAGGGTGTAAGCGAGTCGAACCGAAGCGAACAGAGAACTGTTCGAATTCGACTCGAAACGTTAAATTCATACTCGAATTCGAACTGTATTTGAAAAATTCTATTCAGATTCGACTCGACTTGAATATTATTACTTGAATTTGATCCGACTCGGATCGAATTATATTCAAACTACTCGCGAGCTTCAAATTCAAACTCGAATTTGAGTGTTCACATAACTACTAGTTTAATAATAAATATAATTATAAACTGAATTTGTTATTTTACTTAGAAATGAGAAAATATATTTACTATTACACTTTACAAATATAAAATCACAATTAAAATTAAAAATAAAATAATAATAATAATAATCCTAATTTGATTTAATTTTGTATATATTACAAGATAATGTATCGGGTATCTAATCGAATATGTATCGAATCACAATCGAGAATTCGAGTAGTTTGAATCTTAAACGAGTCGAATATAATCTTGCTCAAATTCTACTCATATTTTTTTCGAATGATTTTTTATGCTCAAATTTGAATCATATTATTAACGAATCCGAGTCTCGCTATTTTTTCGAGTCGAGCCCGGATTGAGCCCGAACTGTTTGGTTCGTTTATAGCCCTAAATTTAAAAGGGCTTCATATCATAAACATGTGGATATATTTGACACGAGCTTTAAATGGGTCAGACATGTATTATTAAGGGTGGACATATTTAACACGATTAGACACGTTTACTTAAAATAATTAGGAAATAAATATGATATACCATTATAATCCATTATAATTTATCTCAAATATTATTGAGTTTTAACTTTCTTAATTACTTTTTTAAACATGTTATCATGTATTTGTTAAATACATATTGTTGTGATGAATAAATTATGTTATTAATCAATAAATAAGTGAATGAGATTATATTTTTTATTTAATTTGTATACTAAATGGGTTAAATAGAACAACACGTTTAACACGATTAATAAACAAGTTAGTGTTTGTGTATTGAATCTTGACACGTTAGTATTGACTTATTTTGTATAATATATATATGACCTGAAAACGACACGAATTCGCCTAACACAATACGATTCCCCACCCCCCCCCCCCCCCCCCCCCCCCCCGTCCCCCGTCCCCCGTCCCCCGTCCCTCCCTAATTTACTACTAGTACAAAGCCACAGCCAGCCGGCCAAGAAGGATTTGAAGGTGGAGTTGGTTGGTTACTTACACGGCATCGGTTAGCACAACTAAGTTGGATGTGTCCAACAAATTCATGGTGTCATTTGTTTGTCACCAAAACTCAAAGACTCTCCTTCCTTCCTTCCTTCGGTCGGCCAACAAGCAATGAGACACTAAAGTTGGCCTATGCTTGTGGAATTTTTCTTTTGACAAAATTATAAGATTCTTTTGTGCATAATGATTCCATTTGTGATCATTTATAATAGTTTTCTATAAGCTTTGTCCAAGAATTCTTTGGGGGAGTTTTAAATTTCTTTTTACTACACAAAAACTGTTTAACTTAGATTAAATCACAAATTTACACTTATAATTTAGGCCCAAATTTGATTTTCACCCCAAATTTTAATTTTGACTAAAAACACTCTAAAATTCGAGTGTTTAAACAATTTGTTCCCTCCAGATTGAACTTTAAACTTTAGTGCAGGAAGGGTAGTGGCGAAGCCACATTAGAGAGTGTGAGGTCAATTGACCCCCTTGGATTTTTTTTTTATATATATAATATATGATAAATTTAGAAAAAATTTAAGTGTAATGAATAAATTGATCCCCACTGAAATTTTATAAATTTTTTAATATACGGGATCAAATTAATTTTTTTAGAACTTTCTCAGTTTCATATCACTTCTACTCCTTGATGTATGTATCTTTCCTCTAATATTTTTAAAATAAATAATAATATAATTTATATTATTTTTATAACATAAGAAATGTAAATATTTATTAACAAATTTGTGATTAGAAACACGTATTATGGGTCAATAAAGGGTGTATATATATATATATATATATATATATATATATATAATGTTATTATTTGTTATATTAATAATATTATAACAAAATACATGTTTTACATATACAACCGGCCAAAAAAACAGAGTATCTATTTATTTGGCTGAAAATGTAGCAACTGGTCAGTTTGAAAATGTTCAGTCGGCTGTCTCTCTATATGGTTGGACCCAGTTTGAATCCATGTGGTGGGTGTAGCAGATGTAAGTTTGTTGAACAGATCTAGTTGGGAACTCTTTTTTGAACTACTACTAATACCTTTTTCTTGTAGGAAAGGAAAGTAAGTTATATACTGGCTGGCTCGACATATATATATATATATATATATATATATATATATATATATATATATTTATGTGAACTCTTTTTTGAACAATTGAACTACTCTTGCGTTTTGAGTGTTTGGTGCATTTGAAAGTTAAAATGCACTCTAAAATATTTTATTTTAAATGAAATTTATTTAACTCATAAATACAACGCTTGGAGTTCAAACGAATTGAACCGAAACGAACTCTGCATATATAACATGAACTTTTAGAGAGTGTTGCCAATCCAAATAAAATGGTCCACACCTATAAACAAAAGGTTGTGAGTAAAGGTGTAAACGAGTCGAACCAAAATGAACAGTAAGCTGCCCGAATTCGACTCGAAATAATAAATCCAAACTCAAATTCGACTCGAATTAGAATTATATTTGAAAATTTCTACTTAGATTCGACTCGACTCGAATATTTATTACTCGAATTCGATCCGACTCGGATCGAATTATATTAAAACTACTCGCGAGTTTCAAATTCAAATTCGAATTCGAGTCTCCACATAATAACTAGTTTTATAATAAATATAATTATAAATTGAATTTGTTATTTTACTTAGAAATGAGAAAATATATTTACTATTATACTTTACAAATATAAAATCACAATTAAAATTAAAAACAAAAGAAAATAATAATAATTAATTATCCTAATTTGATTTAAATTTATATATATTATAAGAGAATGTATCGAACATCAAATTGAATCTGTTTAAATCGAGTATGTACCGAATCACAATCAAGAATTCGAGTAGTTTGAATATTAAACGAGTCGAATATAACCTTGTTCAGATTCTATTTATATTTTTATTTGAACTATTTTTAATGCTCAGATTTGGATCATATTATTAACGAATCCGAATCTCGCTCGTATTTTTTCGAGTCGAGCCCGAACTGTTTGACTCGTTTACGACCTTAGTTGTGAGGATTAGGCATTGGCTTGTGGGTACAATAGGAGTAATGATATTGGTGGGTACAACTAAAATAAAGCCTCTTGGGGAACAAACCAGAAATTCTATTGAATGAGATGCACCTTTATGTCTGATTACTATTGATGTGTACTTTGCAAAGCTCTGTCTACAGATTTTGATTTAGAAATTGCTGATTTGATTGCCATTTGCTATCAAAATTAAAAGATTTCTTTTTTAAAAAAAGGGATGAAAAATAGAATGTTTTTTTTTTTAATTGAGATAATGCTGTTTTTTTTTTTTGGGACCTAAACTTTGGGCTAGCCTAAGCTAAAAGTGGGGCTACTAAAGTTTAATAGTTTGGGCTTTAGCATATACTCCCCAGCGTTTAACTAAACTCAGCCCATATGAAGGAACACCTTGGGCTACATGATGGGCTAGGCTTATTTATTTTCAAACTTAAAGTTCCTATTGGAACTGCTACTTAAAAGAGACATGCGTAAGGCTCTTTCAATGACCAATCATTTCCACTTGAATAGAGGGGGGCAAAAGTGGTAGACTAAATAATCAAGATTTCCCAATAAAAAATGTTCATCAAATGTGAAAATTAAATTTTTTTCCCCCGAAGAAATATTACAACTCAATATTTATAAATTAAAAGTTAATTTCAATTATATTTATTAAAAATACAAATATTCGGTGTTATAATGAAAATGAAGAGAAAATATATTTAAAATGGAGCTAAATTGTTGAATGTTGATCATATACTTGAATATCAAAATAAATTTCTTACGAAATAATTTAAAAATTAATAAAATAATAACATGGGATATATGTCCCGCGTATAAGCATTTCTTTTGACTATAATAATACAAGAGCAATAATTTTGTTATCAGAACAATATGTGTCATTAAAATTTAAAAGTTTAAAATGTTGTTAAAATAAATATAAGTCATCAAATGCATATTTTTTCGGGCAACAAAATTATTGTTCTAGTATGATCAACAACTTTTATTTTTAAAATTTTATCATAATCGTATAGGTGCGCAAATGATCTGAGTTGAGTCGAGCCTGAGTATTGAGTTACTCAAATTTAGTTCATAAAATTTATTGAGTCTAAAATAAAGTTTGATTGAGACTCGTTTAGGTATCAAGTTAAGAATAATTTGAAATCGAGTCCAAATAATTTAATTTTTTTGAGTAAATATATAATACGAATATCAACAAAAAATTATTGAGTCCAAATTATTGTTCTAGTATGATCAACCACTTTTATTTTTAAAATTTTATCATAATCGTATAGGTGCGCAAATGATCTGAGTCGAGTCTAGTCGAGTATTGAGTTACTCAGATTTAGTTCATAAAATTTATCGAGTCTAAAATAAAATTTAATTGAAACTCGTTTAGGTATCTAGTTAAGCACAATTTAAAATCGAGTCCGAATAATTTAAATTTTTTGAGCAAATATATAATACGAGTATCAACAAAAAATTATAATTTAAAAATAATTTAAATAATTTATCGAATTTTAAAATTTATTTATATTTCTAAATTGGAATCAAATTTTTAGTGGCAAATAGTTGGTTGAATTTACAACCTTAGTCGTGTACGCAAGTATTTTTGCCATTTATACATCCTCCGTCACAATTTCTCCACGTGGTAGTCTAAAACATCTCTCTTCGTCTCTCATCGCGACACGTGTCTTAAGATCCAATTCCCTCAAAACCCTCTTTCTTTCTCGCGATATTCAAAATGCTCTCTGTCCCTCCCTTTCCCCTTTGCTTAGTTTCTTCTCTCTCTTAGGGTTTATAATCCTCTGCAGCTGATCAACAAAACTGAAAATAAGTACGTAATTATTTCAACTCTCTGTTTGTTATGATCTTTTCTCAGTTACTGAATCATGTTCTGAAGTAAATTTTTTTTTTAACTCTGTTTGTTGAATGTTATTGCCTTGCAGATTATTATGGAATGTTTTTTTATTTAATTATTTATTATTTATTAGTATTTTATTGAGTACTAATTAGCTTGTTATCTAATTGTCTTTATATGCTTATGTTTCCATGAGTTTCTGCTGTTGGGTAGATCTTTTTTAGCTTTACCCTTGAATTTGAGTCGTATACTTGTTTGATTTATCAGAAAATTTTGATCTTTTGGGTGTTTTTAAGTTAGTTTCGTATCTTAATTTAAAACATTTTTACAGCTTGTTCTTGACTGTTGATATTGTTGGAGCAAAAAATGATAACCAGAGCAAATTTACATTTAGCTACACTTTTGGTTTTGCTCTAGAAATACTTAATTTTGCTATTGTAATATCAGCCGCCTTGTTTATTATCATAAATTGAACAGCTTATTTAATAGGATGGAGTTTCCTATTTCACATAATTTTTTTGTAAAACAGCTTATTTAATAGGATGGAGTATTACTATTTCGCACATTTTTTTTAAAACAGCTTATTACACAAATAAGCTATTCGCTACTAGCTCCGGCAAATGAGCTGATAATGTTTTCTTAAAATACCCAATGCGGTATTAGCTGGAAAAAAGCACCTAGATGATAGTAGAATTTTCTTTTATGCATTGAAGGTGTTCTACTAAGCTTATAGATTTTTTAAATAAGATTAAACTCTATGTTTTCTGCTTATTTTTTAAAATACACATTATTGACATAAAATGAAACAAATGCTACTTTTTCTGTTTATTTTTTAAAGTGTTTTTTTATTTGGGTTATCAATCTTAGGTAGGTAGTGAGTGAAGAGTTTCTTGAATACTTTATGTTTTCTTGGATTTTAACTTATCTATAAGATCATAGTTATACGTATACTGTGCCTAGGTTAGTATAGATGGTGGCTTGATTGGCTTTACTTTCTTTCTTTGGCAAGGATGAAATGTCAGGCTTTTACCCCCATTTATGAAGAGTTTAATTGTCTACCTTTTAGCCTGTAGAATGTGGTTGCCAACAGGCAACAGAGCTACAATGTTTTGTGTGACAGAAGTTAAATTAGGACCAGAGGGTGATTGTGGGTTAATTAACTAGCAGCTCCCTTCAGTTGAGGGATCCCTCAAATAGTGTTATTTGAGGAATGGGTCAACAACCGTTGGATCTGTTTGTGGAACCGTTTATGTGGCTGATATTGTTTTACATTTTTTAACTGTTTTTCACACTCCTGGCTCACTACAAACAAATCCAACGGTTGTTGACCCATCCCTCAAATAACACTATTTGAGGGATCCCTCAACTGAAGGGGACTGATTAACTAGTTAACAGTTTCTCCCTTTAAAGTTTTCAGAATATATCTCATTAAACATATAAAACTAATTTTGTGAGTGAGAAATTGTTTGCAAAACATAACCATAGTTCACATTGATAGTTTATTAAGTTTCATTTTATTTTAAAAGAGATTCGATTTACATTTTTAGCATAAAAGAAAACATAGATACAATCAATTATGAAAACTGTGGTAGAATTAATATTTATGTAGTAGCCTTGGTCTGCTTGCGTATTGCGCATTTTGCATTTTATGTCGTATTATTGTTATATTTTTTGTGTGCAACCTGTCTTGATGCAGTGTATAGATATTAATCAGAGACCGCCAACGGGATATAAGCGGATGCTTTGATCATCATCCGGCAGATATCTAATATAATGTGAGCTATTATGTATTCTTAGCATGTTGCCAGGCATTACTCCTTGAGTACAAATTAAAGTAGACGTTATTTGAAAAAGAAGAAAAAACCAATAATTCTCAGATGCTTGCGCATGTGGTGAATTATTTGTTTGTGTCGTCTTTCTTCTTTATTTTCTCTCACTTGCTCGAACATGCATATCCCTTCCTATGTGTGTTAGTTGTAAATTGCGATTGTAAAGCAGGTTGAGGATGGACTGTGGTTAGCCTTCTTATTGTAGTTGTTTGTCGATTGATGTTTGCATACTTAGATTCAATAATGAGTTGTAAATAGAAGAATATAAGTGATTGAACCCCATATGTTCTTTCCAGCATGGCAGCAAAGAAACAGTTCTAACAAGAGAAGACTTACTTAGGTAGTTAATTATGGATCAATCAGAACAAAGTCAGCAGCAAGTGGTAGGAAGTACTGGTCATATGGCCTATGCTACACCTCCATTCCATGCTGCAGCAGTGGTGGTTACGGGCACACCTGCTGCGGAGGTGTCTTCCCCTACTCAGCTTCCTCCTATATCTACTTCTCAACAACAGCTTGCCTACCACCAAGCCCAGCAATTCCATCACCAACAGCAACAGCAGCTTCAGGCATTCTGGGCTAACCAAAACCAAGAGATTGAACAAACAACCGACTTCAAGAACCATAGCCTCCCACTTGCTCGGATAAAAAAAATAATGAAAGCCGATGAAGATGTCAGAATGATTTCAGCCGAGGCCCCTGTCATATTTGCTAAGGCATGCGAGATGTTCATCTTGGAGCTAACTTTGCGTTCTTGGATCCACACCGAGGAGAATAAAAGGAGAACGCTTCAGAAGAATGATATTGCTGCAGCAATTTCTAGGACTGATGTCTTTGATTTTCTAGTTGATATTATCCCAAGGGATGAGTTGAAAGAGGAAGGTCTTGGTGTCACAAAGGCTACAATTCCACTTGTGGGTTCACCAGGCGATTCTATTCCATATTACTATGTTCCACAGCAGCAGCAAGTAGGACCTCCGGGGATGATGCTGGGAAAACCAGTTGATCAAGCAGCGCTTTATGCTGGTCAGCAGCCTCCGCCATTTATGCCGTGGCCTCAGCCTCTGCCTGAACAACAAAACCATCAGCAGCAAAATGGCAGTTGATAGCGTTGAAACCACCGTCTTCATTGGAGTAATTATTACTTTTATTGGTCGGCCAAGATGAGTTTTGTTGGCTTCTTGTTGGTAGTTAAGTGGTAGTGTGCTGTTAAGTAGGAACCTGTAAGATATCTAAGCGGATGAAGGCCAAGCGAAATTGAAGATTGTATAATATACATGCGTCTGCAGCTAGTTTATTTGTGTTTTCTTTGTCGGTCCCCTGCATGTAGTGGGAATTTCTTACTCTCTCCGTTTTACAAAAAGAGTCTCACTTCAAATTAAATTTTATGTAGACGATATACCCTTAAAAATAACAAGTTGGCAGCTTAATACTGTGGTATGATAACAATATTATAGTGGCAAACTTGTGACCATTGTGCAATTTTATAATACTATCACTAATAGGAGGGCTCTTTTATATATATATAATAAAAGTTGGGACAGTTTATAATAAAAAAAGAATAATGCTAAAGATACAAATTATTCTACAAATATTTTATACTGTTGATGTGATATACTTTACCTCAACTTTTTATGTAGAGTCGAAAACTTATATTGAAACTAATTTGTCGATCAATATACTGAGGTGGAATATGTCCCATCAGCAATTTATAAAATATTTGTAGAATAATTTGTGTTTGTAGCATTACTAATAAAAAAAATTTGGCAAAGAAAGTTTTATTTTGCATGTACATTCATTTGTACACATTTAACAAAGAATTTCCTGGGTCATATTAATATGAAGATTTGTCAATCTATAAATGACACTACAAAGAACTCTTGTAGCTGCCATTTACATTTTTGCCAACTATAAGCTGCCAATTTTCCCAAACACATGCTTTCAAATACTTTAGTACAATATCACATCTGGGTAAGCTTTATGGTAATCAATTGCTGCTGCACTTATGCGGCTGACAGCCCGGCACAAAAACTCAAACGATCCACTATCTAGCAGATGATCTTCCTCTTTTTCGCTTTTTACTTCTTTCCTTCAGTAATCCTTTCTCCGCTAATGTCCTTAGTTTTTGTGCTTTGCGTTCTTTTGCTTTCTCCTCAAATCCATCGTCCATCAGCTTCATCGTTGCAACGCGTCTGGCCTTGTAAACCTGCCAATCCATGAATGGCAACAATACATAAACTAGGAAAACAGTATCTACACGTTTAGCCAGACTCAACAGCGAGGGATTTCCAACCCAAACATACACCTAATACCACTCAACGAAGATGAATTAAACATGTCCAAATGATGGCTATACGCAGGAATGTTTACATATTGAAAATGAATAGACTTGCCCCGCGGCTTTCACCCCGACTTTACATGCTAATATAATGCCTTAAAAGAGAATCTATAAATTCTAGCGCACTAACTTCAGATTTTAGTGGCTTTTCCCACAAGCTTCTATACGAGTATGAGACATTAGGCAAGGTGTGAGAACTCGAGTTTCAAGACATAGAAAAATCAAGTATTAAATCAATTCATATACCATTGGATAGAGAAAACGGGAGATACCCAACTAGGCATCTAAGTTAGATGCCCGACCCTGTAACACTACATATTTTTGAGACAAAGTGCTTATTGTGGAGAGAGACAATAAAAATATGAAATAAACGTGGAGAGAGATTACATCTATTGTAGTTTGTCACAAACTCCATAGTATTATGGGGTTGGTATCTAACTTAATACTCGGTCAGGTATCCCGCGAGTCCTTATATTTATTATGTTTTTGATTAACATCTGGAATTTTGGGTAGTGGGTACAATCCTGGAATGAATAAATCAAATATAACTGTTTGCAATGAGGGATGGCAATGTGAATAATCCTATCAAGCCAATACACAATTAGCTAACTGGCTTTCCTAACTAAATCTGAGATCTAAACTTGGGATCTTTCAGGACCATAAAAACCTGTGTTCACAATAGATGGTGTCTGGAGACTGATTCACCAAGACAACTAACGAATGGATGCTAGTACAATCACTAAGATGTAGGTCATATAACACTTAAATATACAAGATTTCAAGTAAAAGGCGTCAAGTTTTAACAAGTTAGTGTTTTATGAATTGCTATTATCCTAGAGTCTCTATCGAATAGCAGTAAATAAATTAGGGAACTGTTATATATTATTCTTCCCTTTTCTTTTAATAAAGTAAAACCATAAAAAATTATTGTAATTATATTTAAAAAACGGTAGTTATTAAATCCAAAACATGAGGCAAACTGAGTTTATTCATCAAACAGGTAAAAACGATGGAGAGTTGGAGACCAAGTAGGCAAATCAAAATGAGAAAGCAGCTGCTGCAAAACCCGCTGAGAACTTTAAAGCTAACAAGATGACTGAACAAGTAACTAAGGCAGAAGTTATATGCTAATCAAGGCGTAGCTGCAAAATTACTAATGGTTTTTAAAATTAACTAGAAAAGTTAATATTTAATAACTGACAGCTAACATGAGCTGTTCTAATAGTTTCATTGGAAACTCCAAAAGAAAAAAATCCAGGAAGCTCTTACCTTTGTGATATCAGCAATAACTTCATTCTCTTTGCACTCGAACTTCTCCAATTTCTTATTGAGTTCGGCTTCTATCCGAAGGAAAAGATCTACATCATTCTGCAAAAATGTCTTAAGAGTGAAGCAAAGTACTTCTCCATCATGTAATCTATTGGAAAAATAAAAGATTCTACGAAAGTTCAAGTAATGCAGACAACCATACTGTAGCAATAATAGTGTGTACTGATATAGCCCTTCTCAAAAGACGAAATTTTTGCTTTAGCCGCATACAATCTATAATTGTACTAAAGGGCAGTTAAGAATCTAGAAAACAAAAGGCTCTGAACTATTTACATTAATTCATTTATATTGGAATTGTCTATAAACTGAAAGCGAGACACTATATATGAGCAAGGAACTACATATGAGAAAAATATAACATCCTTCAAATTTTACCACATGGCATTTCATGGTAAATCTCGAAAAATATACAATACTAATTGTAGAACTTATAATGGACCAATTGCTCTCCAGTCTTTTGCCAAGGCCAGGTGATTCAGTGCGGAATCTGTCTAATTGATGGGTTCAGTTGTTCCCAAATTGCATCTACAGTTCTTCAAAATTTCAAACGCTTAACTTCATACTCCCTCCGTCTATCTTTATGTGTCCACATTGCATGGGCACATGGTTTTGTGGTGGGGAGAGCTTAACATTTTTGTGCATAAGGGTAATATGGTCAATTTGTCATAAAAGTATTTTGGTATTGTGAGAGGTTACATGTTTTGGACACCCAAATAATATTTTGGCAACATTTATGGAGGGAGTAACATAAGCAGGTAGATTGTCATTGTGAAAAGTATCACTTTTCTCTTTCAAAAAAAAAAGAAGACGACCAGATGGAGGCCAAAAAAGGAAACTTCTCAGGTGATTCTTGTAAGAATTATAGCAATTCCCAATAAAACGTGGTTATAGCAATCATACTTCTTTGACAATAATATTTCTGTTCAACAAGGGAAATGTTATTTCTATGGTCCTGTGGACGCCTGGAGGAACATCAGTAAAAACATTACATTATTGAACAGAGGGGATGGGAATCGAACATGGCTTCACAAGTCACAACTGTGGCATTGGGCTAACTCCACACTCTCTGGGCAAGATGAGGATTATTTACAAATAATTTTGCATTTCAATCATTTATTTATTACTCACTCAGTTCCGAAATATAAGATCAATATCGACTTTTTAAAGTCAAATTAAGATATTGTCAGTCCAAATTGATGTGATTCATTTAACTTGTAAAAATAATAAATCTTGTAATTAGTAATACTGTTTAGATGGTTTACTGATTTTTATAATTTTATTGCACTAAAACTAAATGGATTCATATCAATTTTGGATTTGAAAATATTTTAAATTGTCTTCAAAAACTCAAAAATTGATCCTATATTTTGGAATCTAAACTTGATCCTATATTTTGGAACCTATAGGAACGGAGAGAATATTATTTTGCGAGTCTGTGTCCTTGTGCGCATACACCAAACTAAATGTCGACCACAATTTATACAAAAATGTCTCAACTATAGTAAGTTTTAACACAAAATCACCAGCTGGAACAATTAAAGCAAAAACTTTAATAATCATTCAATAAAAATGTAGAGGATACTAGCTTTTATAATTTGATATACTTGTTATATCTTTTGTATTCGAAATTAAAATTTGTGGTCCAATTCTAATAAACCCTCAGCTTCAAAAAATCTAAACAGAATTAATAATCTCACCTGGGTAACAAAACTCAAAGATAGACCTCCTCTCCCTGCTCTAGCAGTACGCCCAACACGATGAACATAGTCCTTTGGATACCTGCAGAAGTTAATCACTTGTAAGAAATATACAAACTTGCATCAACTTCTATATAAATAAAGATCTCTTCAAAAAAATAATAATAATAACCTTGGAATATCATAATTGATTACAAGATCAACAGTAGGAATATCCAGACCACGACTCGCAACATCAGTTGCAAGCAATACAGGAATCTGTCCAGATTTGAATCGATGTAGAGCAGAAAGCCTTAGGGACTGGGATTTGAAAGAATGCAATGCTGCAACTTCCACATCAAGCTCTTCAAGCAATAAACTTAGAAGATGACAACTCCTGCTCACAATTACAATCATAAAAGGCAATAACATACTTCAAGCCAATCCATAGCTTGAGACTTGTAAGTGAAGAGGTCTTAGTGAAATATATAATTACTTTGGAAAGCAATCCTATAACTCTAAAACTTCCATTGTTGTTAATCATGTATGGAAACCTAGTCAATTAAATCATTCAAACTTCATAAGTAAACAGAGATGAACAATAGTTAATTTAAAAAAGCTCATTCGTATGCTTTTATCTTCTTCAACTGGGTAATTTCTTTTATAGTAGAGTTAAAATGTTCTTGTTTCAGTAGATAGTTAAGTTACAATGAAGCTCGAGAAAATTCCACAATGCTTTCTATTTTTCGAGAAAATTCCACAGGAACTTTAGAGTTAAGAGTATGTAATATAGCCATACATACACAAACAGAGAAAAAAGAGAGAGGGGTGAAAACATGTTTCAGATTACTCATTTCAGCATCAAGGATGAATAACTTGGTATGAGGCTTATATTTTGAAAGATAAATTTACCATGTTTATAAGTAAAAATAACAATGACACTAAACAGGTGTTTTGTATATATCTTACTACATATACAACTGATAAATAACTCAAATATCTAGAGTTAAGTTAAATGGAATCTATACCTGCAGGTTGAAACAAAAACTATAGCAGATCGAATACCCATATCTTCCATTTTGGACAAAATATGCAGCAGATAAACATCCTTGACATTTTTGGGTATAAAAATATACTGCTGTTTAAGGGATTCAACGGTCTCGAGGCCTTCATATGCTTCATAGAAGTACACCTTATTTTGAGAGAGCTCAAGTAGTGCTTCTAAATCACTTGTCATTGTCGCAGAAAATAATAAAGTTTGTCGATTCTTTGGCAAACACTGAAATACCACTCTCAGTTCCTCTTCAAAGCTAGGTTCTAGAACTCTATCTGCTTCATCCAAAACCAAGAACTGAAAGGAATACATGAATGTAACTATGTAAGCAATTGTGCACCAAAAAGTAACCATTCTCTGGTCTACTATAAATCCCTGTGTGTTAAACAAAGTCATTAACATATGCTGAAGACAAACAGGGCTAGTGGACACTTTGGGTATATAATTAACTCCCTTGAAAAAGATATATGAGCCAACATAAGAAAGCAAATAGGTTTGGAGTTCAAATAACAAAAGCAATATAACTTAAATTTACCCTACTGTACTAAAGCCGAAATCTTCCAAGAAGGCTATCTAGTGATGAAACCTACAACTTCACAACAAATTTGAATTATGAGTTTAACTCTCCAAAAGACTCTACAGGCTACAGGGAAGTCCAATATCTGAGACGAATTATACTTCCACCGTTCCAAATTATAAGATAATTACTAACTTTAGAAATTCAATTTCAAATATTTTCAAACTCAAAATTGATAAGATTCATCAAAAATTACGAAACAATAAATATTAGAAATAGTAGTAGTGTAGTACTCACTAGTTTGAAAGCTCACACTACAATATTCATTGAATTGATGTCAATTTTGAGTTTGAAAATATCTCGACTTCAAAAATTCAATCACGATCTTATATTTTATTGGAATGAAGGAAGTATCACATAATGATTAAATTCAGCAAACTCAATAAAATAATTTCAAATTCATCTAGAGAAAGGCATATAGAATTCTATTGAAATAACAATATGACACTAATCTAAGGTAAACAATATACAACAAAAAATACTATAAAACTTTCTAAATTTACTAACAAAATAATAAAACATTTGTCAAATATATTTCCCAAAGCCAAATTTAACAAAGATTTTTACCTTAGTTTTAGAGAAAACAGAAGCAATATCAGGATTCCCATCAATAAGAGCCTTAATCCTCCCAGGAGTAGCAATAACTATATGTGGCCGCTGCATCAACTCATGCGCCTGATTCAACGAATTCATCCCACCCACTACAATCGAACACCTCAAATTCAAGCACGACCCGAGTGCCCGAAACTGCTCCGCCAGCTGGTAAGCCAGCTCCCGGGTCGGAGTAACCACCAACGCAAACACCCCATACGGATCCTCGGCGAGCCGGTGCAGTACAGGAAGGGCAAACGCCGCCGTTTTTCCGCTTCCGGTCTGGGCAATACCCAATACATCATTTCCGGCGAGGATTTTGGGAGTGCAGTTTTGCTGAACTGGTGTTGGGTTTTTCATGCCCAGTTCTTTGCAGGTCCGAACAGCCCAGTCGGCCAGACCCAGATCGGAGAAAGATAGGTTTTTTGAATGAGGGTTTGTGACTGAGTGTTTTTCGAAGTGTATTTGGGGATTAGGGTTTTGGGTGGGTTCTGGGGTTTTGGAGGGTTGTTTGTGGGTGATCTTTTTGAGGGAAAATAAGGGGAAATTTTCATCAACTGCGTCGTCCATAACTGTTCGGAGAGCGGAAAATCCAGATTTTACAGGCAGAAGAATGAGGAGGAGAAGGAGAACCGTTGTGTTTGAGATGATAGTTATGATAGTTGCCGCCGATTTTCTTCACTTACGAGGTTAATTTGGTGATGATAAATACTATGTTTGCAAGTTTTTTTAGATGAGAAATTTTAAATTTTTTTCAAAATAAATTGAGAAAACTTGAAAGAAAATTTATTGAATACTTAATACTTAAATATAAATTATTATCCTGAATTATAAATCATATTTTACCTCGGTTTATTTTTTAATTTTATCAATTAAATTATTAAAATATTAATTTTTTTCAGATGGCTAGCTGATGTGTAACAAAAAAATATTTTAATTTTTTTATTAAATATTTATTATACATTAAAAGTCAAAATCATCAAAATATTTTATTTTATTTATTTATTTTTTGCAAATTTTCGCGCACACAGCCTACACCTCAAAAATCAAACCCTTAACCTGATAGAACTATAAAACAAAAGTTATCGCTGAGTTGAGTCATAATCTTACGACACAAAATACTTTACATTAAACATTAAAGCTAAATACATATTCTTTTAGCTTTATAGTCCTCCATATATTCTTCCATGCATTAAACATTAAACATTAAATATTTATTATACATTAAAAGACAAAATCATCAAAACATTTTACATTATTTTTTATTTATTTATTTTTTGTTAATTTTCACGCACCCAAAAAATCAAACCTTTGAACTTTAAAATTATAAGATAAGAGTTACCGCTGGGTCACAATCTTACAACAAAATACTTTACATTAAACATTAAAGCTAAATACATATTCTTTTAGCTTTATAGTCCTCCATATATGCCTGCTGAAATTTCTTCTTATCAATGAGAAAGATCTGGGAAAAAGAGATATTCTTTTAGCTTTACAGTCCTCCATATATTCGTATGGAATTCATTGGATCTTGATGCTTCTTGCCGGTGTTTGGGGTTTGGTAGATGGATTTGTTCAGATCGGGTTTTATAGGTTTGTTCTCCTATATAAATCCGATGAGCTTGTTCTCCTGTATAAAAATCTGATTTTGAACTGATTTCATCAGAATTTGGGTTCTTGGGTCCTTTTGTTCTGATTGTTCTTTGTCTTCGCGAATGGGCTTTTCTTTGCCTTGCTCATTAATTTGTGTGTTTCTGATATTGAATGTAATACCTAGAAAATAAATAAATAAATAAATTTTAATTTAAATATTTTAATTAAATTTTTTTTGTGTTTGGATCAAATGATATTTAATTATGTGAATTATATTAATTGGGTCTTAAAATTTATTGGATCTAATTTATATTTGGTTAATATTAAAATTTATTATAATTAAGAGAAATAATAAGAGAATAAATAAAACCTAAACTATCTGATATAAACTAATCCGAAAAACAGAAAGAGAACGGGAACTGGGCGGCTGTGAAAGAGCAGAAAACGAAAAGGGGTAGATTCTCCCAATTAAGCTAAAATCATCACTCTTTCCTTGATAAAGATTTTGGATTTATGGGATTTAATTGTTATTGAGTTTGTGTGGGTATTGTAATGCTATGAGCGTGCTGCAGACTTTGAATACTAAATATTCTCTCTCTCTTCTCTCTCTCTCTATATATATATATATATATATATATATATATATATATATGTATATTCATGGCCCTGCCAGGAAGGTCAGTGGACCGTTGCGTATAACATATGTAAATATCTATATATGAAATACTTAAGTATTTAATTAATGGGTCAATGTTATAAATCAAATTAAAAATTTGATATATTAATTCAGATTAATTAATTTTACTGATAAAATTATAAAATTTACTTAATAATAATATTCTTGAAAGTAAACTATTGAATTTTGGCATGGTTCAGAGCATTAATAATCCGAGATCTTGTTTTACACTTGGACAAAAGCTCTTGTTCAACAATAAGAGTCATGTATAAGCATTATACAGTAATAAAGTTTAATAATTAGACATTTTTATATTAACATAATTATAAAAGATAAGGGTTATTAAATCTAATGTTAATATTATTAAAAAAACTATATTGGTAATTCAAGTTAATTTATTTTGTGGGTAAGAAAAATACTAATAAATTTAATAATATTATAATATTTATGATCAGATTTGTAATAAGATTTTATTATTTCTTTTATTAGATCGGACAGAGAGAATTTAAGGAGTTATATTTTGAATATAATTTGGGTATTACATTGCTTAATTCAGGTACGGATTCCGTACTCCTTTAGCGATTCTCTTATTAAATTTAAATTGTTCGTTTTGTTTCTCGTCAAATTCATGTGATAGCTCGTTTTAATATTGATTCTTAGAACTCGTGTTTGTACTCTTTGATCAAGTATATCATCTTTAGTATTTATTTTGATATTTGTAGAAACGTACATTTTAATATTTTTGGATACTCGTATTGATTCGTTCGATTTAACATGTACACGTTAGAACCCTTTGTGTTGATATTGTGTCGCATGTGGTGTGACATAGTATTTTTGTTAGAATATACCGTAGGATATACCTGAGCTATAACCACCTGTGGGGGTACCACATGCATGTCCTCTTGGCACCGAGGCATGACACCTTTCATGGTAGTGTAATCAGTCCACGGCGTCTCCGTTTTGTGCACCGGTGGGAGTTGGCCATTTGGTGATTTGTTGTGGGAAGTGTATGGGTCGACTCTAGTTTTTTATTTTGTTCTGCAGATTGGTGATGTTTGTGCCAAACACGCCTTTCGATTTTACATACATTTGGATTTGCGGTCCAATGTCTGTGACTTGCATGTGTGGCATTATTTGACTTGCCTGTGTGACAAGGTATATTTCTGTTTTATTTTGAGCTCGATATGAAATAAACTCAGCCATTTGATTCAGTATATTATTTCATTGTATTAGTTTTGTTCGTTACAGTTCAGTTCATTAATTGAGTTAGTTATCTCAGTTCTTTATTTTGTATTCTATATCCGTACTGGGCATTTGGCTCATGCTGTATTTTTCTTTCCACTGATAATCAAGGGGATCAAGGACAAGTGTGATGAGAGCTCCATTCGATCCAATGATTTAGATGTTTTGTTTAGGTTGTCAAATGGTTTATTTGGAGTTGTAATAACTATTTCAGATTATGGTTTGGGCCAGTTTGACATTTATTCTGGTTTGACCTTTTGATATTTATTGGTTATAAATACTATTCTTTCGCTGGCATAGAGCTTTCGTGTCAGTTTTTTTTAGTGTTTTGAGTAACATCTCTTTCTATTTCGGAAAGGGGGTGTTACAGAGTTGGTATCCGAGCTTAGGTTCTTTCTTGTAGAAAACCTATTTAGGTTTGACCTGTAAGTTATGGGTAGACTTCTAGGTTAGGTTTTGTTCAGTTTGATTTTCTGTTCAGCTATATTTGAATGTCTTTAAGCTGTTTTGCTTATATTCGTTGATCTCTTTCTTAGATGGCTCGTAGATCCGCTAGAAGTTGCTGGGAGGCGAGGTAACAATAGGGGAAGAGGTGATGGTCAGCCTAATGAGCAACTTAATGATTAGATTAATGCTCACTGGCTACCTTGGTTAATCAGGCTTTACCGCAGTTGGTGGCACAGGTTGTACAGGCAATGCAGTAGCCGCCAGAAGATCTTGAGTAGGGGAACCCGGGAAATAATGATCCACAGACAAACGAAGAGGAAGGGAATTGCGGATGGTATTGATCAGCAGGTGGTTCCAATGTATGTATGGTTGAAGAGGTTTTAGAAGCAGAAGTCACAGTCATTCAGTTAAGCCCCGACTCCAATCGATACAGAGAATTGGATCGGTCACTTAGAGAAGATCTTTGATGTGTTGGGGTGCTCGGATAATCAGAGAGTATTACTTGCAGCTTACAAGTTAAAGGGTGATGCACAAAGGTGGTGGAAAGCGATGAAAACAACAAAGGGTGATGGGTATGTGGAGACACTTAGCTGGTGCAGAGTTTTGTGAGGTTTTTTATCAGCAGTACTTTCCAGCTGCTGATAAAGAGGCCTATGCTAGAGAGTATCTGTCTATTCGGCAGAAATATGATGAGTCCATCACAGATTTCATGACGAGGTTCACCAGGTTGATAGGATTTGCGGGAACCTCTGCAGGGACTGCAGCGGAACAGGCGGAGAAGTTCAAGTGGCTGATTCATTATAGGTATCGCTAACATCTCATTAACACCAAGTTTGCAAATGTGTCAGCTGTGGCTAAAGCTGGCCAAGAACATTGAGATGGAGCGGCAGGACTTTCGGTCTACAAACCGAAAAGGAGTCGAAAGAGGGACAGAGATGACCAACAGGGTCAAGTTTCGGGTCAGCATAGAAGAAATCAAGGTGGTCAGTGGAACAGAAATTGTAGTGTCCAGCAGGGGCAGTGGCGTGGCTAGAATCAGAATAGGGGTTATCAACAGTTGCCTCAGTTAGGGCAGAATCGTCAGCTTCAGCTACCTTGGTATGGTCAGAATCGCCAGCAAGGGCAGAATCGTCAGTAAGGGTAGAATTAAGGTCGTTATCTGGGACCAGTTGGTGGGGGTAACCCAAATCATATTCTGATAGCTTTTTGTGCTATGTGTGGGGTTAATTACCCGGGGAGACAGTGTCATAGAGTTACCGGTGCATGATTCTTGTGTGGACAGATGGGTCACATAGATAGAGATTGTACCGGGCAATGTGGTAGTGGTGGAGGTGGTGATAATGGTGGCAATGGAGGTCAGCGTCAAGGTGGTTGAGTGTTTGCCTTGACACATAATCAGGCGGCAGGTGCGCCAGGTACTGTTTTTGGTACTCTTTTAGTTGACAGTCTTGAGGCTTCTATTTTATTTGATACGGGTTCTACTCATTCTGTTGTTGCTCAGTCTTTAGATTCTTTTATGTCTATTGCTTCCCCGATGGGGACTTCTGTTGCTATTTCTAATTTATATCGAGGGTGTGCGATCAATTTTGGGGATAAGATTCGTAGGGCTAATCTTCTTCCAATGTGTATGCTCGATTTCGATGTCATTCTTGGGATGGACTGGTTGGATAAGCACCAGGCCACTATCGACTGCTAGGCGAAGAAGGTTATATTTGGAGATGTGAAGTCTACGAAATTCATGTTTCAGGGTTCACAGCCGAGTAGAGTGGTGAAATTGATTTCATCTTTGAAACCTGGGAAGTTAGTGGCAAGGGGTTGTGAAGGGTACTTGGCATTTATGAAGGATACCTCCAAGGGTGAGTCTCGTATTGAGGATATTTCGGTTGTTCATAAGCTTTCCCGATGTGTTTTCCTGAGGAGTTATCAGGTTTGCCACCGCAGCAGGAAGTTGAGTTTACTATTGAGCTTGTTCCTGGTGCGGAGCCTATCTCGGCGTCGTATCGGATGGCACCATTGGAGTTGCAAGAGTTGAAGGAGCAGTTGCAAGAGCTGTTAGATCGTGGTATGATTCGGCCGAGTGTTTCGCCGTGGGGTGCTCCGGTTTTATTTTTGAAGAAGAAAGATGGGTCTATGAGGTTGTGCATAATAGATTACAGGAAGTTGAATAAGATTACTATCAGAAATCGGTATCCATTGCCGAGGTTGAAGTCTTGTTTGACCAACTTCAGAGGGTGAAGTATTTTTCAAAGATAGACTTAAAGTCGGGTTACCATCAGTTGAGGGTGTGAGATGAAGATGTCTCTAAGACAGCTTTTCATACTCGCAATGGGCATTACGAGTTTTTTGTGATGCCATTTGGGTTGATTAACGCTCCGGCGGTGTTTATGGATTTGATGAATCAAGTGTTCAAGGAGTACTTGGACCAATATGTTATTGTCTTTATTGATGACATTTTGGTTTACTTCCAAGTCTAGGGAGGAGCATGAAGAGCATCTTCGCACAGTGTTGGGGATTTTGCAGAAAGAGAAATTGTATGCTAAATTCTCTAAATGCGAGTTTTGGTTGGAGCAGGTTGCTTTTTTGGGCCACGTTGTTTCTTCTGAAGGCATTAAGGTGGATCCTGCGAAGGTTAAGGCTATCACTAAATGGCCGAGACCTACTACTGTGACAGAGATTAGGAGTTTCTTGGGTTTAGCAGTGTATTATAGGAGATTTGTGGAAGGATTCTCTTTGCTTGCTTTGCTATTAACTCAGTTGATGAAAAAGGGCACGAAGTTTGAGTGGAATGAAGAACGTGAGAAGAGTTTCGAGGAGTTGAAGAAACGACTTGTGACAGCTCCTATACTTACATTGCCGTCGGGGACATGAGGTTACCAAATTTATAGTGATGCTTCTAAGAAGGGCTTGGATTGTGTTTTGATGCAACACGGTAAGGTGATCGCTTATGCTTCCAGACAGCTTAAACCTTATGAGGTGAATTACACCACGCATGATTTAGAGTTGGCAGCGGTGATCTTTGCCCTAAAGATTTGGAGGCACTATTTGTATGGAGAGACTTGTGATATTTTCACTGATCACAAAAGTCTTAAATATATTTTCACTCAAAAGGAGCTTAACATGAGGCAGAGGAATTGGTTGGAGCTTCTAAAAGATTATGATGCGAGGATTCAGTATCACTCGGGGAAGGCGAATGTGGTTGCAGATGCTTTTAGCCGAAAGAGTTCAGGAAGTGTAGCAACTCTTATTACACAACTTCAGCTTATTTCGAATATGGAGCGGCTAGAGTTGGAGTTATATGTGCAAGGTTCAGATGTGCATTTGGTATTTATGAGAGTGGAGACCTCTCTTATCTCGCGAGTTAAAGAAGCTCAAAAGAAAGATGGGAAATTGTGGAGTATGGCGCAGAATCTGGACGAGGGCAAGCAGCCCGACTTTCGTATTGATAACCATGGTGTGATTTGGTTGGGTGGGCGGTTGTGTGTACCGTCTGATCCAATCATTCGGGAGGCAGTTTTGGCGGAGGCTCATAGTTCGCCATTTTCTATTCATCCAGGTTCTACAAAAATGTACAGGGATTTGAAGGAAATTTTTGGTGGAATGGGATGAAGCGAGATGTGGATGAATAAGTTGGGAAGTGCCTCACATGTCAACAAGTGAAGATAGAACATCAACGAGCTAGTGGTTTGCTGCAACAGTTAGACATTCCAATGTGAAAGTGGGAGGATATCATGATAAATTTTGTGACTGGTTTGCCGAAAACTTTCAGGAAGAATGATGCCATTTAGGGTTGTGGTGGATCAGTTGACCAAAACGGCACATTTCTTGGCTATTCACTATGGTTACTCGGTGGATAGGTTGGCACAGATCTTTCAGCAGGAGATTGTTAGACTTCATGGTACTCCAGTGTCTATTGTTTCAGATCGGGACCCACGGTTAACTTCAAGGTTCTGAAAAGGGTTTCAACGAGCTTGGGGCACTCGGCTCAACTTTAGTACTGCTTTCCATCCGCAAACTGATGGGCAATTCGAGCGGACTATTCAAATGTTAGAGAACATGTTGAGGTCTTGTGCACTTGAGTGGTCAGGTAATTGGGATGATTATTTGAGCCTAGTTGAGTTTACATATAACAACAGTTGACATGCAAGTATTGGGATGACTCCGTTTGAGGTGTTGTATGGTAGGAAGTGTTGGGCACCAACTTGTTGGGATGAGGTTGGCGAGAGAGCCATAGAAGGACCTGAGTTAGTTTAAATCACTACAGAGAAGGTAGCGATGGCTAACGAGAAATTGAAGTCGGCTCGATCACAGCAGAAGAGTTATGCTGATAAGCATAGGAGGACTTTAGAGTTTGAACCTGATGAGCATGTGTTTCTAAAAGTTTCTCCTTGGAAGGGTATTCTGTGATTTGGTCTGAAAGGGAAGGTTAGTCCGAGTTATATTGGCCCATTCGAGATTTTGGAGAGAGTTGGTGAGGTTGCATATCGGTTAGCTTTGCCTCCACAGCTAGCTGTGCACAATGTGTTCCATGTGTCGATGTTGAGGAGTTATAAATATCATCTGTTGCATGTGGTG
The DNA here is from genome assembly GCA_020205555.1 of Panax stipuleanatus. Taxonomy (NCBI): domain Eukaryota; kingdom Viridiplantae; phylum Streptophyta; class Magnoliopsida; order Apiales; family Araliaceae; genus Panax; species Panax stipuleanatus. Next base: position 3,755,326 of record CM035118.1, read on the forward strand.
AAATATTCGTTCGATAAGATTCGGGAGGATCTTACTTGTGAGGAGAAAGTCGATGCAATTTTGGATCGTCAAGAGCGGGTTATGAGGAGGAAGACAATTCCGTTTGTTAAGGTTTTGTGGAGAAACCATTCGGAGTGAGAAGCTACATGGGAGATGGGGGAGTCTATTCGAGCGGAGTATTCACATCTTTTTGATAATTAGGTTCATTATTTTCTTTTAATTCCGGGGACGGAATCCTTTTTAAGGGATAGGTGATGTAATACCCAGAAAATAAATAAATGACATTTTAAAATTTTCTTTTAAATATTTTAATTGGGTTTTTCTTGTGTTTGGGTCAAATGGTATTTAATTATGTGGACTACATTAATTGGGCCTTAAAATTTATTGGGTCTAATTTATATTTGGCTAATATTAAAATTCTATTATAATTAGGAGAAATAATAAGAGAATAAATAAAACCTAATCTATCTTATATAAACTAATCAGAGAAAACAGAAAGAGAACGGGAACTGGGCGGCTGTGAAAGAGCAGAAAACGAAAAGGGGTAGATTCTCCAAATTAAGGTAAAATCATCACTCTTTCTTTGATAAAGATTTTAGGTTTATGGGATTTAATTGTTATTAGGTTTGTGTGGGTATTGTAATGCTATGAGCGTGCTGCAGACTTTGATTACTAAATATCCTCTCTCTCTCTCTATATATATATATATATATATATATATATATATATATGTGTGTATGTGTATATTCATGCCCTGCCAGGATGGTCAGTGGACCGTTGCGTATAACATATGTAAATATCTATATATGAAATACTTAAGTATTTAATTAATGGGTCAATGTTATAAATCAAATTAAAAATTTGATATATTAATTCAGATTAATTAATTTTACTGATAAAATTATAAAATTTACTTAATAATAATATTCTTGAAAGTAAACTATTGAATTTTGGCATGGTTCAGAGCATTGATAATCCGGGATCTTGTTTTACACTTGGACAAAAGCTCTTGTTCAACAATAAGAGTCATGTGTAAGCATTTTACAGTAATAAAGTTTAATAATTAGACATTTTTATATTAACATAATTATAAAAGATAAGGGTTATTAAATCTAATGTTAATATTATTAAAAAAACTATTGGTAATTCAAGTTAATTTATTTTGTGGGTAAGAGAAATAAAATTTGTCTACTAATAAATTTAATAATATTTATGATCAGATTTGTAATAAGATTTTATTATTTCTTTTATTAGATCGGACAGAGAGAATTTAAGGAGTTATATTTTGAATATAATTTGGGTATTACATTGCTTAATTCAGGTACGGATTCCGTACTCCTTCAGCGATTCTCTTATTAAATTTAAATTGTTCGTTTTGTTTCTCGTTTCAAAATTTATTATTGTTTCGCATGATTGTTCGTTCTCAAATTCATGTGATAGCTCATTTTAATATTGATCCTTAGAACTCGTGTTTGTACTCTTTGATCTAGTATATCATCTTTAGTATTTATTTTGATATTTGTAGAAAAGTACATTTTAATATTTTTGGAGACTCGTGTTGATTCGTTCGATTTAATATGTACACGTTAGAACCCTTTGTGTTGATATTGTGTCGCATGTGTTGTGACATAGTATTTTTGTTAGAATATACTGTAGGGTATATCTGAGCTATAACCACCCGTGGGGGTACCACAGGCATGTCCTCTTGGCACCGAAGCATGACACCTTCCATGACGGTTTGATCAGTCCACGGCGTCTCCGTTTTGTGCTCCGGTGGGAATTAGCCATTTGATGATTTATTGTGAGAAGCGCATGGATCGACCCTAGTTTTTTGTTTTCTTCTGCGGATTGGTGATGTTTGTGCCAAACACGCCTTCCAATTTTATATACATTTGGATTCGCGATCCAATGTGTGTGACTTGCCTGTGTGGCATTATTTGACTTGCCTTGGTGACAAGGTATATTTCTGTTTTATTTTGAGCTCGGTATGAAATAAACTCAGCTATTTGATTCAGCATATTATTTCGTTGTATTAATTTTGTTCGTTACAGTTCAATTCAATAATTGAGTTAGTTATCTCAGTTCTTTATTTTGTATTCTATATCCGGACTGGGCATTTGACTCATACTATATTTTTCTTCCGACTGATAATCAGGGGGGTCAAGGACAAGTGTGATGAGAGCTCCATTCGATCAAATGATTTAGATGTTTTGTTTAAGTTGTCAAATGGTTTATTTGGAGTTGTAATAACTATTTCAGATTATGGTTTGGGCCAGTTTGACATTTATTCTAGTTTGACCTTTTGATATTTATTGGTTATAAATACTATTTTTTCGTGGCATAGAGCTTTCGTGTAGTTTTTTTTGTGTGTTTTGAGTAACCTCTCTTTCTATTTCGGAAAGGGGGTGTTACAGAGTTGGTATCATAGCTTAGGTTCTTTCTTGTAGAAAACCTATTTAGGTTTGGCCTGTGAGTTATGGGTAGACTTCTAGGTTAGGTTTTGTTCAGTTTGATTTTTTGTTTAGCTATATTTGAATGTCTTTAAGTTGTTTTGCTTATATTCGTTGATCTCTTTCTTAGATGGCTCGTAGATCCACTAGAGTTGCTGGGAGGCGAGGTAACAATAGGGGAAGAGGTGATGGTCAGCCTAATGAGCAACTTAATGATCAGATTAATGCTCACTGGCTACCTTGGTTAATCAGGCTTTACCGCAGTTGGTAGCACAGGTTGTACAGGCAATGCAGTAGCCGCCAGAAGATCCTGAGCAGGGGAACCCGGGAAATAATGGTCCACAGACAAACGAAGAGGAAGGGAACGCTGATGGTCTTGATCAGCAGGTGGTTCCAATGTATGTATGGTTGGAGAGGTTTCAGAAGAAGAAGTCACAGTCATTAGTTAAGCCCCGACTCCAATCGATACAGAGAATTAGATCGGTCACTTAGAGAAGATCTTTGATGTGTTGGGGTGCTTGGATAATCAGAGAGTATTACTTGCAGCTTACAAGTTAGAGGGGGATGCACAAAGGTGATGGAAAGCGATGAAAACAACAAAGGGTGATGGGTATGTGGAGACACTTAGCTGGGCAGAGTTTTGTGAGGTTTTTTATCAACAGTACTTTCCAGCTGCTGATAAAGAGGCCTATGCTAGAGAGTATCTGTCTATTCCGTAGAAAGATGATGAGTCCATCACAGATTTTATGACGAGGTTCACTAGGTTGATAGGATTTGCGGGAACCTCTGCAGGGACTGCAGCGGAACAGGCGGAGAAGTTCAAGTAGGCGGATTCATTATAGGTATCGCCAACATCTCATTAACACTAAGTTTGCAAATGTGTCAGCTGTGGCTAATGCGGCCAAGAACATTGAGATGGAGCGGCAGGACTTTCGGTCTTCCAAACCGGAAGGGAGTCGAAAGATGGACAGAGATGACCAGCAGGGTCATTGGCGTGGCCAGAATCAGAATAGGGGTTATCAACAGTTGCCTCAGCAGGGGCAGAATCGTCAACTTCAGCTACCTTGGTATGGTCAGAATCGTCAGCAAGGGCAGAATCGTCACCAAGGGCAGAATCAAGGTCGTTATCCGGGACCAGTTAGTAGAGGTAACCCAAATCATATTCCGATAGCTTCTTGTGCTATGTGTGGGGCTAATCACCCGGGGAGACAATGTCATAGACTTACCTGTGCATGCTTCTTGTGTGGACACATGGGTCACATGGCTAGATATTCATCAGGTAATCATTCATCTTTGCACTACAGGCCAAAGATATTCATCAAGTAATCATTCATGTTTGCACTACAGGCCAATGTTATTCATCAAGTATCACCATTTAAGACTGAGGATGATGAAAAATATTTCAAAAACGAATCCAGTGAGTTAAAGGACATAGATTAGAGATTCGTAATTTAGTTTATCCTAGTTTAAGAATATTCAACAATTATCAATTGTGGAGCAAAATTCAAGAATGAAGTTCAAAACATGGATCTAATCAAAGATGGGAACCATAACAGACAACTTGGACAAAGAAAAGAAAATTTAATTTTTTTGTGAATAGTACCGTATTCGTGAATAGTGTCGTATACGTGAATAGTGCTGTATACGTAATAGTAACCCCGACATGAAAAGGTAAAAATTTCATAATAAAATTCATACCAATATTCTAATAAAATGATACTTGATGAAACGCAAAATTCGAAGAATTTCTGATCATTTCAGGAATTATAGAAGCAATTCTTACCATAGTAAGTTTGAATTTAGGAATATGAAATGAAATATTTTTACTTTCATAATATAGAATATGAAAGAAAATAATATTCTTTATGAATATTGAAAGGAAATAACATCATTTACTAAAAAAATAATATCCCTTACATTAGTATAATATTCAATCTATCTAGATTATCGGATATTATGCTGACGAAAACTTGCACTGTTATCAACACTCAAAGTATCTAAATACTCACAAGAAATACGCTCGATATTATAGAAAAAAAAATTCTGATTCTGGTGTGATTTTTATTTATAACTAAGCATCCTATTTATAGAAAAATGCTAGCACACCAAAGCAGAAAAATTTATTATCTGACAAAATCCTTCGCACCATTTTGAAGAATCAAATTCTCAGCAAAAATCACACCAAAAGAAAGGACAATGGGGACCACACATGTTTTAAACATTTTTTGTAGCAAAAATCAATTCAGATTCAATTTGCTCTCTTCCACCTTATTTTATTCATATATCGTGAGTTTATTGTAAAAATATTATCATTTAAATTATTAAATTATATTATTATATTATCAAATTATACACTTATAATGTAATATTATAATAATATATTTGAATGAATTATTTTATCAGAAAAGATAAAATATTAATTTTCAACAATTGTCTCTTTTGCTAAAAATTCCTCCATTTATACCCACATTGAATAAATATTTTCTTATTATTTTTATCAATAATTAATTATTATTCACAAATAATAATACAGAATCACAATAATGACAATCAGGTCGTTCTTAAGAAAAAGGGGACTTTCCAATAAGGATTTCTCCTAGCTGGCGCGCAATTAGGTGACCAAACCCTTTTCCTAGACAGAAATTCCTAGACATTGCCAATAATGCTATCAAATAATATTATTCAAATAATATGAATTATTGATTTGATAATGTAAAATACTGTGCAGTGACAATTATTGAAATATAAAATACTGTGCAATACCGTGTGCTACTGTACAACAACGCGTATTACTTTTGCTTTAACCACCGGATATTCCAACAGTTTTAACGGTAACAGTTTTGCCGTTATTTTTAGAAAAATTATTCTTGTCATTTTCTTTATCCAACAGTTTTCCCTTATGGGCCCACAAATGGCTGCACCGTCGTACGAATATTCTCCGACAATAAGAATATTCCACGACCAAACGAATATTCTCTGACACAATGAATATTTTATGACTACTTGCTTATTTTGTAAACTTTGCGCATATTACCCATAACTTACCACATTTATTATATCAACCCCTTACTATTTCAAAATAATATATAAAGGAAATTCAATTTTATTTATAAAAAGTTGGGGTATTAATGTTTAATGCAAGGTGTTTTAATAATAATGACTTATTATTCTATTTCCTTCCCGTTATGCCTTGGATAAAGGCTCTTTTGATGGGAGATCTAAGCTACATCACTTGGTCCTACAAGACCTTTCTAAATGTAAAAGTGTTATCTTAGAACTTCCCCAGAATTATGAAGTATGTTAGAAGAACCATCTTAGATGGAAGTTCTTCTACTCAATTAGACATCTTTAACAAAATCGCGGTTTTTCACTTTTCGTTCTTGAATAAAACTGAAACACTCTCACGTTATGAAGCATTCGTAGAGCCAAACACTATAAACGCAGAGCGTATGTCAAACCGAAGTACTCAACCCACAATATTAGAGTCTCAAAACCCTATAATTGTTACCCAAAATAACCAAACCCAAACACTTTCTCAAACCCTCTCACAATTACATAATATTCAATCCTCACCAGCAACCACCCCTGAACATACATTTATTAGATCTCCATCTCCCATTCCACCAAAACATACACCAACTCCATCTCCTCAGATCATAGAGTCTCAAATCGCTCCGATCGTAAAGTCACATAACCCTCTTATTGTAGAACAACCCCAGTTTATTTATGACTATACACATACTCATACCCACACAAATATTCCTTCAACTTCTAATACTTGTACATAAATACCACATACATCATATCCTATATATTTAAGTTTTATTCTACCTTCTCATCATACTTCTACGAGTTCAACCGTTAAAGATGTCATGTTCAAAAACATTAACCTAGGAAAAAAGGACAGGTTCAAAGTCATTTTTGAGCAGATCTTCGAAAGAGTATCAGTGGTTCTCTCTAAAACTCAGTTTGCTCTGATGCTCAACGAAATAACTCAAGAATATAATGCGGGTTTTAAGGTTACTACAACTGACATTCAGAAGAGTCTACTTTATATTTTTAAGACTATTAAAAATGTACCATGGCAAATGTCTAAAGAATTTGACACTAAAATCAATGTAGCTGATAGAAACTATTATGGATAATTTAAAGAGACGATATGAAATATACTTTAAATAGATAATTGATCATAAAGTTGTCGTTACCTCTCTACAAGCATCAAATAAGGAGTTTATCAAGTTTCTATCTAATAAATTCTTTTCACTGAACTCATCCCTGATTGACTTCAAGGAAGTGGTTGTCCGATCTTTGGAGCGCACTGACACTACTATGGTTCTGATTCATCAATAAAGGGAAGAATCTAAAGATAGATGCAGAGAAACCAAAGATCACATCACTCTCACTAGGATTCAAGTTGAAGAATTGGTTACCACAATTCAATAACTGTCAGAGGAAGTTGCAGCTCTCAGAAAGAAAAAAGATGTTGACAAAAAGGGGGGGAGGAGATTGTCGTCAAGAGCTTAACTATCATCACTTCCTCTTCCTCCTCCTCGTCCTCCTAGAATCACTACACCTCATGCCATTCCACTTGGTTAAGGACAGTAAGATCAATCCTCTTTTTCTAGGTCAGGATCGTCATGTGCAGTTACACCTACTGGTTCATGACTCCCAACCAGTGATCCAACCTTCATAAATCATAATCTTCAAGGGATTTACAGAGAATGAGAAAAAAGATTCAACATGTCAAACCTTAGACCAAAAGACTCCATGAAAGAGATTCAAGTAAGATCTGATGAAGGGAGAAAGAACTACTTCAGGAGAAGAGAAGCTGGGAGAAGAGATCCTTTTAAAAGCAAAAGAGGTAGAAAGTAGAAAATTTTATTTTTTTGTACTTTTTTTTCATTCACTATGTAACAATTTTTTATAAATGAAATTCATTTTATTCTCTAGAAGATACAATCTCTCATTATATACCTAAGACATGTTTAAATTCCTCAGTACTTAGTATTTTTAGAATTAATGATTGATTGAAATCAATGGTTTTGTCATCATCAAATAGGGGGAGATTGTTAGTACTCTAGCTGATGCATATGTTTGATTTGATGATGAAATGAGAACTTAATGTATATTTGTAAAATCAGTAGCTTTTGTTAAATCCTTAGAAAGATAATTTATGTAAAATGACTTAATGTATGGATTAAATTTGGTAGGTTGAGATCCATTCCTTAATGTAAATGTATTGTTCAAAAACTAAGTCTGAAGACTGATCATAGAGTTGAAAACTAGAAAGTATTTTAAGATCACAGAGCATAAAAATCGATTATAGAGTCAATTCTTCAGGGAAAGTCACTCTATTATCGAAAATATGACTCTATGATTAAGCATAATCGTAGAGTTCATATCTTGTGATAGATTATGATAATGTCTCGCACCTAGGACTGAAGATTCCGAAGGATGATCCTCCCAAAGGTTGTCAGTAAGGATAAGGCATCCCTGAAATTGTGTCTAACAACTATATCTGCCAAGGATAAAAATATGTGGCTACATCTGCACCTGACAGAATACGATGAAAGTGACCTGAAGTGGTCCTAACCGAAAGAAATTCAAAGTAAATAATTGGACATCGACAGGTGTCTAAGTCAGAATGGAATAACAGTCAAATCACAACGAAAAGTTTCCAAGGTGAAGCTATAAAAGGCGAGCAGCCTCAAATAATCCAAAAAATTAACAAAAAGAGAAAAAATGATCAAGTCGAAGTACTGCCTTACTAAACTCATAGTCTACTCACTCTACGATTTAGAAATCTCATATGCTAATTCATGTGATCAAGAAGCTTAACGTTACTTAACAACGCCTCAAATCATTCAATTCCTTTATAATTGTGATCTTAGTGATCAGTGTAATCCAAGTCTGTATAACTTGAGGGATTCTTGTAAAATAATTCTTTGTGACCTGTACTCTGAGTGATTACCCTTCCTTAGTGGAATATCCCTACTCGCGAAGTAGAAGAGAGAACTAGGAGACTTTTGTGCTCTGAACCTCTTAAAATTTTATGTCATTTACTTTATTGCACTTACTTTCTGCACTCTACGTTTTATTCATGTGACTTGTCTACACTCTTTATACTAAATTTAGAATTGTGATTTCTTATTAATCTTTGAATGGATTTTTCAAAATATCATTCCGCTGTGCTTAATCATTAAATTAACTTGTTTAATTTAACATTGGTAATAACACTACAAGAAAATGCTCTATTAACGACCAGAAATATCAGTGACCGGTTATGCGGTCGTCGATTTGGTTATTAGCGACTACCATTGGCGACCACTATTAAATGCGATTGCTAGATTATATTAGCGACCGCGTCCGGTCGCCAGTCCAAATTTGCCGCCCGAAAATTGGCGTGGAATTTTGGCTCGAAGGTTTTGTGCGACCAATCAAAATCAGCGACAGCGTGCGGTCGTTGATAAATCCACATCATTAAAACTTTGCGACCGCATGCGATCGCAGATCTATTTCAATGTAACCTGTATCAGACCATCGCTCGACACACAGCAGAAGGAAAAAATAGAACAGTGAAGGAAAAAAAGATGGGAGAAGAGAAGAGGAAGAAGGGGGAGAAAGGGGAGAAGAGAAGAAGGAGAAGAGGGGAACACCGCCACCACCGCCGCCGTCGTCGCCGCGCTGCCGCCGTCCTGTATCTTGTATTAGGTAATAATTACTTTTTTCCTTGTTTTTATATTCCTTTTTCAATCCTTTTTTTTGCACAACTGAAATTACACATTTGTGAGTGAAAGTTTAATTTGTTAGCACTTGAATATTGTTCTTCATTGTTTGATTTGGTGTGAGCATATGTAGTTAGAGGTTATTCATTGTTTGAATATTGTTATTCATTGTTTGATTTGTTAGTTTAAATTGCATAACCAAATAAATTAGCTTAGAATCCTTCTAAGTTTTCAATTGATGTAATTTTATATCATGAAATGAAATTGGAGTAAATTAAGAAACCCCTCTTATTCATTACCATTGTTGGCATCAAATTTAATTACAGTTGGATATATAAACACGAAAGAATGACAAGAATACATCTCGAGTGATACATACATGTATATGCGTATGCATATGTATACACATTCCTCTGAGAAAGAACCTTTGCTAACATACTTTAGAGATGCTTTAAAAAATAATTCCTCAACTAATCTCATCAATTAACCTTCATATTTCCGTTTTGAGTCATGAAGCATATTTAAGCTTAATGTGTGTTATTAGCTATTGGTTTTTAAAAAATAAACAAAAGCCAAACCTCAAAAATTAGTTGTTAGGCGTGGTATGTCATATGCTTACAAGTATGCATGGTATGTCATATGCTTACAAGTATGCATAGTATAATTAAATGTAAGTCATATGCTTACAAGTAGGCTCAAGTATGCTTACAAGTATGCTTAAAGACCTTGACCATGCTATACATTAATATGCTCATGATGTCTGGAGTAGGTACCATGGTATCATGGACCTCTATTCAGACTGTAGTTGGATGAGATGACGAAAGTCAAGTGCCTAGATAGGTGCTACAACTGAATTTAGAGCTGGTTGCCAAGTGTTATTGAAGTATGCGTATAGTCACCCGGAATGTGTGAATGGTCAGAACAAGAAAAGATGCTATTGTTTGAAGTGTAAGAATGTAAATTATATGGGTAGAGACGTGGTAAACTATCATTTACTTATTTCTGGGTTCATGAAAAATTATGAAGAATGTTGGTGGGCACATGGGCAGAGAAGAGATGGTGGCATCACAGAAGTACACAATCCGGGCAGCAGTACTCATCGTATGATTGAAATGGTTCATAATATTGCAGGACCAGATTTTGATTGGGAACGAGGCAGAGAAAAACCTATGAATTCTGATGCCAAAGCCTTTTTTAAGTTGTTAGACGAGGGGAGCGAGCCATTGTGATATGATTGCACCAAACACACTACATTGTCTGCAGTGGCGACATTACTTAACATCAAGGCTGATAACAACATGAGCCATGAGTGTTTTGAGTCGCTCTTGAAGGCCATTAAGAGTATGTTGCCTAACGGTGAGAAATTACCTGATAACTATTACTATTGTAAGAAAATGGTGAAGAAGTTAGGTCTTGGATTCCAAAAGATTGATGCATGTCCCAACGATTGCATGTTGTTTTATAAGGAAAATGAACATATGACCCGGTGCACGTTTTGCAGCTATGATTGGTTTAGGCCTAATAAAGAGGGTGTGACTACAAATAAATCAAGTTTACCATTTAAGATTTTAAGGTATTTTCCAATTACACATCGGCTAAAAAGATTGTACATGTCTTCAAGAACACCTGAACATATGAGTTGGACATGCGAAATCTCCAGCTAAAGATGGAGAACTAAATCATCTCGCAGATGGGCAGGCTTGGAAAGATTTCAACTTAGCACATCATAGGTTTGCATTGGAACCTAGAAATGTGAGGCTTGGATTGTCCACTGATGGTTTCAACCCGTTCGGCCACTCAGTTGTTTCGTACTCCTGCTGGCCTGTGATTGTTACTCCATACAACTTGCCTCCTTGGATGTGTATGAAACAACTATACTTGTTTCTGTCACTCGTAATTCCCGGTCCCAAGAGTCCTGGAAAGAACCTAGATGTTTACTTAAGACCACTTATAGACGAGTTGAAGGTATTGTGGGAGGATGGAGTACAAGCTTGGGATGTTGCAACGAAAACAAATTTCAACCTTAGGGCAGCGGTTATGTGGACTATAAGTGACTTCCCAGCTTATGGTATGTTAGCTGGACGGAGTACACACGGGAAGTTGGCTTGTCCGTATTGTATGGAGCATACAAAGTCTTTCAATCTATTAAAAGGTCGAAAGCCTGCTGGTTTGACTGTCATCGTCGGTTCTTGCTGGTAGATCACCCGTTTCGAAGAAATAGAGAACACTTCAGGAAAGAGAAAGTAGACAATGATATGCTTGCACCGCGATTGTCGGGGACGGAGATGAGAGACTGTGTGATGAGATTGCCGGTCAGAGACTTTGGTAAGATTGATTCCGCAAACATAATCAATGGGTTTGGCGAATCTCATAATTGGGTTCGGAGAAGCATCTTTTGGGAATTGCCTTATTGGTCTACAAATTTGATTCGCCATAATCTAGATGTGATGCATATTAAGAAGAATGTGTTCGACAATGTATTTAACACCGTGATGAGTGTTACAGGGAAGACAAAAGATAATGATAAGGCACAGTTGGACATGAAAGATATTTGTAAGCGTCCTGAATTAGAAATATATGAATCTCCTAATGGTAAGATGGTCATATCGCATGCAAGGTACACATTTTCTAAAAAGCAAGTTAAAGATGTGTTGACATGGGTTAATTCTCTGAAACTACCAGATGGGTATGCGTCTAACATTGCAAGTTGTGTTACGGGTGGGAAATTGCAAGGGATGAAGAGTCATGACTGTCATGTGTTCATGGAGAGACTCATGCCTATTGCATTTTGGGATCTGCTTGATAAACCAATATGGGATGCTTTGTCGGATCTAAGTCGGTTCTTCAGAGACTTATGCTCAAAAACATTAAATGAGAAGGACATTTCCGTACTTGAGAAGAACATCATTGAGATCACGTGTAAGCTTGAAAAAATATTCCCACCTGGTTTTTTTGACTCCATGGAGCATTTGCAAATCCATCTTCCCTATGAAGCTCGTGTTGGGGGTCCAGTTCAATATAGATGGATGTACCCTTTCGAGAGCGTGATGGGTAACCTTAAGAGGAAAGTGAAGAATAGAGCTTATGTAGAGAGGTAGATATGTGAGGCATACAGCTCCGATGAGATATCTACGTTTGTCTCAGATTATTTTTCGACGAAGTCTTGACAAAGGCTAATCAAGTCTCGAGACATAATGATGGGGGAAATGTTGAGCTAAATGGTCGGCTTTCTGTATTTGATCTATCGGGTCGCGCTTATGAAAAATGGAAGCGCATATTCCTCTCTGAGCAAGAATTACATGTTGCACATACTTGAATTCTTCTCAATTGTGAAGAGATTAACGGATTTGTGAGGTACACATGTAATACAAAACTTTATTCCTTGCTTTCTCTTAAATTGCAATGACATACATTTCCAATATGTTAATGTTTATAAAAATGTATAGATCATACGATGACGAGTTAAAAGCGAAGCATCCCGATATAACTGATAAAGATATTCAAATCAGTTGTGATAAAAAATTTGCAGCTTGGCTAAAGGACAAAGTAAGTTAAGTTAATTAAGCAAGATATATATATACTCCATTAATTTATGACTTCATTTAATGTAATCGAGTTTGTGTAGGCTTTTACGGAGGGAACGATTTTGGATAATGTACAAGCCCTAGCTATGAGCCCAGACAGGGACCAAGTCAGCCGCAATGGTTACAAAATAAATGGTTGTGAATTTCATACAAAGACATATGCTCGCGGTAAAAGAACAACGACCGTTGGAGTTTGTGTCCAATGAGATTATTACAATGAGCTTGGAGTTTGGTCGTGTATTTTATGGAGAGTTGGAGGAAATTATAGAGTTGTCGTACAAGGGCACTTACGGGGGTCAGATTAAGTTGTTCAAGTGTCGTTGGTTTGATTCAGAAAAAGGGATACGTGTTGACAGACATGGAATCGTCGATATTGACCTCAATAGGTTTGCGTACGCCAACGAACCGTTTGTGCTGCCAACTCAAACAGTATAAGTATACTACACTCCTAGTGCTGTTAGGACATATAGAAAATTATTCTGACTCAGACATCGATTAAAAAAATAAAATGTATGTTTAGTATTACATGTTTTTTATATCATTGTCATGTTTATGTACTTAACTATTTCATGCAATTTCCTGTCATTATTATTGAAATTCTAATAACATCTTGAATATCTTATTTGTAGATGGGTTCTGAACCTGCGCAGAAAAAGCGCGGCTTGGGTAGGGGGCCTAATCAAGTGCCAAAGGCCCCTGCTAATTTGGATGACCGGATTCTCATTCAGATTCGTCCTCCTTCGGATAACATGTACGTTCGCATCGTTTATATATACTTATTTTATATTTTCATTGTTGTAGATATATACTAATGTAAATTGCTTTAAAAATTATAATAAATCTACTTATCTTTAATGTAAATTGTTGTATATTGTAGTGATTTCACAGATAATAAGATAGTTAAATGCATTGCACAACTATGCTTACAGAACTAGCCTACGCCATTGATTACGTGGGCGAACACACCTATCGCCCACAAGGATGCAGTATGGGCTGAATTTCAGGTATATTTTTTTAAATTCTTACATATAATATAATTAATAAACTAATATTGTTTAGTAGTATTGGATTACATGTTAATAACACTGTTTTATTAATATTATTATTGTTGTTTTATTTGCAAAAGAGGTATAGGTGGGACGACACGCAGACATCGGTAATACAAACACTGTTCTGGCAGAAGTGTGCCTTCTGCACCAAAGATAACTTGAACAAAGAACGACAAAAAGCATTACATAATGCATCGATAGACCATCCAGGCCAGGGAGAGGAGTATATGCATGAGCATAGTCCCTGGTGGTGCACCCTGTCCATATGGGCTGAGATGTGTGCCCAATGGAGAGCTGAGAGCTGGGTGAAAAAATGAAAGACTGCCGCCACTAACAGAGCCTCGGGTGTACCTGATAGAAAAAGGCGAAAAGGCACCTACAAGGGCGGTAGTATATCATAGGTGCAGCATATTACTGCCAGGGTACATCTCATTACAATAAACTTGTGAATTGGTTTTATTTTTTTTACATATATAGTAATATGAGAGTATGCTTTGTATAAGAGTCTCAGTCTCAAGGTCAGCCTATCCATTGGTTGGATGTGTATATGGCCACTCGTGATGGACTGTCTGAGCCTATCCAGATAGTGGTAATAAGTTTTGGCAACTTTGATGTCTCTTATAAAGTTTTATGTCATTCTTTAGTTTCCTTCATTTATTTTTAACTATGTAATTGTTAACCTGCTGACAGGATACGTATAAGACTTTATTGAACGAGCGCTATCCTGAAGGCACCCCACGTCCGCCGATTGATCAAGAATTGTGGGATAGGGACATCTGTTGTGAAGAAAAACTACGTCAAATACCAAGGACAAAGACGACGCCCAACCTTCAGTGGCTCAGGCAACTCTGTTACCCAGTCTTCACAGTCATCGAGTCATCCAGCTATTCATGCTTCTGCTGACTGTGTGAGAGCTATATGTCGAGATCGTGATCTTCTCCGTATACTGGGCGGGCATCTAGCGGCTCTGAGTCCTGATGAGTTAGCTGCTGCAGTGGCGGCCACAACAGCACAGCAGGCGGATGACAACGAGGTAATCTTATTAATTATTTATTACAGTCAAGTTAATTAGTCGCTTATATATATATACACACACATATATTGTTGTGTGTACTTGGTATCAACATATATATACTATATATGTAACTTGTCTTACTCTTTTAAATTTGTTAATTACAGGATCATACAAATTTGGACGATGATGCATAACGACCTAGGCTTGCCTCCTTTCTAGATATTTTAGCCTTGTACTTTTATATTTATTCTATGGACGAATGTATATATGCTACTTAAACATTAGATTTGTATATATTTCTTCAGCTCATTGTATCACGGGATCTTGAATTCGAACTCTCGGGACTAACACCTCGAATTCATTTTCAAGATATAAACATTACATATACAATAATTTCGCATTATTTAAACATTACATCGCAAAAACAAGTCCATCGTGGGAATCAAGTCAAGATCCGATCATTGGATCTCGACACCGGGATTCCTATGCTCATATTATTATACTTAAATATGTATGTACAACATTTCCTAGACCCGATAATAGATGATTTCATTGATTGAAATCTCCATTAAGAGCTACTAGGACCCTCTCACCTCTAGATACAGATCTAGGGCTCTACGGAGTGATCGAGACTTACCAAAAGCAGTAAAACACGTAGATCTACCATGGATCTAAATCGATCTAGTATACAGCTTAAAGCTTCATGCTTAATAACCACTCAAAAGGCTAGATCCGGCTTAGATCTAGGTAGATCTAGCCTCCAGACTTGATTTACAACAATATATGTGCAATATAATCGGTGGAAACTTAAGATGTACCAACTACTACACAATATACGTAAAAAACAACAAGCTTAACCAGATTCAAGCAATATATAACATAAGGCTAGTATATTGATCAAAGATTTACAAAAAGAGTGCCTAAAATGAGCGTTTTTCACCTTGGGGGACGCGTGAACAAGCTTCTTATGGCTCGAGATCACTATATGTTGCTCAAGACACTCAAAGTATACACGATCTAAGCTTAAATCACTCAAATGTGGTGAAAAAATGCCAAACCTGAGGGTTTCTCTCTCTAGAATTTCTTTTTCTCTCTAACTTCTTCCTCTTTTTTTGTAAATGAGCAGCTGGCTACTGGTTAAAGGGATAGGGACCAGCCGCAGGTGTACCTGCAGATGGAGTAGGTACATCTGAGGTTGGGCCCCACGGGTCCAGTTGCCTTGATGTTCGTTCCTTTGGTCTCGGTCTGGTGAAAGTTGAACTCCGTACCCAAAAATCATAGAAAGTCCTTGCGGAAGACTGCCAAATAAGGTCGAGTCTGACAAAATCTGAGTCCGAGAAGATGATGCAGTAAGTTGAAAGGTATCTTCCGGTTCCCGAGGGTCGTCAATCAGATCGTCTTTGATAGCATGCAGTTCAATGATTGTTGAGGTGACTTCTTATGGCCACTTTCTCTGCTTTGCGATCCTCGTGTGGTTCGCGTCGTGTCTGGGCGTCGTTGGCACTTTGATTCCTCCACGGGGTTGTCTCTAGGGTGAAAAGATGCTTTTGCCCTACCTCGGGGTTCTCCGAAGTGAAATTACGCTTTTACACTCCTGAAAGGTTAGTCCAAGGAAAGCGAAATTTCGAGTGTCTACAACCCACATCTTAATTTCAAAGAACAAATAGAAATCATAAAAAAACATTAAAAGTAATCGAAAGTTTGATGAATAATTACCAATATATGTGAAGACCGTAAGTGGAATCGAGTGAAATAGGAGAGATAATGACCAACTTTTTTGTGGATAGATTTACGGAGAGAATAAATATCGGGTTAGAACTTCCTGACTCTTCTCTCTCTCTAGCTAGCTATCGTTCTTCGGAGTAGGTGGATGAAATAGAGAGACATGAGGGAGGAGAAGAGATCTGAATTACAGAATATAAGAGATGAGAACTTTGATTTGTTATTTCTCTCTGTTTCAATTTGTATGTATATGTATGTGTCTGTGCGGATCATCAATTGGGATATAGAAGAGGAAGATGTTGATTGAATGGAATAGGAAGATGGAATCGACTTAATTTAACCTAGATGACTCGTCAAATTAAGTGAGTTAGCTCACTGATTTTCAAAATTGAAGAAAATGATTTTTCCAATTAATTTAATTTGATGACGTCATCATTTACGTGTATTTATATATAAGAATTGATATTGGCACAAACAATGTTTAATTGTATGAGATAATTGAAATATTTTGATTGGCCCTGAACGGAGTGGACTCATGAAGCTATACTTGAATTTAATTGATTGATATTTTTACTTTTAACATGTTTATATATATATATATATATGGGAATTAGTAGATTCTCCCTCTTTGCAAGCAACTCATTCATAAGATATATAATGGAATTTGTAAGCAATTCAATTTTCAATGTATATGGAAATTATAGTTTCCTCTATTTCTTTGTAGGTATTTAATTGTATCTTATCTTCTCTTTATAGGAAACTTGAAGTGTATTATATATTTATCTATAATCCTCTTCTAATTATTCATTTTCCTTTTTTATTTTTTTTATTGATGAGCCAATATATTCTATTAAACACTAAAAATGAGTATGAATAATATTATTGGAAAGATTATATACCTAACTATTTTAATAAATAATGGTTAAAATAATATTTCAAAGCCACTTTATACATAGTTTTTAATTAATACTCATTTTGTTTTAAAATTAAGGATGCAAACAAAAATTTAGTTAGGACCAAAATTAGAAATATATTTCTATTTTACAACAAAGTGACATAATGATCTTAATTTGTTATCATTTTTTAACTATCATTTGTAGGAATTTGGTTATCCTCCATTACACATTTTCTTCAATTTCATCCAATACACCAAGTATTTTATCTTAATGATTTTGTTAGTAATAATAAAAATATGTTAATACATAGTTGATGATATTAAGATCAATCTTACAAAAATTAGAATCCTAAAAAATATTTTCATCGTTGAAAGTCTAAAATAATTTTCATTTATTGAAATTTTGATAAAAAAATTCACATGTTCATCAAATGGTGAAAAAGTGTTAGATTATTTTTATTTTTGAAATAATTATATTATTTAATATAATAAATTAGTTAACTGATATCGATTTCAATTATAAAAATATAGTGTAGTGGATAAAATTAGAGAGAATATAATGGATATTATCCAAATCTCATTTATAGCATTACACTACAATTACTTGGTTAATGTTAAGAGTACATATAGTAATATAAATAACAATTAATAAATAAAATACAATTCTAAATCTCGTGTTTGGAACAAGACAATCGAGATGGTATACATTAAGGAACAAAAATATTATAATAAGGAATATTCATTTCATAGTATTAGATATATAGAGAATGTGACGCCTCCAGAATAGGTTCAATCAACCCAACTCATTATGAGTCGTCAAATACATGGTACAGAATTCAAATACAATCTTTTATAACATACAGTCATGTAAAATACGACCACACAACTGTGAGTTTCAATACAAATCGTATATAATACGAAATATAAATACTCAAATTCATTCCTTATTCATTACAATTATTGTCTCACTATTTTATAGAATAGTAAGGACTTCTACAGATCTAACTCTGATCATCACACTGTTCTCCGACTAGTCCCTGCGATACTTTCATTTCCTGAAGAGAACAATGAAGAAAAAGGTGAGCTCAACTAGCCCAGTAAAGAATATTATGACTAAGATAATGAAAAATAAATTATCGTTAGCCTTCAATAAATCAAATAAAATATTATGGATAACAAGTTTTAGATCAATATTCGCATCGAAAATAACAATTCATTAGAAGAGTTAAGTAGAGAATGATGTCTACTATCTTCTTTGATTTAAAAGTCCATCATCAATATTTTATCCCTGTAACATCAATCAATATACATCTCGAATCAAATATTCATCTTTTGTACTACGGGCCAAAGATATTCATTTGTATCACCAGTTGGTCATGTTCATCTCAACACCTGTCCATCTTTGCACTACGGGCCAAAGATATTCATCAGGTAATCATTCAACTTTGCACTACAGGCCAAAGATATTCATTAAGTAATCATTCATCTTTGCACTACAGGCCAAAGATATTCAGTTATATCACCATTTAAGACTGAGGATGATGAAAAATAATACGAATAACGAATTCAGTGAGATAAATGACAAATATTAGAGAATTTATCTAGAGTTCAAGAATGAAGATCAAAACTTGGATCCAATCAAAGATGATTTGGAAGAGGAAAAAAATTATCGTGAATAGTATCCCGTAAATAGTAACTCGTGAATAGTAACTCGATATGAAAAGATAAAAATTTTACAAGAAAGTTCAGACCAATATTTCAGTGAAATGATATTAGATGAAGCGCAAAACTTAAGGAATTTTTGATCATTTTAGGAATTATAGAAGCAATACTTACCGTAGTAAGTTTAGAGTTAGGAATCTGAAATTAAACAATATACGAAACTGCAAATGAATTTTCACCCGTCAGGCGGTAGTCCGCGCAGACAGATCATTTCCACAATTTAATAATAAATGAATACGAAGGGTTATTCATCAGGCATGCGGTAATCCGCGTAGACAAGTTATTCTCACAGAGTAATAAAAGAATGGAATAATAAAAGGATTTCACCATGCATGCGGTAGTCCGTGTAGACAGGTTATTCCAACAGAATAATAAAGAATGGAATAACAACGCTTACGAGTATTGAAAGAAAATAACTCTCTTCATGAATACGAAAGAAATAATATCCTTTACCTTAATAAAAATTTGGAGAATGCACTAGTGTAATAGCAGAATACTCTTCTTCTTTTTCTCTTACTCTCTCTATACTTTCTCTCTCTATAGCTTTAGTGAATTGGTGAGAAATAATAAATAAATGAACTTCTATTTATAGGCTTGGTAGAGTAAGGGTAAAATAGTCTTTTCGCCATAATTTATGACATCATCGCTTACATCATCAATCCTATGACATCATTGCTTACCTCATCGTTCCGATGACATCATTGCTTACATCATAAGAATTAAATTCAATTTGTTCTCTTCCACCTTATTTTACTTTTATACCATGAATTTACTATAATAATGTTAACATTCAATTATAAAAATCATACTATTATATAATCACATCATACTACTATAATGTAATATTATAATAATATATTTGAATGAATTATTTTATCAGAAAAGATAAAATACCAACTCAACAGATATCACATGCTAAAAATTCCTTCATTTAAATTCACATAGAATAAATATTTTCTTATCATATATATCAATAATTAATTATTCACAAGTAATATTACAGAACTACAATATTGACAACCAGGTCGTTTTCAGGAAATTGGGGGCCTTCGATAAGTATTTTTCCTTATTGGCGCGCAATTAACTAACCCCTTTCCTAGACAGAACTTCCTTAGACATTGCCAATAATGCTATCTAATAATATTATTCAAATAATATGAATTATTGATTTGATAATTTGAAATACTGTGCAATGATAATTATTGAATCACTAATATAAAATATTCACGTAGCAATTATTGAATCAATAAAATAAAAAATTAAACAGTAATTACCGTAACAATTATTGAGTAGTGACTTCTTACGTAAGAATCAATAATTAGAATTACTGTGCAATACCGTGTGCTACTGTGCAACACCGCGTATTACTGTATTTTAACTATCAGGTATTTCAACAATTTTAACGGTAAAAGTTTTACTGTTATTTTTGTAAAAAGGTTATTTCTGTCGCTTTCTATATCCGACATTTATTCTGTTGTGGGGTCCACAAATGACTGCGCCGTCGTACGAATATTCTCCGACAAAAATAATATTCCTCGACCAAACGAATATTTTCCAACACAACGAATATTTTATAACCTCTTGCTTACTTTGTAAAATTTATACATCTCACCCATAACTTATCACATTTATCAAATCAACACCTTACTATTTTCAAAATAATATATATAAAAAATTAAATTTTTATTCATAAAAATTGGGGTCTTACAGAAAACCTTCATCAACATTGAAAAATGCAAAATTTTCAAAGTTGTTTACTTGATTGTTTGCAAGATATCTTGTTAATTTTTTAACATTAAGATCTTAAATTCCATATCATGGAATTTGTTTAAACTTTAAGAACCATCTTATTTTTTTTATGTTCATTTTATTCCCAAGGATAATTTTTTTGAATTTATTTTTAAATATAATAATTTATTTCATTTGGGTACCTAAAAATTGTATGCTAAAAAGCAGTGTTTTAGAATTCAGATCGGATCGATAAAAGTCAGAATCGGTCAGCCTTCTGGTCAGTTTGGACCAATGACCCGATTTTGGTCAAAACCCGAGTTGGCCCGTTGACCATCGGTCCAACCGATAAACCCGGTTAATTAACTCAGTTGACCTGATTTTTAATTATTTTTTTTACCAATAAAATTTTAATATTAAAATTAATCACTTTTATTATTATTGTAACTCATTTTTATTATGTTTTAGTTCATAAAAAATGATATTTTTAAATTTTTTATTAATTACTAATAATATATATTTTTATATATGAATGACGTCACTGAGTCAATAACGGTTCGACCACTAATTGGACCATTAATCTATCTACCCGATAAATTTTTCGATTCGATGAAAAGTTATGTTCTAAGAACCTTGCTAAAAAGTCAATAGGAGTAGAGGAGTAGTATATTCATATGCACAAAATATTTACCCAATCCTTTTTGGGGGACCGGATTCTAATGACTGATCATATTTTTTTTTTATGATTTTCAAATAATTTATAATATTCATTGAAAGTGAAATTTTTACAGAATTCAATGATTTAGATGTTATTTGAATACATGTAAAAAATAGGGTTGTAAAAATTTCAAATATTAAAAATTATAAAAATATTATAAATTTTTTACATGTATCTAAATGACTCCTAAATAATTGAATTATGTAAAAAAAATTAGTTATAATAAATATTACTACCTCCGTCCCATATAAGTGCTTTTTTAGCTTAAATTACACATAACAATACACAAGTTAAAATAACAAAAATATCCTTAATATACTTTCTTTGTTTTGTTTGAGACTTTTTTATTGCCTTTTGGTCTCTCTTTCTCTTTCTTCAACCTTTCAACTTTTAATAAATACGCAATAAATACTATTGGTTGCATAAGGGCACATATGAAAAAATATTATAAAAATTATATTGAAATTCTAACACATCACTTATTTTGAAAAAAAATATTAAACATAAAAAATTATTTATTATGGGACGGACCTAATATAAATTATTTGAGAGTCATTAAACAAAAAAAAAAAAAAACTGTTGGCAGAAACCGGTCCCCTATTCTTTTCCATATTTACCTAACCAAAGGAAGATCCTTCCGATCAAAATGTTGGTGTAGTCTTTGTCACTACTCGTCCCCACCCACCACCACGTCTAATTTTATACGTATTCGGTCCGGTGACCGGTGGAGATGACAAGGGAGTCTTTTCATTCTTTTTAACCAAAAAAAAAACAAACCAAATTCAGCAGCAGCAATTTCGTTCTTCAGTCAAATGGAAACCCCCTTCAAAGCAGATATACTCAAAGGGAAGGTAGCCCTTTTGACCGGTGGCGGGTCAGGAATCGGGTTCGAAATCTCGACTCAATTCGGCAAACATGGTGCCTCTGTGGCTATTATGGGCCGCCGCAGATCTGTGCTTGACTCTGCTGTTTCTGCTCTCCAATCCCTCGGTATTCCGGTAATTTACAATCGATTAACCAAATTCCCACCTGGGTTTTTTTTCATGGATTTTTTTTCTAATAATCATTAGGTGTAATTGCTGCCGGGGTTATTTTGTTATTAAGGTTTTGTACGGTTATTTTGTTATTTTGTACTTTATTCATTTTTTGAAATGGGTATTTGATCTCTTTTTATGTGTTAGTGGTGGAAGTGAGCTCAGCCACTAATTTCTTTAACTGTAGTTTTTTGAGTTTTCTATATGTTATTATGGGCCTGTTCGGGAGTGACTTATTTTAAAGAGAATTGATATTTACACAAGGCCTCACTCACATGAATGTGGGTCCCGTTTACTTACTATTCATGTAAGGGGAACCTTGAGGAAATATCAGTTCCCATTTTAAAATAACTTATAAGTTAAAATATAAGTTGACTTATAAGTTATTTTAAGTTCTGATTTATAAGTAAAAGTGTTCGACTGATAACGACTTATAAGTCAGAATTTTAGTTAAAATAAGTTGTGAAGGTGTTCGGCTGATAACGACTTATAAGTTAAAATAAAATGTAAAGATTATTAAAAAAGACATTATAAAAAGATACATCGATTTAATATTATATCGAAGGTTATTATTAGTAAACAACTTATTGGTAAATAGCTTATTATTGGTAAACAACTTATTATTTAAACAACTTATTGGTAAACAACTTATTTAAACACCTTATTAGTAAATAACTTATTGGTAACCAACTTATTATTTAAACAACTTATTATTGCTAAACAACTTATTATTTAAACATATTATTGGTAAACAACTTATTGTTAAACAACTTATTTAACCAGCTTATTGGTAAACAGCTTATTTAAATAGCTTATTGGTAAACAACTTATTTAACCAGCTTATTGATAAACAACTTATTTAAACAGCTTATTGGTAAACAACTTATTATTGGTAACCGACTTATTAATAGTAAACATCTTATTATTTAAACAACTTATTATTTAACAAGCTTATTAGTAAACAACTTATTATTGATAACCAACTTATTATTTAAACAGCTTATTGGTAAACAACTTATTTTTTAAATAGCTTTTTGGTAAATATCTTATTATTTAAACATCTTATTATTCACCGGTAATTATTTGATAATCAGATTAATAAGGAAGATAGTCTAACCCCGTATATATATAAGCTGATTAAAGGGGAGGTAGGAACAGATGAAACATCACTACTTGACATGTCTATTATACCATTACATAATTCAAAAGAAAATGTACATTTCTAAAAAGAAAAGAGGTAAAACAAGCACCGCTTTCTATTTCTTTCTTTGCCACCTACCATATGGAGAAAAATACCAATAGAGCAAAAGATCTGTGCATCCTATATGTTAACACTTAAAGACAGTTATCTTTAAATCATTTTGATGCAATAAAAGGAACAGACAGTTATCAAATGACAGTAACTTTTAAGTTTTCACACTATCCAGAGGAATGAAATGGAGATGAACCACTAACTTAAAGAATTTTATGCAAAATGTCACCAGGAACTAGTTCCCGAAACTTCTGTATATTAATTTCCCTTAGTTCATACATGGAAGGACTCACAAACTTGATCAAAAATGAGAATCTTAATTTGAAAAAGTTACTTGAGTTACCAGAGAGGCAAGGACATTCTTATTAGTAAGAGAGGAGTATATTTTATCAATATTTTTTTTGAAAAAAAAGAAGAAAGAAGACGAACTAAGATTCATAGCTTGCTAATAAAGAAGAGAATTGAAGGCTTTTTAGGTTGGAGGGTAAATATGTAATTTGTCAAGACAAAGGAGGGGCAAAATAGTCATTATATTTGGTCAAAATAACTTATTAAGAATAACTTAGAAGTCATTTTATTTTAAGTTAGAAATTGTTACTTATTTTTTTTGACTTATAAGTCCGAACACTCAAATAGTAAAAAGCTACTTATAAGTTGGTTTGACCAACTTATAAGTAGCTGCCGAACAAGCCCTATATTTACTCTCTCGGTAAATGAATATAAGATCAATTTTGAATTTTTAAAGTCAATTTGAGATATTTTATGTTCAAAGTTGATGGGAATCATTTAACTTTTAAAATAATGATCCAATATTAAAAAGGAAATAATGATTTTATGCCTTGGAACGAAGGAAGTGTGTGTTAGCGTTGCTTGTGCCCGTTCCCGTTCTACATATCCAATAGATACACGTCCCTGATAACCTTGTATAGATGCGACTACCGGCTATGTCACCTCAATCTTGGGAGTCATTGGACTGCATATTGACCATGCACTGTCTCTATAGGTCAATATCTTAAATGAGAAGATGATGCTGAGTTATTGTGGGTAACTGGTTTGATCTACCTACTTCGACCCGAGGACAATCTTGGATCAACGAAATAAGCTTCTGACTGTTCCTTTTGCAAATCAATTTTAGGATCCTTAGGTAAAGGCATGAAACTGCCTCACTCAGTGGCGGAACCAGAACGTTTTTAGAGGGAGGTCAAAATATATCACTAAAAAAAATATTTATTGACGCTTGGAGTGCTTCTTTCGGTTGTACGACTGAGAGAAGACAAATGTATCCTGCGACTCTGCATAGTTTGAAAACGTCTTAAAATTTTGGTCAATATCAAAATTTATGTAGAAATATTATTTTTTTATTTCATGTAGAAATACGTGAGAGAGATTCATGTAGAAATATTATTTTTTTATGTGAAAATATCAATTTTCTATATAGAACAAAGAAAATTAATCCAGAAAGAAATTAACAAAGGGGAGAGTCTCTGAAGTAAATTCATGATATTTAAAAATATAAAATGTTTGTAAAAAATAATTTGGTAAATAAAGAACTTGGTTTTTGTGATCATTCTTCAATCTCAAGTAGCGACCTAGATTTGATTGTGTTTTAAGTTCTTTCATTTGAATTTCATTGTAAAATAAAATTTATTCTATTTTTTAATTTACAAAGCGCATGTAGAAAATTTTGGACTGCTATTATCAACTACTATTATTATACATATATACATGAATATATAATAATATATATATATGACTATTAATATATGTATGAAATTGACTATTAATTAATATATAACATGTGCAGAATTTTGGTGGGGTCATATGACCCCCCTGCCCCCCCCCCTGGTTCCGCCATTGGCCTCACTGGTCAAATCGATTTTGTTCAGTTTACAGAGAGATTAGTCTTGAACTTAGTGTATGGTTAAGTCAATCTGGTGAGGGTGCTTAGTTATTTGCTTATTTTATCTAACCATTAGGTCCACGTTTAGAGGTTATTCTATGATTTGTTGCTGTGTTATTTTGATATAACATATAAAACGTTATGTTTGAGATTCAATATAATTTGTTATCTAACAGTTTCCTCCTTTATGCTGTTCTTTATTATAGGCTGTTGGCTTTGAGGGCGATGTTCGCAAACAGGAAGATGCAAAAAGAGTTGTGGAATCAACTGTCAAGCATTTTGGGAAGCTCGATATTCTTGTTAATGCTGCAGCTGGCAATTTTCTCGTCTCTGCCGAGGATTTGTCTCCTAATGGATTTCGAACAGGTATTGTCTGATTACACTTCTCAACATACACTAGCATGTTATGCATGGATTCTTTCTTATCGTATGCATAAAAGTTATATGAGTAACAAGAATTGTAGTTGCGTTAAAATATTTTCAAATTTCCCTTCATAATTGATGTAATGTTTGAATTAATTGCTTTGAAATATTTTCTTTTCAATCTCCTGGCAATTTGTAAAAGCTTGGAAAACAAGTAATTCTTATGCGGAACGGTTACTTGATCACTACTAGCTTGGGGAAGTTAGTCAGATAGTTTAGCCACATTCAAGTCCTTGAGGCCTTTACTATGACAGCTTGAAGGCCTCAAGAGGCTCAACGCATGTAGCATAAAGAACTAAGAAAGTTAACTATTTGTTGTACACGAAAGGAATTCCAAAGTCCAAACGAAATAATAAATTTATGAAGAGTGGTCTATGAGTAGTTTTTTTAACACACACCAGCGGCATTACTGGATAATCTGTGGCAGAAGGGTTTTAACATTTTATGTCTTCAAAGAATTGACAAAAATAAAACAAGAGGAGAGAAGAGAGAGAGAGTAAAAGACTAAATTTAGCTTTGCTTAAAACAGTTGACGATCACTTCTAAAACAGATTCTCTGCTCCCTGATCTTTACATTACTTGAGCTAGATCAAAAGTTTGTGGCGGTTGCTTCCAAGATGGTAGCAACTGGCTCTTCAAATTATGTGGAAAGCTAATGTGTATGTTATTACCCTTTACAGTGATGGATATCGACTCTGTTGGTACCTTTACAATGTGCCATGAAGCACTAAAGTATCTAAAGAAAGGAGGTCAAGGACGGAGCTCATCTACTGGTGGAATGATACTGAATATCAGTGCTACTTTGCATTACACAGCAACTTTTTATCAAATCCATGTATCTGCAGCCAAGGTTTGTCTCCATTGCTTAAAAAATAATGAATTTTTTGCATGATGTTTTATTATATATGTTTCCTCTACTCCAGGCAGCTGTTGACGCCATTACAAGAAACTTGGCTCTGGAGTGGGGTACTGATTATGATATTAGAGTCAATGGGATTGCACCTGGCCCCATTGGTGATACTGCTGGTATGAGTAAACTGGGGCCTGATGAGATAGATAGCAAAGCTAGAGATAACGTGCCTTTGTATAAACTCGGAGAAAAGTGGGATATTGCTGTGGCAGCGCTCTACCTTGCATCAGAAGCAGGTTGGTAACATCTTGCCCTTCAAATTAATGAAAATGAATTGGATTGGCCATGTATTGTAAGACAATTCCTAATATAGATTAAAGACCGGTAATTCCATGTGGGGTCTCGATCATTCGAGTTTGCTAAAACAACCAAAATTTACCATTCCTCTCCAAGTTGGCTTGTAGTGTACATGTATTTGGCAAGTGATGAGCAATTTCTTCTTTGGACCTACCTTTCTAGGTTTCCTTATTGAATCCCATGCAGTCTAACATCCTTAGTTTTTGGTCGTGAGCATTCTGCTTTATGAAAAGTAGCGGGTTTTCATTTTGCTTCTTGAAAAAGCATCTGAATTTCTCCGGTCACAACCTCACAGAAGCATGCTATATAGTACTACAAATAACTCTAATTTTTGATGAATTTTTTAATTGGATATGATAAAAAAACTAATTAAATTTCTAGTAAGGCCACCTCCAGTAACCTCCCTGTGAAATCATATAGTGGATTGAAACAATCCGGGTCAAATCCCGATTCCGGAACAAATCTTGGGTCAAATCTCAAGTCCGAATTGAATCCATCCATCCAAACAAGGCCTTAAACCACTAGCCCAATCCATCCATCCAAACAAGGCCTTAAACCACTAGCCCAATAGTATGTTCTTGGGTCGTCTTAGTCTACCACACTATTCTCGGGTCCACAAATCTTTGTCACTCTGGCCATTGTGAGATAATACCGGTTGGCTTCGTGTCCCCACCTCCGGACCTCTCTATTGTGGAATAATACCCACTAACCTTCGCGTCTCACCTCCGACAACTCGATCGGATAACCCGACCTGAGCGTTCGATAGTCAGTTTTGATACCGTATGAAACAATCCGGGTCAAATCCCGATTCCAAGTCCGAATCTAATCAAATTAATCCAAACAAGACCTTAAACCACTAATCTAATAGTATTTTCTTGGGTCATCTTAGTCCACCACAGGCTCGCCCTTGTCATGACTGAAGATACTATTTTTAGTAACTTTAATTAGACATTTTTTTCTCATATCTTTTCGATGTGAGACTGAGGTGTTACATGGACGCCCAATAATATTTTTGACTCAATTATCCGTGTATTGTTCTGTATAAATTTTTGTTCTTGATGTCTGCAACTCTGACAAATTTTAGAATGTGTTTTTTTGCTTCTTTTATTCTCTTGTCCGTTTTATGTTCTGTGTTTTTTTTGGGTTCATTGTTCCTCTCATTCTGTTACCTACTTTTTATAACTAAAGCAAATCTGGATTCCAAACAATATGGTTTTTGTTATATACAAAAAAGACAAACAAAAAAAAACTTAATCCTTCTTTTGGCTGGTTTCATTTATCATGCAACTTTGTTTGTTCTTTCTTCTTATGCAAAGGTAAATACATCAACGGAACCACCATTGCAGTTGACGGAGGGCTTTGGTTGAGCCGGCCTCGCCATCTACCAAAAGAGGCAGTGAAGCAGCTTTCGCGCACAGTGGAGAAACGATCAAGAGCTGCACCTGTCGGGGTTCCAAACAGCAAACTGTAGTGATCCATTATTGTCCTACTTGGGAGTAAGTACTGAAGTATAGTCAATTATATTAAACTCTGCTAATGGCTGAACAATTAAAATAAATGATATGATCAACAAATTAAGTTTTCATGTATGTGCCCATATTTTCTTCGTATAAGCAGGATCATCACCCAATTGCATGTTGCTGCCAGAAGCAGAACTACATATATTTCTTATTGGAATTTCTTAACATCTGCGCTAAGGGCACATGCTAAGCACACAGTTCAAGGAAATATTTTCTTGAATTGTGTGCATATTCCCTTGAACTTGGTGCAAATGCAGAATTCAAGAGAATATGCACACAGTTCTAGTAAATATTCTTTTGAACTGTATGCTTAGCATGTGCCCTTAGGACACATGTTAAGAGGACCCTTTATTATATCAAAATGTATATATGCTATATAAAGAGTTGAACTCTGCTAATGGCTGAACAATTAAAATAAATGATATGATCTAGCAAACTCAGTTACTTGTACGAATCGTGCAGGAATTGAAGACAATGCATGTCTCATTTACATGTAAAATCGCCCTCATTTCATTTTCTTCCTTTTCCTAAAACGAATGAATCATTTCTCTCAGGCATCTATCTCAGAATACATTCCGTATTAAGAAACTCCAGGATACGTTACGGATTTTTTTTTATTTTACAAATGGGCTCCGTTTGAATGACACTGTTTATTTGACATAGCGAAAGACTAATAAAAGTAAGAACAATTACAGAAATTGAATTTATGAAACTTTGTAATCACATCAATTCACAAAAGTGGGATAAAAATCGATTAAGAGAGTTTTTGATAAAAATTAAATGAATTTGAATAAAAAAAATTATTTGATAATTAACATATATGAAACATCGGAATGACATAATTTTATTATTTTACCACTCTGAAAAAATTCAAAATTGTTATAAATTTATTTAATATTACTTAATATAACAATTAATATTTTTTAAAAAATTTAATTTTTTTTTACTTTATTCAGCTGCTCATTCAGCCAAAACAAAAGCACTTAATGGTTGATCGATTCAACCTTTCAAATGTATTCAGTCCTAAAACAAACAGAGCCACAAAGTATTAATAAAATTTGTTAATCTGATACTAAGAGTTGATCCTAAAACAACCGAAATTATCCTTTCAATACTAAACAATAAATAGATTAATTAACCATCTTATGTACAAGTTGTATCAAAGTCCCATAACCCACAGGAAAGCAATTAACATATTTTCTGGGTGTGTTCCATTAAGGAAGGATCCTTTAGGATCAATTATATCACGACACAATAATCAAAAAATGAAAAGGTACAGCAAAAATAAAATAAACTTTGCAAATATATGGTTCTTATTTTTGTTACCTACAATTTTGCTGTTTTATCTAATAACATCAGAATTGTACATGGAACTAAGAACTGTATCAAATCAACCGCTCCTACCATACTTCACAACTATTTTTGCTTTTTTTGCAATTTTACACTTTTGCCAATCTAGAGAAATAAATTGATGACAGACCAAAAAAAAGGCATAATATAGATGCATCAAAAGAAAAGTTTATAACTCATTCATAGGTCGACGCAGACCGGAATAAAAAGCTTTCTGGAAAAGAGGATGCACATCTTCCCCTAATGCCTCCGTCTCTAACTTCTCAATGCGAGGCCATATCTGTTGAACAGAGACGGGATTTTTTTTTTAAATCTATACATTTATATAAATGAAGGGTCTGGAACATAATAAGCAGAAGGAAATTAATTTACATTGCAAAACACACAGCAGCATAAAGAGATTTCTCATTTATCAAACTTTTTCATGATTTTCCAATTTTCACAGCTTTTACGATAAAAGGTGAACGAACAGGCACGTCTCTTCAGACATATACGAGACATGTCACATTCTTGGAGGTAGGGTATTATTAATATTTTACCCTTTGTCACCAACTACTCCATCCGTTCCACAAGAGTCGCATTTTTCAAATATTTTTGCTCCATCAAAAAAAGTAAAGAGTCCAGTTTTTAGTGATTGTAATATAAAATGATACAAACATCCTAATTTCATTAAATATACTCAGGTGATCACCAACTTCTGAACTTGAAAACGACCAATACTAAAGGTAAACAAAAAATTCCAAATGACTTGTCAAGAAGGGGTCATTTAAATAATTGACTTTTATTTGCAGGTCTTCAAAGAGCACTTTGGTGCCAGGGGGTTTACACCAAAGGGTAAAACAGTAGATATGTAAAGGGTAAAACAGATAATAGGGTATCAAACAAAGAAGAAACCACAAAGAAAGAAGAACAAGGATGGAACTTACCTCAGAAGCATATTGCCTTGAGAAGGCCTTGACATAACCTAGAGTTGATAAACACCATTGCTCTTTCTCAGTTACACTGTAACCGCTGCCGGTCCTTCCCCCATTTGAGTTACTGTTGGTTTAATGCAAAACACACAAAAAAAAAGGTTAAAATAAAAGACGTAAAATTGCCTATTAATACATAATAAAGTTAGAAATTTGTAATGCCTTTTCTTGGGTCTTCCATTCTCTTGGTCCAACTCCATCGCAGATGAATCTTCAAGATCAATCGCCATTTCGTCAGCCTGATCAGATTGCTGCAATGCTTTTTCTCCAAATGTGTCACGTAGACGTTCCATCAACACATTTGAGAAGTTTTTGTACAAGGAGAGAAACAATGCCTGTAAACATCACAAAGATTCTGTTCAAAGGGGGCTAATTTAACTCCAAACACAGCGAAAAGTAGGCTAAAACTCGTCTATTACAACAACATTCAAATTTTGCTTCTAAAGTGCAAGTGCAATTTAAGCCTGTCAAGAGTTCACAAACAAAAAAGCTGGCACATGTGGAAAAAAAAAATTGAACTTTAATCCCACAACTTCAGTTAAATTGATGTGACCGTCAGAACTTTTACCAAGCAAATGCTTGACCTTTTTAGAAGATATGATGATAGAATATCATGCAAAACTCCAGGGTATTATTGCATACAATAACCTTAACTAGACAACACAAGTTACTAGATCACATATAAAATAGCTAGATAATCATGGCCCCTGACAGAATTCAAATAAATATATCTCCTCTTTTGGGCTAACGGAGGCTATTCGGAGTCGGTTTGAAGTGTTGTATAAATCTCCAAACAGTAAATTCATTTCTTGTAGACAATAACGAATTAATGGAAACAAAAAGGAGTATATATGCAGTAAGAACCTCAATCTCATCAAGAGCTCGAGCAAGAAGAGCCTCCTTTGCCTCTAAAGATTCACGAACAGATACCTCCTCCTCTTTTGTCTTTTCAGCACTCGACTTCAAACGCTTCATTCTCACAGGATTTTCACCAAGAACAGGTTCACCGTCCATAAGTGTAAGCTTTGCCTCAGCAGTGTCCAACTCCGCTTGAGCTTTGGATGCGGTTTCTTCGGCAGATACAACCCTCTTCTTGAGGTACAAAATCTCTTTCCTTAGATCAGAAATGCGATTGTATGTTTTATTAACAGCATTTCCGAGAATCTGTTAACCAAGAAAAAGGGATTATAAACAAACTCAGAAAAGCTTTAAATTCAAAAATATATATAAATTATAACATAAAAGAGAGAGAATATCTAGAAATATATTTTAATATTTTATGAGCTCATTCAAAGGTCAAAGAATTCAGTTAATTGGGGAAAGGTAAGGCATATGACACAAAAAAGGCTTACTAAACAAAAGAATACTTTTTTTTTGTTTTTTTTGGGGAGAGAGAGAAAGAGAGAACAATAGGCAAGTCTTCGCTGTCGGAGAGTGCTAGTGACTACTCTATGATATACTCTTCTCAACTCCTCCTGCATGTTATCCCTC
Source organism: Panax stipuleanatus (assembly GCA_020205555.1). Lineage (NCBI taxonomy): Eukaryota > Viridiplantae > Streptophyta > Magnoliopsida > Apiales > Araliaceae > Panax > Panax stipuleanatus. The sequence continues at coordinate 3,788,082 of CM035118.1, forward strand.
TAGGCTAATATTCAAGCAGTAGGTTTACTATTTTCAAAGAGAATATCTCCACAACATGATATTATATTTAAATATACTAGAAAAGGAAAAAGAGACGAATAAAAAAATACATTACATACAATTCAATAAGAGCAGTTAATCAGGTAAGTAGGAAAAATGATGATTTCATCTAATTAGAAATTAAAACTCTAGAAGCTAGGCTGGTCTACCTCCCATAAACGATCGGATGTATGAAACTGCTCAACATTTGTTGGAGAGAAGACCCATCTCACAATGGCTAAATTAGATATAAGTCGATAACCCATCATTCTATCGACTGTTAAGGCTGTCATCTGAGCACTGTTTTTCCAAAAAGAACTCACTTCATCTATTAGCAAAATCTGTTTTTCTTGATCAGGACATATCTTTGCAATGACTTGACCATATCTCTCCAAGACAGTAATCAGATGCGTAAAGCTCTTCGATCCAATGTCGAGAAGGGTTTGAACAATCACTTTGAGGGTAATATCCAAACCATGAGCTGGGAGCACACTTTCATCCATCCAAGATATGACTTCGCGAGCCATTTTTCTTCCTTTCACCAGACCTTTGAGTTCTGCAGAAAGTGCATGTTCAGCTCCATCTTCTGCACTGTATTTTAAGTCTGGTCCACCCTTTGGAGGAAGGAGCTCCTCTAAAGCAGAGGCGTTTTCAATACTCTTCAAAGGGGAAATTTAAGAAGTCAAGAAAATCATCTAATATGAAGCATGGACATGGGATATATATAGGAAACAACACGACATACCCACCATAATAAATCTTTAAGCTATAACTTCTGAGGACCGAGGACATATCAATCAAAACATACATTTCCTTGCATACAATTTAAATTTTGCAAAGGTCTGTTATGTGAATATTCACATTGTAATGTACAATTTGTAATTTAACAATAATAATTATCAATGATTTCAAATGGGTTACTTTTTCCCCACTGAACTACATTTGCATCACTGAATTAATTTTTTCCCCAGTCAACTCACTAAACTACAATTATTTTACAATAATTTAAAAAATCGTTAGTGTTACAAGTTAACAGAATATCTATATGGCACCACATTACCAATTTATAGGTTTATCAAATAAATTTAAAAAAATTGAAAAATTAGACAAACTAAACAGATTAAACTAAAAATAAATAAATTAAACAAACTAAGATGTTTAAACTACTTTCTCATCCATTGAATCGTTAACCTTTCTCCAAGAAATACCCCTAATCTGAAATTTAAGAAAGAGCATTCCCAAATCTGAAATCTAAGAAAGCATAGCCCCGAATTTGAAATTCAAGAAAGAGCAATGTGTTTCATTCGTCATCGCTCCATCACATAAACTTCTTTTTCTTTAATTAAAAAAATTAATTAATTCTCCATGTTCATCTTTTGTTCTCTCTAAATTTGATGGGTATAATCTAAGTTGCCATGAATAATCTATTGAAATTTGAAAACCCATTTGATTGGCCTCCACCATCATCCATAACCAACTGCAATCACCACAACCACAACCCAGATTAACCAAAATAACCCAATCATCAACCTCCAAAACCTAGATCTAAATAGGTCACAATATTCTTTTCCTTTATTATTTTTTTAAATTGGAAATAGTGGTTGTAAGAAGCCGCGATTGCTAAGCATAACTAGTTTGGTAGAGGACCGGGGGTGATGTTTTTTCTTTCTTTTGTTGATGAATTGTAAAAAAAAATTCTTGTGTTTACTCTGACACATGTATTGATGAATTGTTGCAAGAGTTTTGAGTGACAGAGGATGAGGATCTGGTGGTGGTGGTGCAGAGTAGAGAGAGATGGAGAGATCATTGCTATATAAGGCGAGAAGCGCACCAAGGTGCAAAGGTCTCCCTGGGGCCTAGGTGCGAGGCGCAAGGTACAACAAAATATATATACAAGTTTATATGAACTAATTTTATCTCAAGCAAAAAATGATTTATGCATTATAGTTTTATTTACATGAAAGATAACTAAAAAGGCTATTCCGCCCCCCCCCCCCCCCCCCCCCTTGCATTAAAATCCCATCAATCAACAGTCTAGTCCATTATCAACAACAACAACAAAAGAAAAGGAAAATCAACAACTATGTATAGCTCACATTATAAAGTGCTTTTCTACTTATTCATATTATAAAGATGAATTAAACTCATAATAAAGAATTTTCTTAAATTTTCTTTTTAGAGTTCAGAAGTAAATTCTTTGTCCTTTGTTGGACTATTCAACTATTTAAATAAGTATGTATGACTAAAAGTCATCACTTGGACCAACATGCATAAGCCATAAAATACTTATTTTTAATTGAGCGGAACCATAGCAAAGAAAAGAATAATTAATAATAATAATATATATATATACACACACACGCACGCAAGACGAAGAGGAGATGAAAGAGAGGAACGGCTGTTTAACAGTGCCATCTACAGAGAAGAAAGAGAAAAAAAGGAGATGGAAGAGAAAAAGAGGAGATCGAGATGAGAAGCTCTGACTGAGAGAAAGAAAAAGTTGGAGATGAGATGAAAGAGGCAGAGGTACTACCATCATAGTTGTCAAGGCGACAAGTCGAGACAAGGCGATAGTCGGGAGCTTAGTGCTTAGGCACCCGACTAGTCTTCCACAAGGTGACAAGTCGTTAACAACGTACAATTTATATATGTATAATTTTATATGTATTGTACTTCTCAAATACATTAAACTTAAGAACATTATATGCATTAAACTTGAAATTATAGGTATAATTTATATATATACACACATACAAGTCAAAAAAAATTATTTACTATTAAAGGGGCCAAAAATGCAAAGAACGAAAGTTGAAGGGGTGAAAGAATGTCAAACTGCTAGCATATATTTGAATATAAAAGATAATTATTAGGTATACTTGAGTGGGAATTTAAATGTCAGTTTAGTGATTAAATAAACATGAAATTTAAAACATTTTAATTTAAAGTTGTAACTTAGCTAACACATGGCAACTTATATGACCACATTAATCTTGGTAAACCACTGAACCAGGAGTATATCTTGAGTGAGACATATGGACCCACATGGACAGTACTTTTACAGTGCTACAAACCTTTAGCAAAGGCTTGTTTGGATAATAAATGGATCATACTAACACATACATCCATACTTAAACAAAAGCCAAACATAAATCAACACAGTTCGTGTATCATGTTTCACCAATCGGCAATCTAATTAGAGGAACGAAGTAGCAGCGGCATCTCAACAAGCAATTCAGAGTTTCTCTGTTCATCTCTTTCTCTCTCCCAGAGTTTTGGATTGGAAAGTGACGACTTAACAAGAAGTCGTCCGAGTCGTCGCCTAGGCAACCAAAAGTGACGACTTCACTGCCGAGGTGCTCGACTTGTGAACTTCAACTAAAGCACATCCTCGCCTAGCCCTTGAGTAACCGTTTGGACGCCTAGTCGACGCTTAGGCGATGCATTAACAACCATGTTGTTAACCATGCTTACCGTGTCGTCGACGATCGTCAATTTGAGGGAGAGATGGCTGAGGATCGTCAATTTATTTCTTTCCTTCATTTCCTTTCTTTCCTTCTCTGTATAAATTCTGATGTCGATCTATGTACTTTGTTTCCTTTTAAGTTAAAACGACGACCCAGATGGAGTTTTGACAAAATAATCAATGGTTGAGAGGTGATAGCCTTAGCTGCCTCTCGCCTCATCGACATAGGCATGCGCCTCATTGAAGAGGTTGCGCCTCAAGCAAGGCAAGACCCTGTCCTCATGCCTCGTTGTGCCTCGAGCCTAGGCACACCTTTGATAACACTAGGAGAGATTGATCTTTGGGCTAAAGATGATAGGGATTGAAGAGTTCTGTAATTTTTTGAATCAACTGGGTTCTTGATTTGGGGAAGACAATGCTTGTATTGCTTGTTTTTAAGTTTTAATTAGTTTCATTAATTTGATTAACATGTTTTAATTGTTTATTTTGTTAAGTAAATTTTTTATCTTCTTTTCTGGTATGGTATGCCACGTTGACATATAATGAGCGATGTACACATCCTCTCTCTCACGTGCTAATTATTCTGTTTAAAGTCAAACAAGTTAACAGATTTTGTAACGTTTTGTAAAAAAATTCAATTTCAGAAAGTCAAATGTAAAAAAAATTAGTTCAATGAAGCATATGTAAATTGATGTCCAATTCAATGAGGCAAAAGTGATTTAACCCAAATGAGATGTCAGAAATACAAGACATTCTGAGAAGTTCTATTTCAGAGAATTGTAGAGTACAAAACTAGCATTATTGTAGTAAACAATGTCTGAAAGGTAAAAATAAGCATAAAAATCTAACAGTATGCAGAACATAGAATAATATGCACATCAATGAAGTTTTGAAACTAATGAAGGACAACTTAGCTCTTTGTCATTGACATGAAGCAATTTTTTGCTAGTCATTACCTGTTTAACTTTGTCCCAGTATGACAAACGGACTTCTCTTTCCAAAACCTCCTGAACAAACACACGCTTTGGGGCCCATTTTGGAAGGTTCAACACATAAGCCCACTCTTCCCATGGCCAAATGAACTGAAAATTAGATCTGCGAGATCGAGAAACAACAAACATATCAATAGTAGAATAAAATTTGAATTTTTTTACGTTACCTACAAACTTTGAACTTCATGGAGTCATCATGGCTCAAAAGATCAAACCTCAAATACCTTAGATCTTAAAAGCATTCTACGATTTGCTTAGAATCTTTTCTTAATAAATTTTTCCTAGCCCCAAAATTGGAAATTTTACTTTAACGCCAAACAATCCACGAATAATTTTTTCTAACAGGTGATACCCAATTCAATTCTACACCCAAGATCACCTAGTAGATAATTCTTTAACTGCGTAGTATTCACTGCAGTTACATGTCCATGGATTTAAGGAGCGGCTAAACACTATGTAAGAGCACTAGAGGCAGATTTCGTAGCTTTTGCGCCTTTTGCCAATGTAAATTAACTCTAAAAAGGTTGACAAATTTCATTTTTAGGTAGGTATTAGGCAATTACCAATATACTTTTAGCTTTTGAAATGAAACACGATTTTCAGAAGGATATTTAGACCAAAAAGTGACTGAAAAGTTGCAGTGAGCCTGATTGATGGTCAAAAGTGGATTATGGATAGGAGGCTGCACTAGGTCAACGTCAATCCCATGGCAGCTAAACAGACATCACTCCTAATCACCCCGATACACAGAGCATAATGCAGCACAAAATTATAAGAGGAGCCTTCAAACATCTGGCTCATGAAAACTATAGATTTCATCAACACTGCGTCCCTAGAATACCACAAACAAAAACAATGCTATAGGCAAAACAATGCTAGTTCCTCGATCAAAATTTCTCATTTCATTTAAAGTAGAAGAGAAATGCTTGCAGATTACGAAATGCATATCAAATCATACTAACTAAATTTTAGAAGCTTTACTTACAAATGGTGAGAGAACCACAGGATGAGGCGTGTTCGACACTCCATATCTAACTCAGCAATTTTATCAAAAAGAGCACGGACTGCACCAGCTACAACTGCTGGGAAGGCCCCTGGAAGAGCCTAACAGTGAAATATTGTAGTTAGAAAGCCACAAAAACATAATATAGTTTATCAATTCAAGTTCACGCATTTTGAAGTCTAAATAGCATAATATAAAGAAAAAGAAGGTCATGGTTTAGTCACTAGTTCATGTTCTACAATACCTTACAAAGGTCAATGATAACCAATGTGTAATATAATGGCTTAAATGGAGGTTGTGGCAGTAAAAGAAGCTGCAAGAAGGAACAGAAGGGGAAAAAAGTATTGGTTCATTAATCAACGAATAGTCAACATTAGAAAATAATAATAAATCGTAGCAAGTGCAGTGGAAAACTGGAAAAAGAAGCATAACGTAATACACCATGTGAATGGCATTTTTGTTTGATTATTTTAAATAGATATCAACTTCTTCTTTATATTTTCCTTTGAATTTACTTATGTATGGCCTTACTTGAAATAATAGACAAAAATATTACTAGAATTTAAAGGAAGGCTAGACAGTCTTTTAAGCATCTCATGATAATATAAGAAACAATTCTACTACTTAGGTATGTTGATACCATTTGTCACTACAAAATACAAAATACAAAATACTTCTTTTTTTGGCCGGGGGGTGGGGAAATTAAAAGAAACAAGGAGAAGGCACCAAGAAACATGATTAAAAAAATCAGCCTATCATTCAACCAGGGAACCAAAAAATTTAATTCTTACCTGAGAGAATATTGTCTCTGCCATTAGATACTCATATCGGAAAGGAACAGGAAGACCCACCATGTAAGCAGCACATTCCTTTCGACTAGCTTTGCATAAATCAAGAAAGAAAAAAAATAAGAACAGTGAGTGCAGCACAGATTTTGAGACTTGAACAAATGCCTTCACTTTTTATTGTTTTTAGACAGAAACAAATAGCTTCACTTTACAATATGAAGCTAAGTAAGACGCCAAAAACACCAGGAAAAATCAAATTAAATCTACACCAACAAAAAAATTATAAAGAAGATATCGGACTTCAACATTCATTGCAAATGACATGCCTAACAATAATAGGTGTCACTCATTGCACTCCTTCCATTATTTACAATTGTTAATAAGACAATGGTAAATAATATAGCAGATATTGTAACTAGGAAAGGAGGGAAGTAGTTCAGTTGATCCCATCCAAGATGGAAAGATAACATTATTCACAATTGAAACAAACTGTAGAAGAAGAAGAAAAAAGGAAAGAAAAAAAAAGAAGCATTCCCTTTGTCCCATTTTCGACCAATAGGTACAGCCATTCTCCCATACCATATAAACTGCTGCTGCCACCTAAATGATATTCACCCTACCGAGTTACACAAAATGCATCACCTCCAAAAAAATACCCACTTCAATTGAATAGGAATATTTTGTGAAGATCTCTTTGACAAGGCCACCATGATGATATACAGTTCATGTGTGGTTTTCCAATTTTTATATGCCAGCTGATTATATATGAGGATGAAATATATAACACAAAAGAAAAAAGATCAAGGAAAAGCTTATTTCATGAATTGGAAACATGAAGACCATTGCTAAGTAAAACCTGCTCTCAGCAGAACATAAAACTCCTAAAAACACTCCAATCAGTCTACCATTGTGATTCATACATAACCAACAAAATGTATTGACTTGTAAGCTACAATATGTAGAATGCATACAAAAAACGCAGCAGAAGTGCTAATGACAAGTCAATAATAAACACAAAGGTAATGAGTCAATAACGTCTACAAACCAGCCATTCAAGAAGAGAAGCACGTCCAACAAATACTCTTCCACAACAAAGCGATCTATAGGTTGCAAGTCCTGCCATCCAGTAGGTAACAAAAAATAGTGACAATGTGCAAGTAAAGAGTACAAAGGTCATATGCATATTGACGAGTACAACAAATTTTACATCAAAATAGCATACAACTTAATAAAACAGCTTACCAAGTTCATAAGCATCATACTAAAAATCTAATACGTCAATTGGAGGGAAAAAAAGTGAAAGTTATACCAGACAGTAGGCTCTTATTAGTATGCTTCAGGACATGCAAATTTAAATTTAAGACAAAAAATAAAAATCTAATACATGAGATGCAGCGTTACGCTTTGTTTTTTCACTACTTTTGTTTTAGTTTTTCAATGTTCTAGATTCCTCGTCGATTCTTCCCATTGTTCCGTTTCTCCTTTTCATCTCACTTTTTCCACTTTAACTTTGTGGAATGAAAAAGTATTCTTTTTCTTTGACTTTGATCGATATATGGATAAGACCAAAAAGACCATCATTGGAAGTTTGGAACGAACTATGGAATAGCTTCGGTTTGAGCAAAGGAGGCGAACAGCATTTTATGGCAGCAGAAAAAGTTCAAATGCACGTAGAGAGCAACAGCTAGTGTGACAAACAAAATTCCCAGTCAGCAAGTAGAAGAACCATTATCCCATTGGCAACTCTCTTTGTATATAAATAATAGTTATGAATTAGCTAGACCATGCATTTCCGCGATATTGCTAATAAACCAATAATGACGATGCTAGATAACATAACCTTTTCGTATTCAGTACAAATGATAATGCTAAATCATTATTTAGGAGTATGTCAATGGAAAACATTTTGCAAGTTGCAATTTAACTAAAAGAGCTGCTTAAATTTCACATTTTTTTTAAAAAAAACAGCTCAATTACTGTTATGAAATGAGGTGTCATATTGTGCAACAAAGACAAGGGCACTAAAGAAACAATTCCATTGCTCTCTACAAACACCTTACCAAGTAAATGTCTATCAATCAACTAAATACATAAAGCATACAGTCACGGAATACAGCTGAGCCTGAGATAAGGTCAAGGTTTTTAAAAAGAGAGGTGTTGGGGTAAATTTCAAATTCATAAGCCAAGAGCAGTTAGCATAAAACATCCATAAAAGTGTATGTAGTAACGCACATAAAGATGCTAAACTAGCAAATTACCTCAGTTTTATTGGCAGGAAATATGTTAAGCCTGCGTATCCTTTGAGGATACTTCAGTTCAGCTTCATGCTTTTGTTTGCCAAAGGTGATCCCAGAGAGTGCTGCAGGGGGATCTGGCTGCTCAGGGCAGCTGATGGGTCCAAAATCATGAGATTTTCCAGCAACTAGTTGTGCCTCAAATTGAAGGTGTGGTCTAGGGACTAGAAACAAAATGGAAAAATAATATAAAAACAGCAGAAATCAGATAGCAAAAGACAATCAAGAACTCTAGCATTAAAGCAACTTCATTTAGACCTTTCCCACTCTCAACCAATGTTCTAAAAGGCACTAGGCCCCCCCTGGCGAGCTTAGGCGGAGCCTAGGGGGAATTTTTTATTTTAAGTCAATTTTAATATTTTATCTTACATTTATCCAACAAACAAAACAATCTATAATAAAGGCCTTTACTTAAAGTTCAAACACATATCCATATTGTCAATGTCAATGTCAAAGTTCAAACATAAACATGCAATTGTTCAAAGTTCAAACATATCTTTAACGTATTAGTTTTATTCATAAACAAGATTGCTATTAAATAATAAAATTTAAAATTTCAAGAATTCATTTCAATATTAAAACTTAAGAAACTAAATATAAATTTAGAATTATATTGAATTAAACTAAATATTACAAATGTATCATCATTTATATAATTTGAAGTTGATACAAGTTCAAAAAATTACAACCATAATAAAATTATCCATTTTAACTTAATCTTGTTCACTTCTTGTTGTGATTTGATATGCTACAAAATGCATTGTGAATATGATAAATCATTAGAAAAATAAATATATCATCTGGTTTGGGTAGTTATTAAAATAAGAAAACCTTTACGCCTAGGCTCCGCCTAATTTCCTGGACGGATTTTTTTGCCGCCTTAGGCCAAGGCGAGGCGCCAGGAGAACCTAGGAGGGGGCCTAGCGCCTAGGCGGGGTACCATGGGGGGGCCTAGCGCCTAGGCAGGGCCTAGGCGGGAATTTTTAGAACACTGCTCTCAACATATAATAAATGGATTTAGACTTGTAAGCTATAACAAGTAATGTTATGATATAAATAAAAAATATATTGGCAAAATGATATCACTTGATTGACTTAGAGCAACTAACTTCCTTTCTATTTCGTGCAAACAATCCTATGTTAGGTTAAAACATTTCCTCGCTAAGTATTTTTTTTAGTAAATAAAGAAGTTTAACAAAATCAGCATTCATAATTGCAAACTAATTCAATTGAACAACTTTAGACAAGTAAGCTTGTTCAATTGAAGCTAATGTTATGCTACCCTTCCCTTGTGCAAGATAAAGCGAGGACTTCTTTTAGCTACCTAGTACCGGCCCAAAAGATATATTACATACCAAAAATGCCTAGGTACACAATGCAACAGAAAAGCTCAACTCAAAATGGATACAGATATGCACATATCCCATAACTAGAGAAAGGGTTCAGCATGACCCCTAAACCAGGGGCAGATCCAGGAATTCATCTCAGCAATGACATAATATATTAATAAAAAAAATTGTGAAAGGATTATACTATTATATACCCACTCCGTCCTAAAATATATGATCATTATTCACTTTAAAATTAATTGGAGACATTTTCAAATTCAAAATTAACATAAATTCATTTAATTTTTGACAATACAAACATGAATATTGTAGACTATCTAAAATGTACTACTAATTATAATATTTATTTTTTCTTAATGTAATAATCATATCAATTTTGAGTTTAAAAATGTTTTAAATTGACTTTCAAATGTTAATAATGATATTATAATTTTGAAACGGAAAAATATATACAGACATATTTTTCAAATTATAAGAATATTGATTAAATAATATCCAAAATAAAATATATCATTTGCAATGATAAAATTTGGGGGATCTTCATTTCTTGAAAATATTGCATGTCCCATGTTTTGATTGTATCAAATAATATTTTTTTAATTAGTAGTGCATTTTTATTAGCATGATATAAGAGGATAACTACCTCTTGTTATAAGAGGAAGAGAGAGCTCTAACTCGAAAGGAACTACTCGCTCCTAGCTCATTCGGATCCTCGGGGTATCCTCACTCAGAGCTAAGAACTCAAAGCGGAACTACTTGAGTAGTCCATACAAGGAGGACTGCTTATGTTTATGCGGACATTCGTTCGTTGCCTCAAATGTACGTCCTCCCTACCGCTTTGGGCTAACTGGAAGGCTAATTGGAGTCCGCTTCTCATTCCCATAAAAAAAATAACTCAATGAACACCTTCGCTCGATCATCCATTTAGGACTCCCTTAGCTCTTTAGCTACTTTTGTAGTAGTAGTCTCAATCGCCGACAACTCCCTTAGAAGACTAACAGGATTACGCTCGAATCCCACACCCGTGAGCTGCTCACTGCTTTTCTGCTGTTACTGCGTAAGTGATCACAAAATCTTCATCTTTCCTATATCTTGTTCAATATCCTCGGTTTAAAGGGTAACCTTACACGAGAGTGATAGGACGTAAAATTAGGATACCCCTTCCGGCCAACAAGGGGGAGGCTTCAACTGGGCTTTACTGTTTCGTTAGGTATAAAAACTCATGATATATAAGGTCTTGGGTTAAACATTTTCAGCACAATAGAAATCATTTTGTGAAACTAAAGGATATTACGGAGTAATACAACTCAATTAGTCAAATTGGAACTCATTTTGTGAAACTAAAGGATTATTACACAAAAATGTACTACTATTCCACTATTATATTCGTTTAGTCAAGTTGAAAATGAATAATTTGAAAACAACAGTTTTCTTTTCTTTTTATCTCATCCCTTCAATTTGTTGATTAAATTATATATTTATCACAAAGAAACATTACTACATACTTTCAAAAAATAACATAATATTATAAAAGAAAAACTAATAATTAAAATTCCAGCTATGGAAATTTTCATAGCTGGCTTAGCTGTGCATCCACCCTGACTAGCAATTCTAGACCAAGAAACAAATACTCTTGAACCAATCAAAATTCCATTACGTTACACTTGTTCAACCAACTCATCAAAGCATCAAGCATGAAAGGAAATGTTATACGCAACTCAAACAAATTATTTTAATATAGTAGAATACGGACTTAGCTCCCCCCATTACACTTTCCCTCCAATTTTGTCCAATACACCAAGTATTTATATAATTGAAATCGAAACCTATAACTTGAGTTATGTTATTGAATCGTATGATTATATCAAAACTGAGAATAATTCAATACTTTTTTGCCATTTAATGAACATGTGCATTTTTATCAAAATTTTAATGGTTAATTTTTTATTAAATTTATAGAATAATTTTCTTTTAATGATAATATTTCTTTATGGAGTTGATCTCAATATTATAAACAAAATATTAATATATTTTGATTTTTTACTAATGTTACCAAAAATACTTGGTGTATGGGAAGAAATAAGGGAAAGTGTAACAGTGGTAGAATACTTTATTTTTCTTCTTTTTTTTTAATATTAATATTTTTATCCACACAAATATTAACAATAGTGAATATCAGGAATAAGAAATAGCAATAACAGCACTTATCAGAAAAAGAAATAGCAATAAGAGAACTTAAGTAATTCCTGTTTAGTTTTACAAAAAATCGATCCAATATGACCCGAATTACTAATTTCAAAAACACACAAATATAAAGGGTTTTGCTAACCACCCAAAGAAGGGAGTAGGTTTGCATTTGTGCCCAAAAGTGAAGTTACAAACCACCCACAATATTACTATTACGCTCTTTAATTATAGGGATATTTTGGTAAAACACCAACTTTAAAAAGGATGAATCTGCAAACAATTGAGTGCTAAGCTTTTTTTTTCCAATACTATTGCTTTTGCCAAATACTATTTTATCCTCCTTTAAAAATAATGTTGCAATCACATTTGTGTTTTGTTAAATTCACCTCTAGGTAAAAATGCTAACCTACTTCCGTTTTTGGAGTGGTTATCATCAAACGTCACAGTAGAAACAAGAAATAACTTCACCAAGATATCAGAAAAACATGTAGCTAAGTAACAATTTATCAAAGATTCATGTGGAATATAACTTTTACTTTTAAAACGGGGTAATATACAACGGTAAAATATTTAAAGGAATTAGTTAAAAGATAAGATACCACTATCAAGTTTCCACCCGTTGTTGGAAAGATCTTGGATCCGCCCCCATAAATCTTCCAAAAAATCCTGTGGATATATCAAACAAAAGTCAAAAGTCTGAGTTGCTGCCTCTTTTTTAATTCAGACAAGTTAAGTTCCGAAATGCTGCAGAATCTCCGGAAATTTCTCAGAACCAATTGGGTATGAATTCCCCTGAAAATTCTATAATAAAATTTTCCCAAACATCAAACCAAGAAAGAGCATATATGACCATTAACAAACCAATATGCTTTCCAGTATATTGCAAAAACAATATTTTCCTTCAAAGAAAAGATTCGGGTGCAGGGATTAAAGTTTGCCATATGTGGGGTCGGCAGTTCGATAAATCTCAAAAAATAGTGATTCGGGGATTCGTACATATTTAACTATTATTAGATTAATATCTATATGCATATAAATATATTAGAGATGATGAATTGAAAACTTAATTCAGATATTTCATAGCTGTTTTTGAACAAAAAGTTAAAATATCAAACTTAATTTCAAATATTCCATGGCTGTTTAAAACAACAAAAAAATCAAACTTCTTTAAGAGATTTCATGGCTATTTTTGAAACAAAAAAAAAACACAAATAGTAAGTTTAATTAATTAATTTCATAAAGACCATATCAAAATGAGCCCAAATCCAGCATGTTGCAAACAATACACTTCTATACAATAATAAAATATGAAAAAGAACACAAAAATATCAAACAAAGCATCACAGTGGTAGTGTGGTACACACAATAAAAATATCAAATGAAAACAGAAGATAGCAGACTATGAAGCACAGATACTTCTCGGAGGCCAACACTTCCTTGCTAGATACATGCCGTCGTGTCGATACCCACAGATACTTCTAGATACGTATACATAAGGGGATACAGAAGCTAACGCTATGACATGTCCAACAATAGGAGGACTAGCTTGCTTTATCTTGTTTTTAGTTTATTCATTACTGGTTGCTTTCATGCTTTGTGTCATATGACTTGGAGATAATAACAGTCTATTTGGTGCAATGTTTGACTACTATCTTTTGGCTATGTAATGATAAATATGATGCTATTAAATAAGTCTTAAGACTAGAAGAAAATAATGATAAATGTTGATTCCAACCTTTATAATTATGTTATGATAGGTGCTAGTATTTTAAATGACTTAAACATTGAATATATAACTACTTGCTTATAGTTATGGAATATAATTTAATCAGTTATACATATATCTATATCTACAAAAATATAACAATTTCAATATATCCTGAATGTATTGCATCACATATCAGGTTACGTATCGATGCTTCATAGATAGCGGAAGAAGAAATTAGAAAAAGATGCCAAAGAGAGAGAAGATCTCAAAAGAGAAAAGAGAGACATGGAGTGAAGAGAATTTCAGTGTCGATAACCGGTCGTCGTGGAAGAGGAGGCAGAAGTAAAGTCGTCTAAGCAATTAGGACACTTTTTGGGTAAGAAATCCTCTTTTGTGAGCACAAACTTCTGTTTTTTGTTCAAAATTTTGAGATTCTGTTTAAACTAATCCCCTAGATAGCAAATCCAACTGCACCCGAATCCCTTTACCAGTTCCCTGGTGTCTTGCTGAATCCATGCTTCATAGTTATTTTCTATAGAAGAAAATGCATTTATCTAAATTATTGTTATGATGCTTCTATAACATATCCCAGTCTCTCAATATTACAACTTTTAGCACAACCGGGCTAAACTCACCCTTGAGTGATATATAGGTTATTCTCACATTTTCCGATGGAGTTGCGGGTTTGTAATTTGCTTGTTTAGAGATCTATATTGTATGTGATTTTTTTATTTTATTTAGTTTGTACTTTCGGTTATAAAAAGAGACTACTATCTGTCAGGACCATAAGGTCTTGAACAAGCTCAAAAGGATATATTAGGGCCTAAGCCAGACTGAAATGGAATTTGGGGGAGAAGAATGGGCAGAAGGGAAGAAATAGGGGAAGGGAAGAGCTCAAAGAGTTTCTCGGTTTTACTTTTTCATTCCATTCATCAAGCAGAATAAATTACATCATTATTCTACATATTTATACTAGAACTTTCTTGTTGGAAAATAAAGCTAAACCCATACTTACTTCCATATCCTACACCCTATAGTGATCAACTCACATGGAGTATGTTATTCTAGAGAATACCATTAGTAACTTCTTTCCCAAATAACCTAAACTACTAATTTAAATTGTTGGGGCTTGACACTATCCTTTAGGCTGCACTTTACTCCCTCTCTGTTTCTCAATAATTTTCAGGTTTCTTTCAAGGAAAGGCAAGAGAAAAGTAAAACTACTAGCAAGTAATACTCACAAAATGATTTAAAATAGCATAAAAAACATACCTTTTCGCCATGAGCTTTATCGGTGTTATCAGTATCCTCAAAGACAGAGAGACCAATGTCAGAAACATGTCTTCTAATACTTAAATATGCTTCTATCCCAACCATAACCCTTTCAACCTCTTCCGGAACTTGCTGCACATTAAGATGTTTGTCATCAAACACAACAACTTCAATTGATCCATCTTTTCAGCTGTAGCGGATGGGAAACTTTATTTTCACCTTAACACATTTACATGTGAACACTCGTACAGCACAAAAGAAATTGAAATTTGTTCTCACAAATATAACCATACAAGCATCATAAAAAATGTTTATAACTCACCAAGACGAAGTTAAAGCACAACAAAGACCAACTTTGACTCAGAAGATGCAACAAAACTATAACACATCGAACAATGTGCAGTAATAACTTTTTCTAGAATTACTAACAGTAAAATAAAATATGAAACTTAGAAACATAAGTAATTCAATACTCAAATTAGCAACTTTCTTCAACATATATTCAGCCAATATTGAAACAAATGCGAAATCACATTAATTGATGGATTTGAAGCATATCATCAAAAAGTATTATAGTTTTGTACCAAAATGACAAAAGGACAAAAAAGGGAAAAAGAACAAGATGAAAAAAGGGTAAACCAAATCTCTAAAATTATCTACTTTAAGAGCATTAGCCAATCTATGATCAGCAAATAAATAAGATGGTCTAAAAACTATTATTGAAACATAAAAAGAGATCTCCACTAGGAAACACATAAAAATTGACCAATAATTTATATATAAAAAGACGCATGTCTTGATCTTAATACCACGCGTTCTGCAATTACCAAGCATGCTGGAATCATATGATAGATAAGCTAAATAAGTAATCATCAACCTAGAAAACTTGTGTCCTAGTAACTTTACAATCCAGGTGTCATCTAATCTAAGTAGCCTCCATTAGCAGGCACTCTTTCGTAAATAAATAATAGTATTTAAGTTGCTTCCACTTTCCAGCACACATATACTATTAATATATGAAACACAAAAGGGAAAGGGGATCAAGATACCTCGACAAGTTCGGATCCACCCCAAGGAAGACAAGATAGAATACAAGTAATGTAAAAGTCAGCACATGATTGCCAAGAGGGATTTCCTTTCTCCTCATCTACTGTTGTTGCAGCAGATGATAATAATGTTTCAAAGACAACCAGTAACGAACTCGGTTGGACAACTTTGCTGCACATCTGTAGAACAGAAAAGCAATAACAATTAGTGCAAGCTATGTTTGTCCCTTGCAACTCCCACAGTAAATTACATTCATACTTGATTAATGGGGTGGGAAGACAAAAGATTACAGTGAAAATTTTTTGAGAAACACCTGTGATGTATGTCTAACCTTAGTGTTTCCTTTATTTACACAAGTAATAAATACAGAAGTGTCATGTATACACTAGAAACTCCTCCTCATGCAATCAAATACATACTAACTTCCAAATATCACTATCTTGATTAAAATTATAACTCCCAAATCCTTTACAAGAACTTTACCTCTAAATCTCAATTCCACTTAATGGAGCAAAATAATTTAGAATCAAGTTACCATAACGTGCAGAGTAATACGAAGCTGACTACAAATGGAATGACAAAATTAAACAGCAATAGTAAACCTACCAAAACAGTCAGAAATCGCATCAAAATACGGATTCTGCTGCAATTTCCAGTATCTAAAGCTTCCTGAAAATAAACAAGAAAAGAGACATTATTATAACTAGAATATGGTAACATCCAAATAAAATATTGCAGATAACCAACTGTTTTAAGAACAGAAGCTGTAAACAACCCAACAGTATCAAACAATTACACTCACCATCAAGGATGGTACCAGAAATTCCATTATGCATGGGCCATATTAATAATTCCCTACATCCCAAAATGAGAGTCTATTTTCTATGCTCAAAAATATTTTTTAAAATAATATGTAATAGTCAAAACTTTTTGACTTGAACATAATATTAAGATCACAGCTTACTTGATTATAATAAGATTTTATACATTGATATTAAAATTGGAATATCACTATGGGACTTCCCAAAAGGCGAAAGTTCACTATCATTTGGGCACAGACGGAGAATACTAACCTGTAAACTAGAAAAGTATTAATATATCATTAATTCCTTATAAATAAGTCCAAGGAAATCTATAAGAAGAGTAAGTTCAGTTGCACAAGGCTTGATTGGTGAACTTAACTAACAAGGAGGGGTCTACTAACGATATAATTTTTATTTTATTCAATTTTTGGGGGAGGGGGAGGGGTGGGAGGAACAAACTAAATTGAGATTTGAAAAACTAGGGGGTAAAGGCCCACCAAAAACCCTCCCTAATTCTGTCCATGCTCTTTATCACATGATGATCAAGAGGGAGAGAGACATGGTTCAAAGAAGCGGCGGCGTTGCCAAGATATCGACTTTAGTCACCTCTCCGACAACATGACACGAATCATAATTTCAAGCATTATCAATGTAAAGGATGTGTATAGGCGACACTTCTCAGTAAAGCGGAGAAATAATGGCATAGCAGTGACAAATAACGGCATAGCGAGGAGAAATAAAGGCGTAACAAAGAAATAAAAACAAAATAACGGTGCAACATAGAGAGTAATAATAATAATACCAAAAGTAGGGAATTTTGGTGGGACGGAGCAAGTAATAATATTAATAAATAAAATATATATTTATATATTAACTTATCAAATAATAATAACAATAATAAATATGTATATGTACATACTAACTTATCAAATAATAATAATAACTATTACCGAGGAACCAAAAGAGGATGATGATGTACAGAGTAAGTAGAATGGGGAATGATTTATAACTATGTAGTTTCTTTTGTTGTGTTTAGATACTTTTTAGAGTGTCTTAAAAACTTGTTGTCCAATTATTATGCAATACAACATTAAAAAAGTATGCATGTATTATCATCTGGACAATGTTATGTATACGTGTTTATCGAATTGATCCATCATGTTGTTCTTATTTTTCATGAATTTTTTTATAAATTTCTAAAGCTCCTAAAACTAGGGGTGGGCAACCGGTTTTTACCGGACCAGTACCAAAAGTTGCTAAATTTCGGTACTGATACCTGGACCGGTATACCGAACCGGTAAAACCGGTTCAGAACTGATTCGGTACCGATTTTTACCGAAAAAATTGAAAATTTAATATAATTAATATTTTTTTTATTTTTTATTAATATTATTATTATTTTTATTATTATAATCATTATTTTATTAATATTATTATTATTATAATTTTTAGTATTATTATTATTATTAATTATTTATTAATAATATAAATAAATAAATAATTAGAAAACCGGTATATACCGGTTCGGTTCAGTTTTTACCGAACCATAAAAGCTTGGTACCAAAACCGGTACCGAAAAACCGATATATACCGGTTTTTTTGTACCGGTACCGAACCGGCCGGTTCGAACTAGTCCGGAAAACCAAAAAACCGAAAAAACCGATTTTTTGTCCACCCCTACCTAAAACTAGTGTAATGGTGCGCATCTCCCGACACCAAAAACAAAACCAAGTACAAAGGACTGCTGAAACCTAGGCCGCTACCGCGACTTTGAACCATGGAGAGAGATGATAGAGATAGATAGAGAGAGGTACGTGAACACAAAAACAGAGCACTGCACTTTGCACCTATATGTCTAATCACATGCACTCGGGTGTGAATGTGTGTTATGGAGTTGGATACACGCTCTGTTGGTGCATACCTCTCCCAAATCATAGGATTTAGGATAACAAAGAGAGGGGACAGGTCCAAAAACTAAATGCAGTAATGAAGATAGTTTTTGCATATATAATATTTATAAGTCGATTACTATTAGTATATTTGGGTATATAATTAAAAGTACATGATATTTATGAAAGAGCGTTATATATATACATAAATTAGCTCAGAAACCCAAGACATTTCGCAGAGCTTAATATTGTTATCTGAATACTGACGCAAGACTGACATTTTATTGTTTGCTATTAGCATTTTCTTTGAATGAAAAAAATCAGTGATGAATGCACCGTAGTAGGCATGTGAATCGCTTTTATTGGTATTTTCTTTCCTGTTTGGTGTTCAATGTGCTTCTTTGATTGTCAGCTCATGTTTGAAGAGCGGAATGCACCAATCCAATTGTAGGAGGTCTGTCAAAATTCAGTACTAATTGTAGATAAATGTGTTGTCACAGACCAAGGAATCTATTATAGCTACCAGAACGTGCCATCTAACACAATAATTTAATTACAAAACTATCAAAGGCTTCGTCTCCCACTATCTTAGTTACAACTTACAACACTCTGCTTTTTTGTCACAGACCAGGGAATCTATTATAGCAACCAGAACATACCATCTAAGTGTCTAACACAATAATTTAATTACAAAACTATCAAAGGCTCCTTCTCCCACTATCTTAGTTACAACTTACAACACTCTGCTTTTCCACGTGTTCCAAACCATTACTTTCAAAAGCTTAGGAAATTACACTTCTCAGATCCTTTTGCTGGGTCCCAAACCTTTACAATAAACAAAAGAACGAAAGAACTTTCATTTCTTTTTATCTACAGTTACTTTTTACAATATCAAACCTTAGGGAGAAATGCATTCACATAATCACCACATTTCTCAGCAATCATATGGCAAAATCATAACTTTAAAAATAATAATATTAATAATGAGATGAAACACAAAGGAAAATCCGTAAGGAACTAAACTCGTCAACTTTATATAAAACCCAGTATTTATGAATTTTTTACAAGGATAAACATTACTTAAAGAAATATAACCATAATGTTAGTTGTGCAATGGGAACATCAAAAGCCTGTGCTACTCATTAAAGGTTTAGAGGCACAGCTATGGAACAAAAAGTAACAAATAAGGAAAGACTTATATTGAAAACTGTTATATAACAACTAACGAAAGACTAATTGTACTGTCATGGTTTGAGCTTGCTCACCTGCAGATTAGTTTGAATGTTCTCCACTACTTTCTTAACAAAACCATCATTTTCCAAGTTCAACAACCCAACCTACATTCAGAGACAGAGATTCATTAGAACTTACAGGAAGCTTCTCTTGTCAGCATGCAATGTTTAATTTATAAAACCCCAATATCTTCAAAGTTAAAGATACTTTAATTTGGGGGGGAGGAGGGTTGAAGACTTCCAAATATGCAAAGCACAAGTAACCCCAAACTCTGCTGCTGCTAATTCAGCATTTTTTTTAAAAAACTGACTAGAGAATTTGCAGTCCAAATTCTATAGATGAATAAGCAACGTAGAGGGAGGTAGTCAAACAGACGAAACAAATGCAAACAAAAATAAAATTAACGGAGACAAAGCTAAAGAGAAAATGTATCATACCACCGTCCCATACAGAGGAATCTTGTGAGGCAATTGCTCAGCACATTCGAGAAGGAACTGCCAATAGAGAGAATGGAGTAATAATTCAGTATGAAAAAATTAACACAGCTATATACCGTGTCAAGAAAACAATTCACTTACATGGTATGACATTAAGAAAAGGGGATATCTTATAAGGATATGTTTGACTGTGCTTGATGAGTTAAATACATTTGCTTGTTTTTGGATGTTAATCCATGTTGAGGAATATAACATGGAACCATTGAATGTTGCCTCGTATAGTAAACCCAACTAACACTATCCATTGTACGAGTAATGTAATCCCACATAATACAAAGCATTTCAGTGTACCTCATAACTCATAAATATGTGAAGGGTAAGTAACATGAACTATAACCTCACATTTAAATTACATGGCCAACAATCCCAACAGGATTGACATCCAACAAATTCAAAGTTAGATGATTATTAATTTAAACATAGCAAATAACACAATAGAAATGAACACTGAAAGCACCAGATGGTGGGAAATAACTAAATGAGGCCAACATCTTAACCATAACTAAAATGTAATATCCTACTTCCAAATCATGGGCACGGAGAAACCTTTTTGCACGCAGCCCAGGCTTACAAACAAATCTTATTGTAAATAGAAAAGAAAAGGTGAATCATAGCAGGTATATTATAGCCTGAAAAAACCCTAGCAGCTAATTGCGAAATGCATTAGCATATGTTACCTATGAGCTTTATATTATCAGAATATTATACTAAACAATCCCAAAAAAGACGTCCCTTACTATCTATAACAATGTTAAGGAAATCCCATAATAAATTCCAAGAGGACACCCTTTTCGGGACAGGGTGAGTAAAATTATAATCAACCTATAATACAATACATAATTATACACAAAATACCCTAAAACAAATATAATAAATCAAATACTTACATGAAAAATATCATCTCCAGAATGCTCTAGCTCTCGCCGAAGCAAACCAGAGCATGTCTCCTGCAATTACAAAAGTAAAATGAAATCGACCTTTAATAAAATCAAAACAGTAGTCTTCAATATGGATATACAAATAAGGAACTAGTTGAAAAACCGGCTCATATTATTCAAATTCGTATGTTTTCAAAATTCCAAATTCTTGCTCTTGCAAAAAGCGAAAACTAGGTTACAGGATTTAAGTAATTAGTAAAGTAAACAAATACTTACAATGTGATCTTTGTAATCGATAGTTCCGCCATATTCGGGGCATTTTTCGCCGATTCGCAAAACTAGAGATCTCCAACTGCTCATTTCATATAAATTACAACCACCTAAACCTGAAGATTTTAGGGTTTAAGAAGAGAGAGAAGAGTGAAGAACAAAACGAGAAAGGGGAGATTGGAAGGGTTTTGTGGATATACCAGGAACCGCGACGAACTCAAACCCGACTCGTTAGATATTTGGACCCGGACTAGTATACGTGTGTGTGTATATATATATATATTTTGAGGGAATTATTTATAACAATTACTTGCTATGAATTAAAATTAGCATTCAAAATAATAACCAACAGTCGAGATTATAACTCAAAATTTTACGTAATAGTAGTGATCGATGTAATGAACTCGGTCAACTGAAAAATTCAGGTCCGCTAGATGACGGAATCTCGGTCGTTGATTCTTATATTGAACGATAGAGATGGTGTATGCCTATATTTGATTCATAGCAAATACATGTTATGGATCATTACTCATACATATATATGGGTTATGATTCATAGCATGTATTTGTTATAGATCATACATAGATGATTCATACATCATCTATATTGTTGAAAACAAGAAGAAATGGTTAGGATTATAAATTGAAAATCGACTTCCACTACTATTAGTAGCTGATGGTAAAAAAACACATATGACGCTAATCAGGATAAGAGTTTATCTTGACCGATAAATGTGTAAGTTTAGTTAATCAGAATAAGAGTTTGTCTTAACCAATAAATGTTTAGGGTTTAGCTAATAAGTAATAAGAATAAGAGTTTAACTTGATCAGTAAATGTTTAAAGTTTATTAATTAGGATTTAGTTTTTATTAACTAGGGTTTGGTGTTTGTTAATTAGGGGTTTAGGATTTATTAAATAGGGTTTACTGTTTATTAACTAGTGTTTAGGGTTTATTAATTAGAGTTTAGGGTTTATTAAGTAGGATTTAGGGTTTATTTGTCAGGATTTAAGGTTTAATAAATTCTAAAGATTTACTGGTTAAACCAAACGCTTATTCTGATTAGATAAACCCTAAACATTTATTGGTAAAGTCAAACTCTTATTCTGAAAATCGACGTCCGCTACTAATACCAAATACATGCTATAGATCATTCTCCTATATATATAGTGATCCATAACAAAAGGTTGTTATAAACATTATTCTAACAAACGCATCTTCTACCGTTCAATGGCAAAAAAAAAAACCACATGCCTTAATTTTAGTAGAGGGATGAAAAAATGTCCTAAATATCTCCACTTTAGTAATATTTAAATAGTTTCAATGTATTTATTTGGATAAATATTTTATTACGTAATAAATTTTAACTTTGTCAATTATATTTAATATATTTATTTTTATAAATATTTATTAGGAATCTATGTATGGATTAATAGGTTGTTTAATTAAGGGGGAGGTTGATTAGAATCCTCATTATATTCTAAATGTATGTGATTTGATGATGAAGCTCATAAAGTATATTTGTATGGATAAGTTTTGTACAGTCCTTAACTGAGATATTTATGTACAAAGACTTATTGTAATATCCAATAATTTTCTGAATGATATTAATGATTATATTAATAAAAATTTAATATTTAATTGAATATAAATAAATATTATTGTGACATGGGATATAGTAATTCAATTAAATTAAGTTAAGTATGTGACAACTATATGTTATGGCGGAATTGATGAAAAGCTTAATTTAAGCTTAAGAGATTTGCCTAGCGTAACATAATGGAAGATTAAGAAATTCATTATGTAAATTAATGAAGGAATGACTTAATAATGAGATTGAGTAATATTAGTATATTAAAGTAATGAAGAAACGATTTAATGATGGAATTAATTTGTATAATTATGAGTGAATAATTAAATAATGAGAGACTAATTTTTGTTATTATTAATTATTGGCTATGAGTAATAGTATGTAATGTGTAGTAATCTATAAAAGGGTTGCTACATCCATTTAATATAAGATAAGGTGCGACATTGGTATGTGAATAAATGTTATACAAAACTATATAATAAAAGTATGATGAGTTTAATAATTTTACTAAGTTACATAAAGAAGCTTATGTAACATCATGATGCGTGGTGGGTCAGTTAGTGGTGTATTTTAAATATATGGGAGAAAATGAATTTAAGTAAATAAATATTTATTTCAATATTCATGTATAATTGAAATAATAAAGTTTTATGGAAAACAAGGAGTTGTTAGTACCCAACTGAATTATATTCTAACCTAATGTACATGGATTATATGGTTATGTGTATGTATACCCCAACTTATCACAAGATAGTAATATTAACTCATTAACGTTACACTTTGTAAGCAAATAGGAAATAAACCTAAGTGTTTTAGCAAATATTTTTCTAATGCAAACCCAAAACCAGTTACTTGTCCCATTTTAAGTGACCCAACAGTATCCCAACAGTAACCTATTTTTACTTTACGTGAACTCAGTGATGGTGATGATGGCTAGTGGAATGGAAGAGGGAGAGTTGGTGAAATCTTTTCACCAAACCTTCTCAATCTATTGGATTCCTCTTCTTCCTCTTATTTTAATTCATTGAGCAAGACCCAAATTTGGGCAAAGATTTCTCTATAAATGGGAAGCTCCTCTTCTCAATCCAATTTGCTGAGTTTTCTGTTAAGTCCATATAGAGAGGGAGTTTCAATTAGTGTGTGAGTGTTGTTGGATTGAAAGAGCAATTAGAAATTTGGAGCAAGAGCTAGCAATTTAGAGGTAATATTCCTTACTCATGCTCTTAATTTCAAGAGTAGGTAAATTCTTAGGAATTTATGATATCACTTGCTAATTGATTGAATGATTGATGTCAACATGTTAATTGAGTTTATATGCATGTATAAAAGTAATGTAGGTTGTTTAAACATGATAAATTAAAGAAATTTAGTGTATGGGTTTGGATTCTGCAGAAGTAGAGCCATTCCTGGTTTTATCCAGGAAGGGCGCAGCTGCGCCCACTCTGCAGCACTACACGGCGCAGCTGCGCTGTGCACCAGAACTAAATTCTGTTTGTTGTTGTTATGTGATGCTTCCAACTTGCTATTTTGACTTAGTTATGCATGAAAACGAGTATGGCATGTAGTCTAGAGTCCCTTTGCATCATATGACTTGTTTTAGTTTACTTAAATGTATATTTTCTAAACGAAACTTAGAGTTTGAAAATGAACCTTGATGAAACTTGTGGTATTCGAGTTATGAACCTCGTAGCACATGTTTATAACTGAGTTATTCGTATAAATGAGCATTTGATGGAATTTAAAGTTGTTTGACTTATCATCAACTTGTATTAGCTTGATTATGGAAGAAAACTTAAAGCTTTGGAAAACAAACTTTGATGACAATTGGTATAACCTTCTTATGTGAATATATGTTTAAAATAGTGGGCATTGTTAATTCATGAACTCGTTTGGCATTATTTTACCGAAAAATTCCAACTAAAGACATAATGCGTAGAAGTAAACTTGAATTGACCTTAGAAGAACACAAGACCTCTTAACGTGTGTAATTATTATGTGATATCTTTCATGCATGCTAGAAAGGAAGCTAAGAACCAGAAATTAAAAGCCAACTCTGGACTGGCCAGGGAAGGGCGCAGCTGCGCCCATTCCAAGGCCAACTGCAGTGCAGTTGCGCTGCAGGGCAGTTCTACCTGACTGTTTTATCTTGATCTAAAATTGGTAGCTTGCTTACATTGGTATTCTAAGCTATAAAATAGAGTGTTAATGATGTTTTAAGCATTCCGATATGTAGTGATAATATAACATGAAGATTTTAAACTTGTAAAAGGTTTCTAAATGTAGTAAAGATGATATTGATTAAGAGTTCGTGATTTGATATGATGTTATACGTGGTATGATTGTGTAGCAAGGATAAGACTTATGTATGTGCTTAACATACGTATTGATTATGTGTATGAGATAAGGTATGTTTCAAGCTTGTATAATTAATAAGTGTATATATATACATAAATAGGATAACATAGTTCATTGAAGCGATATAAGGTTTAAGTGGTAATCTACGCTAAAGGCAAGTTCCCTAACTTACACAACCTCGTATATTGTTCAAGTTTCTTAATATATGTTGAGCAAGTTCTCTAATTCTCTTAACTTTACCTATTGTGTAAATCCGAATTGTTGCTATATCGACAATATTCACATCGAGCCATTATCTATTACTATTCAGAAATCGATTTTATATTTTAATGTTGTTGCAAGCATTGAACTTATCGTTCCTAAATGCATTATAAAAGTTGTCTAAGCCATTTAATTCGGCTAGACTAATATCGTATGTTAGAAAACTATCCAAATCAATTGACTTAGTGCGGACTCTTATAAATCTACTGAGATGAACAACCCTCATTGAAGGGGAAACTATATAATTGTCGGGGAACCGACATGCACACACACTAGCATGTTTAAATGTTATGCATAACGTAGGGTACTTTAGGTTGATCACTTGTTGTATTTGTTTATATTGGATTTTCAGTATAATACTGTTAATTCTAGTTGGAGTTCTTAGTCCATAGTGACTGCTCAATGTTCATTATTCTTGAACCTTGAAATGATTAAATCTTTGAATCTTATTGATCTCTTTAAGTCCATAGCGACTCTTATTGAGAACTATTAATACTTCTTGTTATTCTTGAATTATCATTTACTATTATACCCTTGAGATGCGAACTTTATAACTGTTCACCCTTATTACTATATTACTTGTTGAGCAAATTTGTTGCTCATTCTTGCTTTCCTATAAACTTTACAGTTAAGCTAGAGCAAGGCAGTACCTCCGGAAAGGACAAGGGCAAGGGCAAGGGCAAGGCTACAGAACAGCTTCAGAAAACTATTATTGTTATGATGATGTATTAGGAATGACTAATTTATGTTTAAGTTTAATTATGGAATGTTGTAGTAACGGTTACGAGACTTGGGACAAGAATAATTATATTATGACAATGTAAATTATTCTATTATTCCGTTGTTAGTGATTTTAGTAGTATATTCGAATTAGCACGCGATGCACCGAATTCGAGATATGTCTCAATTTGGGGACGTCACACTTATAATAGTTTGATCAAACTTGTTAGGTAGATCCTTATCTTGTATGCATATGTAATAGATTGAATCATTGTAAAAGGCTACTATGCATGATAGCATCATTGTCAGCAGAGTAATATCTACATGTGCTTAAAGTGAAATATGATCGATTAATTTATATTTGTACAACTAAGTTTTGTAAAGTCCTTCAAAATAATTGATGTACAAGGACTTAGATTATAAAAATCAAATAATGTTAGGTTGATCTTATTGAACTTGATTTGATGTATATAGTGGCGAAGCTATGTAGAAACTGTGGGGTCAATTGACCCCACTCAATTTTTGACCCCACTAATTTTTTTAATTTTAAATTTGATACCCAGGAACCCAACCCTAAATCTCATACCCAGCATCTAGTCAGCCAAAGTTCAAAGAAAAACCACAAAACAGATAGAGAGAAGGGCAAAGACCAAAACGAGGCGACTGGCGAGTGCGACACCAACTCACCATTTCGTTGTTGTTATTGGCACCGTGTTCGCTTCTGCTGCTAACGTAAACATGATCAAGCCGGAAGCAAGTACTGACTTATTTTTATCAGTGGCATGCTTAAATCTTAAATCCTAGTGATTGTTTCGCTAGTTTTGATAATGACAAATTGATTCATCTCGCTAGCATTTATTCAAATGACTTTTCTCCAATGGATCTTATGAAACATGATAATCAACTAGATAATTACATTTCTGATATGCGGACAAATCAAGAGTTTTTGAAAGTTCAAGGGATTAGCTGTCTTGCAAGAAAGCTCGTAGGTACTAAAAAGCATATTGTATTTCCTTTGGTATATCGGCTTCTAAAGTTGGCATTGTGACACCCCCAAATCCGGGTACTTTAATTTTCACGGGATTTGGTGTTCACTGTACAAATATCATCTATTTATCTACCCATAATAAATGCAACCATGCAATAGATAGAAATTAAACCAACATCTCCCCTTATGGGTTTACAACATTTGAAATAATACAAAATCAATCTCAGGTCATACTAACCTTAAATCTCAAATGCGGAAACGTAAACAAATAAATAGTCTTATATAACTTTAACATAAGTCTTAAACAATGACATAAAATAAACAACAAGTCTTCATCACTTGTTAACCTTACCCTTGCCTTTGCTAGTAGAAGGCTCGTCGGACCTTTCGTTCTTAATTGCAATGTTATTATTACGCAAGAGTGAGCACGATTGCCCACAGGTATAACAATATAACAACAATATAATAACATGCGAGTGAATCAAAGACTTCTAAATAAGGAAAACTCGGCTTTTGAATCAAGAATAAATAACAAGAATCAAAAGAATATCTGAGGGTCATAAGACCTCGAACTATGTCCTAGGTTGTAAAGTGTTTATACTTTAAACCTTTAACAGTCATAAGACTATGGACTCTACTTCTCGTACTTAAGGGAATCAGCCCATAGTACCCATACTGTGCATAATATCTTAACGCTAAAGCATCGTCAATCCCTTATAATAGGGTTGTTCATCTCAGTTTGACATCAGAGTCCGCACCAAAGGAAGTTTGGTTTGCATAAGCTCGCTAATAGTTCTAAAATTTAGAACATTTATCAACTATGGACTAGTCGAACTAATAAGGGTTTGCTAGTATTACAAGGTTCAACAATAAACAATATTCAAATTGAATAATAACTTCTAAAGAGTATACAATCGAATAAGTATTGTATAACTGGAATCATGCTTTTAAAGGTAATATAATATCTCATATGAAATCTCAACTTGACTAACAAGTATAAGAACTTGTATCATGATAATATTTCAAGAATAGAAAACTTGCTCAATAAAGGTAAACTCTGAGTTTAGTAACTTGCTTGACATAAAAATACGGAATAGAACGCTTATTCAACTTAAAGAGTTTAGATAATAAAACTTGCTTAGCGATAATGAGTTAGGGATAGAATACTTGCCTCGTGCGCAAGCTACAAATCTAGTTACAATTCAATTCCTCAACGTCCTATACATTACATTATGCATACGATGTCGATTAGTTTCATCACTTCTATGTTTAACTGTTGAACTTTTTATTTAAGTCAACTTACAACTTGGTTCATAGTGTTAACTTATTAACTAAACACATAACATGAGCATGAATTCACAATATGCGTATCACATAGGTATAATCCTTTAAACAATTATAATCAAGTTTTACAATCACAATATTCAAGTTCCCACTTAGTTTGTTAACTTGAACCTTCACATTATCTTATACATGTCAATAACTTAGTTTATTAATCATGAACTTTAAATCATATAATATTCATGTTTATAACTTAGAACAACATCTTTTATCGTCGAGAGCACTACACTTGCGTACGTGCATATCCGACGCCCTCCGATTGCCTCCGAATACGCATCAGTCATAAAGATGACCATTTTGACCCATGTTAACGACTTCAAATCGAAAAACCTAAAGAACGAAAGTTGTAGGTCTACTCGTTATCTTTTCGAATCATCCTGAATTGCCTTAATCGGAGTTCGTATGAAGAAGTTATGCTTATTTTACTACAGGAGGTCAAAAAAATAATTTTTTTCTCTGCACTACCCCCGCTGGGGCGGGGATTAGGCCCGCTGGGGATGGTAAAATCTGCATAGGGCCTGCCGGGGTGGGCATAAAGCCGGCTAGGGTGGGCATGCCTTTGCGGTTCTGCAATTGTTCGCGATTTTGATAGTTTTAGGCCAATTAAATGCAAATCAAACTAGTACCGTGATTTCTATGAAGTATAAACTTTATAGAAACATCATACCATGTTACTAACATGTTTTTAACATCTTAAATCAGGCAATTACTCGAATCAAATAATGAAATTTCATTGTTCTTGGTGTTCTTGACGGTTTTGAAGAAAAACAAGAAATTTTACGTCACGGATTCATTATAAATCCGAATCCGTCCGTTCAAAGTTTGTTTTCTTTGGCTTAACATGTATTATCATAATTTACTGACAAATTGAAGTTAAACAAACAATTCATGGCATACAATTGTTCGTAAGGGCCATAAGGGATATATATACAACTTTTATACTCTGCAACTTTTGAAAAACTCAATTAAAACATAATTACATGAAATTGATGGTTTGAAAACATACATAGATGGTAGAAAATATGTTATGATTATATCTGAACATTTATATACACATAAATCATCAATTCATGCATTGATCACAAAATAATTATTTTACAGAGAACTCAAAATAGTCGTTAATGGAAAGCTCTGATTATAGCATGTCTATATGAAATTGGTTACTCTAGCATATGAATACATGATATAAAGCATATAATATACATATACTAACATATATATCATCATATACCCATCAATTATAAATTTCTTCAATCACAGAAGACTTGAATAGTTTTCATAAAAATATTAGAACGTGAATTGAAGGTTTGGGTTGAAGAGCTTACCCCTTGAAATCTTTTTGATGATGATATGAACTCTAGAATCTACTAATTTTTTTCTCAATTTGTCAATTTCCTCGCAAATTCTCTCAGAGTACTCTACAAAAGTTCGTATATGAAATACAAGTCTGATATACCCAATATACATATACGTGTATATAAACTGACAACGTAATGGTCAGTTAACCCATAATGGTTAACTGCCCCAACTTCTCATAGGTCCTTATTTGGCTATTCCTTAATGACTCCTTCCAATTTAATTTAATTAACTTTTTATTATATAGTTTAATGTCACATCTTCATTAATCAAATAATCTTGTTTAAATCAATTAAATAAAATATCATAAATCCATATTAAATCACATTATCACACAATTAAAATCCTTATTTATTAATTACATAAAATCTTTAAATCTCTAATTAATTATTAAATTAATTAGAATAACGTTATGCTTATTAAATAATTCATTTAATCAAATAAGCTCAACTAAATTCATACTTTGAATTATAAAATTCTCTACATTAATTTAATCAATGTAACACATATAATTAAATTAATCTACCACAAATTTATCAATTAATTATTTAACTCAATAATTAAATCATCAAAAATATTTATTTAATTTAATAAATATTAAAAATAAAGTACAAAATTCTCGTTCGTCACAGGCATTAATCTTACCTGTTGCGACTGCTACTGTTGAAAGAGCTTTTTCTACGATGGAGATAATTAAGAGTAGGTTGCGTATTTCTATGGCAGATCAACTGATGAATGATTGTTTGATTACATACATTGAGAAGGATGTATTTATTTGCATTGACAATGAAATTATTATGCAACAATTTCAACGAATGAAAACGTACAGAGGACAATTGTAATTATTATATTCTACTAGTTATTTTTTTGTGAGGAAGTTTGATGGCTACAACAATGACATATTATATTTTTTTAGTTATATATTTGAGTCGTTTTTGTTACTATAATTATCAATTTTGATTTATTGTCTGATACTCTAATTATTGACTCCACTGCGAACCAATCTTGGCTTCGCCATTGGATGTATAGATGTGATGCCCCCAAAATAGGTTCACACAACCTATTCTGAGTCGCCAAATACATACTACAGAATTTAAATACAAATTTTCCTATTTATAACTATTAAATTTTTGTGCAAAATACGACAACACATATATTGTGAGTTTTAATACAAATATTGTAACGTATATAATACGACAATATCCACACTCAAATTAAGTCCTCATTACAATTATTGCCACGCTATTTTACATAATAGTGAGGACTATTATCTCGAATCATTACTCCACTCCTCGGCTAGTCCCAGCGACATTCTCATTTTCTATGAAGAACAATGGAACAAAAAGGAAAAGGATAACCTCAACTAGCCAAATAAAGAATCTTATAACTAAGACAATGAAGAATAAATTATCTTTACTCTTCAACAATGATAAATAAGATAAAATATAATGGACAACAATTTTTAGATCAACAACTGCAGCGGAACAAACAATCCATTAGAAGAGTCAAATAGATAATATGTCTACTATCTTTTGCGATTTAAAGGTTCATCATCAATATTTTATCCCTGTAAAACCAATCAATAATTATGGAAATCAACATTTTATCTTTGCACTACGAGTCAAAGATATTTATTTTTATCACCAGTGATCATGATCATGCCAAGCAACAGTCCATCTTTGCACTACGGGCCAAAGAGAACTCCCACCATAACCCTTTATCTGTAACACCAAAGGTCATGATTATACCAATATACAATTACTGGTCATAATTATACCAATCAACAGTCCATATTTGCACTATGGGTCAAAGATAACTTTTCACCAGAACTTAAGTCTGAGGATGATAACAATGATATAAAGGATGAATAAAAATGAGATCAAGGATAAATATTAAAGATTTATAATTTAATTTATCCAGAGTTCAAGAATGTCCAAATTATCAACATGATAACCAATTGTGGAGTAAAATTCAAGAATGATATTTGAGATTTATATTTCAAATATAATATGGACAAGAAAGGAAAACTAAATTTCATCCTGAATAGTACTCCGGCGCGAATAGTACCCGACGTGAATAGTACCCCGACGTGAATAGTACCCTGACATGAACAGTACTTCGTCATTTAAAATTTAATAAGAAAGTTCAAGTAATAAATTATTCAAGTGAAATAATATTAGATGAAGCGCAAACCTCAAGAACTTTCTAATCATTTCAAAGATTATAGAAGTAATACTTACCATATTAAAGTTAGATTTAGGAATATGAAATGAAATAAAATCACTTACATAATATGGAGTATGAAAGAAAATGATATCCCTTACGAGTATTGAAAGAAAATAATATTCCTTTACCTTAGTAGTAGACTAGATCTGACTGGTATAAAGAAGATTATCTTGAGAAAATCTTGCACTATAAACTACACTCCAATAATATTTATACTCAAAAGAAATACGCACGATATTATAGAAGAAGAATTTTTGATATTGTGATGGCGTATTTTTCATCGTCTGAAGATTCATCCTTTTATAGGCGAAGTTTAGGGGCAAGCTTCCGTTAATTACGGAATTTTAGTCACGGGTTTCCAAACCCATCAGCATACCATTTGAAAACCTTGACCAATGAGGGGGCACCCCTTGTGAAATAATTCACAAGTTGTCAAAATAAGAATTACACCACTTTGAAAAATTTGGCCAATAAGGGTAACCCATCACCATCTGCCAAAATTAAAAGAAGAAAATGTACATTGAATGAGGGGCCACTCTTTGAAAATGGTTTCATCATCTACCAAAGTTTAAAGAAAAGGAAGGTGTATCCTTTGAAAATTGGTAAATTAGGGGCCACCTAAAAAGAAACACACCACTTGGAAATTTGGTATTTGTTGGGGCCTCACCCATTGCAAAAGTAGTCAGCATTCTCCAAAATCAAAAAAGCATTAAGTATTCGCCAAAATTAAAAAGAAAAGCACACCAATTAGAAAGTTAAGGGACCACTTATTTTCAAATCAAATAAATCAATTATTCATACCTTTTAAATCTTTCTACAATTATTTACAATTAATATTACAAATTCACAATATTGACAATCAGGTCGTTCATAGGAAAGTGAGGGGTCTTCCTTAAAAACGACGCGCAATTAACTAACCACTTTCCTTGATTGAACTTATAGACATTGTCAATAATGTTTTATTGGTTTAATAATATTATATCAAATAATATGATTTACTGTTTCGTATCAATTATTGATTTAATAATATCAAATAGATGTTACTGTAACAATTATTGAATCAATAATATGGGATACTATGCAGTAACTACTATGACAATTATTGAATGAAATATTGAGTGACTTCTTACGTATGAATCAATAATCAGAGATACTGTGCAATACCGTGTACTACTGTGGAATAACGTGTATTACTGTACTTTTATCAATGGGTATTTAAACAGTTAACGGTAAAAGTTCTGCTGCCAATTTTTAGAAAAGTTATTTTTGTCGCTTTCTATATCCGATAGTTATTCCGTTGTGGGACCCACCAATGATTGCGCCGTCGTACAAATATTCCCCGACAAAAAGAATATTCCCCGATAAAATGACTATTTTTCGACAACTGTTATTTTGTAAAATTTGCACATACCACCCATAACTATAACATTTATCAAATCAATACCTTACTATTTAAAATAATATTTAGAGAAAAATAAATCTTATTCATAAATAGTTGGGGTCTTACAATAGATGATAGGAAATCATAATCGTAAAGTTACTCTGTCGGCTCATAGTATGGAAATACCTCGCTGAGTTAACTGTATCTAGACAACATCAGGGATAGAAGAGCTTACTCCATCACATAGACGAAGATCAACTCTTAAAGTGAACAAATGATCTCAAAGTTGCAAGGTTGTCTCAAAGCTCAAAAAAGAGTCGAATAAGCTATATATATTGAACATTGTTTAGCAAAGTCATGACTAACTTTCTAAGAGAATAGTGAATCGTAAAGTCAAGTAAAGGCTGATCGTAGGGTTCAGCAAGCATCAAGAAGGTGATCAACAATGTTGCTAAGTACCATAAGATGAAGAGCATTCAAGCCATCTTAGCATTACCTCCAACACTCAAACTAACAATATGAAGGGTCGGATGATACTAGTCTAAGTGACTGAATTGAGGTCGTTGGATTTTGGTCTATATATGTGACCGAATTGGAGTCGTTAGATCCTGGTCGAAGTGACTGAATTGGGTCATTGGATCCTGGTCTATGTGACCGAATTGGGATCGTTAGATCTTGGTCTTAGTGACAGAATTGAGGACAGCAGATCCTGGACTTAATGAGCGAATTGCCGAGACTTAGTGACTCAAAAGAACCTTAGTGGTTCAGTTGTAAAATGGTTTGTTGGGCCTATATCCTTAGTGGATATCTAACTCGTTGAGTATAAGAGTGGAGTAGGAGTTGTTTAGTCTCCGAACCACTTAAAATCTCATGTGTCGTTTACTTTAAGTCATTTACATTATGCAATCTATAATTGTTATATCTGTTATGTGTTTGTCTATCAATAGAACATGTTTTGGAATTAAGGTTTCATAGTAAATCTTCAAGGAAATTTTTCAAACTTATATTCCGCTGCGCATAAATAAACTTTGATTAATTAATTATTGGGTAAATCTTAATCAAGTAAGTAAAGAAGTTTTAAAAGATTTATTTAACCCCCTTCTAGATCTTTTTTGTACCTCTGGGAAATAACAATTGGTATCAAAGAAGTTTCTAATGAGCATATAGCTCACACTTTGAGTTAATCAAAGACATTAATCTAAAAATCAGTTCTAAAATAAGTTGTGAAAGTCAAAAACATCTTCTAAATGAAGCTAAACTCAAATGTTTAAATCTACATGTGCATGTATGTATAAATGAATGTAAATGATTTGTTTGATGATATCCAGAGCTGATATACATACATAATTAAAGCTATCATCGCTATCAGACGAATCTAGCAAGGCAAATATCAGGCAGCAAATCGAACTATCCATCTATGGGAAAGTGAAGGTGTAATAAGAGCTAAATGAGTTCAGGACATAACATTGGGATGTTTGCCTGGATATGTCAGAGTCTGCACCTCTACAAAAGGAATCTGAGAAGTCTTGTCAACTGTAATCTAGAGTGAAACTTCATTTTAAATCATTGTTGTTCTCTGAAGAAATGATTAATATGATGAATAAAGGACTTAATGTGCTTCTCAAATAATTTAGTGCAAATGGCAAGGTTCATCCCAACTACGATCTAAACCTTGAGGTTCTCTTAAGCTATACAAGAGATATGGAATGTCAACACTCTTTCCTCTATTTTAAAGTGAATGATATGTTAAATACGCTTTGTTCTAAAATTTATATCTGATAAAACAAGATTATCATTCTAAAAATGCTAAGAGTAATGATTGTTGGCAAAGCTCAATGATGAATATCTCTATCCAACAACAAAGTTAAACAACTCAAGCTGAACCATTGTCTGTCAAGAGATTAACATCAATGAGGTACATGACATTATCTTTTCTAAATATGTGCATTATTGAATTGAGAATTATTTTTTATATTATTATTGATGTGTGTTGCATTGATCTTAAATTGGTTCAAATATCCTATCTGAGAATCATTTTCAACCTCAAAAGAAGAAAGCGAGAATGCAGACAGAACCTTAATATATTCTGCAGAGCATTGTCTCTCGATTCACGTTTGAAGCTGAAAATAAATTGTTGAGAAAGATATCTGAAGTTTATGCACTAGTCTAAACTTGTCTTTGTGATTAGAAATGACAATCTCAATATGGATTAGTTCATCATATGAATCTGACTGATCACTAGTAAGAGATTTGTTCTGACAAAATCAGTTCTAAAGTTTGAAGATCTATCTTCTGCTTCGAGTGTGTAACTCTCAATGTAAATTAATAATAATAATTATCTCTGTTCACATTAGAGATGTTGCTATTACGAAATTCTAAGTGATTGCTTAATTTGAGTATCTTAGGTTGTTCGACCTTTGCTAACTAATTCTTTGTGTTATAGAATTACTAGTCACACAATGTTCTAAGTTTTTGATGAATCGTAGAGTGAGGTCAAAACTAACATTGTACCTCGAACAATCGTAGAGCCTGATCAGCTCAACGAAACCACCAAGTGCAATTTATAGAGCTGATCATCACTCTATAACAGTTCAAAATAGTAGAAAATAGTAAAAGCAAAAGAAGCCAAATCTAAAGGAAAAACTTAGCATTTACACATGATTCTATGAGAAAAGATATCCACACACACACACACACACACACACACTCATATAGTATGTTATCTGATTCAATCATCTTGTAGGCATATGTGCTTTACGTTGCAATAATAATGTCATTTCATAAAGAAAAAAGAAAAGAAAAGGAAACTATGCTCAAATAGAGTTAATTTAAGAGTTGTGATTGCATAAACCACAACTTCTTGTGCATGACTAGTTTGAACTTGAAATTTTGACAACATGTAATATAAAGTTCATCTACAAAATTTTGGACTTTAGATCATTATAGTTTAATTAAAAATCTTACAAGGAGGCTACACAGATAATACCTATTTCTGAAAATAGGTATATATCTGGAGTTTGGGACCTCATTTAGACACAATAAATTATGATAGATACCTATTGATATAAGGATAATTCTGTCCCAAATTGAGCTCAAATAGAGTTGTATATATTTAATTAAAAATTAAATAATTTTGAAATTCAGAAAGTTAAAACAAACATAACTTGGCCTCTGGTTATCATTTAAGGCTAAAACTTTAACTGTGGACTCTCTAAGATGGTGGGAAGACATTGTCTAAAATTCAGAATTTTTGGAGTTGAATTTGAATTATGAAAAATGTTGCAATATTGAAAAAAATTAGCCCTAAAACAAATAAAAAACGTTCATGAAATAAAATCTAAAAAAGATTCAAAAAATACTTTATATATATACCTAATATATAACTATATATATATAGCTATATGTCATGGGTCACTATATATATCTCTACCAGATATATATAGCTAATCCAATCCCCAAACTTTTCTCCAAAATTTGAGATTTTTCACTATGAAAATAGTTTAACTCATTAACTTAGGTGGGGAAACCTTACAAATCTGATTTTGTCTTAGGCCGACTATCCCCAAATATTCTACAAGAATTACTAATTTTCTTTCCAGAACATCTTGTATTCCTTCTTTGACTGGTCTTGGAACTTGATATGTTTTCTCTTCCTCACTCACTTAGAAACCTAAACCTATGGCTTGTCTAAGATTTGGTCTTAGAATAAGAATCACTCAATTCCTCACACACTAAAAGAACACAGCTCTACCCATTTTGTTAAAAGAATTGTTATCTTTAATTAAATACTTCTTTAATTAAGTAGATAAATAACATTTTAAGTTCAGATATGTCAAATATTGCAAGATATAAATAATGAGAGTTTAAGAATTAATTCTTACAAAATGACAGTTGTGACGAACGAGAATTTTGTAATTTATTTTAAATATTTATTGAATAATAAATATTTTGTTGATTTATTCATTGAGTTAAATAAATGTTTGATGGAATTGCGGTAGATTAATTTAATTAAATGTGTTACATTGATTAAATTAATGTAGAATAATTTTATAGTTCAAAGTGTAGATTTAATTGATATTATTTAATTAAATGAGTTGTTATTAATTATAAAGTTATTCTAATTAATTTAATAATTAATTAGAGATTTAATGATTTGTCATAATTGTAAGACCCCAAATTTTATGAATATAGATTTAATTTTTTTTATATATTATTTTAAAATAGTAAGGTGTTGATTTGATAAATGTGATAAGTTATGGGTGAAATGTGCAAATATTTCAAAATAAGCAAGTGGTTATAAAATATTCATTGTTGTCGGGGAATATTCGTTTGGTCGTGGAATATTCTTATTATCGGGGAATATTCGTACGACGGTGCAGCCATTTGTGGGCTCCACAACGGAATAACTGTTGGATATAGAAAGCGATAGAAATAATTTTTTTATAAAATAACGGCGTGGTTGTTACCGTTAGTACTGTTGAAACACCCGGTGGTTAAAATATAGTAATACGTGGTGTTGCACAGTAGCACACGGTATTGCACAGTATTTCAAATTATTGATTCTTACGTAAGAAGTCACTACTCAATAATTGTTACAGTAATTACTGTTTAATATGTTATATTATTGATTCAATAATTGCTACATTGATAATTGCATAATATTTTATTGATTCAATAATTGTCATTGCACAGTATTTTAAATTATCAAATCAATAATTCATATTATTTGAATAATATTATTAGATAACATTATTGGTAGTGTCTAAGGAAGTTCTGTTGAGGAAAGGGGTTAGGTTAGTCTAATTGCGAGCCAGTAAGGAGAAATCCTTATCGGAAAGCCCCCTCTTTTCTTGGGAACGACCTAGATGTCAATATTGTAGTTCTGTAATATTATTTGGGAATAATTAATTATTGATTTATATGATAAGAAATATTTATTTTTGTGGATATAAAAGAAGGAATTAGTGTTGAGGTGTTTTTATCAGTATATGTATTTTGTCGAAATGGAAGTGTGGAAAAATCATCCGTATGTAAATTTTGATCATTTTTTTCGTTTGGAATTTGGAAAAACTTTCTTCTACAAAGTTGTAGAGAATTAAATTTCATATGGAATGGACATAAGGTTCGTATTTTTTTGATAAAATGCTATTTATTATGAATTATTGAAGTTTCGTAATAAATGTTTTATTAAAAATATGGGTGGGCCCCACTCTTATTTTTTGTGGACTAAAATGCTGAATTTCAAAGAGTAGGTGTGCGTATTATTTTCCAAGAAGCCACCGGTAGCAAGTTTAGTCAGCTTTGGTGTTCTGGCATTTTCTATAAATATTGTGCTTAGTTAGAAATAAAAATAACACCAGAATAAAAAAAAATTTCTCTCTATAATATCGAGCGTATTTTTTGTGAGTATTTAGATACTTTGAGTGTTGATAGCAGTGCAAGTTTCTGTCCACATAATATCCGATATTCCAGTCAAAATTACTCTCCTGTTAAGGTAAGGGATATTATTTTTCGAGTAAATGATGTTATTGTCTTTCAATATTCATAAAGAATATTATTTTCTTTCATATTCCATATTATGGAAGTAATAATATTTTATTTCATATTCCTAAATCTGAACTTACCATGGTAAGTATTGCTTCTATAATTTCTGAAATGATCAGAAATTTTTTGAGTTTTGCGCTTCATCTAGTATCATTTCACCGGAATAATTTTTTGAACTTTCTCGTGAAATTTTTATCTTTTCATGTTGAGTTACTATTCATAAGTTACTATTTACGAGTTACTATTCACGGTAAAAAAAATATTTTTTTTATCTTTGATTGGATCCAGGTTTTGAACTTCATTCTTGAATTCTGGATAAATTCTCTAATATTTGTCCTTTATCTCAATAGATTCGTTATTAGTATTATTTTTCATCATCCTCAGTCCTAAATGGTGATATAACTGAATATCTTTGGCCTGTAGTGCAAAGATGAATGATTACCTGATGAATATCTTTGGCCCGTAGTGCAAAGATGGACAGGTGTTGAGATGAATATGACCAACTGGTGATACAAATGAATATCTTTGGCCCGTAGTGCAAAGATGAATATTTGATTCGAGATGTATATTGATTGATGTTACAGGGATAAAATATTGATGATGGACTTTTAAATCATAGAAGATAGTAGACTTCATTCTCTACTTAACTCTTCTAATGAATTGTTATTTCGCTGCGAATATTGATCTAAAACTTGTTGTCCATTATATTTTATTTGATTTATTGAAGGCTAACGATAATTTATTTTTCATTATCTTAGTTATAATATTTTTTATTGGGCTAGTTGAGCTCACCCTTTTCATTTATTGTTCTCTTCAGGAAATGAGAATATCGCGGGGACTAGTCGGGGAACAGTGTGATGATTAGAGTTAGATCTATAGAAGTCCTCACTATTCTATAAAATAGTGAGACAATTATTGTAATGAATAAGAAATGAATTTTAATGTTTATATTTCGTATTATATACGATTTGTATTGAAACTCACAGTTTGAATGGTCGTATTTTGAACGACCATTTGTTATAATAGATTGTATTTGAATTCTGTACCATGTATTTGGCGACTCAGAATGGGTTGAGTATTGAACCTATTTTGGGGGCGTCACAATAATTAATAAATGAGAATTTTAATTATGTGCTGATGTGATTTAATGTGTAATATTATCTTTTATCTAATTGAATTTAAAT
Source organism: Panax stipuleanatus (assembly GCA_020205555.1). Classification (NCBI taxonomy): domain Eukaryota; kingdom Viridiplantae; phylum Streptophyta; class Magnoliopsida; order Apiales; family Araliaceae; genus Panax; species Panax stipuleanatus. The sequence goes on from CM035118.1 coordinate 3,828,740, forward strand.
GGTATTATTTGATTAATTAAAGTGTGATAAATAAACTATATAATAAATATTTTAATTAAAATGATGGAAAGGGAGCTTTTTACAACAACCAAACATGGCCTTAAGAACATGGGAGCAGTTATGGCTTGATGCGCTTAACCGCTACCTATGTTCCACTGGTTATATGATTATACGTAAAGTTGTGTTATATTCTTCATTCATATTATATCATGATATCAGTTAGAAAGTTTCAGAGAATACAGAGAGAATAGAGAGAGTTTGTGAATTGGAAAGGATTTGAAGAATCAAAAGAAAAGATTTCTTTCATCTAAACAAGAAAGCAAGGGGTAATTTCTTAATCCCAATTGTTAATTTTACTTTATTATATTTTCTCCATGAAAGCCAACTTGAGTTCTCTGTAAATAACTTTTATGTGACTAATGCATGAGATAGTGATTATATATGTTAATAGATGTTTATAACATGTTTTATATCAATTATAAATTGTTTTAGCATAATCAAATCCATGTAATCATGTTTTAATTAGAGTTTTATAAGCTATAGAGTGTTAACTCATGGATATGGCTTATATGTACAAAAATTCATGCTTTAATTGTATATTAAACTATAAATTGATGATTGATTATGATTATGCATGTTAAAACGAAGATAACGGAACTTAAACGGACTGATTTGGTGCAATAATGAATCTGTTATGTGTGATTTCATTAATCTTGACGAAACTTTGAAAAATAGCAAGAACATGAAATTAAAGGTGTTTAAATTTGATGATTGTTGTTGTTATGCTGTTATAATCAGTATATGCATGCTTGGTATTACTTTTGTGAAATCTATAACATTTGGGCACACTTAATTTGGAGTTTATGTGCTAAAAATTGAGTTATCGGACTGATGAATAGTGTTGTCGCGAGTTACAAAGTTTGAATTTGGGAACCTTCGCCCCGACGAGGTTCTCAACATTAGAATTCTCGCCCCAGCGAGCCTGCGCCTCGGCGAAGTTTTCTTATTGCAAAATCTCGCCCCGACGAGAAATGCAGAGATGAAGCTGTTTTTTTTGTTTTCAGTCATGGCATGATAGTTTAACATAGTCTAACAAGCATGATAGTGCGCTAGGAATATAACAAGAGGTTACAACAGATTGTTAATTATGTATATGATGATTTCAAATTTCATATGAACAATTGTAAAGAACTTAAACTTGTGGTTCGTGAAATTTGACATTTGTTGTGTGGTTAGTCAAATACGTATTTTAGATTTATGTTACTTGATTGATGTGAATGATCAGAACTTAAACTATGATAATAAGTCGAAATGGAAGTGATACTTAAACCCATAAGATTAACATTAGTATAACTAATGAATGTTGTGATCCTAATGGAATATGTAGGACTATTTAGGAACGTGAATAGTGATTGTTTAACTTACGCACAAGACAAGTTTCCTTATCCTATATTGATTACAATTACGCAAACTTCGTAACTCTAAACTTTCATTGAGCAAATTCTTAAATCCTATTCTTATATTGAGTAAGCTTCGTACTCTTGTTTATTCAAGTTTATAATTTCGAATGAGATGTTCTAATTCTTTTAAAATAACATTTCGGATACAATGTTTATTCAGTTGTATACATTTGAGATTCCATATTTGATTTGAATTCCATTTATATTATTGCATTGAACCTTGAATGACTAGCGAACCGTTATTGATTTAACTAGTCCATAGTTGATGAACATTCTAAATTCTAGAACTACTGTTGAATCTTATCCAAATCAAACTTTCTTTGGTGCGGACTCTTATGGTACTAAAAGCTGATTCCCCTAAGTACGAGAAGTAGAGTCTATATAGTTTTATGACTGTTAAAGGTTTAAAGTAGAAATACTTGATAACCTGGGACATAGTTCTTGGTCTTATGACCCTCAGATATACTTTTGATTCTTGTTATTCATTCTTGATTCAAAAGTCGAGTTTTCTATTATTCAGAACACATTGATTTCTCACAAGTTATTATTGTTTTATATAATTATACTTGTGGGCAACTGTTGCTCACTCTTGCATAATAACATTGCAGCTAAGATTGAAAGGACTGACGAGCCATCCACTAGTAAGGGAAAGGGCAAAGCAAACAAGTGATGAAGACTTGTCTATTTATTTGTGGATATTATGTTTAAAACTTGATTGTTTATTTATATTTCCGCACTCGATGTTTTAAGGTTAGTTGACCTGAGATTTATTTATTCAGATATTGTAACCCCTTAAGGGGAGGATTTCTATTTATTCATGTTTTTATTTATTATGGGTAGATAGATGTGTTATTATTGGACAGTGAACACTAAATCCTGTGTAATTGAAGTACCCGGATTTTGGGGTGTCACAACAGTTAAACCAATTATCACAAATAATATGACAGTTTATGTATAATATGAATCATTTTGGTTTATATAGAACACTTTTTATAAGGTGAGATTAATATTTAAATAAAAGTCAATCTACTACTCTTTATAAATCAAATGTCAATAAATTGTACTTATCATTCTCATAGAGCGGACTATATACGAAACATCTTTTTATACAAAAAAAAAATCCCGTATATATAAGATAAACTAATTATCCAATCTTGAGAAAAAAATTATCTTGTATCACTTTACTAGAAAGGATTCCAGTTCACAACTTTCAAGTGGGCCTATCCGGTACGTTTCGTACTTAGTGGATAGTTACTGAAGGTCTGATCACTTGTTCTCACTTTATTTGAAAGGACTATATATAAAGTTCATATTAATATATATAAGTTGTTAATTCAAGTGTGTATAAATATAATTAATGTTGATCAACTTGACTGAAACACAATGATATAAATAAATGCAAATGAAAGTGCTTTATGCTTGTGGTGTTCAATATGTATAACAAATATAACAATAATAATAATATTAAACACAAATAAGAAAGTGATATGTTAGCACAAAATATAATAAAGTGTGTGTGCTAATTTGTGTAAAAGAGCAATGTGTAGATTTTTTGTTATAGCAGTATGTATTTTTCTTGCTCTTCTGATCACTTTCTATCCCACTAGAATCTAGCTTTTTGAGAATTTGAGATTGAGTGAAAATTGTGTGCAGAGTTTGGTTTTGGCTAGATTAAAGAGAAATTAATGACGTATGCCAGTATTTATAGGCCAAAAATATTTGAATGAATGGCTAGGATTAGTTTGATTCAATGGTTTATAATCCACCAAGCTTTTTCTTTCTCTTTCTTGCTTATGTGGTCGAAAGAGTTGAATAAAATTTTCTTACCGCGTGGATGGAAGATTTTGCACGGTATGAGAAAATACGTCTTTATTTGCACATATTCTGGTGAAGCGGGAAAAGAGAAGAAGAACATATGGTTTTATCTGAAAAGAGAGAGAATGCTTACATTCTTTTTGTTCAACTAAAAAGTACTTGAATGTTTAAAGATTATGTTAAAACTTATTGAACTTAGTTTGATTCCAAAATCGTTAAGTATAGCTTTGTGATAGCTGAAGCTGAAACTTCGTTGAGTACAGGCTAAAGTTACTCTACTATCGTGAATTACTCAAAGAGAACTCTTAGATCGTTGAGTGAAATATCAATTTGTACAGTTAAGTCTGAAGTCACTCTACTATCACAGAGTGCAATATAAGTTCGTAGAGTTAACACTTGAAGTTCTACGATCGTTGCGTAAAATATAGGTTTGTAGAGTTAAGACTTGAAGTTCTACGATTGTTGAGTGAAATATAAGTTCGCAGAGTTCAGACTTGAAGTTTTACGATCGTTGAGTAAAAGATAAGTTCATAGAGTTAAGACTTGAAGTTCTACGTTCGTTGAGTAAGAAGAAAAGTCACTCTACTATCGCAAAGCTATTATAAAGCGTAAAGTCTAGTATCATAGAGTTAACTCATTTTATGATTTGAGGATTCACTCTACGCTTCGGCACTGAAAGCCAGAACGATCAAAATCGTAGAGTCGATTTGTTTAGAAAAATAATTTTAGTCCATTTGCTAAATCATTGAATTATAGTTCCTTTTGGACTAATTAAAGAATTTGAGTCATAGGAAAATAAAATAATGTACCATGCAATATAAAATCGTATGAAGATGATTCTATCCAAGTTTTTCGAAAGGCTTTTAATTCTTATGTTGTTATCATCAATACAATAGTATAATTTAGACCCTTTAGTCTTCTTCTTTTTGATGCTGACAAAAATATTTATGTTTTAATTTTTAGAAAAACTTGATTGTATTACGTCCCCTTAACTTGAGCAATTTTTAATTTGCTTCCCCACACTGTAATCACCTATTTCTACCCTGTAATCAGCTTCCCCATTTTTCTACTTCAAACAGTTAAAGTAACTGTTTTTCTCTTCCCCTTTTTGTCATCAACAAAAGGGAATTTTTCTTTGCACCTAAAAAACAAGAGTTAGAACATAAAATATATCATATTTTTAACTGTTGCATTGCTTTATATCCTACTACATTCGATAAACTATTACATGAATTCCTTAATATAAATTGCACAATAATGTTCTTTTTCCCAATTATTCCTCCTGTTTGACAGAAACAACTTATGATTTATCCATGCAGTTACTTCAAGCTAGTTTACTTTAGATCACATCACATCTCATCTCATTTCTCAAAAGACATAACCAGTCACTTTATCATTCATTTCTCAAATATTATATTGCTCGCAAAACACTTACATATTAATGAAGCTAAGTAATATTCAGAAAGATTACACAGAAAAACAAAAGATATATTGTAAAGCATTTAATCAATCACACTCACTTATGCATGCCTAAAATTGACCTTAATTTTTTTCTACCAGTATCAAGATATAATCAGAGTTCTTCTGAGAGGAGTAAATAAATCAGGATTGTGTGTGAAACAAAATGTGAGACTTTTAAAGTGCATATATATATAAAATATTATCAAGAACTGTAATAGATATCATAGAAGGATCAATACTGACAAAAACACCATTAGTCAAGCAATTAACTTGAAACTGAAGCACATACAATCTTTCATTAATTCCAGTTATAGCAGCCTTAAATTCTTCAAAAAAATTATCAATCTTCTTCTCAACTTCCAAACATACATCAATATGAGAAGAAGTTAAGCATTTTGATGCAAAAGACTGTTTAGATGTGTTATCACACATTTGTAATGATATAGAGAACGATTAGGATAGGAAAGTGTACCAGTAAACACTCCATCAACAATCATAGACACTTCATCACTCAAGTCAATATTATGTGCTTTGAATATTTTTGTCAATAAAAGTTCATATTCCATAAAACCTTTGTTGACACATTTTATCATTGATGACACAACGAAGTATGGCAGACCAAAAGGCATATAGAAGGTCAAAATACAGTAAATAAGTTGCAAATCATTATAATTATACAACTTATTTTTATTAGACCGTGGAAGCACATTAAAACTAATGACTTCAGCTAGAAATTGGCTCTTGGCTTTAAAGTATTTGATGTCCAAATCTTTAGGTGAGCTACTGAAGGTTCTAGGGACAGTAGAGTCACAAATATTTCTCAAAAACTTATTAAAATTGTGACGCCCCCAAAATAGGTCCACACAACCCATTCTGAGTCGCCAAAAAATATGGTACAGAATCCAAATAAAAACTTTATATTTACAACTATTAATTGTCGTGCAAAATACGACAACACATAAACTGTGAGTTTTAATACAAATATTGCACCGTACATAATACGACAATATCCATACTCAAATTAAGGTCTCATTACAATTATTGTCACACTATTTTGCAAAATAGTGAGGACTACTATAGCACTATCTTGGATCATTACTCAACTTCCCGACTAGTCCCAACGACATTCTCATTTCCTAAGAAGAACAATAGAACCAAAAGGAAAAGGGTGAGCTCAACCAGCTCAGTAAGAATTTTATGACTAAGCTAATGAAGAATAAATTATCGTTAGCCTTCAACAATAATAAATCAAATAAAATATTATAGACAATAAGTTTTAGATCAACAACTGCAGAGAAAATAACAATCCATTAGAAGAGTCAAGTAGAGAATGATGTCTATTATCTTTTACGAGTTAGAGGTCCATCAGAAATATTTTATCCCTGTAACATCAATCAATACTTATGCAAGTCAACATTTTAGGGTTAAATATTTTCTAAGTCACTATACTTTACGTCAACTTACAAATGAGTCACTAAACTTTTTTTTCTTACAGTCAACTCACTGAACTTTTATTTACTTACAAACCGTTAAAAAATCTATTAACTTTAAACGGTTTACCACGTAAGTAGCTGATAAGAGAGAGAAAGCTGACATGGCAAGAGAGAGAAAGCTGACATGTATGATGTGACCAATCTTGAGTGGAAATGAAAGATTTTTTTTAAAAATAAAATAAAATCAAAAAAGTTAGCAAAAAAATGGAAAAAATAAAAATAAAAACTTACTTATTATTATTATTATTATTATTATTATTATTATTATTATTATTATTATTATTACTGTTATTATTATTATTATTACTACTACTATTACTACTATTACTATTACTATTATTATTATTAATAAAGAAAAAATGTCTTTAAAAAAAAGAAAAAGAGAAAAATATTATTATTATTATTATTATTATTGCTACTATTATCTATTATTATTGTTATTATTAAATAAAAAATGTCTTTAAAAAAATAAAGAAAAAGAGAAAAATATTATTATTATTATTATTATTACTACTGCTACTACTACTACTTTTACTATTATTATTATTATTAATAAAAAAAATATTTTTTAAAAAAGAAAAAAATTATTATTATTATTATCATTATTACTACTACTATTTCTATTATTATTATTATTACTATTATTATTGCTACTACTATTATTATTATTATTATTATTATTACAATTACTATTATTACTATTACTATTATTATTAAAGAAAAATTATCTTTAAAAAAATAAAGAAAAAGGGAAAATTATTAATATTATTATTATTGTTACTATTATCTATTATTATTATTATTAATAAAGAAAAAATATCTTTAAAAAAATAAAGAAAAAGAGAAAAATATTATTATTATTATTATTACTATTACTATTACTATTACTATTACTATTACTATTACTTATTATTATTATTATTATTATTATTATTATTATTATTATTATTATTATTATTATTGAGCCAATTGAGCAAAAATCAAAAACCTAATTGTTCCTTATGTGTGTAAACAGGACAGAGAAAGAGACGGAGGGAAGTGGTTGTGCCACATATATTTTTTTACAACTCAGCATCATGTGTCAATTTCCGTCTAAAGTCAACCGACTTAATGATTTTTATAACATTTTGTAAGTAAACAAAAGTTCAGTGAGTTAACTATAAGAAAAAAAAAAGTTTAGTGACCCATTTGTAAGTTGACGTAAAGTATAGTGACTTAGAAAGCATTTAACCACAACAATTTATCTTTGCACTATGGGCCAAATATATTCATTTGTATCACCAATGGTCATGACATTGCCAAACACCTATCCATCTTTGCACTACTGGCCAAAGAGAACTTTCACCACAAATATTTTTTTGTAACACCAAAGGTCATGATTATACCAATACACAATTTCTGATCATAATCATACCAATCAACAGTGCATCTTTAGTCGTTCATCTTTGCACTACGGGTCAAAGATAACTTTTCACCACAATTTAAGCATGAGGATGATGACAATGATATAAAGAATGAATCAAGTGAGATCAATGACAAATATTAGAGATTTGTCAATTTCCGTCTAAAGTCAACCGACTTAATGATTTTTATAACATTTTGTAAGTAAACAAAAGTTCAGTGAGTTAACTATAAGAAAAAAAAAGTTTAGTGACCCATTTGTAAGTTGACGTAAAGTATAGTGACTTAGAAAGCATTTAACCACAACAATTTATCTTTGCACTATGGGCCAAATATATTCATTTGTATCACCAATGGTCATGACATTGCCAAACACCTATCCATCTTTGCACTACTGGCCAAAGAGAACTTTCACCACAAATATTTTTCTGTAACACCAAAGGTCATGATTATACCAATACACAATTTCTGATCATAATCATACCAATCAACAGTGCATCTTTAGTCGTTCATCTTTGCACTACGGGTCAAAGATAACTTTTCACCACAATTTAAGCATGAGGATGATGACAATGATATAAAGAATGAATCAAGTGAGATCAATGACAAATATTAGAGATTTATAATTTAATTCATCCAAGTTCAAGAATGTTTAAATTGTCAACATGATAATCAATTGTGGAGTAAAATTCAAGAATGAGATTCATAAAAGATAACTTGGAAAAAGAAAAAAAAATCGTTGTGAATAATACTTCTGAATAGTACCGTATGAATAGTACCCCGACATAAAAAAATTAAAATTTAATAAAAAAATTCAGACAAATATTACAGTGAAATGATATTAGATGGAGCGCAAACTGTAGGGAATTTCGGCACATAAACGCAGCGAAAATTAAATTTTTTCGAAACCCTAAAACAGGATCCATACGAAAAACATATTAATTCAGAGGTTTATATTTGTTTTACCGATTATCCAAGCTTGAATGGAGACGATGGAAATTCTGGAACTACTTCGAATTCTCAACGCAATCCAACAGAACTGCGTCTCTACAGTATCTACACGAACGTCCCGTGAATCGTCACACGATCTGCAGCAAGCAAAGGTGCGGTACTAGCCGCCAAGGATCTAGGATTTCTAAAGTTTTTTCTCTCTAGTCTCTCTTTAAGAGCGGCTAGGGTTTTTATAATGATAATCCCCTAAACGGCTGATATATCATATATATAGCAGTTAAAGGAATTAACCAAAACTTAATCTAATTAGAAAAATAAAATTCGAATTTATATATATATATATATATATATTATATCTTAAGTAAGTCTTACTTAATTAATATACATATATATATACAAATTATCCTATTAATTTAAATTCGTAATTTAAATACTATCAATTATATTGATATATTTAAATCATTACAATTTAAATTAATTTTCTTTTAATTACGTTCTAAGTGTGTGACCCTATAGGTTATTATTATGTTGGCAATAATTTTAAAATTATATTATAAAATTATAAACAGTGAACGGCATCTAGTAATGCATCACTGCTACCCAAATAATAATAAGATCGGTGATTCGATACAACCTTTTCGTGATCAATGTTTCAATGTAATTTAATCCTTTTAACCTTGACATCCTAGATTAAACTCGAGGCATGAAATGTGTCATCCTCTTCATAATTTAATCTGAGTTTTCTTGATTGATGAGTAGACTATATGAACCAAATCACTATTTGAGCATGACCATGTATTTCATAGTCCTACTCAATCAAGAGGCCTATGGATATCACCCCTAATATATAGGAGGGTTAAATTCCATCTAGATCACTCATATTCCTCACACGATTCATGATGTACCCAATAATCTCCTTTATTGTCTACCCAATTAAAGGTGACCTTTGATGATATAAAAGTACATAAATTTCTGTGTAGTAATATAGTGATTTCAGGTCGGAGGATCATTACATCATTGTCACTATGAGAATTGCTTATAACGCTTTGCATAATGCTCCACGTAGAATTCTCATGGTGGGTCTGTCCAGTACATTGTTCTCTAACATGTACCTATGCATTGACTCAATATCTCATATATTTATGATCAATGAGATTTGGCCATCAGTCAATCCACATCACTTTCAATTCAAATCAAAATAAAAGCTTTCGCAAATCAAATTAAATACTTTCGCAAATCAAATTAAAGACTTTTTCAAATCAAATCAAACCCTTCGTATATTGGTTCAACGAAGCAAAGCATTACTTTCAATCAATCAAACATAGGCCCAATTTTTAAAACAGCATTCACACACGCATTTCAGTTTAAAGAAAAATATTGAAAAGATGCGATACCGTGTTTACACGGGAGTTGTGGGGTGCCTAACACCTTCCCCACACTTAACCAAGCCCCCGAGCTCAAAACTTTGTTTTCAAAGATCAAGTTTCGACAGTGTCCAGCAATTGGGTATCTTTCAAACAAAACTCGGTTGAGTTGGTACAACCATTTCAAATCTATCAACTGGCGACTCCGTAAAACGTTCAAATCGTCGACATGATACATGTTGGCTTTTTTCCTAAAAAATCCTTCAAAACCTTTTTCGCAATAAAAAGAGTAAGGGTAGAGATAACTTAGGAAAAGAGATAAAAGATTCGGGTTGTGACCGAAATCGCGGATTTTTTAACCCACGTCGACAATTAATATATATTCGATCATGAGAGACTGATATGTGCAAGTAAAAAGGAGTAAATACTTACCATTTAATGTAGGTATGGCTAAGAAAGATATGATTGTATAAAGTGTACCATTATAGTCACATAAGCTACCCATATTTGCACAAAATTATTACACTGTTTAGACAATTGTGAAAATAAAAGTATTGTACTGTGTGAGATATGGTCCCATAAGGTTTTCTTGTTTCCTACCTGGATAACTTTTCATTTGAAGCCACAAATGCTCTTGTACTGGACAAAACATCCTTTCTAAAGGTCAGAATTCCTTTTTCCCAAAACTATCACATTGTATATTACACACGTTTGCCAAGTAAACTAATATGTTTGATGTCATCTGCTAGTTATATGCTATGAATAGGAATTTCATAAGTTTTCATTTAAAAAATTATGAAACATGTTTAACAAAGATCAATTGTATCATTTAAGCATAAAAAATATAGAGCACATATATCTCATATAATATCAGAGTTCAAGTTCCAAACAACATATTAATTTCGTGGTGATTAGAATGAGAGATGAAGAGAATTTTTCATAACTAAATGTCTAAATTAAAGAAGAGAATTATAGGAACTTATCTGCTTGAGCATTTATCCAGAGATGACTCATCCTTGCTTTATTTCCTTATTGAGCATTCTCTGGTTATTGATTGTAACAAGTTATTTTCTCACAGTTTAAGCTTGGAATTAATTGTTATCAACAAGAATCAGAAACTTATTGAGTTAATGTGATATTAATCACAAAATATCAAATAAATCTCATATGCTTCGACGAGTTCAAAGGAGTAGAATCTCACTTCAGAATAATTCTTAATATGGTGAAAAAAGCAGTGTTCTATAACGCCCTAAGCACTGACACCAGAATCTTCACAAATAGGGTGAAAAAATTCTACATCAATGGCTCTTATGTTAATGGAGTCATCACCACCAAAGTAAGAGATATTACTATCACTTACGATGTCGTGGAGTTCAACCACATCTTAGGGTTTGTGAATGAAGGAGCCATCAACTTTGAAGACATGGATATGAAGGAAGGCTTTGAGTTCATAGGTTACAACATGAAGAACCCATAACTAAAGAGGTATAAGAACAAGGAGTTTACCCATGATTTTGAATTTCTAATTAATATTGTGGGGAAATGTATTCTCTGCAAAGACTATGCTCACGACTCTGTTAGTGAGCTACAGTTGAAGATCATGTTACAAACAATGGGAGAGTCACACCTTAAAAAGTAGCTATTAAGGTTGGAGAGCCCAAAGTTTATAAATACCCCACATCAAAGTCTCATACCATCGATGTGGGACACAAGTCCCATACCTTGCAATTAGGATCATAATATTCCACCACGCTCCGCAGTCCCGACGCCCACGCGGGCTGGCTTTGTGCTAGACGAATCTAGCCTTGGGCGAACACTGCAATACCGACGTCACCACCCTCGTCGCATGATTGCAACGGGGAGGTAGTGGATGGCTCTTGTGACGCCCCCAAAATAGGTTCAATACACAAACCATTCTGAGTCGTCAAATACATGATACAGACTCCAAATACATATCTTCAAATTCCAACTATTATACAGTCGTGCAAAACAGGACCACTCAACAGCGAGCGTCAATACAAATATTATGTAGAAAATATAGACGCTCAAATTCAGGTCTCATTAATTATAATTATTAACACACTATTTTATAAAATAGTGAGGACTTCTAAAGCTCTATCTCGGACCATCACTCCATTCCCCGACTAGTCCCAGCTATATTCTCATTTTCTGATGAGAACAATTGAAGAAAAAGGGTGAGCTCAACTAACCCAGTAAAGATTATTATGACTAAGATAATGAAGAATAAATTATCGTTAGCATTCAATAAATTAGATAAAATATTATGGACAACAAGCTTTAGATCAACAACTGCAGCGGAAATAACAATTCATTAGAAGAGTAAAGTAGAGAATGATGTCTACTATCTTCTATGATATAAAAATTCATCATCAATATTTTATCCATGTAACACCAATCAATAATATTTTCAATCAACGAATTATCCATGCACTACGGGCCAAGGATATTCGTTTGTATCACCAGTAGTCATGATCATGTAAAACACCTGTCTATCTTTGCACTACAGGCCAAAGATATTCATTAATCAACAGCTCATCTTTGCACTACGGGCCAAAGATATTCATCACTCAACAATTCATCTTTGCACTACGGGCCAAAGATATTCATCATTCAACAGTTCATCTTTGCATTACGGGCCAAAGATAACTTTCACCACAATTTAAAACTAAGGATGATGAAAATAATATAAAGAACGAATCCAGTGAAATAAAGGATAAATATTAGAGGATTTACCCATAATTCAAAATGAAGATCAAAACATGGATCCAATCAAAGATACCTTAGACAGAAAAAATAACTTAATTTTTTTCTTCGTGAATAGTGTCCCGTAAGTAGTACCCCGTGAATAGTACCCCAACATGAAAAGATAAAAATTTTATAAGAAAGTTTTGACCAATATTCCAGTGAAATGATATTACATGAAGCGCAAAACTCAAGGAATTTCTAATCATTTCAAGAATTATGGAAGCAATACTTACCGTAGTAAGTTTAAATTTAGGAATATAAAATAAAATATTATCACTTTCATAATATGGAATATGAAAGAAAATAATATTCTTTTTGAATATTAAAATGAAATAACATCATTTACGAGAAAAATAATATCCTTTACGAATACGAAAGAAAATAATACCCCTTAAAAGTTTGGATATTGTAATAGTGTAGTAGCAGAATACTCTTCTTCTTTCTCTCTTATTCTCTCTATACTTTCTCTCTCTATAGCTTTAGTGAATTGGTGAGTAATAATAAAGAAATGAACTTCTATTTATAGGCTTGGCAGAGTACTTTTCGCCATAATTTATGACATCATCGTTTACCTCATCGTTCCTATGACATCATCGCTTACCTCATCGTTTCGATGACATCATTGCTTACCTCATCGTTCCGATAACATCATCGCTTACCTTAAAAGAATTCAAATTCAAATTGATTTTTTCCACCTCTTTTTACTTTTATACCATAAATTTACTATAATAATGTTACCATTCAAAGTATAAAAAAATTATATTATTATATAATCACATTATACTATTATAATGTAATATTATAATAATATATTTGAATGAATTATTTTATCGGAGAAGATAAAATATCAACTTTCAACAAATGTCTCATGCTAAAATTTCCTCCATTTATATCACAATTGAATAAATATTTACTTATCATATTTATCAACAATTTTTATTTTATTCATAATTAATATTATAGAACCACAATATTGACAACCAGATCGTTCTCAGGAAAAAAGGGGCTTTCCGATCAGAATTTCTCCTCATTGGCGCGCAATTATATAACCTAACCCCTTTCCTCGATAGAACTTTCTAGACATTGTCAATAATGCTATCTAATAATATTATACAAATAATATGAATTATTGAGTTAATAATGTGAAATACTGTGCAGCGGTTATTGTGACAATTATTGAATCAATAATATAAAATATCAATGTAGCAATTGTTGAATCAATAATATAAAATATTAAATAGTAATTACTGTAACAATTATTGAATGAGTGACTTCCTACATAAGAACCAATAATTTAAAATACTATGCAATACCGTGTGCTACTGTGCAACAATGCGTATTACTATATTTTTATCACCAGGTATTTCAACAGTTTAACGGTAAAAGTTTTGCTGTTATTTTTATAAAAAGGTTACTTCTATTGCTTTCTATATCCGACATTCATTCCATTGTGGGGTCCATCAATGACTGCGCCGTCGTACGAATATTCTCCGATAAAAAGAATATTCATCGACCAAACGAATATTCCCCGACACAACGAATATTTTATAACCACTTGCTTACTATGTAAAATTCGCGCATCTCACCCATAACTTATCGCATTTATCAAATCAACACCTTACTATTTCAAAATAATATATATAAAAAATTAAATCTTTATTTATAAAAGTTGGGGTCTTACAGCTCTGATATCAATTATTACAAACCATGGGAGAGCTACACCTTAAAAGCTAGCTGTTAAGGTTGGATAGCCTAAAGTTTATAAATACCCCACATCAAAGTAATTGATGGCCCCAGTCAAAGTCTTGAAGAATTCACACGGAAATGTCTCTGTTTATGGAAGAGAATACCCACTATGCTAGATAATAATTTCATATGTTTTTATTATGGTCTTAGGCTGCTTAAATAAGTAAAGCCCAACTACTTCTACATACCAGTTGCCGAAAATAAAGGATCACTACCGAATTAAAAAATATAATGGAATAACATGAAACAGGAATGCTGAAATATTGTAAAAGTAATGTGACTTGGACGGCTCCATGCAACGGCTCACTCATCCATCCTTATCTCCTAATTGCATGCAATAATCTTCTCACGTCCAACCTCATCCATAATATTTGGGATTTGGTTTTGGTACTCTGGCTGACCTTCTCGTCTCATCAATACTTTCCCCTCGTGGTGGACACTTGTCCTCAAGGTCCACGTTTGAGAATTGGTTCAACAATAATTGAGTGTTTTCCCACGTTGCATCCTCTGCTGGTAAGTGTTTCCATTGAACCAAACTTTCTTCAACAAAAGTAGAGCCTTGTTTGACTCAATGAGTATCCAAAATATGTTGGGGCTCTAAGAGGATAACTCCGTCCTCCGAAACTAGAGGGAACTCCTGAGTAGGCGATGTATGCTCACCCACAAACTTTTTCAGCAAGGAGACGTGGAAAACTGGGTGAATGCGGGATCCTTCTGGCAGTTGGAGTTTATAAGTGACAACTCCAATTTTTTGCACAATAGGATAAGGCCCAAAGAATCAGGTGGCCAGCTTCTGGTGGGCACGTCAGAAGGTTGATTGTTGACGGTTGAGGAATACCAAATCTCCAACTTCAAACGTAACATCTTTTCTCTTGAGATCAGCGACTTGCTTCATTCTATTAACTGACGCCGCCAAGTTGCTCTTCAATTTATTTAACAACTCATCTCTTGACAATAAGCTCTGGTCCAGTTCATTTACAGGTGATGAGCCATCTTGATAAGCCAGAATGGGTGGAGGAGGGCACCCATAAAAAGCTTGGAATGAGTTCATACATGTAGACGTATGATAAGTGGTATTATACCATAACTATGCCCAAGGTAGGTATGTACTCCATTTTCGCGGCCACTGATGGACAAAACTACATAAATATTGTTCCACACAACGGTTAACCACCTTCGTTTGTCCATCGGTTTGGGGGTGGTAGGCGGAACTAAGTTTCAGCTTGGTACCTGACATCTTAAAGAACTCTTGCCAAAAATTGCTAATAAATATTGGGTGACGGTCGCTAATAATAGATCGAGGTAGGCCATGTAGTTTAATCACACCTTCCACGAATTTGTCCGCCACTGTCTTAGCCGTAAAAGGGTGAGTTAAAGTAAGAAAATGAGCTAATTTACTTAATCTGCCAACAATTACCAGTATAGTATCTTTGCCGCTCGAAGTGGGTAAACCTTCAATGAATTCTAAAGTAATATCGTCCTACACTTGGCAAGCAATGGGCAGAGGTTGAAGAAGGCCAGCTGGTGCTAAATTATCATATTTTACTTTCTGACAGACCGTGTAACTTTTAACATACTCCTGAACCGACTAGTACATGCGTGGCCAATAAAATTATTGTGACAATTTTTTAAATGTGCGCAAGACTCCCGAGTGCCCTCCTATATTGGAATTGTGAACCTCATGCAATAACTTGGCCCGAATGTTAGCATTAGAAGGAACTATTACCTTATTTTTGAACAACAGAATCCCATTGCGCCATTTGTAATGCCCATCCACTTGGTCCTCACCCATATGGCCTACATCACATATGCATCATCCTTTGAAGCTTGCCTAATTTCTTCCCATATTTCCACTTCAGGTCCATGAATGTAAATGAGTATTGGGCTGTTGGGTTTGCGTGATAAGGAGTCTACTGCGGAATTTTCATGGCCCTGACGGTAGATGATTTCATAATCATACCCCAACAATTTAGCCACCCATTTTTGTTGTTTCGGAGTTGCCACTCGTTGATCCAAAAAATATTTCAAGCTTCGATGATTCGTGAGGATGAAAAACTTCCTTCCCAACAAGTAGGGCCACCATGCTCGGATTGCCTCCACTATTGCAAGCATTTCCTTGGCATAAGTAGACCACAACCTTTTGGTGATACCAAGTGCCTGACTCATAAAGGCAATAGGCTTGCCTTGTTGAGAGAGCACCGCACCAATTCCGTCTCCCGACGCATCCGTCTCAATGGTGAAAGATTCGTTGAAGTTAGGCATGACCAAGGTAGGGGTAGATGTCATTGCTTCCTTGAGAGCTATAAAAGCAGATTCTCCTTCATCATGCCACCCAAACTGCCCCTTTTTAAGGAGGTTGGTAAGGGGACGAGCTATGATACCGTAATTCCGAACGAACTTTCGATAATATCCCGTTAAGCCTAAAAATCCACGTAAAGCAGTGATATTAGTAGGCCTTGGCCATGCGAGCATGGCTTCAATCTTTTTGTTGTCAACTTTAACCCCATGCATTGAAATAATGTGCCCTAGATATTCTAATTCTTGTTGCCCGAATTCACATTTGCTCATCTTAACAAAAAAATGATATTGCGCCAAAATAGCTAGAGTTTGTCACACATGTACCAAGTGTTCTTCCCACGTGGGGCTATATATCAAAATGTCATCAAAGAAAACCAAAATGAACTTACGAAGGTAGGGCCAAAAAATGGAGTTCATTATGGCTTGAAATGTAGAGGGTGCATTGCAAAGGCCAAAAGGCATTACCAAATATTCGTAGTGGCCTATTGTGGGTGCGAAACGCCATTTTGGGGATATCTGGAGGATGTACTCTCACTTGGTGGTAGCCCGCCCTCAAGTCGAGCTTAGGGAAGTAAGAGGCACCATGTAGCTCATCCAACGTGTCGTCGACCGTAGGAATGGGGAAGCGATCTTTAATCGTGACTGCATTGAGCGCATGATAATCCGTACAAAATCGCCAACTACCATCTTTTTTTCTTCACTAAGAGTACTGATGAGGAAAAAGGACTAGTGCTAGGACGAATAAACCCAGTGTTTAGCATATCTTGAACTTGCTTCTCTATCTCATTTTTTTGAAAGTGAGCATATCGATAGGGGCAGACGTTGATGGGCTCAGCTCTTTCTCTAAGAGGTATAGTGTGATCTACCTCTCGGATAGGTGGCAAACCAGTTGGTTCTTTGAAAATATCTGCATATTCCTCCACGGTTGGTTACATTCCAAGAGGCACATTTTTTTGCGACACCGTTTCTTTCCTTAATTGGAATTATACAGCAAACAACTCATGCTTTTGGCAAAATTCTTTGGATAACTCTTTAAGTGAGGCATCCCTAATGCTCTGAGCACTCAATCCTTGTAATTTTCTTGCTCGATTCTCCCAATAAAACTCCATGGTTAGTTTTTTCCAATTACAAGTTATTGAACCTAACATTTCGAGCCATTGGATCCCCAAGACTAGATCCAACGCTGTGAGTGGAAGTGGAAGAGAATAAAGGGTTAAGGAAAAGGGAATGCCTTGGAGGTCAACTCGTACACCTTCAAATCGGCCTTGACACTTCATATTTTCTCCATTGGCTACCCGAACTGTAAATCGTTCGGTAGGCACCACTGGCATCCGAAGTAGCTTAGTAATTCTTTCACTGACAAAGTGTGGGTTGACCCACTATCCACCAGCACAATCACTTCATTGGGACCGAGCTTGGCCATCATTCGCATCGTCTTAGGTGCTGTCTACCCGGTCAAAGCATGCAAGGTGATCTCTGGTTTAGTTTCGTGTTCGGGAAACTCCCCGGGGTCTTCTTTCTGCAGTAGCTGCTTGGTAACTTCCTCACAAATGATGTTGCCCGCGTCGGGGGGGTCCTTCCAAGAGCAGCAACTGTGGTCGTTGGCACCGATGCCCAGTTGTAAATCTCTCATTGTAGTGGAAACACAGTTCCTGTGCTTTTCGTCGCTGTATTTCATCCCAAGGTAGTCTCCGAGCCGGAGCAACAGGAGCATTGGGAGTTGCCTGGGCTGTTGGTGTTGCGGGTTGGAGATCTAGAGGGGCTCGCGCTAGTGGTGGCCGCAAGAAACATCGCTGCCTTGGGAGTTGGTCATCCTTTATCCGTGCTAGGCTGATAGCATCCTTCAAGGTTTGTGGCTTAAATATTCTGATGCCATCAGAGATTTCTATCTTCATTCCACTCATGAAGGTTCCGACCAAGGCTTTTTGAGTCCACCCTCGTACCCGGTTGCCTAGACGTTCGAACTCAAACTGATAATCACGTAGGGAGCCAGCCTGCCTAATTCTTGAGAGGGCTTCATTAAAATCTTCACACTCTGAAGGCCCAAAGCAATCCCAGAGTTCGTCTTTGAAATTCTCCCATGAGAGAACACGACCTTCCTCTCGAAATAGTTGTGCAGATCCACTGCCACCACTGATTGGCTTCTCCTTCTAAGTGGTAGACTGCCATAGGCACTTTCTGGGCTTTGACAGTGCCTTGATACTCAAAAAATTGGTTCACACGATTGAACCACTCCGTAGAATCGTCTCCCGAAAATCGTGGGAACTCAAGTCTTGCTATTTTGGAAGAGAAGGGCTAACGACCTCCATCGTCTTTTTCTTTGAAGTGGTTGTGCTCTTCTTGGTTGCTACTATTGGAAGACTCTCTGTTGGTGAGCAAAACATCAGAAAGACAGTTAAGTGTTCCCTCCAAATGATGAAGCTTATCAACCATGCCGAGCTCCAGCTGGTGAAGCCCATCTTGCACTGCACCGAATCCTGCCTCCAAATTCTCAATACGCTCTTTGTTAGTTGTCATTTGAAAACCTGGCTCTGATACCAATTGATGGCCCCAGTCAAAGCCTTGAAGAATTCACACGAAAATGTCTCTGTTTATGGAAGAGAATACCCACTATGCTAGATAATAATTTCATATGCTTTTATTATGGTCTTAGGTTGCTTAAATAAGCAAAGCCCAACTACTTCTACATACCAGTTGCCGAAAATAAAGGATCACTACCGAATTAAAAAATATAATGCAATAACATGAAACAGGAATGCTGAATTATTGTAAAAGTAATGTGACTTGGACGGCTCCATGCAACGGCTCACTCATCCATCCTTATCTCCTAATTGTATGCAACAATCTTCCCACGTCCAACCTCATCCATAATATTTGGGATTTGGTTTTGGTACTCTGGCTGACCTTCTCGGCTCATCAGATCATGTCAGCCATCACAGCGGAGAAGAAGATAAACTTTGGAGCACTTCTGATGGACTGGATCTCTAAATGATTTTAAGGACGTAGAGAAACGGAAGGCTACAGGAAATCCTCTTCCTAAAATGTTCTATGGAAGGTTCATCAGCATTTTGCTGAAGAAGAAACTGAAAAAGCAGTTTGGAGAGAAAGAATGAGATGTTTTAAACATAAATAATAAGATAACTAAGAAGCTCTTCGAGAACTGAAGAGAAATCTAGTTAAAATCTTAAGATCCAAATAGTTTGAATGGAGTGTGAAGACATTAAGTAAAACTTAAAATCCGACCAAGGAGAAGTCTAAACGAAAGTAAGTAGAGATTGAATAAAAAAAGTCTAGGGGCTCTGCAGCTCCAAAACTGCCTAAGGCATTGGCTACTACTGCTGAAATGCCACTTCAAAAGAAGATGAAAATGACTCTTACAAACATTAAGACCAAGCAGCATGGTCTAATGAAGAAAAAGAAGGAATAAAAGAAGAATAGTCATAAGGACTCTCAGTACAAGTCAACTGTTTCTGAGAAGAGGGACTCAAATAAGAAGAATGATGAATATCAAGTCGATGACTTTGTCTTTCTAAGTCAGCTTACAAAAGGAAGGAGTTGGAAGGTGAAAAGAATCAGAAAGTTCATAGCCAAAACACCTTCCAAATTTACTCAAGAACAAGCTGAAGAAATATGTGAAGATATAGATATAAGAGACATTGATACTTCTACCAAAGAATGTCTAACTCTTGCTGAATGGGATAAGAAGTAGATCAGGAAAGTTATAGCTGTTAAGATGGCTAAGGCTATTAGAATTATCTCTGTTAAGGATCTCATTAATGCTAAGTCGATCGTAGAGCCTCCTAACTCTCCAATCGTAGAGCACGAAGTTGCTAAATAGATGATGGTTGAGAAGGCTTTTGAGCCTGAGCCCCACAACAAAAGAGATGACTGTGAAAGTGTCTGATTATGAGCCACATCCAAATAAGAGAATATTTAATAAGATGTTTGAGAAGAAAAAAATGGCTAAAATGCCCCTAAGCCTGCACAATAAATCAAGGTTGCGCCTAAGGGGGAGAAGATAGTTGTAAGCTCTTTTTATGACTCCCTGGAGCTCACAAGGTTCATTGATTTAAGTATACAGGACATCGAAAGTGACCCTAACAGATCTGTTTTTGAGCCAAAAGATGTTCAATCTCAAAGGAAGGAAGATGAAGCCTTATTTGAAGAAATTCCAAACCTATAAGGGGTAAAAGCTAGGTCTGACAATCAAGAAGTCTTAGGCGATAGGGTCTTTGACGAAAATGAATAATTAGAAAGAACCACTATTATCTTTGATAATAATAGTGACTTATTGTTTTATTTTCTTCCCGTTATGCCTTTAATGAAGGCTTTTCTAATGGGATATTTACATCACTTGGACCTACAAGACCTTTCCAAATGTAAAACTGTTGTCTAAGAACTTCTCCAGAATTCTCAAGTTTTCCAAAAGAACCATATTAGATGGAAGTTCTTCCGCTCAATCAGGCATCTTCAACAAAATAACAGTTATTCATTATCCCATCTTGAATAAAGTTGAAACATTCGTCGAGCTCAACACTGCAAATGCAGAGCGTACGTCAAATCAAAATACTCAACCCACGATCGTAAAGTCTCAAAACTCTACAGTCGTTACTATAGTTACACAACAGGACAAGGCAAGGCCAGACCTTGACTTTGGGCCTGCAAGGCCAGGTCAGGTCTTGACTTTTGACTTTCAAGGTTAGGCTAAACCAAACTTATCCCACAAAAATTTGATCTGTTAAGGCATGCAGGCCAGATCAGGTCTTGGTCCAAGCTGGTCCGGTCTAGTCCTGCATTTTTTAAATTATTTTAAATTCTACATGTCCGGTCTGTTCCATCATCCATGCTTGATCTGCAATGTCTAGTTCGTTGTTTTAGACTGTTGGGCTTGGGACTTGGCCTTGGGCATGTATTGTGTGATTAAAAACTTTTGTGGTTGGGGGCCTAGGGCCTGACACCCCTTAGAGCATTCACAACAGTTTTTCCAATAAACTCTCTATCCCCACATTTGAAGAATATATTAATAAATCAGTATCCAACAGTTTCCTTATCCTTATTTAATTCTCTATTTTAATCCCTTTATATGATTTGACTCATCAGGGTGAAGGAATTAAAAGAGTGTTCCCTATCTATGTAAAATGACATTTCACACCCTCATTTTTAGAAAGGGGTAAAGCAAAAATCGTCATTTTCAATCTCGTCTTCTAAAGCTTTTTCAATGT
The DNA here is from genome assembly GCA_020205555.1 of Panax stipuleanatus. NCBI lineage: Eukaryota > Viridiplantae > Streptophyta > Magnoliopsida > Apiales > Araliaceae > Panax > Panax stipuleanatus. The sequence continues at coordinate 3,850,717 of CM035118.1, forward strand.
CCCTCTTCAAAATTATTTCGACGATCCTCGTCACTGGCTATCTTCTTCTCCAAATCTCATTTGCGGCATCTCGAATCATTCAATTCGAAGGTATTTTGTAGAAAAACAAAATCTAGGGTTCCAATTTCATAAATTAAACTGGTGAAGTTGATTTAATAAGATTTGGAATCCGCTTATCAGACATAAGAGAAGAGTCGAGGAGAAAGAAAGAGAAATTTTAATTCCATTACTTCATTAATATGTGAGTTTCTGTTAGTTTTCATGGTTGAATTTGGTGGATTTCTGTTAGTTTCAATCGTTGATTTTGGTGGATTTTTGTTAGTTTTCACTTTTCATTATTGAATTTGTGCTTTGTTTCTTGAAGCTTCAAAAGTTGTTCACTTTAGCTCAGATTATTTTGGATTTCTAGGTGTTGTTCTATGGTTCTATGGGGTCTTTTTTGTAACTCTTAAAAAAGATTATTTAAGAGAAATTACATAAACTTTTTGATTCTATTTTTCTGTCTTTAAAGTGTTTGGGTGGGAATTTAAATTTTGGTATCTGTTTTTCTCTTTATTTTGATGACATTCAAGTTATAATTGTAGCTTACTGTTGCTATATGCAATTAGACAATTGCAGGTGGTATGGAATTATGTGAAAATCTTTCATCTTTCATCTTTGGTTTTGTCATCATCAAATAGAGGGAAGATTATTAGTACTCTAGCTTATACATTGTTTGATTTGATGACAAAATGAAAACTAAATGTATATTTATAAAACCAGTAGTTTTTGTAAAATCCTTAGAAAGATAATTTATGTAAAAGGATTTCGTGTAGGGATCATAATTATTAGGATGATCCATTCTTTAATGTAAATGTATTGTTCAAAAGCTAATTCTGAAGACTGATCGTAGAGTTTAAGATCAGTAAGTATTATTAGATTGTAGAGTATTTAGATCGTAGAGCATGGAGACCGATCGTAGATTCAAGCCTTGAGGACAAGTCACTCTACTATTGACTATATAACTATACGATTAAGCAAAATCGTAAAGTTCATCTCTTCTGACAGGTTATGACAATGTCATACACCTAGGACTGAAGATCCTAAGGATAATCTTCCCAAAGGTTGTCGATAAGGATAATACATTCTTGAAGTTGTGTCTAACAACTTTATCTATTAAGGACAAAAACACGCGTCTACATCTGCACCTGGTATAGTAGTTAGGATGAAAGCGACATGAAGTGGTCTTAGCCGAAAACATTTCAAAGTTAAACAATTAGATATCAACAGGTGTCCAAGTCAGAATGGAATAACGGTCAAATCACAACGGAAAGATCCCAAGGTGAAGCTATAAAAGCTAAGCAACCTAAAATAATTAAAGACAACGAAAAAGAGAAAAATTGATCAAGTCGAAGTGCTGTCTGTCTACGCTCATAGTCTACTCACTCTATGATTTAGAAATTTCATCTGATGCTAAGTCCTGTGATCAAAAAGCTTAACGTTACTTAGCAGCACCTCAAATCATTCAATTCCTTTATAATTGTGATCTTATTGATCAGTGTAATCCAAGTCTCTATGACTTGAAGGATTCTTAGTGAATCATTTGTAAAACAGTTCTTTGTGAACTATACGTTGACTGATTATCCTTCCTTATTGGAATATCCCTACTCGCGGAGTAGAAGAGAGGATTACGAGACTTTTGTACTCCGAACCTCTTAAAAATCTCTCTGTCATTTATTTTACTGCACTTACTGTATGATGTAAGACCCCGGATTTTATGAAATGAAAGTATTCAATTTTTCTTATATTTTATTCGTTAAATTGTTAAATTGATAAAAGGTTAAAGTAATGGGTGATTTATGCAAATTTTGCAAAGTCAGCAAGTTGTCATAAAATATTCATTTTGTCGGGGAATATTCATTTGTTCGGGGAATATTCGTTTTGTCGGAGAATATTCGTACGACGGCACAATCATTGGTGGAATCCACAACGGAATAACTGTCGGATATAGAAAGCGACAGAAATAACCTTTTTAAAAAAATAACGGCAAGACTTTTACCGTTAAACTGTTGAAATATCCGGTGATAAAAGTACAGTAATACGCGTTGTTGCACAATAGCACACGGTATTACACAATATTTTTAATTATTGATTCTTACGTAAGAAGTCACTCATTCAATAATTGTTACAGTAATTACTGTTTAGTATCTTATATTATTGATTCAATAATTGCTACATTGATAATTGCATAGTATTTTATATTATTGATTCAATAATTGTCATAGTAATCACTGCACAATATTTCACATTATTAAATCAATAATTGTCACAACAAAGTAACTCATATTATTTAAATGATATTATTAGATAGCATTATTGGCAATGACTAGAAAGTTCTGTCTAGAAAAGGGGTTAGGTTATATAATTGTGCACCAATAAGGATAAATCCTTATCGGAAAGTCCCATCTTTTTTGAAAACGACCTAGTTATCAATATTGTGATTCTATAATATTATTTATGAATAATAATTGATGAATAAAATAAAAATTGTTGATAAATATGATAAGTAAATATTTTTTTCAATTTTGATATAAATGGAGCAATTTTTAACATGAGACATTTGTTGAAAGTTGACATTTTATCTTCTCCGATAAAATATTAATTCAAATATATTATTATAATATTATATTATAATAGTATAATGTGATAATATAATAGTATAATTTTATAATTTAAATAGTAACATTATTATAATAAATTCATAGTATAAAAATAAAATGAGATAGAAGAAAGCAAATTGAATTTGAATTCTTTTTAATAATTATAAATGTTTTTAATAAATTTAAAACATGTGAGTAAATGGTGGAGGTGGGATGTTTGGTTTTGATTTCTCTCTTTTCAAAAGTGGTATGCTGCAAATCATCCGTAGGTACATTTTGTCAAATGTGGTGTGCTACCACTTTCCTATAAATAGGTTGCTTAGTTAAGAAATGAAAATCACACCAGAATTAAAAAATTCTTTCTCTATAATATTGAGCGTATTTCTTTTTAGTATAAGAATATTTTGAGTGTGGATAACAGTGCAAGATTTTCTCAACATAATCTCCATCATTCCAGTCAGAACTACTTTCTTATTAAGGTAAATGATATTATTTTTCTCGTAAAGGATGTTTTGGTTCAATATTCGTAAGGAATATTATTTTCTTTCATACTCTATAATATGTAAGTAATATTATTTCGTTTCATATTCTTAAATTTAACTTACTATGGTAAGTATTGCTTCTAAAATTTCTAAATTCCTTAATGTTTGCGCTTCATCTAATATCATTTCACTGTAATATTGGTCTGAACTTTCTTATGAAATTTTAACATTTTCATGTCGAGGTACTATTTATACGGTACTATTTATGAGTACTATTCACAACAAAATTAAATTTTCTTTTCTTTGTCCAAGCTATCTTTTATGAATCTTATTCTTGAAATTGAATCCATGTTTTGATCTTCATGTTGACAATTTGGACATTCTTAAACTCTGGACAAATTGAATTATAAATCTCTAATATTTATCATTGATTTCACTGGATTCATTCTTTATATCATTGTCATATTCCTTAGACTTAAATTGTGGTGAAAGTTCTCTTTGGCCCGTAGTGCAAAGATGAGTTATTGATTGATATCTTTGGCCCGTAGTGCAAAGATGAGCTGTTGATTGATATCTTTGGCCTGTAGTGTAAAGAAGAACTATTGATTGATATCTTTGGCCCGTAGTGCAAAGATGGACAAGTGTTTGGCATGATTATGATCACTGATGATACAAATGAATATCTTTGGCCCGTAGTGCAAAGATAGATTATTGTTTGGCATTATCATTGGTTTTACAGTTGAACATCTTTGGCCCGTAGTGCAAAGATAGACAATTGATTGGTATTATCATGACCATTGATATTACAGTTGAATATCTTTGGCCCGTAGTGCAAAGATAGACAATTGATTGGTATGATCATGACCATGGTTGTTACGTTTGAATATTTTTGGTGTAGGGTGTAAAGACGATATGATTATTTAGTGCCTTTAGCCTTTGTGGCTAGGACAATGAGTGAAAGTTCTATTAAGCTTTTGTGGCAAGGAGAAACTGTTGATTTACATGATTATGAACATGAATTGTGAATTAATATAATCATAATCTTTGGTGTTACAGGTAAAGACAGGTGATGAAAATTATCTTCGTCCTGGGTGCAAAGAGGAATTAATCAACATAATTATGATCATGAACTAGTTACATAATTGTGGACAAAAAATGTTGATTGATGTTACACGGATAAAATATTGATGGTGGACTTTTAACATGGAGAGGATAGTAGACATCATGCTCTACTTGACTCTTCTAATGGATTGTTATTTACGCTGCAGTTGTTGATCTAAAACTTGTTGTCTATTATATTCTGTCAGATTTTCACCATTGAAGACTAAGGATAATTCATTTTTTATTATCTTAGTCATGATATTTTTTACTGAGCTAGTTGAGCTCACCCTTTTTCTTTTGGTTCCATTGTTCTTCTCAGAAAATGAGAGTGAAGCTTGGGACTAGTCGGGGAGTGAAGTAATGATCCAAGTTAGTAACCATAATGTTTCGAGTTAGTGGTTGTTCGCATCAAATTATAAGATAGGATGTCAAACTGATAGGTGCCATTGTGATGTGTTATCCAAGGTTGGGATATGAGTCGCAGTTGAAAGAGTTTATTGCCACTATCATACAAAATATTTAACCACATACAAATTAGTGTTATCATAAAATATGATTGTGCACATCCACTTGTTGATTATATCTATAAGCACTACCTATATAATCTTGGAGTATGGTTGGAATATAATCCTCAGTTTGAGACAATAGAGATGATTATATGGCAAGAAGATATCCATCATTGGAATAAACAGGATAATAATCTTCTCGTTCTTCTTTGGGGTCTATTGGGTTAACCAAGGTTAATTCTCAAGTCCTATGATATCTATTATAATTTAAAAGCATGGTCTCCCATGTACGAAGGTTTCCTTGAGCATTTTTCAAAGATTTTAATTCCTAAAATAATTATTGACTGTACCTTTATGTAAAATGTTATTGGTTTGGAGGGTGATTACTATTGTTATAATATTTGTATTGAAACTCACAGTTTATGTGTGGTCGTATTTTGCACGACAGAGTAGTAGTTAGTTTGTATTTGGATTTTATTATGTGTATTTCTGGCGACTCAGAATGAGTTGTGTGAACCTATTTTGTGGGCGTCACATATGCATTTTACGTTTTACTCTTATGACTTGTCTACACTCTCTTACACTAAATTTAAAACTATGATTTCTTATTAATCTTTGAAGGGTTTTTATAAAAAAACATAATTTTGCTATACTTAATTATTAAATTAACTTGTTTAATTATCATTGGTGATAAAATCTTTAAACCAAAAGTTTTAAAAATATCTATTCAACCCCATTCTAGATCTGTTTGTGCCTTTGGGAATAACAGAATGATCAGTTCGAAGTGTCTATGATGGGCAAGCTGACTTACTTCTTAGGCCTCAAGTCAAATAGACTGACAAAGGTATATATTGACATGCCAAACAAAATATGTGAAAGAAATGCTGAAGAAGTTTAACAAGATGAAGTCTATTGGAATTCCTATGTCAACAAGCATAACACTTACCAAGGGTGAGGCAGATAAAACAATTGTTATCAAATCTTATCGCAATATAATAGGAAGTTTATTGTACTTGACTGCGAGCAGACCAGATATCATGTTTGCAGTGTGTCTATGTAAATCTTTAGGTATTTAATATGAACATCATAATTAGGACTTTGGTATTCTAGAGAGTCATTACTCAATCTGATAGGTTACTCTGATGTTGGCTTTGGTGGTTGTAGAGTCGATATAAATAGTACTCCCTCCGTTCTTTAAATATTGCAGTTTTAGAGAAAAAAATTGTTCTTTAAAAAATACAGTTTTAGGAACCCAATATAGTTTTTGTATGTTTTTTCCAAATATGTCATTGTTTTAATTTATTGCAGCAAAGAGTTATTACGTTCACCAATAATTTCTCTCTTCACATAATTAATGAACACATAAGGCTAGTTTTGTCATTTTATCCCACTTATTAATTTATGTGTTTTTTGCTAAAACTACAGTTTTTAAAGAACAGAAGGAATATTAGTGGTACATGTCAATTTCTAGGCATCATGCTCATATCTTTGTATAGTAAGAAACAAACCTGTGGCATTGTCTACAACTAAGACAGAATAAGTTGTTATCGCATGAAACATATAGATATAAGGGACTATTTCATCCGAGATCGTGTTAAAAAAGACAACATCACTTTGAATTTTGTGTTCATTAACTGTCAGCTTGCTAATATCGTAACAAAATTACTTAATGAAGCACGTTTTTCATTGACCCATTTGCATAATCATCGTGTTAGATTAGAATAGTTTGCATACATACATATTGACCTAGTTAACTATGTTAAGTGCTCATTCATGTGCTTAATAGGTGAACTTGTCTCATGAGATGGAGTAAAATTATTACTCTCTCCGTTCCTAAAAGATTGTCGTTTAAGGTTTTGGCACATAGATTAAAAAAGTCATTTAATACTAGTAAAATTTGTTTGAAATTCTATCACTATCCCTTTATAAAAAATTGAAAACTATTAATATAAGGAAGAGAATTTATTGGGACAATGAGAGAAGATAGGGGTAATATATGAAAGTAAATAATTTATTCTTCTATGAAGTTGTAAACGACAAACATTTTGGAACAAATTTTTTCTTCTAAAACAATAATCTTTTAGGAACGGAGGGAGTAAATTTTATTAATTTTTTAGTGTTCTATCTATGAGACTTATATATATATAACCATATTATACATCAAATAGGAACGGACCCACATGTTAAAATCATATTTTTATCATCGATCATAGTTCCAATTTAATACTCCCTTCATCCCATAATAACTGTCGTTTTAGCTTCATGCACATGAATTAAGAAAGTCATTTAATGCTATCATTTATTAATTAAAATTTTTGAAAAATTTCATCACTACTTCTTATGGGAAGTTGAAAACTATTAATACAAGGGAGAGAATTTCTTGAGACAATGAGAGAAGGTAGGGGTGGAAAGTTGTAAACGACAAATAAATTGGAAAAAAAAATTATTCTAAAACGACAGTTATTATGGGATGGAGGGAAGTAGTAATTTATATTTGGCATAAATTACCGAAATCACTATTTTCAAGTGAGTTTTTGATATTTTCACATAGTCCCCTTTGCATATGAAAGTGAGACCCACTTTTTTTTTTTTTATGCGAGAGAGACTACCGTGAAAATATTCAAAATACAGTGGAAATATTAATTTCCTAAATTATTCATCCTTAAAAACATTTTTCTTCAATTTTTTTTTTGGCCTTTCTTATTTCATAGTAGCAAAAAAATAAAATTATTTATTTAAACATGTAGTATCAGTATAGTATATACACAGATTCAACAAGAAAAGGAAAAAGGAAATACCATTTAAGCCGCAACGAGTGAGCTTGAAAAGCATCGAACATCTTCAACCTCTCCTCAACGATAAGCGTTTATCCCCAATTCCCACTCAATCACCCTCCAAGCTCAATCCTCAATCTTAACGTCCACACAAAACCCTTTAACCCCATCAATTTTCTCTTCTCTCTCATTCATTTGTTCCCCATTAACAATGGCTTCCGCAGCATCACCCGCCTCCCTCTCTCTCCTCCCCACAACTTCCTCCTCTTCCACCACCTCTCGCCACCGCGCATCCCTCACCACCCGCTTCCTCCGCCGCTCCCCTGTCCGGGGCATCGGCTTCGCCGCCGCCGCTGCTGATCCCCTGTTATCGCTCCACGTCGCCTCCAAGCTCCGATCCCTCAATGCTGCCGGTAAACCCATAAGGCGAGTCGCTTCAATGGCGAAGAAAAGCGTTGGGGATCTCACGGAAGCTGATTTGAAGGGGAAGAGAGTGCTTGTGAGGGCCGATTTGAATGTTCCTTTGAATGATTCACAAGAGATTACCGATGATACTAGAATTAGAGCTGCTATTCCTACTATTAAGCACTTGATTGCCAATGGTGCTAAGGTCATTCTTTCCAGTCATTTGGTAAGTGGGTTAATTTTTAATCTACCTATAGATCATTATGTTTTCATTAGATGCTATCATAATTTTCTTAATCAATTGAGCTTAATTATGCACTTCATTCTTAATTTATTGTCATTTGTGTTAGTTACATTGTTTTCAACTGGGTTACTTTGTTGTTCAATTGCTCATTCAGTGTAGCTTCTATCTTATGTTAGTAATTTGGGTTATGAGGATCAATTGATTGTTATGGTTTCAAAATTTTACTCCCTTCTGTTTGGATTTCTGAACTTTTAAATTACAATTATAGAATTTGTAAATTATCCAAAAATAAAAGTATTACTAATTACAAGATTTTGATTTTGTTTTCAGTTGAAACTATCACAAATTGACCTTACAAAGTTAATCTTTATCCTATAGCTCGGAACAGAGGGAGTATTTCTTATATGCAGTTACGTATCCTAGTTGCATCAATGTTCTTTGCAACTTGATCCATTACCATTCCATGGTTGTTTTTAGTGGTATTATTACTGAAGTATGGGCTTCCTCGTTAAATTTATTTAATTTCTTTGAAGTGCTACTTTCTGCTGGATATATGTGATTCCTTTATCATTACTATGGCTTATCCTACCATGCTGGTGATTCTTAAATAGTGTTCTGCAATTTTTTCTAAATGTGCCACTAGTTATGATGGGCTTTTATTGATTGATGTTCAAGCTCTAATCCTTGTATCTGATTGAACTGCAGGGACGACCAAAAGGTGTCACTCCAAAATTCAGCCTAGCATCTCTTGTGCCCAGACTATCTGAACTCCTTGGCATTGAGGTAATTTCATTTATTTTAAAAGTCTTAAGAGGAAAGTGATACAAACAGAACTAGAAATTGACTCACTCTTACAGGAGTTTGAAAATGGTTGCTGAGATAATAGGTTTCTCTATTGCTCCTAAACCATCGATGAACAGGTTGTAAAAGCTGATGACTGCATCGGCCCAGAGGTTGAAAAATTGGTGGCTTCACTTTCTGAAGGTGGTGTTCTTCTTCTTGAAAATGTGAGGTTTTATAAGGAGGAAGAAAAGAATGACCCTGAGTTTGCAAAGAAGCTAGCCTCGTTAGCAGATCTTTTTGTGAATGATGCATTTGGGACAGCACATAGAGCACATGCCTCTACTGAGGGGGTAACAAAGTTTTTGAAGCCATCCGTTGCTGGTTTCCTTTTGCAAAAGGTGGATTTCCAAGTTATTACTGTCCTATATGTAAACAGTAAACCTATAACCATATTGACAAAAAGCTAGAATAATAGTAATTACTTCCTTACAAGCATCTATAGCATTCTCAATTTGTAAACAAATTTTAAAATTCTAAGCAATTGAACAACATATTGTTTCTTAATTATTTTATTGTTTAATAAGTTTTGTTGATTCTTCATTTATATCTTTATGATATCTCAGTTTACCTTGGACAGTTCATTCTTGTGTTAGGAATTGGACTATCTTGTTGGAGCAGTTTCAAATCCCAAGAGGCCATTTGCTGCCATTGTGGGTGGTTCAAAGGTGTCCTCCAAGATTGGAGTGATTGAGTCACTTCTTGAAAAGTGTGATATCCTGCTTTTGGGTGGAGGTATGATCTTCACGTTCTACAAGGCACAAGGTCTATCCGTGGGATCTTCCCTGGTAGAGGAGGACAAGCTTGAACTTGCAACAACACTTCTAGCGAAGGCCAAGGACAAAGGAGTGTCTCTTTTGCTACCAACTGATGTGATAGTGGCAGACAAGTTTGCTCCTGATGCAAACAGCAAGGTTCGATTATTAACAAATTTAACAGAAAAGATAAATCTTTGTTGCCTAAAGCTTTCTTAAAATTCTTACTTGCGGCCTATAAGAGAAATCCTTGATATATTGAATTTATCATTCCCTCAGTTTAAACTGGTGTAGATATTGTTATATCAACTTTTGAATTCATAGTTTCCAAGGCTACACAAACAGTTTAATTTAAAAATTATGTTTGTTGATGCAGATTGTGCCAGCATCTGGTATCCCAGATGGCTGGATGGGATTGGATATTGGACCAGATTCTGTGAAGACATTCAATGAAGCTTTGGACACCACCCAAACCGTTATTTGGAACGGACCAATGGGAGTGTTTGAATTTGACATGTTTGCTGTTGGAACAGAGGTTTGCAAGAATCACTTGCTCTTCTAATTTAATCAATTCATGACTGCTTGCTTTGTCATATACTTGTTATACTTCATTTACTACTGAGTAGTACAGTATTTTCATATATTATGTGATAAGACATTCATGACTAGGGATTCCTACCACAGCTATGTTATCCAGATGATCTCTTGAAACTTAACAGCAGAATGTAGATCTTTGCGCAATTATGCAGATAATTTGTCAAATTAAGTACTCTCTCGGTTCCAAAATACAAGATCAAGTTTGACTTTTCAAAGTCAATTTGAGATGATTTCAAATGCAAAATTGATGTGATTCATTTAACTTTTGAAAATAATAATTTTGTAATTAGAAATAGATAGTTTATAATTTTTCGTAATTGTATTGTCCAAAACTAAATAGATTCATATCAATTTTGAACTTTAAAATTTCTAAAATTGACTTCAAAAAGTCAATATTGATTTTATATTTTGGAGCACAGGGAGTATATGCTTGTCAGTTTCCTGCTAACAATGCTACGTTTTACCTGTTCCTTACAATACCTATTTTTCATTTATGTAAGGATTAAGCATAATCAAGGCTGTAACTTTTTTTGCAGTCAATTGCAAGGAAACTAGCTGAACTTAGTAAGAAGGGAGTTACAACAATCATTGGAGGCGGAGATTCTGTTGCAGCTGTAGAGAAAGTAGGAGTCGCTGATGTGATGAGCCACATATCAACAGGTGGTGGTGCGAGTTTGGAGTTGTTGGAAGGCAAAGAACTCCCTGGTGTTATCGCCCTAAATGAAAAGGAACCAGTTCCTGTGTAAGACACTCGTAAATTTTTAGTTTGATTCTTTTAAACCCCGTTTATGTTTCGTTGGGGTTTGTAAGGTGAGAAATGTTGTAGGAAATATGAGGTCATGTTGTAGATGTATCACCATTGCCTTAAATATAAGTTCATAATTTGACTCTTATCTTCTTGTTCAAATTACTAGAAAAAACTAGCAGTGTTCAGAGGCTGGAATTTTCTTTCAATTACTTAAATAAGAATTGGTGGTAACTATTTTGTTTTTCTTGTCAAATAGGAGAGCACTATTTTCACATATGTTTTTGATATTTTCATGTGTCCCACCTTCATATGAGAGGGAACTTGTGAACATATCAAAAACACTTGCAGAAATATGAATTCTTTAAATTTATAAACGGAACTCTCCTCTTTTATTGTTATGTACTTTTATATAGTTAGAATTTTGAAGTGAATTGTTTATTTTTGGGAAGAAAAGAAAAGGTTGTAATAGTTTCGAAGTGAGATTGAAAACCAAAAGAGCTGCCATGGAAATCGGTTTAAGGGACTTATATTAAGGGACGGAGGGAGTATAATATTTTGAGATAGTGAGACTGATTTGACGCCGACGACAGTTGAGTAACCTAACTTTTGAGTTTGCCTGTGATTTTATTTTTATTTTTTTCCGATTTTTCTTTGCTATTGTTTATGTTGCGTTGTTATTTTTTAAGAAGAATATTTTTACACGTCTGCTTGTTATCACACACCCTGGCTTGGCATGTGGATTGGGTAATACTGTTAGAATATTTTATTCTCTTATGTGGCCTCTACTATTTATGTAATTATTGGGCTTACATATTGTATTAATTTATTACTTTATTTATGGGTTTGGTAATTAATTGTGTGGCCCATAAATATTATTACTAATATTAAGTTGGCATAATGGGCAGTAGGGTTTTATAATTTTGATGAACGATTTTGACCCTTAGCTATCTAATAAATAAACCAGTTAGGGTTTGGTCCCAGTTGTCGTCTCAAGAACTAAATACACACCTATACATCCATCCTAAGATTGAGAAAGACAATTGAATACCTTCACCCTTACGCGCAGCGGAAGCTTGATACATACAAAATGTCTTCTTTCAATTCATATAAGTACTGATTATTATGATTATGAATGTTATTTTATGCAATAGCACGTTCCGATATAATTATTCAACAAATACTAGTCGGGCCAAAGACATTTGGTATGCAAACCCATTTTGTAATAAAAGAATTAGGTGAATGTTGTTCGTTTCCACTAACCCTATACCTTATACCTTCAAAAATTTTAATTGTTGCATGTTTTTTTGTGACATTATTATGAATTTGGAATAATTTGGAGCAGGTGTTTTCCATTGTGGATCAGCTGTCTCTGCTAAAGAACTTATAAGCTCTGCTCTGACTATAATAAGAAAGGCTCCGCCAAGTTCGAAAAATAATGCTACTATCACATAAATTCTATCACATAACTTTTACATAAACACATATACATATTGCGGGTCCCGCACGACAAACGGGGATCCGCAGTATGTATGTGAGAGTTATGTGATAGTTTTTATGTGATAGTAGCATTGCTCAAGTTCGAATTCCACAAGGATAGGATAGGGTTTTTTGTTTTTTGTTATTATTAAGATCCCCTCTATTATACTTTTTTTCCCAATTCCCAATTTCCTCTTTTTGTCGTTTTGTTATGTAACCAAGCTTGTCTAAGGTTGTAAGGCATGTGTTCCCATATATATATATATATACTAGAAATTGAAGGCACGGCGTAACGAAAAATTAGATTAAACTTCGAAAAATATTATATTATTTAAAGACTCTTTGCAACCTAAAATAACTTGTAATCAAATATAGCAATTATCATAATTCACCATACCACCACAATAATTAATACATACTCAATCATCAACACATATCCAATCACCAAAACATTAAGCTAGTCGCTACTAATTTTAAGAAATTTCGATAGAGTTTTCTTTAAAAATAGATATCCAGAAAAATCTAAACCTGTATACAAAACTTACAATCATCAATACATATTCAAACCACCAAAACAACCATCATTCCATATCCAAAATCATCATAACCATGTATAATTAGTTAACTTTACAAAAGACGAAGCAAAAAAAAATATACGCATGCAGAAAATAGAGAAACAACTTTATTTGAAAGTGCAAATATATTTGTAAAGTGCAATTTAATTTAAATTAGAGGAGGTGTAAGTTGCTTATATAACATTATTAAGCTGACTAAAATATAATGAAACATAAAAGACAAATGGATGTGAATAGGATCAAGACTTGTGTACGTCACCTTACGACCTTGAAGTTCCACTTGTAAATCTGCTATTTTTCTTTGTACAGTAGTAAGATCTCTTAAAACCTTTACCAAGTTATCAGCCTTTTCATTACACCCAGTAGATAATTTTTGTAACTCATCCTAAGTAAACAAAGAAGAAGTCGATCAAGCATTGATATTTATACAGACATACGCACATGCGGAACAATTAAACTAAGAAATTGAAGAACATAAAGTAAATACATGATGATTCAAAAGCATATACAGACATATTATTAATCCCAATAGTATAAATCACAATATTATTTTTTTGTGGGTTGATGATGTGACACCCCCGAATTCAGGTTCACTAACCCCGATTCGGTCGTCACGATACAGTACAAACAGTCACCTCTAAACAACATACAATAACTATATGCGAAATATAATAAACGTATGTCATTCATTTAAAAGGTGTTACTAGTCCCAAGATTTGATAACCTTAATACAATCGTACAAACATACCTTAGAGTAATCATTAGGGTTCAAATTACATTAACAGTAATTTAACTAAGCATAAAGTAAAGTCTGCTCCTTGCAAATTATTTCTACATCTTTCCTTTACCCTTGTCCTTCTCTGAGGTCTCGAGCTTATATAAGACCCCAACTTTTATGAATAAAGATTTAATTTTCTTTATATATTATTTTGAAATAGTAAGGTGTTGATTTGATAAATGTGATAAGTTATGGGTGAGATGTGTGAATTTTACAAAGTAAGCAAGTGGTTATAAAATATTCGTTGTGTCGAAAAATATTCATTTGGTCGAGGAATATTTTTTTTTGTCGGAGAATATTCGTACGACAGCGTAGTCATTGGTGGACCCCACAACGGAATGAATGTCGGATATAGAAAGCGACAAAAGTAACTTTTTTTATAAAAATAACGGTAAAACTGTTACCGTTAAACTGTTGAAATATCCGGTGATAAAAATACAGTAATATGCGTTATTGCATAGTAATACACGGTATTGCACAGTATTTCGAATTATTGATTCTTACGTCAGAAGTCACTCAGTATTCAATAATTGCTACAGTAGTTGCTACATAGTATCTCATATTATTAATTCAATTATTATCACAGTATCATCTGCACAATACTTTAAAATATTAAATCAATAATTGACACAACACAGTTACTCATATTATTATTATTAGCATTATTGACAATGTTTAGAAAGTTCTGTCAAGAAAAGGGGTTAGGTTATTTAATTGTGCGCCAGTAAGGAGAAATTCTTATCGGAAAGCCCTCTCTTTCCTCGGAACGATCTGGTTGTCAATATTGTGAATTATAATGATGAATGGTTGATAAAAATATTTTCATTTTGTTAAAAATATTAATTTTAGGGAAAATCGACATTTATTTCGATAATAGTTGATTTTCGGATGTTAAATTGACCAAACGGATAATTAATCGGATAAATGAGCGATTAATGGGTGGTTAACATATGGGACCCACTTATTGGTGGATAATAAATAGTTGGTGGGTGGTTGCAGGGGTGGAGGTGCAAGATTTATAAACTTAAGGGACTAAATTAAAAATTGAGGCAAAGATGGGGTACTAAATTATAATTAATCAACCTTTTTTTAGCCTATAAATAGCAAGCTAATTTCATTCATTTCTCACCATTCTTGGAGAGCAAAGTTATAATAGTGAGAGAAATTATAGAGAGAGAAAGAAGAAGAGTGTTCCGCTACTACACTATTCCAATATCAAATCTTCTACTGAGGTAAGGGGCATTATTTCTTTTGTATTCATAAATAATGTTATTTTCTTTCAATAATCGTAAGGGTTGTTACTCTATTCTTTATTGATCTGTGGGAGTAACCTGTCTACGCGGACTACCGCATTTATGGTGAATAACCCTTCGTATTCATTCTTTATTGATCTGTGAAAATAACCTGTCTACGCGGACTACCACATGCCTGGAGAAAACTTTTTGTATTCATTCTATTTCTTATTAATCTGTGGGAATAACCTGTCTACGCGGACTACCGCATGCATGGTGAATCACCCTTCGTATTCATTTTTATTAAATTGTGAAAATGATCTATCTGCACGGATTACCGCATGACGGGTGAAAATCCAATTACAGTTTCGTATATTCATTCATACTCATACGAAATATTATTTCATTGGAATATTGGTCTGAATTTTTTTATGAAATTTTCATCTTTTCATGAAGAGTTACTATTCACGATAAAAAAATATTTTTTTTATCCAAATTATCTTTGATTGGATTCAAGTTTTGAACTTCATTCTTGAATTTTGCTCCACAATTGATTATTACAGAGTATTCTTGAACTTAGATAAACTAAATTACGAATCCCTAATCTTTGTCTTGTATCTCACTGAATTCGTTTTTATATTATTTTTCATCATCCTCAGTCTTAAATGATAATACAAATGAATATCTTTAGCCTGTAGTGCAAAGATGAATGATTATTTGATGAATATCTTTGGCCTGTAGTGCAAAGATGATTACCTGATGAATATCTTTGGCCCGTAGTGCAAAGATGGACATGTGTTGAGATGAACATGACCACTGGTGATACAAATGAATATCTTTAACCCATAGTGCAAAGATGAATATTTGATTCGAGATATATATTGATTGATGTTATAGGGATAAAATATTGATGATGGACTTTTAAATCATAAAAGATAGTAGACATCATTTTCTACTTAACTCTTCTAATGAATTGTTATTTCCGCTGCAGTTGTTGATCTAAAACTTGTTGTCCATAATATTTTATCTGATTTGTTGAAGACTAACGATAATTTATTCTTCATTATCTTAGTCATAATATTTTTTACTGGCTAGTTGAGCTCACCCTTTTCTTCCATTGTTCTATTCAGAAAATGAGAATATCGCGGGTACTAGTTGGGGAATAGAGTGATGGTCTGAGTTAGAGCTGTATAAGTCCTCATTATTTTTTTTGTAAAATAGTGTGATAATAAATGTAATGAGGACTTAGTTTGAGTGTTTATATTTTTTACATGTCTGTATTGACAGTCACAGTTGTGTGGTCGTATTTTGCACGATCGTTTGATATAAAAGATTGTATTTGGATTCTGTACCATGTATTTGGCGACTCAGAATGGGTTGGGTTGATTGGACCAATTCTGAGGGCGTCACAGTTGGTATCAGAGCTTAGGGATATGGTCTCTGGCGGAGATCTGGGAATAGAACTAGGAGGGAAATGACGAGTAAATCTTTCGCTAGTGTGTGTCCTACCTAAGCTTATTTGGTATTTAATTGGTCGTTTGGAACATAGGGTTAATATGTGATATGTTAATTTGTTTGATTAACCCTTGTTTTGTGGTAGTATTTAAGAATGGCAGCTGAAAATCTAAACAATGGAGTGAATGAGACCGTTGAGACACCTTTAATCAATCACCAACGAAGAGAACGAGCAACAGGAAGGCAATATTCCTCTTGTAAACGACACCACTGATCAAACGATGAATGATGGGATGTTTAGAAATTTTTTGCAATTCATGCAAAACCAGACGAGGGAGACTCGTGTTTATAATATAGGTGAAAATAATAACAACTCACGGCTTGTCACTGCCAAGCAGTTCAAAGAGTTGGGACCACCAGAGTTTTTGGGAAAGTCAGATCCAATCAAGGCGGAAACGTGGGTTAAGCAAATTACCAAGATATTTGATGTCTTGGGATGCACGGATGAGCAAAAGGTTTCATTCGCCACCTTTATATTCCGTGGAGAGATAGATTACTGGTGGAAATCTGTGAAGCATACCCAGCCTGCCGCACTTAAGATATCTTGGGAGGAGTTCCAGAAACTGTTCAATGACAAGTACTTTCCAGAAAGTATTCGTCATATGAAGGAGGTAGAGTTTATCAAACTAGAACAGAACAACATGACTATGTCCCAGTATGAGGCTAAGTTCGCGGAGTTATCCTGGTTCGCATCTCATTTGGTTGATAATGAGGAACGTATGACGCGGATGTTTCTGAGAGGTTTAAAACTCGAAATTTGTCAGTACCTCATTTCTCACAAACTTTATTTATATTCAGATATGGTGAACAGGGCCCAATTGTTAGAACGAGGTAATGATTATGTTCAACCAAGGGACAACAACTAAGGTCGAACCGGTGGCAACAGCCATCGGAACAATGAAAATCAGCATAGAGAAAATTATCAGGCCAGAAGCGGTAACCACTCTGGTGGTAATCGTAGTCATGATAATAGAAGAAGTGAGTCGGGAAAAGATTTCAAGAAGAGAAGGTACAACAATGAGAACGTGAAGACATCGACAGCAGCACCAACATCAACTGTTTTTAGGGGAGGAGAGCGACCACCGGTCGTATGCTATAAATGCGGGCAAGAGGGACACATCAGTCCAAATTGTCCACAATAATTCAAGGTATGTTATAACTGTGAAAAGGAAGGACACATAGCTAGAGAGTGTCCGGTAGCAAAACCAAGTTCAGCGGGGATGGTGACTCCAAAGGCTGTCCGGATAAGTCAAAGTCAGTGGTTCCTGGAAGAGCGTTTGTCGTGACTGCCCAAAACGTGAGGAACCCAGACGAGGTGATCACGGGTAAGCTAATCATAAACTCTTGTGAAGTCTATGCCTTATTTAAATACAGCAAGTCTATGCCTTATTACGGGTAAGTTTGCTCAGCAAGTTTAAATACAACAATAAAGGATATATCATGATGAACAGAATATATCTGACAAGGAATTCAACAATATGAATAACAGAAGCAAGGATAATAATTGCTTTTAGAATAATCGATAGTCGAATAGACTTTAAACTATAAATCTCCAATGGAATCAATAGCTGATTGACCCTTTGGTTACTGGCTACAGAATAAGTACTTGAGGGGATCAGCCTCGCGTACGCTATGTATATGCATAACATTCAACTCTACTATTTGTATCTTATATTAGATACATGGGGTACTCCCCTATAATATAAGGGGTGTTCTCTTCAGTCTAAGAATTTATACCATCAATTGACCTGGATAGCTTTTATAAAAATTTCATACAATTGTCTGACCGAACAAGGGTTCAGACTCTATCTGACGTAGTTTAAGAATTATAGAAATTTAAATAATGTACAAGTCCAAGACTATACGAACTCAAGTGCACCAAGTGCGAATATTAATAAGATCGATGTGGAATAATTGTAAAGTAATTAAACCACCTAAAGCATGCTTGAAAATAAAGTTCAAGCTTAAATAAATAACTTTCAATACAATAATAACCTGCTCAATACAATATAAGAAGGATAGAAAACTTTCACAATAAAGAGTGAAGTTTAGAAAAACTTGCACAATATACGAGTTTGGGTAAGTTAGAGAACTTGCATTCAAATCAAATGAAGTTAAGAAACTTGCTTACAAGATTCATTGAATAAAGTAGTGCAAGGATTAGGATACTTGCCTGTTTGCTCAGCTACAAATAGTCTAGCTTTAATTAAATTGCGTTAAAACGACCTGATATTAACAAGTCGATCTCTCAATTAGTATTGTGTAAACCGATAAGAGTTCACACTAACAAGAATCTAATCATCATGCTACATTGTCATTTTATATAGTTATCTCAAGTAAGCATATATCAGTAGGGTCAAACTCTACTTAACAGTCTAGGTAACCCTGCAAGTCAGTTGGCAAAAACAGAACACAAGCAGACTGCACCAATCCTGAAAACAGGTTGGCGCAGCTGCGCTGGTTTTTGCCTTAGGAACTGGTCAGACCAGGGATGAGATTTCATTCTGCTGAAACTCCGAGCATATTCTCTAGCATTCAGACTACTGATATTAATCAATACACATGTTTTAAGGTTATAAATTCAAGTTCGAAACCTAGCATGCCCATTCCAAGTTACTAATGGTCAATTACTAAAGTCTTATTACCACATAACTAGACTAAATGATACTTAATTTGCAAGCTCGTGCGTATACCACATATGTATACCTTAACCACATATTTACACTTGAAATTTTCCTTTTCATAAACATGTGTGCATAGGTGAATTCCATGTTTAATAAAATGATGCTCATGTCAACATGTCTATAGGCATAATGAATCCTAATATTCATGCTTGCATGCTCAAAACGTAGCTCACAAAACAATTGATGATATTAGTTCTCAAAATCTAAGTTTTCATCGAAAATTACACTAAGTCAACTTAGTACATGCAAGGCATCTCGAAATCATAACTCACATGCATTTGAAACACATATCTAAGCCACATATACATACTTAAAAGTCAGAACTTAAAAGACACAAGTTTTGTCAAGTTCACTTCAAAGTTCTTAAGTTTTTCTTTGAAAATCTCTTATTCTTCAATCATGTATGCTAGTGTGTTCAACACTTTAGACTTGCATTTCATATCTATTTAGACCATACAATCATGCTCACAAGGTCAGAATACACACATGATACACATATGTCAAAGTTCATATCTAAAACTATAAGTTTATTTTAAAACCTATGTTTTCCTTCCATGATATATACTAACATGGTCAAAATCATGCATATTGTATCAAGAAACATATACCATGAGTTAATACCAGTTTTCATGCTTGTCCAAAATTGTACCAACAAGTTAGCCTGAGCAGATTTGTAATAGAAAACAAAAACCAGGTTCAAGGCCTGGCGCATCTGCGATGCACCCCAATATAAAACTGGTGCAGCTGCGCCACTGCTTGGCCAGACCTGAAGCAGCTTTCTGCTTGGCAGTTACAAACCCAACTCAAAATTTACTTGCGAAATTCATTCCAGCCATGCTATAACACAGTTCTAACATACATGTGAACTTATATACTACTTAACAATCATATTCCAATCAATTAACATCTAGCTCACATAATCAAGAAGTTGACATTGAAGAACAAGAATGTAAGAAATTCAAGAATGATGAACATAGTGAGTTATACCTCTTAACTGAAATTGCTGCTATAATACTCTTCCTTCAATCTCAGAATGCTTATCATAGATATATATACTTGCTCTCAACTCTAACTTAAGGAAAAATCTCAGCAATGTTAATAAGAAGGAGGAGAACTCATTTATAGGCAAAAGAATAACCAGAAATGCAATAATCTTCCAAATCAAACCAATGGATTGCAAGATTGTATAATGGTTAAGGAAGAGTGGTTGAGAGTTGGTGAATTCATCATGAATCCCACTCCCCTTATAATCATAAGCTAGATTATTGCTGAGTTTGATGCACATAAGAGTAGACTAGCCTTGTGGTATGCACGTGAAGGAGAAGAAGAAGAGGGACTCTCATATAGGGACACAACAAATAATCTCAGCAACTTGCATTCAACATACTAATGTTATATATATATATATATATATATATATATACATATAGTATATATTTAGGTTATACATCTAGTGGGTGTCATAATGACATTTCAAATTAGCAATTAATAATATAATGTATTAAATAAGGGTACATATATATTAACATATAATCCATGTATATTTTATTAACACCGAATATAATTCAATTGGGTATTATTATTACTCATTATCATAACAGTTATTATTACAATTATAATAACTTATAGAAATCCTTATCAATTAACAATTGAATTTACTATACGTCAATAGGGTATACATTAATGTCCACCCACACACATCTTGTTACATAAGCACTATTATTATGTAACTCACATAATGCAATTAATTTTACTATATAGTCTATACATATAATACATAGCCACATTAATGTGTCGCATTGCACTATTTATAATATATAGGCAACTACCATAAATTAAAAGGTTTAATTATCGCATGCCTGTATAAAATAATTAATCGATTAAATATAATCTCATTATATTTATTAATCCTTTGCTCATTAATTTACTATTTATTCACAATAACAATTAATCAACACGTTTAAATCCCTTCACTATATTCAAGTAAATTGAACATTTAATTACTAACATGTCTACCAATTCTATGATATAAAAGCCTTAGGGCTAGTCCACTAATTTAATTAAACCATTAGTGACTCCCTTTAATTATTCATAGCAATTATTCGCATAGGCACAAACTCACATAACCGCATAACCACACAAGGTTTAAATAAGCATACAAAACTAACTCATTAAAATTAAATCATATATATTTAATTAATAATGGAGTTTAAAATTCACAGTCATTACAGATGATATGGTTGTCAAGCATGTTTAACCCATTGAAATCAACTGAAATTTTAGCAAATACTGCACCTTAATAAAATCATTTTAAACTAAGAAATTGAAGAAAATAAAGTAAATACATGATGATTCAAAAGATATACATACATATTATTAATCCCAATAGTATAAATCACAATATTGTTCTTTTGTGGGTTGATGACTGGGTTGCATTCTCTTTTATACCAAAGTAAACCAAGCATGTTTAACCCATTGAAATCAACTGAAATTTTAGCAAATATTGCACCTTAATAAAATCATATTACGATGCTAAACACAGTTGAGGATTAAAAGAACATAAACCACCTTTACAAATATTTAAATCTTAGAGATTTTACATGAACAATCAAAGTTAAATCAAACATGTTTAATCCGTTGAAAACGTGGGTCGAGCTTAAAACGACCCTAAACTTGCTGTAAAACGAAAAAAAAGAAGAACAAATCATGACTGAAATAAGAGTAGTAATTACACAATTCAAAAATAAAGAAGGAAGTCGGTACCTGGGAAGAAGAAGAGGGAATAGAGAAGCCGAGATCAGCTGCGAGTTATATTTATTTTTGTCGTTCAAAATATGTATGAAATTGACTAATTTTGGTTTAAGGCAAGATATTGGGGTTGATTTATACTATTGGGATTAATAATATGTCCGTATAGCTTTTGAATCATCATGTATTTATTTTATGTTCTTCAATTTCTTAGTTTAAGATGATTTTAATAAAGTGCAGCATTTGCTAAAATTTCAGTTGATTTCAATGGGTTAAACATGCTTGACAACCATGTCATAAACCCACAAAAGAATAATATTGTGATTTATACTATTAGGATTAATAATATATCTGTATAGCTTTTGAATCATCATGTATTTACTTTATGTTCTTCAATTTTTTAGTTTAATCGTTCCGCATGTGCGTATGTCTGTATAAATATCAATGCTTGATCGACTTCTTCTTTGCTTACTTAAGATGAGTCACAGAAATTATCTGTTGGGTTTGTACGAAATCGTGACGCAATCAAATTGCAAAAATTAGCGGAAGCATGGTATATCAGAGTTTAAAAATATTTCTACAAAACCATTACCCGGATCATCCTTTATGCAAATTATTAATTTAAAACGATAAATAAGAAGTTATGGAATCATACCCTTATAGAACGAAGCTTCCACAGGTACTAGTTCAACTCCTTGTTCTTCGTGATCTCCTTGAATTTCCGGATTAGATTCCTTCCTTTGATCAACGTTAGTCACCCAAGTGTTTGGCCTCTAGAGGTGATCCACCAAGGAAGATGAATTATCAAGAAGGAGGGTGGTTGGCTTAGTTTTCTATCCTCTATAGAAAAGGAGTACTCTCCAACAATTGGAATTGCATCAAGTAATATCTATTATAAGAATCCTCTTATATAGATATTGGTCAACCCTTCTAATCCTATTAGACATGGGATTTCTTTTAATTAATTAAACTCCTTTAATTAATTTAGGCTTCCCACCACATGGGAAATAATTAATTAAATTCATTTAATTAATTTGTCTCCTAATCTTATTAGGAATAAATGAGAGTACTAATATTAAATTAATTACTAAACTCCTTTAGAAATTAAAATAATAATAATTATAATAATATTAATAAGACTCCTCTTATTAATTTATATTTAATATTTCCAAAATATTAAATAATAATTATTAAGCTATTTAATTTATTCTATCACCATAGATTAAATTAATTTCACTTAATGCATTATTATGATTATGCCATTACCTTCTTAAATAATTATTCTTCCTTTTATGGTGTGACCCTTTAGGTTCTCCATATTAAACCGATTGTGAATAAATCAAATAGAACAATTCTAATCTTATTTAAATAAATAAATTAAACTAATAATCTATTTAAATAAATAATATTTATTCTACAATAGGGATAAGCCTCCCTAGCGATCAACGACTTTCCAGATAATATAGATTTCAACATTAATCATAAAAGAACCTGTGAGTAAATAGTTACCATACAATTCAATCCTTCCACCATACAATGTCCCAATTAAATATAAGACATGGATTTACTGTCAAGTCTTATTTTATTTAATTATATGTATTTCGATTAGAAAATGCACAACTCCAAATAATGCAAATTAAAAAACTCCTTTCTAATTTCATTTCACCTTGGCCAAGGATTCCTGGGTTGTCATTTAACGAATCACATAGGACATATCTCCTCTTTTACTAGAGGTGGTAGATTCTTTATTGATCATTCATTATCTCCATATGTAACTCATTATACCCAAGCATACCCTATATATGCCTTAAAAGGTCTTAAGGAATAAGTCAAAGTATAATTTGTTACATACAAGATACTATGATGATCTCAAGTCCAAGGATCACTTGTACTACTATCACATTAGGAATTTCTATTGACATGCGAGTAAAACTCCATTAGGTATTCCATAGCGAATCACGTTCAGTGAACTTATTCTCCAATAAGCACCTACATACTTGCTTTAGTGTCTCCACACAAATGATCATGAGATCAATCATCCTCATCCAATGAGCAAGCAACATATGTACCAATCTATCCGGATTTACTAATCCCCTTTTTAGTAATCCCACGATTGGGAACTATTTAAGTTTTAAAACTTTCTAAGAATTTAGATCTCATTAGCATGATCATCATCATGATTCTAAAAGCATTGCTTAAAACTATGGGTTATTTACATATTATAAAAACAGCAATCATGTAGATAATTAAATGCCTTTAATAAATGAATATTTCATTAATAAATAAATAAGATTGTTTACAAAGTACGTGCTTTATCATCATACATGATTGGCTTGTATGCACACTACTATCAATCTCCCACTTGCACTAAAGCCAATCGCCATGGTATCTCATACCCATCTTCTCTAAGTGACGATCAAACTGCTGTTGTGTTAAAGCTTTAGTAAATGGATCTGCAATGTTGTCTTGAGAGTCTACACGCTCCAAGGTGACGTTTCCTCTTTTAATTATCTCCCTGATCAAATGAAATCGTCACAACATGTGTTTAGATTTCTGATGAGACCTCGGTTCCTTAGCCTGTGCAACTGCTCCTGTGTTGTCACAGTAAATGGGAACTGCTTCTCCAATGCTAGGAACCACACCAAGTTCAGTTATGAACTTCTTCATCCAAACAGCTTCCTTTGCAGCTTTACTTGCAGCTGTATACTCTGCCTCTGTCACTGAATCAGCAACTGTTTGCTGCTTGGAACTCTTCTAACTCACTGCGCCTCCGTTCAAGGTAAAAACATACCCCGAAACAGATTTACTGTCATCTTGGTCCGTTTGAAAACTTGAGTCTGTGAAGCCCTCGAGTTTTAATTCAGACCCACCGTAGACAAGAAAAATATCCTTAGTCCTTCTCAAGTATTTTAGGATATTCTTCACTGCCTTCCAGTGCTCTTCTCCTGGATTCGACTGGTATCTGCTCGTTACACTAAGTGAATGAGCAACATCCGGTCTAGTACATATCATACCGTACATGATAGATCCTATTGCAGAAGCATAAGGGATCTTACTCATACGGTCTCTCTCCTCAGGTGTCTTTGGGGCCTGTTTCTTGGAGAGATGTATTCCATGGCTCATCGGCATGAGACCTCTTTTGGAATCTTCCATGCTAAATCTCTTTAGCATTGCATCAATGTACGTTCCTTGGGATAAACCAAGCATCCTTTTAGATCTATCTCTATAGATCTTTATCCCCAAAATATAGGATGCTTCTCCCAAGTCCTTCATGGAGAAGTGTTTAGATAACCAGATTTTAATCGATTGTAGCATAGGAATGTCATTCCCTATCAGTAATATATCATCAACATATAATACAAGGAATGAAATTGCGCTCCCACTAACCTTCTTGTACACACATGGTTCATCGTCATTTTTGATAAAATCAAACTCTTTGATTGTCTCATCAAAACGAATGTTCCATCTACGAGAAGCTTGCTTCAATCCATAAATGGATCGTTGCAGCTTACAGACTTGATTTATTCCAACCTTTGAAACAAATCCCTCTGGCTGTGTCATATACACATCCTCCTCAAGTTTCCCATTGAGGAAGGCCGTTTTCACGTCCATCTGCCAGATCTCATAGTCGTTATAAGCTGCAATCGCAAGCAAAATCCGAATGGACTTGAGCATAGCTACTGGTGAAAAGGTTTCATCATAATCAACTCATTGTTTTTGTTTGAAACCTTTTGCAACCAGTCGGGCCTTATAGGTCTCCACCTTGCCGTCCGCTCCAGTCTTTCTTTTAAAGACCCATTTACACCCAATAGGCTTAATGCCTTCAGGTGGTGAAACCAAAGTCCATACTTTGTTTTCATACATGGAGTCCATTTCGGATTTCATGGCTTCAAGCCATTTCCCTGAGTCTTTATTACTCATGGCCTGTTCGTAATTCAATGGATCATCATCATTCATGATGTGTACCTCATCGTCATCCTCTATAACGAATCCATACCTCTCAGGTATCTTCGGTACTCTCCCAGATTTACGAACAGGGTGTAGTATAGTAGGTTCTTCTACTTGGTCAGGTACCTGACTTTGATCCGTGGTAATTTGTGGTTCTTGAACTTCTTCAAGATATATCTTACTCCCACTGACCCCTTCATGGATAAACTCCTTTTCCAAGAAGGCAGCATGTTTCGCAACAAACACCTTTTGATCAGTTAGATGATAGAAATAATACCCTACAGTTTCTTTAGGGTATCCCACAAATCTATACTTTTCGGATTTAGTCTGTAGCTTATCATGTTCAAACTTTTTGACATAAGCTGGACAACCCCAAGTCTTAACATGCTTAAGATTTGGTTTCCTCCCCTTCCACATCTCATATGGAGTCTTTGGGGCGGATTTGGTAGGTACCTTGTTAAGTAGGTATGCAGCCGTTTCTAGGGCATATCCCCAGAAGGAAATTGGAAGGTCGGTAAAACTCATCATGGATCGAACCATGTCTAACAGTGTTCGATTTCTCCTTTCAGATACTCCATTTAACTATGGTGTACCTGGAGG
The DNA here is from genome assembly GCA_020205555.1 of Panax stipuleanatus. Classification (NCBI taxonomy): domain Eukaryota; kingdom Viridiplantae; phylum Streptophyta; class Magnoliopsida; order Apiales; family Araliaceae; genus Panax; species Panax stipuleanatus. The sequence continues at coordinate 3,877,364 of CM035118.1, forward strand.
AGTCCATTGTGAGATTATACCATTTTCTTTGAGACAATTGAGAAACTCACCGCTTAAGTATTCTCCGCCTCGATCTGATCGAAGTATCTTTATACTCTTGCCCGTTTGTTTCTCTACTTCACTTCTGAACTCTTTGAACTTTTCAAATGATTCTGACTTGTATTTCATTAAATACACATATCCAAATCTTGAGTGATCATCAGTGAAAGTAATAAAATAAGAATATCCACCCCGTGCACTTGTTGTATAGGTCCACAAACGTCTGTGTGAATCAATGCCAACAACTCTGTAACTCTTTCTCCTTTTCCACTAAAAGGAGATTTAGTCATTTTACCCATGAGACAAGATTCACAAGTTGGATATGATTCATAATCAGATAACTCAAGAGCCCATCTTTATGCAACTTGGATAATCTTGTTTCATTGATATGACCGAGTCTACAGTGCCACATGTAGGTATAATTAATATCATCTCTTTTCCTTTTCTTAGTTTGTTCAATTTGAAAAATATTTTCTTGTAAGTCAAGTGTATAAAGTCCATTTCGCAAATTTCCAACACCATATAAAATATCGTCTTTATAAATAGAACAACTATTGTTCTTTATAACAACGTTAAATCCTTCCATATCCAATACAGAAATTGAAATAATATTTTTAATAATATTCGGAACATAATAACAATTATTAAGATATATGGACTTGCCCGAAGGCATTGCTAAATAATAAGTTCATACAGCTAATGCAGCAACCTTTGCTCCATTCCCCACTCGTAGGATCACCTCATCATTGTTCAGCTTTCTACTTCTGACCAGTCCCTTCACATTATTACATATGTGAGAACCACAGCCGGTATCCAATACCCAAGTAGAATTTTGACTTTCTGAAAAATTAATTTCAATCATGAACAAACCTTGATTGGAAGTCGAAGCTTCTCCAAGCTTCTTCTTTGCCAGAAACTTCTTGCAGTTCCTCTTCCAATGACCCTGCTCGTTGCAATGGAAGCACATTCCTTTGCTAGCTGGATCAGATTTCTTTTGTTCCTTTATGTTCACTTTGCCCTTGGTCATCCGAGATCGGAAGAGCTCCTTAGATATCTCATATCTAGCAGTCCTACTTTGTTCACCATACAACTCCTTGAGGTGAATCAACATAGTAGGAGCATCAATGTTTTCGTGCTGACGCTGAAGCTCGTTATTCATGGATGCGTGCATGATGCATTGAGCCACAGATGCATCATCTTGCCACTTTACAATGGTGGCAATCTCTTCCTCAGAGGCTGTTTCTGGAACAGTTCCAGGGACAGGTGAGTTTAGGACATAAGAAATCTTTTCAGCAGTGAGAACTATTCTCAGATTTCTTAGCCGGTCCGTATAATTCGGCCCGGTAAGCTTATTAGCATCAAGTATGCTTCGCAGTGAAATTAGTGATTTTGACATTTTTAAAATTTTGCATGTGAAAAACAACATTTTAGCAAACATTCATTTTATTAATTTTGCATACCAAAATAAATTTAGGTCTTTATTTTAAATTGGTATCTCCCACTATTTTTATCAAACTATATTACCCTCACTTATATAGTTCGGCAACATCTAATTAAAGATTTGCTATAGTGAGAATAAGGATTGTAACGAACAAGATTTTTGTAATTTAAATTGAATATTTATTGAATTAAATAAATATTTTTTGATGATTTAATTATTGAGTTAAATAATTAATTGATGAAATTGTGGTAGATTAATTTAATTATACGTGTCACATTAGTTAAATTAATGTGGTGAATTTTATATTCAAAGTATGTATTTAATTGAGCTTATTTGATTAATATATTAATTAATAAGCATAATGTTATTCTAATTAATTTAAATAATTAATTGGAGATTTAATGATTTGGCATAATTAATGAATGAGAATTTTAATTATGTGACTATGTGATTTAATGTGGATTTATGCTATTTTATTTAATTGATTTAAATAACATTAATTGATTAATTAAAAGTGTGACATTATTAAACTATATTATAGTAAGTTAATTAAATTAAAGGGAAAGGAGAGTGAATGGGAGAAACCAAACATGGCCTTATGGGGAGTTGATCAGTTAACCCACTATGGGACTAACCGACGACCACTCACCCACTATACACATTATACGTATTACGCTATACATATATCTTATACATCAGTCTTATATTTTATATTACAAACATCAGAGAACTTAGAGAGATTAGGAGAGAAAATTGAGAGAAGAATCGATTAGAGAAGAGATTGAAGAATTAAAGCCCATATCATCATCTTCACAGAGTTTACTAGGGGTAATTCCTTTGTCCCAATTTATTTCACGTACTATGTTTCCTTCATGAACATATATTCTGAGTTCTCCGTGTATGGGAAAAATTAGCAATTTTTGATTATATGCTTATATATGTGTTATTATATCATTATAACATGTTTTGTATTTGGTATGAATGAATTAAAATAATCGAATTCATGTAATTAGGCCTTAATTGGGTTTTCAAAATTTTACAGAGTTTTTCCATTTACGAGCTTTAAAAATTCTCTGTGAATGGAAAAAATTGATATTTATTCATTATATGGCTATATTTGTGTTAATATGTGTTTATAACATATTATATGCCATATATGCATAACTTTCAGTGATCACACCATGGAATTTTGTTGATAATTGGGTTTTCAAAAGTTACAGAGTGTAGAAATTGTACATATGGCCCATATAGCCCTTACGTACAAAATTTACACGCCTTATACGTTTATTTAACTTAAATTGATACTTGCATGTAATTATGTACGTTTAAACGAACAAAATGGAAGTTAAACGAACGGATTCGGTGTTATAACGAATCCGTAACGTTGAATTTCTTGTTTTCCTTTAAAACTTTACAAAATATTGAAAACAGTGAAAATAGATGCCTTGGATTGTGTAAATACGTAATTTAAAATGCTAAGATCATGCTAAAAATGTTATATAATGTTTCTGTGGAGTTTTTACATTATGGGTAGCCTTATAATTCATTACGTTAGTTTAATTTGGATTTATTTGGGCTACTCTGTGTGTTCATCGCGAACCAGGGAGTGCACCAGCAGGGGGACCCGCCCTAGCGGGTGTTCATGGGTATTAGGACCCGCCCCAATGGGTATAAGGGCTGTCCAGGAGCCTTTGTTTTTTTATTTTCGAGACTGTTTTGACCTCCTGTAGTAAAATAAGCATAACTTTTTCATACGAACTCCGATTAAGGCGATTCAAGATGATTCGGAAAGATAACGAGTAGACCTACAACTTTCATTCTTTAAGTTTTTCAATTTGAAATCGTTAAAATGGGTAAAAATGGCCATCTTTGTGACTGATGCGTATTCGGAGGCAATCGGAGGGTTTCGGACATGCACGCACACAAGTGTAGTGTTCTCGATAATAAAAGATGTTTTAAGTTACATAAATGAATATTATATGATTTGAAGTTCATGATTAATAAATTAAGTTATTGACATGTATAAGATAATGTGAAGGTTCAAGTTAACAAACTAAGTGCGAACTTGAATATCGTAATTGTAAAACTTGATTATGATTGTTTAAAGGGCTATACATGTGTGATATGCATGTTGTGAGTTTACATTTGTGACGAACAAGATTTTTGTAATTTATTTTGAATATTTATTGAATTAAATAAATATTTTTTTTGATGATTTAATTATTGAGTTAAATAATTAATTGATGAATTTGTGGTAGAGTAATTTAATTATATGTGTTACATTAGTTAAATTAATGTGGAGAATTTTTATATTCAAAGTATGTATTTAATTGAGTTTATTTGATTTAATGAATTAATTAATAAGCATAATGTTATTCTAATTAATTTAATAATTAATTAGAGATTTAATGATTTGACATAATTAATAAATAAGAATTTTAATTATGTGACTATATGAATTATTGTGGAATTATGCAATTTTATTTAAGTGATTTAAATAACATTATTTGATTTAATTGGGTGTGACATTAAAACAATATTATAAAGCTTTAATTAAATTAAATGAAAAAGGAGGAATAAGGGACAAGCAAACAAGGCCTTGGTGAAGGTTGAGGCCAGTTAACCCATTATGGGATTAACTGACGACCATGACCCCACGACTAATTATACGTATATGTATATTTATTCATATCAGACTTATATATTATAAACATATATCAGAACTACTATATATCATATACATACTCTGAGAAAACTTAGAGAAAAGAGAATTGAGAGAGTTGAAAGAATTTGAAGAATAAAAAAAAAAGAATCCATATCATCTTCACAAAGTTTGCAAGGGGTAATTCCTTTGTCCTAGTTTTATTTCATGTATTATGTTTCCTTCATGAACATATATTCTGAGTTCTCTGTGTATGGGAAAAATTAGTAATTTTTGATTATATGCTTATATGTGTGTTATTATATCATTATAACATGTTTTGTATTTGGTATGAATGAATTAAAATAATCGAATTCATGTAATTAGGCCTTAATTGGGTTTTCAAAATTTTACAGAGTTTTTCCATTTACGTGCTTTAAAAATTCTCTGTGAATGGAAAAAACTTGATATTTGTTCATTATATGGCTATATGTGTATTCATATGTGTTTATAACATATTATATGCCATATATGCATAACTTGCAGTGATCGAATTTTGTTTAAATTGGGTTTTCGAAAATTACAGAGTCGTATATATGGCCATACGGCCCTTACGGCCCTTACGTATAAATTTTATACTATGAATCGATGGTTTAACTTTGAATTAACATTTGCATATGATTGTACACGTTTATACGAACAAAACGGAAGTTAAACGAACGGATTCGGTGTTATAACGAATCCGTAACGTTGAATTTCTTGATTTTTCTTCAAAACCATCAAGAACACCAAGAACAGTGAAATTTAATGATTTGATTCGAGTAATTGCATAATTTAATATGTTAAAAACATGTTAGTAACATTGTACGATGTTTCTATGAAGTTCATACTTCATAAAAATCGTTGTGAGTTTAATTTGCATTTAATTGGAGTAATTGGGCCAACGAACTGTCAAAATAGCGAACCAGGGAGTGCACCAGCAGGGGGATCCGCCTCAGCGGGTGTTCATGGGCATTAGGACCCGCCCCAGCGGGTATAAGGGCTGTCCGGGAGCCTTTTTTTTGGTTTTCGAGACTGTTTTGACCTCCTGTAGTAAAATAAGCATAACTTTTTCATACGAACTCCGATTAAGGCGATTCAAGATGATTCGGAAAGATAACGAGTAGACCTACAACTTTCATTCTTTAAGTTTTTCAATTTGAAATCGTTAAAATGGGTAAAAATGGCCATCTTTGTGACTGATGCGTATTCGGAGGCAATCGGAGGGCTTCGGACATGCACGCACACAAGTGTAGTGTTCTCAATAATAAAAGATGTTGTTTTAAGTTACATACATGAATATTATATGATTTGAAGTTCATGATTAATAAATTAAGTTATTGACATGTATAAGATAATGTGAAGGTTCAAGTTAACAAACTAAGTGCGAACTTGAATATCGTAATTGTAAAACTTGATTATGATTGTTTAAAGGGCTATACATGTGTGATATGCATGTTGTGAGTTTACATTCATGTTATGTGGTTAGCCATTGAGTAATATTATAAACCAAGTTGTAAGTCGAACTTAAGTGAATAGTTCAACAGTTAAACATGGTAGTTATGAAAACTAATCGATGTCGTATACATAATGTAATGTGTAGGACGTTGAGGAAGTGAATTGTAATTATATTTGTAGCTTGTGCAAGAGGCAAGTATCATATCCCTAACTTATTGATTTAGCAAGTTCCCTAAATTCTAATTTATTCATTTATTAAGTCTTAGACTTGTGTTTCTATATCGAGTAAGCTCGTGTTCTTAATTGTTCCAATTCAAAATTCATATTACATATTGTAACTCTTTTAAAAGCATGATTCAGTTATACAATACTTATTCGATTGTATACTCTTGAGATTTATTATTCAAGTTGAATATCGATGTTGTTGTTGAACCTTATAGGACTAGTGAACCCTTATTGATTCGACTAGTCCATAGTTGATGAACGTTCTAAATTCTAAAATACTTATTGAGCTTATCCAAACCAAACTTCCTTTGGTGCGGACTCTGATGTCAAAACTGAGATGAACAACCCTGTAAAAGGGGATTATTTACGCTTTAGCGTTGAGATATTGTGCACAATATGGTACTAAGGGCTGATCCCCCTAAGTACGAGAAGTAGAGTCCATAGTCTTATGACTGTTAAAGGTTTAAAGTATAAACACTTTACAACCTAGGACATAGTTCAAGGTCTTATGACCCTCAGATGTTATTTTGATTCCTGTTATTTATCCTCGAGTCAAAAGTTGAGTTTCTTTATTCAGATGTCCTTGATTCACTCGCATGTTATTATATTGTTGTCATATTATTATACTTGTGGGCAATCGTGCTCACTCTTGCGTATAATAACATTGCAGTTAAGAACGAAAGGTCCAACGAGCCTTCTACTAGCAAAGGCAAGGGCAAGGTCAACAAGTGATGAAGACTTGTTGTTTATTTTATATGTTTATGTTTCAGCTCTATGTTAAAGTTGTGTAATACTATTTAATTGTTTATGTTCCGCACAGATGTTTAAGGTTAGTATTACCTGGGATTGATGTATTTATTTTCAGATGTTGTAACCCATAAGGGAGGATTTAATTCTATTTATTGCATGGTTTGCATTTACTATGGGTAGATAGATAGATGATATTCGTACAGTGAACACCAAGTCCCGTGGAATTGAAGTACCCGGATTTGGGGGTGTCACAGGTTGGTATCAAAGCTGTAGGTTATGAACCTTAGGTGGGGGAAAACCTTAGGATAGTAGCCTTTTTAGAGATCAAGAACATAGTAATGATAACTCTTATCGAGTTCTAAGAAAGATAATAACTTACCTTATGTGCTATGTGCTTATATTTATATATTCGAGTATCGATTAGCATCACGTAATTACTAAAACTTAAAATTTTATTTGTCAGGATGACAGATGCTGGAGAACCTAGTCAGTCCAGGGACCTTGTACCCCTAGAGGCTAGAGAGGAGGAGCCCCGAGATATCCACGTAGTCTGGGAGCAGTTAGTCCAACGAGAGCCATCACCCTTGATCACAGTCATTGGTCAAGAGTATGTGCCGGTGTCTGATTCAGAGGAGGACTCTGAGGAAGACCCTGAGGAGATTGAGGTTCAGGCTGAGGCAGCCGAAGAGGAGGAGGAAGACCCTGAAGAGTTCCCGCCGAGCTCTATCAGTGCCGAGATGTATGACGAGCTGTATGACCGTAACATAGAGTTACGTGATACTGTTCAGGAGCTGAGGGAGACTGTTCAGGAGCTGAGGGAGCGGTCGGTTACTCAACAGTCTACCATCGAGCTGAGGGATGGAGAGGTTGAGGCTCTTCACACACGTTTGGGAAATGTAGAGTGGAATTTGGTTCACGAGAAAGGCCAAACCGAGCAGAAGTCAGAGGAAATTGAGGAATTGAGGAATGAACTAAAAGAGAAATCAGCAAGGCTGGCCATAGCAGAGGAAGCTTGGGTAAGGGAATCACGACGAGCAGATCTCGCAGAAGACAACTGTTGGGCGAAGAAGGCCAGACTTGAGGAGACGTACTCTACACTTCAATATGCAATTGACGAGGCCCAGGATCGGGTTATGAGGTACCCAATTCAGTTCGAAGGACTACCGTCGTACATGCTAGATCGCAGGACGATGTCCCGGATTATGGAAGAAGAGCGTGACAAAGCTGTTCGTCGCCTTAATGGGCAGTGATAGGAACATTTGATTTTGTGAAACCTATCTGGTAGTTAATAATGTAAATTCCAATTTGTTTATAAACAGAGGAATATTTTATGTTTTAAATCCTGTAGATTCTTTATCTCGGGATAGTTGATGTAAATAGCAGTGATGCTATCGTATTATGTTAAAACTTTTGATTTAGTAATATATCAGAGTTTATTTGAAATAATGTGTTGACTGATTGTGTCTAAATGTTTAAGTTAAGCCTTAAATATTTAAAAGATTGAATAAAGTTCTAATAAGCGTATATCTTAACAGAAATATGCCGCCAAGGAGAAGACCAAACCGTCGACCGGCCCAGGAAGGGTCAACTAACAACAACAACAACAACGCCAATGCTAACCCCGTTCAGCAGTTGGCGAACTTACTTGCTGGAGCACTTAACAACCAATCTCAAGCTCCACCGAACACAACGTTCAAGGACTTCAAGGCGGTGGGACCGCCAGAGTTTAAAGGCACCATGAACCCGATAGAAGCTCAAACCTGGGTCATGGAGATGGAAAAAGTTTTCGACGTCGCCAGAGTCAGGGAAGACCAGAAAACCGCTTATGCAACGTTCATGCTAAAATCCGAGGCCAGCTATTGGTGGCAAGCGAATAAGGTCCGGGGAGGTGAAGGTGTGATTACCTGGGAGAGGTTCAAAGAGATGTTCTTCGAGATGTACTTTCCGACCAGTTCGCAGAATCAAATGGAGGTCCAGTTCCTGGAGCTGAAACAGGGAAATATGTCCGTACCGGAATATGCGGCGAAATTCAACGAGTTGGCTAGGTTTGCTACGTATCAAGTGCACACCGATCAGAGGAAGGCAAGGAGGTTTGAGCAGGGCCTGAAGCCCTGGTTATATAGCAAGGTGTCAATGTTCCAATTGAACACTTTTGCTGGGGTGTTGGAGAAGGCCATTCTCGCTGAAGGCGGGAGTGACGCTGTTACAAAGTACAATCAAGACCAGAAGAAGAAAAAGAGTGAAGGTGAAGGAGTTAACAAGGCTAGTGGTAGCAACACGGGGGGAAGTAATAATCAGAAGAGGAGGTGGAATGATAACTCATCAACTGGGAATCAGCAAGGAGGTCAAAAGAAGAGGATCGAAGTTTGTTCGACCTGCGGAAAAGCTCACCTGGGGGTCTGTATGAAGGGAAAACGAGTATGCTACAATTGTGGTCAGGAAGGCCACATAGCACCTAACTGTCCGAACCCAAAGAAGGGCGCTTGCTTCACTTGCGGCTCCAAGGACCATCTGGCAAGGGACTGTCCCAAGAAGGGATCTGGAGGGGCAGGATCAGGAGGGAACAGGGGAAACAGCGGTGGAAGTGCTCTAACTATCACGGGACCAACCGCAACCAACCGACCGACCGCCAGGACCTTCAACATGACAGTGCAGGATGCTGTGCAGTCTCGCGATGTGGTGTCAGGTATCATTCCGATCAATAAAGTTAATGCTTATGTACTATTTGATTCGGGTGCTACTTGTTCATTTATATCCGATGACTTTGCTAAGAACTTATAACTTCCTATGGACGAGTTAGAATACCCCATGAATATAGAGATTGCGAATAGAGAAGTAATCCCTGTTAAGTATGTACACAAGAACTGTAGAGTAGATATTAAGGGTAACATTATGAACGTAGATCTTATCCCGATTAGGCTTGGGGAATTCGATGTTATTCTGGGAATGGATTGGCTAGTCAATTATGGGGCTGTAATTGATTGCCAGAGGAAGTGTATCAACCTTATGACCCCGTCAAAGGTTGTGTTTTATGGCAGTAAATCGCCTAGACAAGCGAGTTGTCTGACGATGATGCAGGCCAAAAAGTTGTTAAGACAAGGCTGTGTAGGATATTTAGCCTACATAGTCGATAGTCGTAAAGAAAATCCGAAATTAGAGGATATACCAGTCGTGAGGGACTTCTTAGACGTATTTCCGGATGATCTTCCAGGACTTCCGCCAGACAGAGAGGTTGAGTTTGTGATCGATTTGGCGCCAGGGACGGCCCCAATATCGAAGGCACCATACCGGATGGCTCCGGTAGAGATGAAAGAGTTAATGGTACAACTACAAGAGTTACTGGACAAGAAGTACATCCAACCAAGCGTATCGCCGTGGGGAGCGCCGGTGTTGTTTGTGAAGAAGAAGGACGGGACGATGCGGCTTTGCATCGACTACAGAGAACTGAATAAGGTCACAATTAAGAATAGATATCCATTACCGAGGATCGACGATCTGTTCGACCAATTGAAGGGTGCAAGGTACTTTTCAAAGATAGACTTGAGGAGTGGCTATCATCAGCTGAAGGTGAGGCCAGAGGATGTTCCAAAGACAGCATTTAGGACTCGATATGGTCACTACGAATTTTTGGTAATGTCATTTGGTCTAACGAATGCTCCTGCAGCATTCATGGGCTTAATGAATGGAGTGTTCAAGCCGTTTTTGGACAAATTTGTGGTGGTCTTTATCGACGATATTTTGGTATACTCGAAGACCAAGGAAGAACATGTAGAACATCTGAAGTTAACATTAGAGGCGTTGAGAAGAGAGAAGTTGTACGCCAAATTTTTGAAATGTGAATTCTGGATTGAAAGAGTGCAATTTCTTGGACATGTGATCGACAAGGACGGAATTTCGGTAGATCCCTCTAAAGTCGAAGCTGTGATGAACTGGGATCAGCCGAAAACACCGTCGGAAGTGAGGAGTTTTCTTGGATTGGCGGGTTATTATAGAAGATTTATTCAGGACTTTTCCAAGATCGCAACTCCGCTGACGAATTTGACTAGAAAATCGGTGAAATTCGTTTGGACAGAGAAGTGTGAGGAAAGTTTCCAAGAGCTTAAGAGGAGGTTGAGTTCAGCACCTGTGTTATCCCTTCCGGACGACACAGGCAATTTTGTGGTTTATAGTGATGCGTCGCATAAAGGACTTGGCTGTGTGCTTATGCAAAATGGCAGGGTCATTGCGTATGCGTCACGACAATTGAAAGACTATGAGAAGGGGTATCCGACCCATGACTTGGAGTTAGCTGCAGTGGTATTTGCTTTAAAAATTTGGAGACACTATCTCTATGGGGAGAAGTGTGAAATATATACAGACCACAAGAGTCTGAAATATATTTTTACACAGAAGGACTTGAATATGCGCCAGAGAAGGTGGCTGGAGTTAATTAAGGACTATGACTGTGAAATCTTATACCATCCGGGTAAGGCTAATGTGGTTGCCGACGCCTTAAGCAGAAAAGGTCGGGAGAAATTGATGATGTTGACTACTCAGGAGGAACTAATTTCAGCAATGGAAAAGCTGAAATTGGAAGTGAAGTATCCGATGGAGATTGACGAGAAGTTGTTTCAGATTCAAGCTGGTACAACCCTATTGGATAAAGTTAAGGAAGCTCAACTTCAGGACGAAGAATGTGAGAAGGTTAAGAAAAAGATATCTGAAGGAATCGAACCGAGATTCAAGATAGACAGTGAGGGACTACTGAGATTTGAGAACAGAGTTTGGGTACCGTCAGTGCCAGAGATTAAGGATGACATTTTGAGCGAGGCTCATAGCTCACAGTATTCGATTCACCCCGGTAGTACCAAGATGTACCAAGATCTTCGGCAGCACTTCTGGTGGCCGAATTTGAAACGGGATGTTGCTGAGTGTGTTGCAAAGTGTCTAACCTGTCAGAAAGTGAAAGCAGAACATCAGAGACCGAGTGGTTTGCTACAACCCCTGGAAATCCCAGAATGGAAATGGGAACATATTACGATGGATTTCGTGGTTGGCCTTCCGACGACTCAGAAAGGCTACGACGCAGTATGGGTTATCGTTGACCGACTGACGAAATCAGCACACTTCCTTCCGATCAAAATCAGATTCAACTTAGATCAGTTGGCAAGGTTATATGTGAAAGAGATTGTTTCGAGGCACGGATTTCCGGTGTCAATTATTTTCGACAGAGATCCGCGCTTCACATCGAACTTCTGGAAGCGACTACACGAATGCATGGGGACACAGTTGAGAATGAGTACGGCTTATCACCCTCAGACAGACGGGCAGAGTGAAAGAACGATCCAGACATTGGAAGATATGTTGAGAGCATGCATCATGGATTTTAAAGGAAATTGGGATGATCACCTACCGCTTGTGGAATTCGGTTACAACAACAGTTACCACGCTAGTATTGGCATGCCGCCTTACGAAGCATTGTACGGAAGAAAATGCAGAACCCCGCTATACTGGGATGAAGTTGGCGAGAGACAACTATTAGGTCCAGAACTGGTACAGCAGACAGCAGAGATAGTCAAAGTGATCAGAACAAGACTGGTAGCAGCTCAGGATAGGCAGAAGAAGTACGCCGATCCACACCGTAAGAATGTTGAGTTTGAATCGGGTAGCTTTGTATTTTTGAAAGTCTCTCCCTGGAAGGGAAAGATCAGATTCGGTAAGAAGGGAAAATTGAGCCCAAGGTTCATTGGACCCTTTGAAGTACTGCGAAGGATTGGAGAAGTTGCGTATGAGGTAGCCTTACCTCCGGCGCTCGAGAATGTCCACAATGTCTTTCATGTTTCAGTTTTACGCCCCTACAAACCCGATTACAAACATGTGATTGAATATGAACCCCTACATTTTGAAAAAGACTTATCCTATGAAGAAATTCCTGTTCAGATTGTTGACAGGAAAGAGCAAGTCCTCAGAAATAAAGTTATACCTTCTGTTAAGGTAATTTGGAGGAACCACAATGCTGAAGAAGCTACGTGGGAACTCGAAGAGCATATGATGAAGAATTACCCAGATTTATTTACTTAATTTTTTGTATATGTGATTCTGGGGACAGAATCTTTGTAAGGGGGGGAGAATGTAATGGGACGAATATTTAATTGAACCGTGATTCTGGGGACAGAATCCTTTTAAGGGGGGAAAGATGTGACGAACAAGATTTTTGTAATTTATTTTGAATATTTATTGAATTAAATAAATATTTTTTTTGATGATTTAATTATTGAGTTAAATAATTAATTGATGAATTTGTGGTAGAGTAATTTAATTATATGTGTTACATTAGTTAAATTAATGTGGAGAATTTTTATATTCAAAGTATGTATTTAATTGAGTTTATTTGATTTAATGAATTAATTAATAAGCATAATGTTATTCTAATTAATTTAATAATTAATTAGAGATTTAATGATTTGACATAATTAATAAATAAGAATTTTAATTATGTGACTATATGAATTATTGTGGAATTATGCAATTTTATTTAAGTGATTTAAATAACATTATTTGATTTAATTGGGTGTGACATTAAAACAATATTATAAAGCTTTAATTAAATTAAATGAAAAAGGAGGAATAAGGGACAAGCAAACAAGGCCTTGGTGAAGGTTGAGGCCAGTTAACCCATTATGGGATTAACTGACGACCATGACCCCACGACTAATTATACGTATATGTATATTTATTCATATCAGACTTATATATTATAAACATATATCAGAACTACTATATATCATATACATACTCTGAGAAAACTTAGAGAAAAGAGAATTGAGAGAGTTGAAAGAATTTGAAGAATAAAAAAAAAAGAATCCATATCATCTTCACAAAGTTTGCAAGGGGTAATTCCTTTGTCCCAGTTTTATTTCATGTATTATGTTTCCTTCATGAACATATATTCTGAGTTCTCTGTGTATGGGAAAAATTAGTAATTTTTGATTATATGCTTATATGTGTGTTATTATATCATTATAACATGTTTTGTATTTGGTATGAATGAATTAAAATAATCGAATTCATGTAATTAGGCCTTAATTGGGTTTTCAAAATTTTACAGAGTTTTTCCATTTACGTGCTTTAAAAATTCTCTGTGAATGGAAAAAACTTGATATTTGTTCATTATATGGCTATATGTGTATTCATATGTGTTTATAACATATTATATGCCATATATGCATAACTTGCAGTGATCGAATTTTGTTTAAATTGGGTTTTCGAAAATTACAGAGTCGTATATATGGCCATACGGCCCTTACGGCCCTTACGTATAAATTTTATACTATGAATCGATGGTTTAACTTTGAATTAACATTTGCATATGATTGTACACGTTTATACGAACAAAACGGAAGTTAAACGAACGGATTCGGTGTTATAACGAATCCGTAACGTTGAATTTCTTGATTTTTCTTCAAAACCATCAAGAACACCAAGAACAGTGAAATTTAATGATTTGATTCGAGTAATTGCATAATTTAATATGTTAAAAACATGTTAGTAACATTGTACGATGTTTCTATGAAGTTCATACTTCATAAAAATCGTTGTGAGTTTAATTTGCATTTAATTGGAGTAATTGGGCCAACGAACTGTCAAAATAGCGAACCAGGGAGTGCACCAGCAGGGGGATCCGCCTCAGCGGGTGTTCATGGGCATTAGGACCCGCCCCAGCGGGTATAAGGGCTGTCCGGGAGCCTTTTTTTTTGGTTTTCGAGACTGTTTTGACCTCCTGTAGTAAAATAAGCATAACTTTTTCATACGAACTCCGATTAAGGCGATTCAAGATGATTCGGAAAGATAACGAGTAGACCTACAACTTTCATTCTTTAAGTTTTTCAATTTGAAATCGTTAAAATGGGTAAAAATGGCCATCTTTGTGACTGATGCGTATTCGGAGGCAATCGGAGGGCTTCGGACATGCACGCACACAAGTGTAGTGTTCTCAATAATAAAAGATGTTGTTTTAAGTTACATACATGAATATTATATGATTTGAAGTTCATGATTAATAAATTAAGTTATTGACATGTATAAGATAATGTGAAGGTTCAAGTTAACAAACTAAGTGCGAACTTGAATATCGTAATTGTAAAACTTGATTATGATTGTTTAAAGGGCTATACATGTGTGATATGCATGTTGTGAGTTTACATTCATGTTATGTGGTTAGCCATTGAGTAATATTATAAACCAAGTTGTAAGTCGAACTTAAGTGAATAGTTCAACAGTTAAACATGGTAGTTATGAAAACTAATCGATGTCGTATACATAATGTAATGTGTAGGACGTTGAGGAAGTGAATTGTAATTATATTTGTAGCTTGTGCAAGAGGCAAGTATCCTATCCCTAACTTATTGATTTAGCAAGTTCCCTAAATTCTAATTTATTCATTTATTAAGTCTTAGACTTGTGTTTCTATATCGAGTAAGCTCGTGTTCTTAATTGTTCCAATTCAAAATTCATATTACATATTGTAACTCTTTTAAAAGCATGATTCAGTTATACAATACTTATTCGATTGTATACTCTTGAGATTTATTATTCAAGTTGAATATCGATGTTGTTGTTGAACCTTATAGGACTAGTGAACCCTTATTGATTCGACTAGTCCATAGTTGATGAACGTTCTAAATTCTAAAATACTTATTGAGCTTATCCAAACCAAACTTCCTTTGGTGCGGACTCTGATGTCAAAACTGAGATGAACAACCCTGTAAAAGGGGATTATTTACGCTTTAGCGTTGAGATATTGTGCACAATATGGTACTAAGGGCTGATCCCCCTAAGTACGAGAAGTAGAGTCCATAGTCTTATGACTGTTAAAGGTTTAAAGTATAAACACTTTACAACCTAGGACATAGTTCAAGGTCTTATGACCCTCAGATGTTATTTTGATTCCTGTTATTTATCCTCGAGTCAAAAGTTGAGTTTCTTTATTCAGATGTCCTTGATTCACTCGCATGTTATTATATTGTTGTCATATTATTATACTTGTGGGCAATCGTGCTCACTCTTGCGTATAATAACATTGCAGTTAAGAACGAAAGGTCCAACGAGCCTTCTACTAGCAAAGGCAAGGGCAAGGTCAACAAGTGATGAAGACTTGTTGTTTATTTTATATGTTTATGTTTCAGCTCTATGTTAAAGTTGTGTAATACTATTTAATTGTTTATGTTCCGCACAGATGTTTAAGGTTAGTATTACCTGGGATTGATGTATTTATTTTCAGATGTTGTAACCCATAAGGGAGGATTTAATTCTATTTATTGCATGGTTTGCATTTACTATGGGTAGATAGATAGATGATATTCGTACAGTGAACACCAAGTCCCGTGGAATTGAAGTACCCGGATTTGGGGGTGTCACAGGTTGGTATCAAAGCTGTAGGTTATGAACCTTAGGTGGGGGAAAACCTTAGGATAGTAGCCTTTTTAGAGATCAAGAACATAGTAATGATAACTCTTATCGAGTTCTAAGAAAGATAATAACTTACCTTATGTGCTATGTGCTTATATTTATATATTCGAGTATCGATTAGCATCACGTAATTACTAAAACATTAAAATTTTATTTGTCAGGATGACAGATGCTGGAGAACCTAGTCAGTCCAGGGACCTTGTACCCCTAGAGGCTAGAGAGGAGGAGCCCCGAGATATCCACGTAGTCTGGGAGCAGTTAGTCCAACGAGAGCCATCACCCTTGATCACAGTCATTGGTCAAGAGTATGTGCCGGTGTCTGATTCAGAGGAGGACTCTGAGGAAGACCCTGAGGAGATTGAGGTTCAGGCTGAGGCAGCCGAAGAGGAGGAGGAAGACCCTGAAGAGTTCCCGCCGAGCTCTATCAGTGCCGAGATGTATGACGAGCTGTATGACCGTAACATAGAGTTACGTGATACTGTTCAGGAGCTGAGGGAGACTGTTCAGGAGCTGAGGGAGCGGTCGGTTACTCAACAGTCTACCATCGAGCTGAGGGATGGAGAGGTTGAGGCTCTTCACACACGTTTGGGAAATGTAGAGTGGAATTTGGTTCACGAGAAAGGCCAAACCGAGCAGAAGTCAGAGGAAATTGAGGAATTGAGGAATGAACTAAAAGAGAAATCAGCAAGGCTGGCCATAGCAGAGGAAGCTTGGGTAAGGGAATCACGACGAGCAGATCTCGCAGAAGACAACTGTTGGGCGAAGAAGGCCAGACTTGAGGAGACGTACTCTACACTTCAATATGCAATTGACGAGGCCCAGGATCGGGTTATGAGGTACCCAATTCAGTTCGAAGGACTACCGTCGTACATGCTAGATCGCAGGACGATGTCCCGGATTATGGAAGAAGAGCGTGACAAAGCTGTTCGTCGCCTTAATGGGCAGTGATAGGAACATTTGATTTTGTGAAACCTATCTGGTAGTTAATAATGTAAATTCCAATTTGTTTATAAACAGAGGAATATTTTATGTTTTAAATCCTGTAGATTCTTTATCTCGGGATAGTTGATGTAAATAGCAGTGATGCTATCGTATTATGTTAAAACTTTTGATTTAGTAATATATCAGAGTTTATTTGAAATAATGTGTTGACTGATTGTGTCTAAATGTTTAAGTTAAGCCTTAAATATTTAAAAGATTGAATAAAGTTCTAATAAGCGTATATCTTAACAGAAATATGCCGCCAAGGAGAAGACCAAACCGTCGACCGGCCCAGGAAGGGTCAACTAACAACAACAACAACAACGCCAATGCTAACCCCGTTCAGCAGTTGGCGAACTTACTTGCTGGAGCACTTAACAACCAATCTCAAGCTCCACCGAACACAACGTTCAAGGACTTCAAGGCGGTGGGACCGCCAGAGTTTAAAGGCACCATGAACCCGATAGAAGCTCAAACCTGGGTCATTGAGATGGAAAACGTTTTCGACGTCGCCAGAGTCAGGGAAGACCAGAAAACCGCTTATGCAACGTTCATGCTAAAATCCGAGGCCAGCTATTGGTGGCAAGCGAATAAGGTCCGGGGAGGTGAAGGTGTGATTACCTGGGAGAGGTTCAAAGAGATGTTCTTCGAGATGTACTTTCCGACCAGTTCGCAGAATCAAATGGAGGTCCAGTTCCTGGAGCTGAAACAGGGAAATATGTCCGTACCGGAATATGCGGCGAAATTCAACGAGTTGGCTAGGTTTGCTACGTATCAAGTGCACACCGATCAGAGGAAGGCAAGGAGGTTTGAGCAGGGCCTGAAGCCCTGGTTATATAGCAAGGTGTCAATGTTCCAATTGAACACTTTTGCTGGGGTGTTGGAGAAGGCCATTCTCGCTGAAGGCGGGAGTGACGCTGTTACAAAGTACAATCAAGACCAGAAGAAGAAAAAGAGTGAAGGTGAAGGAGTTAACAAGGCTAGTGGTAGCAACACGGGGGGAAGTAATAATCAGAAGAGGAGGTGGAATGATAACTCATCAACTGGGAATCAGCAAGGAGGTCAAAAGAAGAGGATCGAAGTTTGTTCGACCTGCGGAAAAGCTCACCTGGGGGTCTGTATGAAGGGAAAACGAGTATGCTACAATTGTGGTCAGGAAGGCCACATAGCACCTAACTGTCCGAACCCAAAGAAGGGCGCTTGCTTCACTTGCGGCTCCAAGGACCATCTGGCAAGGGACTGTCCCAAGAAGGGATCTGGAGGGGCAGGATCAGGAGGGAACAGGGGAAACAGCGGTGGAAGTGCTCTAACTATCACGGGACCAACCGCAACCAACCGACCGACCGCCAGGACCTTCAACATGACAGTGCAGGATGCTGTGCAGTCTCGCGATGTGGTGTCAGGTATCATTCCGATCAATAAAGTTAATGCTTATGTACTATTTGATTCGGGTGCTACTTGTTCATTTATATCCGATGACTTTGCTAAGAACTTATAACTTCCTATGGACGAGTTAGAATACCCCATGAATATAGAGATTGCGAATAGAGAAGTAATCCCTGTTAAGTATGTACACAAGAACTGTAGAGTAGATATTAAGGGTAACATTATGAACGTAGATCTTATCCCGATTAGGCTTGGGGAATTCGATGTTATTCTGGGAATGGATTGGCTAGTCAATTATGGGGCTGTAATTGATTGCCAGAGGAAGTGTATCAACCTTATGACCCCGTCAAAGGTTGTGTTTTATGGCAGTAAATCGCCTAGACAAGCGAGTTGTCTGACGATGATGCAGGCCAAAAAGTTGTTAAGACAAGGCTGTGTAGGATATTTAGCCTACATAGTCGATAGTCGTAAAGAAAATCCTGAAATTAGAGGATATACCAGTAGTGAGGGACTTCTTAGACGTATTTCCGGATGATCTTCCAGGACTTCCGCCAGACAGAGAGGTTGAGTTTGTGATCGATTTGGCGCCAGGGACGGCCCCAATATCGAAGGCACCATACCGGATGGCTCCGGTAGAGATGAAAGAGTTAATGGTACAACTACAAGAGTTACTGGATAAGAAGTACATCCAACCAAGCGTATCGCCGTAGGGAGCGCCGGTGTTGTTTGTGAAGAAGAAGGATGGGACGATGCGGCTTTGCATCGACTACAGAGAACTGAATAAGGTCACAATTAAGAATAGATATCCATTACCGAGGATCGACGATCTGTTCGACCAATTGAAGGGTGCAAGGTACTTTTCAAAGATAGACTTGAGGAGTGGCTATCATCAGCTGAAGGTGAGGCCAGAGGATGTTCCAAAGACAGCATTTAGGACTCGATATGGTCACTACGAATTTTTGGTAATGTCATTTGGTCTAACGAATGCTCCTGCAGCATTCATGGGCTTAATGAATGGAGTGTTCAAGCCATTTTTGGACAAATTTGTGGTGGTCTTTATCGACGATATTTTGGTATACTCGAAGACCAAGGAAGAACATGTAGAACATCTGAAGTTAACATTAGAGGCGTTGAGAAGAGAGAAGTTGTACGCCAAATTTTTGAAATGTGAATTCTGGATTGAAAGAGTGCAATTTCTTGGACATGTGATCGACAAGGACGGAATTTCGGTAGATCCCTCTAAAGTCGAAGCTGTGATGAACTGGGATCAGCCGAAAACACCGTCGGAAAGTGAGGAGTTTTCTTGGATTGGCGGGTTATTATAGAAGATTTATTCAGGACTTTTCCAAGATCGCAACTCCGCTGACGAATTTGACTAGAAAATCGGTGAAATTCGTTTGGACAGAGAAGTGTGAGGAAAGTTTCCAAGAGCTTAAGAGGAGGTTGAGTTCAGCACCTGTGTTATCCCTTCCGGACGACACAGGCAATTTTGTGGTTTATAGTGATGCGTCGCATAAAGGACTTGGCTGTGTGCTTATGCAAAATGGCAGGGTCATTGCGTATGCGTCACGACAATTGAAAGACTATGAGAAGGGGTATCCGACCCATGACTTGGAGTTAGCTGCAGTGGTATTTGCTTTAAAAATTTGGAGACACTATCTCTATGGGGAGAAGTGTGAAATATATACAGACCACAAGAGTCTGAAATATATTTTTACACAGAAGGACTTGAATATGCGCCAGAGAAGGTGGCTGGAGTTAATTAAGGACTATGACTGTGAAATCTTATACCATCCGGGTAAGGCTAATGTGGTTGTCCGACGCCTTAAGCAGAAAAGGTCGGGAGAAATTGATGATGTTGACTACTCAGGAGGAATTAATTTCAGCAATGGAAAAGCTGAAATTGGAAGTGAAGTATCCGATGGAGATTGACGAGAAGTTGTTTCAGATTCAAGCTGGTACAATCCTATTGGATAAAGTTAAGGAAGCTCAACTTCAGGACGAAGAATGTGAGAAGGTTAAGAAAAAGATATCTGAAGGAATCGAACCGAGATTCAAGATAGACAGTGAGGGACTACTGAGATTTGAGAACAGAGTTTGGGTACCGTCAGTGCCAGAGATTAAGGATGACATTTTGAGCGAGGCTCATAGCTCACAGTATTCGATTCACCCCGGTAGTACCAAGATGTACCAAGATCTTCGGCAGCACTTCTGGTGGCCGAATTTGAAACGGGATGTTGCTGAGTGTGTTGCAAAGTGTCTAACCTGTCAGAAAGTGAAAGCAGAACATCAGAGACCGAGTGGTTTGCTACAACCCCTGGAAATCCCAGAATGGAAATGGGAACATATTACGATGGATTTCGTGGTTGGCCTTCCGACGACTCAGAAAGGCTACGACGCAGTATGGGTTATCGTTGACCGACTGACGAAATCAGCACACTTCCTTCCGATCAAAATCAGATTCAACTTAGATCAGTTGGCAAGGTTATATGTGAAAGAGATTGTTTCGAGGCACGGATTTCCGGTGTCAATTATTTTCGACAGAGATCCGCGCTTCACATCGAACTTCTGGAAGCGACTACACGAATGCATGGGGACACAGTTGAGAATGAGTACGGCTTATCACCCTCAGACAGACGGGCAGAGTGAAAGAACGATCCAGACATTGGAAGATATGTTGAGAGCATGCATCATGGATTTTAAAGGAAATTGGGATGATCACCTACCGCTTGTGGAATTCGGTTACAACAACAGTTACCACGCTAGTATTGGCATGCCGCCTTACGAAGCATTGTACGGAAGAAAATGCAGAACCCCGCTATACTGGGATGAAGTTGGCGAGAGACAACTATTAGGTCCAGAACTGGTACAGCAGACAGCAGAGATAGTCAAAGTGATCAGAACAAGACTGGTAGCAGCTCAGGATAGGCAGAAGAAGTACGCCGATCCACACCGTAAGAATGTTGAGTTTGAATCGGGTAGCTTTGTATTTTTGAAAGTCTCTCCCTGGAAGGGAAAGATCAGATTCGGTAAGAAGGGAAAATTGAGCCCAAGGTTCATTGGACCCTTTGAAGTACTGCGAAGGATTGGAGAAGTTGCGTATGAGGTAGCCTTACCTCCGGCGCTCGAGAATGTCCACAATGTCTTTCATGTTTCAGTTTTACGCCCCTACAAACCCGATTACAAACATGTGATTGAATATGAACCCCTACATTTTGAAAAAGACTTATCCTATGAAGAAATTCCTGTTCAGATTGTTGACAGGAAAGAGCAAGTCCTCAGAAATAAAGTTATACCTTCTGTTAAGGTAATTTGGAGGAACCACAATGCTGAAGAAGCTACGTGGGAACTCGAAGAGCATATGATGAAGAATTACCCAGATTTATTTACTTAATTTTTTGTATATGTGATTCTGGGGACAGAATCTTTGTAAGGGGGGGAGAATGTAATGGGACGAATATTTAATTGAACCGTGATTCTGGGGACAGAATCCTTTTAAGGGGGGAAAGATGTGACGAACAAGATTTTTGTAATTTATTTTGAATATTTATTGAATTAAATAAATATTTTTTTTGATGATTTAATTATTGAGTTAAATAATTAATTGATGAATTTGTGGTAGAGTAATTTAATTATATGTGTTACATTAGTTAAATTAATGTGGAGAATTTTTATATTCAAAGTATGTATTTAATTGAGTTTATTTGATTTAATGAATTAATTAATAAGCATAATGTTATTCTAATTAATTTAATAATTAATTAGAGATTTAATGATTTGACATAATTAATAAATAAGAATTTTAATTATGTGACTATATGAATTATTGTGGAATTATGCAATTTTATTTAAGTGATTTAAATAACATTATTTGATTTAATTGGGTGTGACATTAAAACAATATTATAAAGCTTTAATTAAATTAAATGAAAAAGGAGGAATAAGGGACAAGCAAACAAGGCCTTGGTGAAGGTTGAGGCCAGTTAACCCATTATGGGATTAACTGACGACCATGACCCCACGACTAATTATACGTATATGTATATTTATTCATATCAGACTTATATATTATAAACATATATCAGAACTACTATATATCATATACATACTCTGAGAAAACTTAGAGAAAAGAGAATTGAGAGAGTTGAAAGAATTTGAAGAATAAAAAAAAAAGAATCCATATCATCTTCACAAAGTTTGCAAGGGGTAATTCCTTTGTCCTAGTTTTATTTCATGTATTATGTTTCCTTCATGAACATATATTCTGAGTTCTCTGTGTATGGGAAAAATTAGTAATTTTTGATTATATGCTTATATGTGTGTTATTATATCATTATAACATGTTTTGTATTTGGTATGAATGAATTAAAATAATCGAATTCATGTAATTAGGCCTTAATTGGGTTTTCAAAATTTTACAGAGTTTTTCCATTTACGTGCTTTAAAAATTCTCTGTGAATGGAAAAAACTTGATATTTGTTCATTATATGGCTATATGTGTATTCATATGTGTTTATAACATATTATATGCCATATATGCATAACTTGCAGTGATCGAATTTTGTTTAAATTGGGTTTTCGAAAATTACAGAGTCGTATATATGGCCATACGGCCCTTACGGCCCTTACGTATAAATTTTATACTATGAATCGATGGTTTAACTTTGAATTAACATTTGCATATGATTGTACACGTTTATACGAACAAAACGGAAGTTAAACGAACGGATTCGGTGTTATAACGAATCGTAACGTTGAATTTCTTGATTTTTCTTCAAAACCATCAAGAACACCAAGAACAGTGAAATTTAATGATTTGATTCGAGTAATTGCATAATTTAATATGTTAAAAACATGTTAGTAACATTGTACGATGTTTCTATGAAGTTCATACTTCATAAAAATCGTTGTGAGTTTAATTTGCATTTAATTGGAGTAATTGGGCCAACGAACTGTCAAAATAGCGAACCAGGGAGTGCACCAGCAGGGGGATCCGCCTCAGCGGGTGTTCATGGGCATTAGGACCCGCCCCAGCGGGTATAAGGGCTGTCCGGGAGCCTTTTTTTTGGTTTTCGAGACTGTTTTGACCTACTGTAGTAAAATAAGCATAACTTTTTCATACGAACTCCGATTAAGGCGATTCAAGATGATTCGGAAAGATAACGAGCTACAACTTTCATTCTTTAAGTTTTTCAATTTGAAATCGTTAAAATGGGTAAAAATGGCCATCTTTGTGACTGATGCGTATTCGGAGGCAATCGGAGGGCTTCGGACATGCACGCACACAAGTGTAGTGTTCTCAATAATAAAAGATGTTGTTTTAAGTTACATACATGAATATTATATGATTTGAAGTTCATGATTAATAAATTAAGTTATTGACATGTATAAGATAATGTGAAGGTTCAAGTTAACAAACTAAGTGCGAACTTGAATATCGTAATTGTAAAACTTGATTATGATTGTTTAAAGGGCTATACATGTGTGATATGCATGTTGTGAGTTTACATTCATGTTATGTGGTTAGCCATTGAGTAATATTATAAACCAAGTTGTAAGTCGAACTTAAGTGAATAGTTCAACAGTTAAACATGGTAGTTATGAAAACTAATCGATGTCGTATACATAATGTAATGTGTAGGACGTTGAGGAAGTGAATTGTAATTATATTTGTAGCTTGTGCAAGAGGCAAGTATCCTATCCCTAACTTATTGATTTAGCAAGTTCCCTAAATTCTAATTTATTCATTTATTAAGTCTTAGACTTGTGTTTCTATATCGAGTAAGCTCGTGTTCTTAATTGTTCCAATTCAAAATTCATATTACATATTGTAACTCTTTTAAAAGCATGATTCAGTTATACAATACTTATTCGATTGTATACTCTTGAGATTTATTATTCAAGTTGAATATCGATGTTGTTGTTGAACCTTATAGGACTAGTGAACCCTTATTGATTCGACTAGTCCATAGTTGATGAACGTTCTAAATTCTAAAATACTTATTGAGCTTATCCAAACCAAACTTCCTTTGGTGCGGACTCTGATGTCAAAACTGAGATGAACAACCCTGTAAAAGGGGATTATTTACGCTTTAGCGTTGAGATATTGTGCACAATATGGTACTAAGGGCTGATCCCCCTAAGTACGAGAAGTAGAGTCCATAGTCTTATGACTGTTAAAGGTTTAAAGTATAAACACTTTACAACCTAGGACATAGTTCAAGGTCTTATGACCCTCAGATGTTATTTTGATTCCTGTTATTTATCCTCGAGTCAAAAGTTGAGTTTCTTTATTCAGATGTCCTTGATTCACTCGCATGTTATTATATTGTTGTCATATTATTATACTTGTGGGCAATCGTGCTCACTCTTGCGTATAATAACATTGCAGTTAAGAACGAAAGGTCCAACGAGCCTTCTACTAGCAAAGGCAAGGGCAAGGTCAACAAGTGATGAAGACTTGTTGTTTATTTTATATGTTTATATTTCAGCTCTATGTTAAAGTTGTGTAATACTATTTAATTGTTTATGTTCCGCACAGATGTTTAAGGTTAGTATTACCTGGGATTGATGTATTTATTTTCAGATGTTGTAACCCATAAGGGAGGATTTAATTCTATTTATTGCATGGTTTGCATTTACTATGGGTAGATAGATAGATGATATTCGTACAGTGAACACCAAGTCCCGTGGAATTGAAGTACCCGGATTTGGGGGTGTCACAACATTCATGTTATGTGGTTAGCCATTGAATAATATTATAAACCAAGTTGTAAGTCGAACTTAAGTGAATAGTTCTACAGTTAAACATGGTAGTTATGAAAACTAATCGATGTCGTATACATAATGTAATGTGTAGGACGTTGAGGAAGTGAATTGTAATTATATTTGTAGCTTGTGCAAGAGGCAAGTATCCTATCCCTAACTTATTAATTTAGCAAGTTCCCTAAATTTTAATTTATTCATTTATTAAGTCTTAGACTTGTGTTTCTATATCGAGTAAGCTCGTGTTCTTAATTGTTCCAGTTCGAAATTCATATTACATATTGTAACTCTTTTAAAAGCATGACTCAGTTATACAATACTTATTCGATTGTATACTCTTGAAATTTATTATTCAAGTTGAATATCGATGTTATTGTTGAACCTTATAGGACTAGTGAACCCTTATTGATTCGACTAGTCCATAGTTGATGAACGTTCTAAATTCCAAAATACTTATTGAGTTTATCCAAACTAAACTTCCTTTGGTGCGGACTCTGATGTCAAAACTGAGATGAACAACCCTGTAAAAGGGGATTACTTACGCTTTAGCGTTGAGATATTGTGCACAGTATGGTACTAAGGGCTGATCCCCCTAAGTACGAGAAGTAGAGTCCATAGTCTTATGACTGTTAAAGGTTTAAAGCATAAAAACTTTACAACCTAGGACATAGTTCAAGGTCTTATGACCCTCAAACGTTCTTTTGATTCCTGTTATTCATTCTTGAGTCAAAAGTTGAGTTTCTTTATTCAGATGTCTTTGATTCACTCGCATGTTATTATATTGTTGTCATATTATTATACTTGTGGGCAATCGTGCTCACTCTTGCGTAATAATAACATTGCAGTTAAGAACGAAAGGCCCAATGAGCCTTCTACTAGCAAAGGCAAGGGCAAGGTCAACAAGTGATGATGATTTGTTGTTTATTTTATGTGTTTATGTTTCAGACTTATATTAGAGTTATGTAAGACTTATTTATTTGTTTATGTTCCGCACAGATGTTTAAGGTTAGTATGACCTGGGTATTTATTTTATTTATTACTCAGATGTTGTAACCCCATAAGGGGAGGATTTAATTCTATTTATTGCATGATTTGCATTTACTATAGGTAGATAGATAGATAATATTCGTACAGTGAACACCAAGTCCCATGGAATTGAAGTACCCGGATTTGGGGGTGTCACAAGGATCCCATTTCAAATGTATATAACCTTGTGGATAGCACAACAAGCGATATACAAATAAATAGGTAGACAACTCTTGTCAATTACATCACTATATAACTCCTTTTATTTTGCCTCTTAAATCATAATAGTCAAGTGTGTGCACATCCGAACTAAAATAATTTAAGTTAAGTCCAGCCTAGCACTTCTATAAATTCAAAAAAGAAAAATATTCGTCCTTGTGGATAGCACAACAAGACTAGATCGTTCAATTTTCTTGATAAGCATCAAATGTGATTAATTAACATCTTAAATACGCAATACTCGCCTTGTGGATAGCACAACAAGCTCATATTAAATATTTAATACTCTATTAATTTATCATGCTAGAAGGCGACGTTCGATATTCCAAATATCATTTGAACGCTTCGGACTTAATATTATTTCTTTGAGGGGTTTGTTATTATTTGTCTCATCTTGTTTAGCGCGCATGCACATATATATATATAAAATACGCGTCATTTTATTAAACATGCGAAGCATGTTTGCATAAAATATAATATATATAATATTTAGCATGCAATATAGAATATTATATTCTACCCGGATTGATTATGGACTTTTATTCTAGTTTGGTTCACTAGAGCCACCAAGTGAACCAAAAGGTCAAACCTAGGAGTGCAAGAATTTAAATTTAAATATAACTATTACATTTAAACTCGGGCTCCATACAAACGGGTCTTCACGCGCTCCTTGCTCCTTGGTCGCCAATTTTTTCAAGATAATTCTAACTATTTCTATTACATTAAACTATTTAATTTAAATAGAAACCTTGATCAGCAGTCAAGGGAAAGTACATAGGAGGGAGATAGAATTTTACATCACGAATTTTTTTTTAGAGAAGACGAGGTACACAGACCCCATTTAATAAAACTCATTCATTCAAGCATTCAACTAAAATAAAATCCAATCACATTGGTCAAATAGTCCATAATCAATCCCCATTTATTATCATACATATCACCATATATATCAATAAATAAATATTCATCTCATGAATTAAAACATTCCATATATATGAGTATCATTTAATGGACAATTTTAAATTGCATGAAATTCAATTTAAGATTAAAATAAACTCTTTATTTTAATTATAAAATTATTTAGAATATAATATATAAATATATCATATTTATTTTTTTAAAAAGAAGTCACCTTTTTTTATTAAAAGAGTCCTGCAGGTTTATTAAAAGAGTCCTTTCCTGATGGGTCACATTCTTTTTGGAGTAAGAAAGAGAAAACACATTTTCTTTGCAGTATTCAAGATTAGCACCCAAAAAAAAAATTTGTGATTCGTCCCAAAAAAAAAACGTCATTTTTTGTTCTTAAAAAAAATAATTTTATACAATAAAATTATGCCCAATAAATTATTTTAAATATATACCCATATGTATATGAAATCAAAAACAAATTAATAATTGCATAAAGGTTTGGCTCTGATGCCACTGTTGGGTTTGTACGAAATCGTGACGCAATCAAATTGCAAAAATTAGCGGAAGCATGGTATATCAGAGTTTAAAAATATTTCTACAAAACCATTACCCGGATCATCCTTTATGCAAATTATTAATTTAAAACGATAAATAAGAAGTTATGGAATCATACCCTTATAGAACGAAGCTTCCACAGGTACTAGTTCAACTCCTTGTTCTTCGTGATCTCCTTGAATTTCCGGATTAGATTCCTTCCTTTGATCAACGTTAGCCACCCAAGTGTTTGGCCTCTAGAGGTGATCCACCAAGGAAGATGAATTATCAAGAAGGAGGGTGGTTGGCTTAGTTTTCTATCCTCTATAGAAAAGGAGTACTCTCCAACAATTGGAATTGCATCAAGTAATATCTATTATAAGAATCCTCTTATATAGATATTGGTCAACCCTTCTAATCCTATTAGACATGGGATTTCTTTTAATTAATTAAACTCCTTTAATTAATTTAGGCTTCCCACCACATGGGAAATAATTAATTAAATTCATTTAATTAATTTGTCTCCTAATCTTATTAGGAATAAATGAGAGTACTAATATTAAATTAATTACTAAACTCCTTTAGAAATTAAAATAATAATAATTATAATAATATTAATAAGACTCCTCTTATTAATTTATATTTAATATTTCCAAAATATTAAATAATAATTATTAAGCTATTTAATTTATTCTATCACCATAGATTAAATTAATTTCACTTAATGCATTATTATGATTATGCCATTACCTTCTTAAATAATTATTCTTCCTTTTATGGTGTGACCCTTTAGGTTCTCCATATTAAACCGGTTGTGAATAAATCAAATAGAACAATTCTAATCTTATTTAAATAAATAAATTAAACTAATAATCTATTTAAATAAATAATATTTATTCTACAATAGGGATAAGCCTCCCTAGCGAATCAACGACTTTCCAGATAATATAGATTTCAACATTAATCATAAAAGAACCTGTGAGTAAATAGTTACCATACAATTCAATCCTTCCACCATACAATGTCCCAATTAAATATAAGACATGGATTTACTGTCAAGTCTTATTTTATTTAATTATATGTATTTCGATTAGAAAATGCACAACTCCAAATAATGCAAATTAAAAAACTCCTTTCTAATTTCATTTCACCTTGGCCAAGGATTCCTGGGTTGTCATTTAACGAATCACATAGGACATATCTCCTCTTTTACTAGAGGTGGTAGATTCTTTATTGATCATTCATTATCTCCATATGTAACTCATTATACCCAAGCATACCCTATATATGCCTTAAAAGGTCTTCAGGAATAAGTCAAAGTATAATTTGTTACATACAAGATACTATGATGATCTCAAGTCCAAGGATCACTTGTACTACTATCACATTAGGAATTTCTATTGACATGCGAGTAAAACTCCATTAGGTATTCCATAGCGAATCACGTTCAGTGAACTTATTCTCCAATAAGCACCTACATACTTGCTTTAGTGTCTCCACACAAATGATCATGAGATCAATCATCCTCATCCAATGAGCAAGCAACATATGTACCAATCTATCCGGATTTACTAATCCCCTTTTTAGTAATTCCACGATTGGGAACTATTTAAGTTTTAAAACTTTCTAAAATTTAGATCTCATTAGCATGATCATCATCATGATTCTAAAAGCATTGCTTAAAACTATGGGTTATTTACATATTATAAAAACAGCAATCATGTAGATAATTAAATGCCTTTAATAAATGAATATTTCATTAATAAATAAATAAGATTGTTTACAAAGTACGTGCTTTATCATCATACATGATTGGCTTGTATGCACACTACTATCAAAACATGCTTGACAACCATGTCATAAACCCACAAAAGAACAATATTGTGATTTATACTATTAGGATTAATAATATATCTGTATAGCTTTTGAATCATCATGTATTTACTTTATGTTCTTCAATTTTTTAGTTTAATCGTTCCGCATGTGCGTATGTCTGTATAAATATCAATGCTTGATCGACTTCTTCTTTGCTTACTTAAGATGAGTCACAGAAATTATCTACTGGGTGTGATGAAAAGGCTGATAACTTGGTAAGGGTTTTAACAAATCTTACTACTGTACAAAGAAAAATAGCAGATCTACAAGTGAAACTTCAAGGTCGTAAGGTGAAATACATAAGTCTTGATTCTATTCACATCCATTTGTCTTTTATGTTTCATTATATTTTAACTAGCTTAATAATGTCATATAGGCAACTTACACCTCCTCTAATTTAAATTAAATTGCACTTTACAAATATATTTGCACTTTCAAATAAAGTTGTTTCTCTATTTTCTGCATGCGTGTATTTTTTGTGTTCTGTCTTTTGTAAAGTTAACTAATTATACATGGTTATAATGATTTTGGATATGGAATGATGGTTGTTTTGGTGGTTTGAATATGTATTAATGATTGTAAGTTTTATATACAGGTTTAGATTTTTCTGGATATCTATTTTTAAAGGAAACTCTGCCGAAATTTCTTAAAATTAGTAGCGACTAGCTTGATGTTTTGGTGGTTGGATGTGTTGATGATTGAGTATGTATTAATTATTGTGGTGATATGGTGAATTACGATAATTGTTATGTCTTATTGTAAGTTATTTTAAGTTGCAAAGAGTTTTTAGGTAATGTAATATTTTTTGAATTTTAATCTAATTTTTCGTTACGCTAAGGCACGGGCAATTTCTAGTGACTTATATTAAGAAACGAAAGGAGTAATTCCTAAGTTATGTACAAAACGTATGAATTAAGATTTTGATTCTGATTCCAACTATCATTTTATTCCGTCCTTAAAACGATTTTGTTTAACCAAACGGTCCGTAGGGCATTTGTAATTTACTTCTTAGCAGGGGCGGATTCAGGATCTATTTTCAGTAGGGGCAAATTTTTTTTAGCTGAAACTTAGCGAAGTAGAGAGCGAGAATTTGAATACATTATGTGTGTTTAATTTTTTTATAGTAGTAGTTTAATTTTTTTTTTGCCCCTCTAAGTTTAACTTTTTTATAAATTTGCCTCTTTAAATTTATTAAATTTTATTTTTGCTCCTCACTATACCTATAAAAAAAATTGAGTATAGGCAATGCCCCATTTACCCTATATGTAGATCCGCCAGTGCTTCTTAGTGATGTGTTGTATCGACTATCATGAATTCATATTATTAACTTTTTGAAATTAATTTAAATTTGACGTATATTTTTTTAGTTTTAATTAATACAGTCATAAACATTATAAAATATCTAAGTATTAATCATTATAAATTTTATTATTTCATATTTTTTTATTATTAAATTATCATACTTTTAAGTTAATTTTTTTAAAAAGTTAATTCTTATAATAATTTAGAATGAAAAAAAGAAATTGAATTTTAAAAGTATTTAAAGCCCACAGTAATTAAAGAAGCAAACTCACCACAGACCACAGTATTGGTTAGGCATGTATAGCAGGCCGGCCTGGTCTGGGCCTGCCAAGCCTTGGGCTTTGACCAGGCCAGGCCAAACCTTTGAGTTTTGGCCTCCAGGCCAGGTCAGGCCAGGCCCAGGCCGCTAGGCTGTGGTTTGGCTAGGCCTGCAGGTCAGGCCCAAGTCCAGGACAGGCCTAAGGCCTTGGCTGGTTTGATTTATTTTTTTTAATGTTACATATTAAATATTAAAAATATAAATTAATAAAATTTTGTAAAAATGATGCAAGATTTTTGAGATTTATTTTATTTTAACATTCTACTACACACCAATATAAGTTGAATGATTAGAACAAAAAATAAATATATTTCTCTTAAATTAAAAGAAATTATAATTTAGATGTAACTGGAATATAAAATAAATTGATTTCCTAAATATATGTATAGTTGTTTACTATGCACTTCGTAGAAAATACTGTAAATTACACTTTTATTTTTTGA
Organism: Panax stipuleanatus; assembly: GCA_020205555.1. Taxonomy (NCBI): domain Eukaryota; kingdom Viridiplantae; phylum Streptophyta; class Magnoliopsida; order Apiales; family Araliaceae; genus Panax; species Panax stipuleanatus. The sequence continues at coordinate 3,909,163 of CM035118.1, forward strand.
ATATAAAGTTAGTTTCTATTTTATTTTCTTATAGTATTAGGATCGGTTGGGCATATATTTTGTAAAGTTTAAATACACATATATATTTTCATTTATGGTTATTAAACACTTACATAGTTATATCCCAAGTATTATTTTCAAATAGTTTTTTAATTATTTTATTAATTTTTTTAAATTGGTACAACATAATACATGAAAATTAACCAAAATCATAAATCCCCCTAAGAATTTAGCATATCCAAATTAATGAAGAACTTGAGTATTTACAAGAAACCAACTTATTGTTAATATTTAATATTAAACGTTAGTTTAGTAATGTATTAATTAATGTTAATATTTAACATTAAAGTAACAAGAAATATTAATAAAATTTTATTGTTAAATATTAGTAGTATTTACAATAAATTAACTTATTATTAATATTTAATCAACTAAGTAACTAACTTATTATTAATATTAAATATACTAATTAGTTATATTCATTGAAGATGTATATTAATTAAATGTATCTACAAGAAATCAAGAATGAATAATTAATATTTTAAACTTTATTGATGTATTAATTAAAACTAATGTATTATAATTTATAAATTATAATAATGAATAAGTAAAAATTTATAGTTTATTCATGAATAATTATAAATTTAAAATTCAAAAATTATAAATAATTGGATAAAAATTCATGTAAAGCCTCAGGCCAGGCCCAAGGTCAAGTCAGGCCAGACCTTTTTGCAGGTCAAACCAGATCAAATTTTTGTTTAAAAATAACAGTCTTTTCAAGTTTTTCAGATCAGATTTGACCGAGCCAGGCCTTGATCAAACCGGACTTTGACCACGTCAGCCGCAGGCCAGACAAAGGTCAGGCCGGGGCCTTTTGTGCATCCCTAGTATTGGCATATACGGGTAAGTGCGTGCACATTAAGCACAACGCCCACTTTTGCACCCTCACCTTATCCTACGCCTTGTTCATACCTTTTACCTTTGTTTTATATGTATACAACATTTCCCATCTCCATTTTCCCCAGCTGTTTCCTCTAAAGCTCCAATCAGTCATTTATCCTGCTCGTGAGTTATTCCTCTTATCAATATATGTGTATATATATATATATCATATATGTATTTTATATGTTCAATTTTGTGTATATTGTGACCTAATTCTGTGTTTTTGTAGTGTAAAGGTCGAAAATGGCGACAAAGAAGAGTGTAGGATCACTGAAGGAAGCTGATCTAAAAGGGAAGAGAGTGTTTGTGAGGGTTGATCTGAACGTTCCGTTGGATGACAATTTGAAGATCACTGACGATACCAGAGTCCGAGCCGCCGTTCCCACTATCAAGTATTTGATGGATCATGGTGCCAAAGTCATATTATGTTCTCACCTGGTATGCGTTTGTTATTTATGTTGGATCTTACTTCCTTCTAAAATCGTTGGATTATTTTGGTTTCATTGTTATGTAAATACTAAATTGTTATGCATGTATAAATGTTGTATTTTCATTATTATTAGATCAGTTTGAAATGCGTTTTGCTATTTTTTCCAGCTTTGAGATTTTGTTTTCCCTAAAAAAAACTTTGATATTTTGGGTTTATCTGTATTCTTCAGTTTGCTTGATTCAAATTTAGGCATCTATGCACTTGCTTATAGTTTTCATTAAATGGGTATGTATCATTGTATCAACTAACCAGTGGATTAAGTGTTTTTATTATATTATAGTTAATTTCTTTTTTAGGTTTATAAGAGAAGATTTGGCATTTTGCTTTTTGTTCAAAAAAGAAAGTTTTGGGTTCAAATTTTTGTTGTTGTTTTTAATCATCTTATATCCTTTTTCTTTTCTTTTTTAATTTCTGTTTAAGGGGCTGATTTCTATTTAAGGGGCTGGTTTCAGTCTCAGTTTAATAAAATTTAGACAGAATTGTTTCTTTGCATCCTTACTATAATATTGATTACTTTTGGACAAAAAGTCCCTTGGAAAATTATTTTGTTTGTGATGTGAATTTTTTTTGGGGGTTAGAGGAAGAGCAAAGTAAAATGAGTTTGCCTTAGGACTGGTAGTAGCAAATATTTTTTTCTTTATTGGGGTCTTCCTAAATTAAACTTTTAAATTTTTAATGCATAGTTTTATTGGACACATAACATGGCTAAATGTTTGGATTTATAACCAATATCTTAACTAGTATTGTAGAAACGTGGGTTATTTTATTTATTAAAGGCCTTTTTCCTCAAATATAACTGTTTGTGCAGAACATACTTCAATGTAAAAAAATTCAATTACATTTTGGATTAGAATTTTAGTCTTTAAAGTTTAATATTGAGAGAAATCGTCCAAATAAATTAATAAATAAAATGTCTTATAAAGACTTTAATATTTGCAAAGAAAGTCAACAAAAAAGTAGTGACTTTCTTTTTAGAATGAAGGGAGTATTATCTTAATTCTGTTTCATATGCTGACTCCCTTATAGTAAATACTTCTTCAATCAGATACAAGTGGATGGATGTGTCATACATCGAACTTTCTGTTCATATTTCAGTTGTGTCTTGGAAGTTGAAATTGATGGTGATACCTATTTTCGATCCCAAAGCACATTATCTTTGTAATTTGTTATATATGTTATTTGTATGTTTGTCTCTTTCTAAGATACTTGCTGTTGTAAGTTATAGTATTATAGGCGTACTGACATCATGATACTGAGGAATTATTTTGATAAGTATGACCGAGGGTATTGTGAAAACCAATTTTTTGTTCTTATCTTTGTTTTCCTTTAGCTGGTTGTTTGGAGATTAACTATAAACTTCACTGTAAGGAAAGAGCAATCAAGTTTTATTCAAATGATTATTAAAGAACCTTGTATAATGTAATCCTTTCAGGTATTTTATATCCAATTACGATCCTATATGGTTTGTTTTGTTGCTTTGCTTATAGTCCTTTGTTAATTTGGAAGTTATTTGTTAGCTTATATCTTTTTCGGTATCTTATCTATTTATTATTTTGACGTAAATTTTACTATCAACTAATCTGAACATCTATTTGTTGTATTATAATTCAGGGACGGCCAAAAGGCGTCACCCCAAAGTACAGCTTGAAGCCTCTTGTCCCGAGACTGTCTGAACTCCTTGGAGTTGAGGTCTGTCTGGTTTTGTGTCATACACTGATTCAAGCTTCATGCGCTCCTTGCATCACTCATATTTTTAGTTGGAGTATGCTTCCTTGTTCACCTTACTTGTTTGCATGTATTAGGTCAAGATGGCAAATGACTGCATTGGTGCAGAAGTAGAGAAATTGGTGGCTGGAATACCAGAAGGGGGTGTTCTTCTCCTCGAGAATGTGAGATTCTATAAAGAGGAAGAGAAGAATGACCCTGAATTTGCAAAGAAGCTAGCATCTCTAGCAGACGTGTATGTTAATGATGCATTTGGCACTGCGCATAGAGCCCATGCTTCCACCGAAGGCGTTGCAAAGTATTTGAAGCCTGCTGTTGCTGGATTCCTGATGCAGAAGGTTTGTGTTTCTGAGCTCAGCACTTGCTCAAATCTCTGTTAGCACTGACCTTTAAGAGAAGTCAAATCAACAATCTAGTTCCATTTCAATGGTGCTCATACTTAGAATCATCCTGCTGTCTAATGTGATTTAGAAGCTTGAAGTTATTGCCTGGAAGAATCTTTTGATAAAAAAATTAGCTGATTTGGTTAGAAGGCAACGTTTACTATTCAACATTTACCTCTCTTTGGAACCATTAAACCGAATTCATGCATTCACAAAAAAATAGTAAATGTTTCCATGCTATGCAATTCTTTTATGGCTCGATTAGTCGATCATTCCAGCCATAGAATGTTAGTAGGATCAATGTTTTGCAGGCTGTGCATGGTAGTGATATGATGACTCAGTTGAATTATCACGGTTGATGTACACTTGCATACTGAATGATTGTTTTGAGCTAATTATTTTACTTTTCTGCACACTAAATTTTGTTTAGCAGCTGTATATTGGGTGTAGTGCATAACCTTCATTCTTTTATTTGTTCTGAAGATGCACTTGTTTTCCATTCTCAGGAGCTTGACTATCTAGTTGGAGCTGTTTCAAATCCCAAGAAGCCATTTGCTGCAATAGTTGGTGGCTCAAAGGTGTCAAGTAAGATTGGTGTGATCGAGTCACTGTTGGCGAAGGTTGACATTCTAGTGCTGGGTGGAGGAATGATATTTACTTTTTACAAGGCCCAAGGGCTGTCAGTTGGATCTTCACTTGTGGAGGAAGACAAGCTTGATCTTGCAACTTCGCTACTTGAGAAGGCAAAGTCTAAAGGGGTATCTCTTTTGCTCCCTTCTGATGTGGTTATTGCTGACAAGTTTGCTGCTGATGCCAACAGTAAGGTTAGTTTCTATTTTTTCTCTTTTCCTTGTTATGATAGTGATTATTTGATTTTGGTTAGTTTCTTGCTACCCTTTGTATGTGAATGTAAGCAGTTCCAGTCTTATCCTAAAGCACTCAAACCCAGGCTCTTAACTGCTCGATTATAAATCTAATCCCTAGGATTTACAATTGGTAATGAAAAGGAAAGATGAATTACATTATTCACCATCCTAATTTTCCCGCATGGATGATTTTGCAGATCGTTCCAGCATCTAGTATTCCTGATGGCTGGATGGGTTTGGATATTGGACCTGATTCCATCAAGACATTCAGTGAAGTGTTGGATACTACAAAAACCATCATTTGGAATGGACCTATGGGCGTGTTCGAGTTTGAAAAGTTTGCTGCGGGGACAGAAGTATGGCATAATATCCTATATTTTTCTTTCAAGCATACGGCTAATTTGTGCCTTAAAAAATCATTGGTCTTGTATTCAACTCTTCTAATGGGATTCGAAGCCAGCTAGAATTAGTTTACATTACATATGATTTTTCTTGGACATTTAGAAGTTAGAACTGAATGCTTGTATCGTTCTTTAACAGGCTATTGCAAAGAAATTGGCAGATCTTAGTGGGAAAGGAGTGACAACAATCATCGGGGGAGGCGACTCAGTTGCAGCTGTCGAGAAGGTTGGGCTTGCTGACAAGATGAGTCACATCTCCACCGGAGGTGGTGCCAGCTTGGAGCTACTCGAGGGCAAACCACTACCTGGAGTTCTTGCCCTTGATGATGCTTGAACGTGGGGATTTTGTCGTCGTTTTTTCCGGGGTGCATCATTTAGCTGTTAAAATTTCTGGGGTTTAACCAGATCGAATCCAAATCATAATAGAGCTAGAGGTATTAGTAGTTCAAATAAACGATAAAACAGAATTCTAATGAGCATGACCTAACATGCATACCCTGTTGAGTGCTTGAGAATTCATGTAGATTGGCTTTGACAAATCTTTGATTTTTCTTGTCATAGTAGGACTGAAAAGTAAAATGAATGCGCTTCCTGTGTTATGCTACTACCTTCCTTTGATTTCCATCAAGGCTATGTTTGTTTGCAAATATATTATACCATGTGATTGAACTATTTTAATTTATTTATACTACTCAAGCCACCTTTTTTTCTTTTGATTAGGTCAAAAATTATGACCTGATGTGGTTATTGATGTGGTTATTCTTAACTTATGTCTGTTAAAAAAAAAGGGAAAATAGATTTTCTCTTAACTTGATGTTTAAGTGGGTTTTTTTTTACTTGGTTGTTTAAAACAATAAATAAGTGTAAATTGGTTGATTTTTAACGTTATTTACCCTACAGTATTTAACACATAATACAATTAATTATGTGTATTATTGTACTTTTTGGTTAAACAAAAATAAAATCTCTCTTATATTTGGAGTGAAGGGAGTAATTTTTTTTTTATTTTTCCTTCGATGTGATTAATTTCTTTTTGGTATTATATTTGATATTTACGTTTTCTCTATTCCAAAATATAATATTATAGACTTTTTTGAAAATCAATTTGAAATATTTTAAATGGGAGAGGATCTGAAGGATGTATATATATATATATTCCCCCATAAATCTTGTGAGCATGAAAAAATATCAAGATTTTAAGGAATTAAAACTTCTTTAAAAAAAAATAGGTTGCCCGGGCACTTCAATTGCTACGTCCATATGTGCATTTTGTTTTTGAATGGTTAACAAAAATAAGACCGTAAAATAAATTAAACGGTTCAAATTTGATTTGAATTCGTTCGATTAAAAATTTAATTCAATCTCGATTAGAAATATAAACGATTAAGATATGAGTATATTTTAAAGTTCGATAAATTCCTTGATTATTTTTAAATTATAATATTTTATTAATACTCGAATTATATTCGTTAGAAAAAATTAAATAATTTAAATTTAATTTAAAATTATGCTCAATTCGACAGTTAAATGAGGCTTAATAAAATCTTATTAAGAGTCGACTGGAACGAATGGAAATATTACAGAATGTAGGAATTCCATGTAACGGTGGCGTTTTGACTTTGAAGCTGAGAAAAGGATATACTCGTATACACCAAGTTTTAAGCATACAGCAGTCATTCCTCTGACCTCATTCATGCAAACAAAATACTCCATAGTAATGTCAATCCGATTTTACCCAAATTCAAACATCTCCTCCATCTTCACTACCAGATTATTCCTTAAATTTCAAAGTCATTTGTCTTTCTTAGTCTCTAACTCACCGCATAGAAACCCTAGAAATTTAACTTCATTTGCAACACAATCAATTGCTGAGCAGAATGAAAATGGGTCTCCTAATACTTGTAGGCCTAACAATCAGTTGTTATCCGCTAAAATTGCAAATGGGTCTCCCCTTTCAGGTTATTTTTCATTTCATTTCTGTAACTTTTCTCTCTCAAATTGAAAATTGAGCCGACCCAATTGTTGTTTTTATTTGTTTTGGTGATGTGATTTAGGTTTGGAAGATGTGATGATGGGTTATATATTTGGGAAGAGAAAGGCCACTGAAGTTGCTCATGCGTAGGTACTTTTGACTACCTTGTTATTCTTTTCTTTTCCTTCTTTTGTTTGTATACATGATTTTTATACTCCCCCTTTAGGATCAATTTGCGAAATTATAAAATTTAAAATCGATACGAAATTTTTAGATTTTAGTATAAACAATTATAGTTGTTGCAAACTAAGTATAAAAGTACTACTAATTGCCATATTTGTTATTTTCGGAACTTAAATAGATTCAAGTCCAGTTGGTAATTGATACTTATTGTTTTTCTTATTTAACTTGCATATATGATGTCTCACTTGTATTGGATGTGTATTAATTTCAAAGTTACGATATTGTTGGGTTGATAGTTAGGCAAAGTGCCACTACCTGATTACCATAATTACTGTTTAAATAAGGGAATTGTTATTTTCATCTGAGAAAATTGATATTTCCACAAGGTCTCACTCACATTAATATAGGTTCCATTTACTATTCATGCTTGTGGAAATATCAGTTTTCCTTGTGGAAATATCAATTTCCCTAAAACGGGAGGCTACATAAGCTGCTTTTTGGTCATACTTGTCACCAAAAATTAAAATAAATATTAAAAATTGGCAAATTTCTGATCAGAGTTCATATCTGTATGTTCATACTGAAGGTACAAGTCATTGGCCGGCTGTGCCACTTATAAATATAGTTGCCTGCCATATTTATACTTTGTTGTGTCGATAAAGTGGTTATGGCCTTCCTTCTCTTGGCAATTGTAATATTCTGCTAGTTGAACTGTAACAGATCTTAATATCACTATACTAATTACCCCTTACAGAGTGACTATAGCTAGATATTCTCTATAGTTATTGCCAATTTTTATTCACTTTGAGATTATTTTATTTTCTCAATTTATTATTTTCCTTTTGATTACATTATTCACAGGGCATGGAAACATGTTATCCAAAAAGGAGATGCAGTTGTGGATGCAACTTGTGGAAATGGTTATGATACCTTAGCAATGCTTAAAATGGTTTCGGATAAGTCACATAGTGGTCGTGTTTATGCATTGGACCTTCAAGATGTTGCTTTACAGAATACGCAGTATTTGCTGGATGAATCACTCAATCCAGATGAGGTACTTATTTTATGCATTATTCTGTATTGAACTATGTAAGAAAGGCATACACTCTATAAACTTGTGATATAGGTTACTTGCTATGATTTTGTGCTAAGTAGTTAATTGTTTGTCATCACGATATATTTTCCATGTCTAATTATTATTTGATCCAACCTTGTATCCTATTTAAGACTTTTAAGTATCCCGAGGATCTCTAAAATTGAACTTCAGAACCATATGTCATGCATGAATGGCTGCTAGAAGTCCAAAGCTGCAAATACTTAGTTACTATAGTTGGATATATAGTTATATACATATTGTTGTGGTTTTAGTTCAAACGGGTTTAGGTAATCTTTTATGCCTGTACCAGTAAAGTATCAGACTTAATCGCTTTCATAAGAGAAACTGAAAACTGTTTTACCTTCATCACCGACCTATTCGACGTCTTCTCAGCTTGAAATCCCGGGATTCTAGTTCTTCAGCAGTTCAGCTTAGAGAGGCGGTAATCGGTGGAATCTCTAAACCAGCAAATTAAAGATCAGCTTGAAAATTCATCTTCTCTGTGAAGGATTACATGCATAGACCTCCATTTATTTTATTGCTTGAGTGATCTGTACTTTGTGTATCCCCAACTTGCTCACTTCAATGTTATGCATAGACAATTTGTGCACCCCTAGAATATGGATGTTACAAATACCTCTTTCATTTAATTATTTTGAAAGTTGTTGTCATTAGAGAGACCCAATTCAACCCTTGCAGGCGATGGATCACTTTTTGTCCAAAAATAACTGCTTTACGGTTTTAGCCTGTAATACTAAACACGGTGTGTGTGACAGACTGATTTTCCTAGAACTACATTCAGTGCCCGATAACATTATCTGTTGAATTAACAATTTCTTTGCTTATATATTAGTATTTTCTACGTGATCAATTTTTTTCGACATTCACCGAAAGATAGCTGTATATCACTAACCCTTGCGTATATAGCTGCGAGTGATGGCTGAATGTTAGTTGTCAAATACATAACCCGTCTGTATCCTTTCTTCAAAAACACTGCCAGACAATATCTTTGCTCCATTACTTGTATTAGTTTTTTTTAAAAAAAAATCTAATTGTGGCTACTGCAGAAAGAAAATGTTGAGCTATTCGCCACCTGCCATAGTAAAATGGAGGAAGTTGTTCCTCGGAACATCCCCGTGAGGTACTGCAACTCTAGATTGTGAATTTTTAGGTAATCGTATAGAGTTTTGGATGTTTTGTTTCACACTATCAATTATAGCTGTATAATTTCGATCTCACTCACCCCCCCTTCTTCCTCATTGTTTTCCCGTCCTTGTTGTCGCCCTTGATTTGTTTAGGCTAGTCGCGTTCAACTTGGGTTACCTTCCCGGAGGTGACAAAACAATGATTACGCGGGCAGATACAACACTTCTCGGATTGGAAGCTGCAGAGAGAATACTAGCACCCGGAGGGCTCATCAGTCTAGTGGTTTATGTGGGCCATCCTGGCGGAAGGTAATCATTTCTTGCGACTGGAATTTATAAGAATAGCACGTCGGTTTTATCTTTTTTTACTGGAGGCACCTCTAATCGCCGAGGCTTGTGACAATAAAGTAAAGCATCATAGTATATGCAGGGAAGAGTTTTTCAGTTGAATTGTTAAGAGGTTTATTATTATGTTGGTATCTTATGCAGGGAAGAGTATGAGACTGTCCAGGCTTTTGCTTCAGGATTGCCAGTTGATAATTGGATCTGCTGCGAGCTCCAAATGTTAAACCGACCTCTTGCGCCTATAATTGTTTTCTTATTCAAAAGATGATTCGATTTCTTGGGTTTTTGTACGTTTGTTGTGGAAGTGGTTAGTATGAAGTTTATTTTAGAGTAAGTTGGTCAATTGGCCAATAAAATACTGACACGCAGGCAAGGCTTGATATGTGTCAGCATTCTATTGGTCAATTGACCAACTTACCAAAAAACATAACTTCATGCTAATCGGATCTCTTTGTTCTGTATTTTGTTAAGCATTTACTCACTCTCGGACAAGCTGTATGGAAATGTATATTATTTTTCCTAGACAATGTTAATGCAAAAATTTTGAAGTCAAAAATCGATGTTAATTTATTTAATTTTGATTAATATAACAATTAATATTGTAAATTACGTAGGTACAAAATTATCAAGTAGTAATTTTTTTATGTGTTAGCAAAAGATAAAAAGGAGGGGGATAATACCAATTGTAGGAATAAAAATCAATAAATATAACATGTAATGTCTTTTGAAATTCAGACTTTGGCATCTTCTATTTTTGGGGGGCAAATATTAGAATTTTATGTAGGAAATAATTTTTTAATATTCTTTCGAGAATAATTTCAATATTAAAGTTTAATATTATAAATAATAATTATTTAATTTTAAATTTAGAGAAATGAGAATAATATTGGACAATTAAAGAAGGGAAAAATAATTGAAGGGCAAAAAAGGGAGGGAGACGATCGCGATGGGACTCGAACCCACAATCTCCCGCTCCGGAGGCGAGCGCCTTATCCATTAGGCCACGCGATCAACTGTTATCTTCATTCATATTCATACCTTCCCAAAACAATGCGATCTCTCACTCTTTGCCCCCTAACCCAATACCCCAGTACCCTAAATCTCTCACTCTCATTCTCTGATCTGTCATTTCTCACCCTCTGCCCTAACCCAAAACCCCAGTCCCCAAATCGCGACTCCGCCTACGGTCCTCCGCAGCTACTCCGCGTCTCCGCCTCCGCAGCCCCGCCCTAGTCTGTAGTCTCTGGCTCTCATACTCTCTGCCCTAACACAACTACACAAGCCGCAAAGGTTAACTTTGACGATCACAAAAAGGGGCATCTGTTGTGAATTCAGATTCGCCAACTAAAAGAAAAAGGATATAGAATGAATAAAAATAGGAAAAACGGAAGACTTGGGAAATGGCAGAAGAATTCGTATAGATTGATAGACAGAAGATTACAGAAGTATTGTTATTTTCCAAAAAGATAACCCTCCTCTCTACAAGCAATTCCTATTTATACACCCTCTCAATCTAATCTATTACAGATGTCATATTAATCAACTTTCCCTCCTCTAGTTTGAAATATATTTTCCCTCTCAATTCCTATTCAACTCCAGCTTCAACAGCTTCCAGTTAGTTATTTCTGTTAATCAGCTTCTTGCTACTTCTTGCCACTTGCTCGTAGTTAATGACTGATTATCCCTTCATGTGCCACTGCTCACAACATTACCCGTCTCTTCAAAATGTCCTTGTCCTCAAAGTCCGGAAATTGAGTCTCCATTTGTTGAGCATCTTCCCATGAAGCATCCTCCACATTACTGTTAGCCCAATGAATGAGGTACTCCACTTTAGGCCGATTCTGAAATTTTACCACTCGCTTGTCCATGATAGCAAAAGGAACAATTTTTGGCCTTCCATCAGCAGCTAAAGGTGGTAGTGTGGCCGATATTCGTGCTTGAGAGCCAATATGTTTTTTAAGTAAAGACACATGGAACACATTGTGGATTTGAGCATGGCTGGGAAGGTCTAGTTTATAAGCTACCTGCCCAATTTTTTCCAATACTGCATAAGGACCGTAGTATCTTGGGGACAACTTGAAGGAAGATCTCTGAGCTAAAGTAGACTGCTTGTATGGTTGGAGTTTAACAAAAACCCAATCACCGATTTCAAATTTTCGTTCACTTCGATGTTGGTGTGCATAGTTTTTCATTCGTACTTGAGCTTGGAGCAGCTTATTTCGTAAATCAGCCAAAATGCCACTTCTTTCCCTGATAAAAGTATCAACAGCTGGGAGTCTAGAGGATTCAATCTGGTGGAAATTCAAATGAGGTGGATGTATGCCAAAAAGGGCTTGGAAAGGAGTACACTGTAAAGAGGTATGGTAGTTAGTGTTGTACCACCATTGAGCCAAGCTTAACCAAGACCACCATTTCTTCGGATGATCACTGCACATACATCGCAGATAGCATTCTAAACAGTGATTCAGTCGTTCAATTTGGCCATCAGACTGAGGATGATAGGCTGAACTCAAGCACAACTTCACTCCCAAGTGTTTAAACAATGTTTGCCAAAATAAGCTCACGAAAATTTTATCCCTGTCAGTGACTATAGTCTGGGGTAATCCATGTATGCTATAAATGTGATCAATGAATACCCTTGCTACTGTACTAGCAGTATAAGGATGGTGTAACCCAATGAAGTGAGCAAACTTGGAAAATCTGTCAATGATGACTAAAACAACTGTTCGTCCTTCTGAATTGGGCAACCCTTCAATAAACTCCATGGAAATGTCAGTCCAAGGCTTATGAGGTAAGTCTAATGGTTGTAGCAATCCTGGGTAAGACACACTCTCCGTCTTGTGTCGTTGGCAGACTTCACATTCTTGTACCCACAGTTTAATGCCTGCTGTAATGGTATTCCATACAAAATAAGCTCGTAATTTCTTAATAGTTGCTTGAATTCCAGAATGGCCTCCTATAGAAATCTCATGAAAAACTGAGAAAATAGTTTTTCTGAGATTGGTTTGGGAACCCACATAAATCAATCATTTGTATCTCAAAATCCCATTTGAGAAAGTGTAATGAGGCACACTTCCTTGGGACACACTTAACTGTTGTATGATGGATTGGGTTCTGTCTTCATTTGCATAGGACTAGATAATATCCTGCACCCAAGTAGGAACTATACCAGTAAGGGCCATTGCTTGAGTAGGTTGCTCCTCCCAATTTCGTCGAGAATGGGCATCTGCTACTACATTCTCTGTGCCTTTTTTATAGGTTATTTCATAATCATAACCCAACATTTTACTTAACCATTTTTGCTGCAGGAAAGTGGACGACCTTTGTTCCATAAAAAATTTCAAACTTTGATTGTCAGTCTTTATAATAAAATGGGCCCCAATTAAGTAGGATCTCCATTTGGTAATTGCTTGTAGAATAGCTAGGAGTTCCTTCTCATACACAGATAACCCTAAATGTTTGGGAGCTAAAGCCTTACTTAAAAAAGCCAATGGTTTCCCTCCTTGCATCAAAACAGCCCCAATACCTTTGGAACTAGCATCCGTTTCAATTACAAATGTTTGAGTAAAATCTGGTAAAGCTAATACCTCAGTTGAACTCATAGCTTTCTTTAATCTGGTGAAGGCTTCAGTTGCTTCCTCCGACCACTGGAATTTATCTTTTTGCAACAATGTAGTTAATGGTCGAGCAATTTCTCCATATCCCTTGATGAACCGTCTATAGTATCCAATCAACCCAAGAAATCCTCTAAGACCCTTAACAGTTGTAGGTTGAGGCCACTGAAGCATACACGATATCTTTGATGGGTCTGCAGCAATTCCTTCAGCAGTAATGATATGCCCCAAATACTCCACCTTGTTTTGAGCAAATGAGCACTTAGATAACTTGCCAAATAAAGTGTGCTGTCTCAATAATGCTAATGTCATTTTCAAATGTTGAACATGGGAAAACAAATCTGCACTATAGACCAATATATCATCAAAGAAGACTAAAATGAATTTCCTTAAATGTGCAGAAAACACCTTGTTCATGAGAGCTTGGAATGAGGCGGGAGCGTTTGTGAGACCAAAAGGCATAACCAAGAACTCATAGTGGCCTATATGTGTTCTAAAGGCTGTTTTAGAAACATCATCTGAGCTCATTCGTATTTAATGATAACCAGCCCTTAAATCCAGCTTTGAATAAATTCTAGATCCTTTAAGCTCATCCAACAATTCTTCAATGATGGGAATAGGAAATTTATCTTTGACTGTAATCTTGTTCAATTCTCTATAGTCCACACAAAATCTCCATGAACCATCTTTTTTCTTTACTAACAGAACTGGAGAGGCAAAAGGGCTTTGGCTGGGTTGTATGATTCCGGCTGATAACATTTCCTTGACTATTTTTTCAATCTCAGTTTTATGGATGTGAGGATACTTGTATGGCCGAATTGTAAATGGGTCGGAACCTGTTTTCACTGGAATCTTATGATCAAAGTCCCTCTGAGGTGGCAGAGTCTTGGGCTCTTGAAAAACATCCTCAAAAGTATGCAAGACTTGTTGGATTTGAAGGGGAGTTTGCTGAGAGTTAGTTTCCTGGACCTGTGAGGCACAGACATAAGCCAATATAGATAATTGATCCTTCCTCCAAGCTTCTTGTAAACTAACTGCAGTTATCATAGCTACAGAACTGTTATGGCCATCACTAGATCCTTTTAGCATGATTTGTTGCTTTCCCACAGAAAAACTTAAAGTCAAGGTATTAAAGTTGAACATGCAATCTCCCAAGGTCTTTAACCATTGAACCCCCAAGACAGCATCACAACCTTTAAGAGGAATCAACCTCATATCGGTGCAGAATTTGTGACCCTGTGTTGTCCATTCAAATTTCTTACACCTCTCATTACATATCATTTTATATCCATCAGCCACACATACTTGCATAGGTTTGTCCACCTCTTTTGTACAGTGTAATTTTCCAGCTGTTTCACTATTCAAAAAATTATGTGTGCTTCTAGTGTCAATGAGGATAGTAATTTGTTTACCTTGTACAGCAGCTTTAATCCTTAAGGTAGTTTATGATGTATTACCATTTAGAGCATGTATGGAGATAGCCATTTCTGTTTCTGGTTGATGTTCCTCCAAGTGCACTGGTTCTGTGACAATATTTTCATCACTGTCTTCTTCTTCCCATTCCTCATCCCCAGTAATCAAGTAGAGTTGTTTAAATTTGCATCTATGACCTTTTGTAAACTCATCACAGTTGAAACATAGTCCCTTTTCTTTCCTTGCTTGCATTTCACCAAATGTCAACTTCTTAACATGAGTGCCCAGATTGTCCTTATGAAATCCCACTTGAGTTCCCCCATTTCCTTGAAGTTTTGGTTTAGGATCTCTATTGTGGTGGAACCCAACTGAGTGGTTTTCCCCATTGTTGGCCATAGTTTTATGAAATTGTGGTATAGGTTTGTTTCTTTTGTAAATGGCTTCCACTGTCATTTCTTGGACTCTAGCAGCTGCTATGGCTTCAGTTAATTTCTTAGGCTTAAGTAGTCCCACAAATCCACCTATTTCTTCCTTTAATCCCCCACAAAACATTTCACAAAGTACGCCTCGTCTAATCCTGAATTTTCCACTTGCACTAAGGCTCTAAGAAATTCGAACCTCTTTTGATAATGGGTTACTGTTGTATTATGTTGCAACCTATTGAATTCAGCTAAGGCATTGCTAGCAATACAATTTCCAAATCTGGTTTTGATATCCTCTACAAATTGTTTCCAAGAAACATTTGGATTACTTTTAAAATACGCTAAAAACCAAGATCTTGCTTCTCCTTCAAGATGCAAGGCTACACTTCTCAATCTTAGTATGTCATTCATTGGGTGGAATTGGAAAAAGTACTCACACTTCATTACCCAGTTTTTGATATCTAATCCATTAAAATCTGGAAAATCAAATCTAGGGTGAAAATTTCTTTGAACCACATTTTCCCCATTTCTCACATCAGTTTGAACCAATTCTATCACAGGATCATTAATATTTTCAGGCTCAGAATCTTTACCTTTGATGGCCTGCTAAAATTGCGTCGTCATCAACTCCATTGTACTCTGCATATTTTTGAACCCATTTCCCAGTTCGTCCACTGTTTGTTGCAGATGGTAATGGCTGTTCATGATCTCTTGAACTCGGAAATCAGTGCTCTTAATAATTTCCTCCAATGCATCCTTCGATCTAGTTCCTGTCGCCATTGTTGTGTAGTTGATTCAAGGGTTTGTAGCTCCGGTGGAAATTAAGATAGAACAGAAGTTTGATTCAGAAAAATTGAAGAAGAATTCAGAATTTAGGGCCAAGGAAAGAGGGCTCTGATACCAAATGTTGTGAATTCAGATTCACCAACTAAAAGAAAAAGAATATAGAATGAATAAAAATAGGAAAAATAGAAGACTTGGGAAATGGCAGAAGAATTCGTATAGATTGATAGACAAAAGATTACAGAAGTATTGTTATTTTCCAAAAAGATAACCCTCCTCTCTACAGGCAATTCCTATTTATACACCCTCTCAATCTAATCTATTACAGATGTCATATTAATCAACTTTCCCTCCTCTATTTGAAATATATTTTCCCTCTCAATTCCTATTCAACTCCAGCTTCCAACTCAGCTTCCAGTTAGTTATTTCTGTTAATCAGATTCTTGCTACTTCTTGCCACTTGCTCGTAGTTAATGACTGATTAGCCCTTCATGTGCCACTGCTCACAACAGCATCATTTGATACACTCCTTGAATTCCAAAGGTTAACTCACTTTGACTTGTTTAGCTTTTTGATTAATTTTATTGATGTTTAATTCAGTTAATGAGTGGAAAACTGGAATTGTTTGTTTGTTTTTTTTGGGATTTTTTTGATGGATGATTAATTCTTGGAATTTCTTTTCTGGGTACTTTTAATTTTACTTTGTTAATTTCTGTAGATTTTTTGGTTGATCAGAATTCCTCAGTGTTGTGGTTAATGCATATGCTCTATCAGCAACTGTATTTTTTAGTTAAATGTTTTTGTTAGCTGTTAGGACCCCATGCATCATATCAGTTTGATCTGTTAGCTGTTGCTTTCTGAGATTTTTTTGAAAGTAAATTCAAAGACTGTTTATTAATGTGTTTGTCAACTACATCTCTATGTTTATAACTTTTTATAGAAGGAATTTCTATGATCATTTGATTCTGAAAGAAGATTCTGCTATTTATCATCTGCTTTTGTAAATTTTAGCTGTAAAAGAAAATTCTAGGACACCAATTTTGCCCTTAAATTTTTAACTAAACACAATTTAATTTCATTCATGTCCTAGGGCATATCAGTTTGACGCTTTTCTTCACAAGTAGCAGCAGCTGCCCCCTTCTTCTATTGGCAACGGCTCCTCTTCTTCCACCAACAGTGTTCTTTTTCATCTCTATTGTTGCAGGTAATTAACCTTCTTCTCTTTCTTATACATCTTTGTACTTGTAAAAAAAGAGGAATAAAAATCTTCTACCTCTTCAAATCTCCTCATCTTTATATTTACCAAGGATATAAACTTGTTGCTATTTATTGGTTGTTTTTGAGATGCTCGGGTTCAATATTGTATATTACTAGTCGGAATTTCTTAACATGTGCCCTAAGGGCACATGCTAAGCACACAGTTCAAGAGAATATTTTCTTAAACTTAGTGTAAATGCAGAAATCAAGGGAACATACACACAGTTCAAGAGAATATTCTCTTGAACTGTGTGCTTAACATGTGCCCTTAGGGCACATGTTAAGAGGGCCCTTACTAGTCTATAAAAGTTTGTGGGTGTCATGTTGTCTTTACCCTCTGATCTTTATTATAATATAGTATTTGGTAAATCATGGAAAGATATTTCCGTCTTAAATGTATTTCTAGCGTAGGTAATAAAATGATTAAGAAAAGAAGAGGACGGGAAGAGCTCCTAATTTTAACAAGTCAGAGAAAATTACTTACGAGTTGGCGAGTTTGAAACTAAAGTCTCAATTGAGTTTCTAGCCAACAGAAAGTTAAACTTAAAAGAGGAGGTCTGTAACAACGATAGGTGCTTATATCTTGCAAACTGAGACCTTTTCCAGGATAACAAGTTCGCCTTTCCTCAGATGATATAGGTAGGTGTATGGGACACTTTTTTGTGAGTGGGAGCTCCCTATATTGACCCCTGGCAACAATTTCACAAAGCAAATATTCCCTCCGTCCCTAATTATTTGAAGTTTTAGAGTTTTTCATTTGTCCTTAATTATTTGACTTTGTTCAAATCTAAGAGAATTAATGACAATTTTTCCAATATTACCCCTCATTACTCTGACTATTTTTTTGATACTTTAAACTCTTTCTCTTTTTCTCTCTCCTTATCCCAACAAAAGATTTAAGGGTATTATAGACAATTGAGTACTATATTTAATGTTTTTCAATCATTATCTTAATTCTTGTGTCCACCTCTAAAACGTCAAATAATTAAGGACGGAGGGAGTATATGTTGTAACAAATTGACTTTTTGAAGTCAATTTTCAAAACCCTAAAATTCATCATAATAGTAATGACATAACTGTATTCAATCTACCTAAAGTAAAAATGTAAGGAACTTATAATCATTTTATAATCTAAACTAAAAGTATATATCTAAGTTTAAAACAGAAGAAAAAGAAAAGAACCATAAAAGAGTCTGATTTTAATTTTTTCCCTAATGAATTTGTGAAAACTTAGGATGTAATTAAGTTTTATTTTGATTAATATAGTCATTAATATTGTAAACTATTTTATTAAGCTCAAATCTATTAAGTTTGAAATAGAGAGGAGCATTGGAGGAATATAGATGATTAATTCCTCCAAAAGACAACTTGGTAGGTCATACTATATACTTAAATTGTACAAAAGAAGGATAAGTAGCAAGGTAGTTTGCCGGAATGATATGATGCATGGGGTCCTAACTTTTCTGCAGCGGGTTATATTTATGATAATTCCTGAATACAAGCAAGAATCTAATGCAATAAATTTGAGGGAAAAAATATAAAAGAAGTTTGAAAAGAAAATTCTAGGATTATTTTTAAAAAAATAGCTTGCACATGCTAGGAAGCCTTCATTTCACAAAACTAAATACTACCTCCGTCCCATAATAAGTGTTTTTTTAGCTTAAATCACACAAACCAATACACAAGCTACAATGACAAAAATACCCTTAATATACTTTCTTTGTTTTGTTTGAGACTTTTTTTATTGCATTTTGATCTCTCTTTCTCTTTCTTCAACCTTTCAACTTCCCAATAAATATGCAATAAATACCATTGGTTGCATAAGGGCATATATGGGAAAATATTGTAAAAATTGTATTGAAATTCTAACACATACTTATTTTGGGAAAAAATGTTAAGCCTAAAAAAGTAATTATTGTGGTACGGAGGTAGTATGAGTTTAAAATATACCCAATCTTGTATTTGATGGTCGATGTGGCGCCTTAAAATAATTTTATGTGTTGGGAATGTTATGTTTTAACTTGGCCCTTGTTTGCATATTTATTTTATGAACACATACTGCGATATCTTTTTGATTGGAGACAGTAGGGGTCTTCTAGTCAACGGCCAAATTGTGGTGTTGTGAAACAGGATTTTTTGAAGTTGTCTCAATTAGGAAAATATGGTATCTCTTTGTTTTGATATGCTAGAAGAGAAAATGAATTTTGGGTATCATAACTCTTTCTTTTGAGTTATACAATCTAACTTGCAATTGGTACAAGTTTTTGTTTCTAATTTTGACCGGCTTTTATTTATGATTCTCGAGCAGTTGATGGTACCATTTTCTCTCGGGGAAAGAAATGACAACAACATGATTACATATTATTTTTAATTGTGTTGGCTTTACCAGTAGCATCAATACATATTATTGTAATGGTTTGGGGTATTCTCCCATACTAGTCCATGTATTCATTAAGTGTCACTTAGTTAGAAATTTCATATTGTTGTTCGTCGAGATAGCCTCCAAAAGCACGATGTACCCTCCCTCAAGGCCATGCAATCTTTGACTGTTCTGAGGTCATGATTTTCGGTCGGAGGGGTATACCTTGTAGGAATCCAAACTGTCTTATCACCCGATCCGGCATTTGATATTTCACAATATCAAAGTGGATCGAAGGGATTCTACCTGATCCCAACAATGTAGTGAGATTTTCATCTCACCTCATGGAAGGGCGCCGAACTACCTGCCTTGATGGCTGAACATAGTAAAATGTCAAATGGTGATGGGAATTGTCCTCGTCTACCAAGGTAACCGGTAAAATGTCAGAAGGTGATGTGAATTGTCTCGTCCACCAGGGTAAGTGTAGGTTCCAAAGTATGCCCATGTTATGACCCTAGGTAACCATAAGCTTGATTGTGACCAAGTGTTTGGCCTTTTAACATTTAGACGCTCATAGGCTCATATTTGTAATAGTGTTATACAACCATTAATATATTTAGAACATGTCTTGTAGTATATAAAGTCCTATACAAATATCCTAACACTATTAGGTAACAATATTCTTATACCTATTAGGTAACAATATTGCTCCACACAACCAAAGAATGTAGGCATTTGTGTATCGACCTACAATTTCTTTACTCGCTCTATCAGAACAATTATTAAAATATTAGTGCAGGCACACTAATAAAATAGAACCTCTTTTTTTGATTCATTATATTCAGAAGCTAGTTCATCCCAAAATAGTCCCTAAAATAAGTCAATGGGGTGTCAAATAGGGGACAAGTTAAGGGTTTGCCCACCACTGACAACCCAAAAATAAAGTGGACATCTTCTAAAGTTATTGTTATTTTTTCACAGTTTAAATGAAAGGTATTGGTTTTCGGCCATCTCTCCACCAGGGCAGATATGCGACCAATGTTAGTTCGGTGTACAACTCTTGGGAATTTAAAAACCCCAAACCCACATTTAATGAAGATTTTTTTGTGTTTTGTTAAGTTCCATTGATTGTATTTTTGTTCTGTAAATTGACTCGAGGCTAATTTTCTCCTATCTTTTTCTTGATATACGTTATATTAGACATTATTTTCGTTAATCATAAAAAACACTTTGGTCAATTGGTTCATAATTCAGTTCATCTTTTACCTACAAAACACAATCATTTTGTACCAATTTAACAACTATGTAACACAATTATATCTCAAACTATCCAGAAAAAACCATTTAACAGTAAATTAAAATGTTATTTTACAAAGTTTTTATTGTTATTATTAGTCCTAGTAAATCAACACATGTATATATTGTATCCAAAACATAACTCAGTAAGTTAACAACAATAAAATATTACTTCTTCCAATTATTATGCACAACCATTTAACAATAAATTTTAAAAAAATTGTCTTGCAACATTAATATATAATCACTAGTTCACTATATAATAACATGCATATATTTTTCCATACACATAATTCGCTAGTTTTCACCAAAATTGACATGCATATATGTGTGTATATATATATATATATATAGATATTTATTTTTCTCTAAAAATTAAAATGAATATTAGGGGTGTAAACAGATATAAACGAATCCGAATACATTAATATCCGTATCCGTATCCGTATCCGTATCTGGAAATTAATTCGCTATCCGTATTCGTATCCGGTATCCGACGAATTTTAAAAATATTATTCGTATCCGGTATTCGAAATAATATGTGTCCATTTATTTTATTCGATAAACAGATTATTCGAATATTCTAATATCCGGGTATCTGAATTCGTTTAACAATCACCTAATATAAAATTCATTCAAATTATTTACAAAAAATAAAGAAAAAATTGAATAATTAAACATCACCAATCACAATTTAAAGTTTAAACCATACATATTAATTAAACATCCTAATCATAATTAATACAAGAATAAAAGTGTATTATACAAGAATAAATGTTTTTGAAAATGATGAAAAAATATATATTAGAATATTAGAATGATCAATTTTGCCGAGTCTACTCACACATGGCAAATAATGATCAAAAAAATTACGGAGTTTATAAAAAAAAGAAAAAATTGAAACTCATAATTTTTCCTTGAAGAATAAAAAATGTAATCTTTTCCAAAAATAAAATTAGACAAAAATAATACTTAATACAATAAGGTTATGATAGAACTTATTATATATATATTCTAATTGTATATATATTCCAATAAGGTTATGATAGAACTTATATATATATTCCAATTAATTTTTTCTCTTTACTTTAAAAGTATGTATTTTCTTTATAGGAAAAAGTCAATCAGCCATTTTGTCTACCATATATCTACATGAATCTTAGACTTATTTCGGGCTTGTCCCGTTTAGCTTAGTTCGCATGTGTGAACAAGTATGTCCCGAATTATTGGGTTTAATTAAGGTCCTTTACATAATTATATAATATTTAAAAAATAATTACAATAATTATACATTAAGAAAATAATTACAAAATTACCGCAAATCTCAATTTTGACAATTAATATGTACCTACAATTAAGGACCATTAACGTCTTACACGTCAGTTACCGAACTTTATGATATCGGCAATCAACTAACATCCCAAATTCAAACTAACACGAAAATAACGGAACGAGTTTTGCAGATCGGAAAACGAAATACGCCGAACATTTGAGACCGGCGAAATCAACCGACGACTCAATCGTTTCCAAACAAGCCTTCGAAGTTTTCATAACAGCATAACAGTCACGATCAAAAGCAAATTTGAGATATGCGATCAGTGATTACGAAATTTCATAAGTAAGTAAACAAGATGTTTATGCTTTCGAGTTACGATCGGTAACCAGAAACATTAATAGTATAAACTTTGTTGATTGGTGATTGATTTTTTACAAATTTGTATACTGCTACATTTGTTTTAAAGTATATTCTCATATATTTACCCGTAGTTACTAAATTATCATGTATTGGTTACCTTCATGAAATTATTTGGACTTTAATTAGTCATAAGGTCAATATACTGAGTATTTTGATTGTAAAATTCATGTAACAATGTGTTTTAGGTTCTGGTTATAATTATTTATATTGGTTACTAATAATAATATATTTGGTTACTGTATAATAATGATTTGGTGTCTGTATAATATTGATTTGGTTACTGTATAATGATGATTTGGTGTCTGTATAATGATTTGGTGTATATATAATATCTAAATTATCATGTACTGAGTGTACTGTTTGTAAGCTGCATGGACAAATGTGTTTGATATTTGTGATTACTAAATAGACACATATTGGTTACTGTCTACATTGGATTTGGTTGTTGTATACTGTGTTTTAGGTTCTGGTTACTAAGCGTATAAGGTTGATTTGAAAAAATATAGTTTATCTTATGGTTACTAAGTATATACATTTTGGTTACTGTGTAATCTGAATTTGGTTGCTGTATAATGTTGATTTAGTTATAGATGTTTTTTATATTAATGGTTACTTAATAGATACATTGGTTATCTTCATACAACTGTTGAATTTCTAATTGGTCCCAAAGTAACATGTATGAAAAAATGTGCTATATGTTCTGGTTACTAAGTATATATGTGTTGGTTACTGTCTACTATGGATTTGGTTACTGTATAATGTTGATTCGGTTGCTAGTTACTATTATTGTCTTTTATACTGACTTGTTTTATATAGATGGTTACTTATTAACTACATTGGTTACTACACTGGTTGTTTTGACTGTAAAATGCAATGAAACATGTGTTTTATGTTATGGTTATTAAATACATGTATGTTGGTTACTGTCTAATATTAATTTGGTTATTGTATAATATTGATTTGGTTACTGTATAGTATTAGTGTGTTTTATACTTATTTGTTTTATATAGATGATTACTTATTAACTAAATTGGTTACCTTCATACAACTGTTGGACTTAAATTGGTAACAAAGTCATTGTTCTGATTGTAAAATGCATTTAAAATGTGTTTTATGTTCTGGTTACTAATTACATGTATATTGGTTACTGTCTAATCTATATTTGGTTACTGTTCAATGCTTATCCAGTTGTCAGACAATGGAGATGATTTCAGTTGTACTTTATTTCAACAGAACGTGGACTGACAGTAACCAATACAATAATTTTGAAGTTACCGGCCTACTAGTTCCATCAACTAGTTCATTCAGAGAAATGTAAAGCTTGGTATGCAGTGCAATACGACTAGACACGAACACAACAACATTGTCAATCAAATGTCATATTAGAAGCGATATTCCACCGATCAGTATATCAGATGAAGCGACCTTTAGATTCTTTATGGAAGTCAACCGAAAATTTGATGAACAAGGTAAATTTCCACTGATTATAGAGAATGTACACAGCAGGGGACGCACAACAATCTTTCAGAACTTGATAAATGTAGAAGAAACTAGAATTTACGATGTAACGCCTATCAGATCAACACAGTTGAATTCAGAACTTGTACCGCTAGCAACACAAGATTGTCAAATTGAAACGTAATATGCTGATCAGCTTGCCATGAAAGTTATTGAAGAACAACAAGACAGACAAAATGGCATAACATATACACAAGAACGATCTGATGATGTCATAACAGATCCGAATGAACTTGAAGTAAAGGTACTTTAAACTTACAAAGACAAGAAAATTCTATCACAAGTAATGAGGCTACATTTAATCAAGAAAAATAGATAACACAAAGTTGAACGAACAAGTTGTAGAGACCTCGTGCTAGTGTGTATAGATAATGAAAATTACAGATGGAAGATGAGAGCATTAAGGTTTCAAAAAACCAGTATGTTCAAGGTGAGAGCATTCAATGACATCCACACGTGTTCAGTCAACGTATTGCTGGGAGACCACAGACAGGCAAATAGTGAGTTGGTTAGTGAATGCATAATGCACAGATTAACAAATTTGAAGAAAATATACACACCAACCGATATTGTGGAGGACATGATGACAGTATAATGTGTCTATCTCTTACCAAAAAGCATGGAGATCAAAAGAGAAAGCATTGGAGAAGGTGAGAGAAAGTCCACATGACTACTCACTGATCCTATCATGGTTACACATGTTGGAGAAAACAAATTCAGGTAACACTCTAAAACACTTTATTTGTTTATCGTAATTAGTTGGATACCCAATACAAATGATTTGGTTACCTTATTATGTATGATTAGTTACTAGCTGTATTCCAACATGATGACATGGTATAAAATAAAACATATACATTTAACAATTGATAACAGACCATAAACAAGCTTATAACTATCTGGTTACTAACAAAAACTAAACTAGTTACCTTATATGTAGGTTTTGAAACCAACCTAACGTTTCAACTGAAATAGCTGATGAAAATTGTCTGAAACATTTATATGTATAACTGTCTGGTTACTAACAAAAAATAATATGATTACCATTATGTACAGGTTTGGTTACAATGATATTAGTCAAATCATAAGATAACAGTAACCAAAATGTAATAAATAAGTATCCAAACAGTTATATGACAGTAAACAAGACAGTATAACATATTACTGTTTGGTTATTATCATATAACTATACCATATTAAATAAGTAACCAAATCATTGTATGATAGTAATCAGAACATGTTTTAATGGTAACCAAAATAATAATATTATGTAGATCAAACCCAGTTTAGGCAACCCAGTTTAGACAACCCATGTAAACTAAACAATTACATAGTATCCACAACACTATATAAAAGTGACCAAAATTCCACATTGAGTGCACAATAACAGTAACCAAATCATAAGATAGCAGTAACCATAACATGATAAAGAAGTAACCAGACAATAATATGATACTAACAATAACATAATTTAATGACATTCTGGACACCATATGCACTGTGTTGGAAACAATATTATGGTAATTAGTTGTATACCATTAACCATATAAATGGTTTCCATCTGCTACTAGTTTGGATACCGTCTGCTACTTGAACTATAATGACATTGCTAAAATTTCATACCAGGTTCCGTCACATCCCTGAAGTTGGAAGCAAATGGTCGTTTTAAATATCTATTCTTTGCCATTGGAGCATCCATTCAAGCATGGCATCATTGCTTTTCAATCATTGTAATTGATGGCACGTTCATACAATCAACCTACGGGGGCACACTCCTGATAGCAATCACGCAGGATACAAATAGAAATATTGTTCCGGTTGCTTTTGCAGTAGTTGACAGCGAAAATGAATTATCTTGGAGATGATTTTTCGTAAATTTGAGAAATGCTTGTGGAGTTAGGGAAGACCAATGCATTGTTTCAGATAGACATGAAGTCATTGTATAGGGACTGAATTTTGTGTTCCCGGATGTCATGCATGGTTCATGTATATATCATGTATTAAAAAATATAAAAAATAGATTCAGAAAGAGAGGAGAAGAACTCAAACAGGCATACAACAGGGCTTGTAGAGCTTACACCATTGAACAATTCAATAAACATATGAGTGTACTTGATGCAATTGATGCTCGAATAAGGACATATTTGGAGAAAGAGGTCAAGTTGGAGAAGTGTACGAGGCTCCATGGGACTGTAAGCAGGTACTCGACAAAGACTTCAAACACAGCGGAATTTATCAACAATGCAATCAAGTGGATCAGGGAACTTTCAGTTATAACAATGATTGAATGCATCCGTTGTATGATTCAAAGATAGTATTTCACAAACAAACAAGCAGTCATATCAACATTCACTACACTTTTCACGACAGCTGAGACAAGGTTGCAATCGAATATCACTAAATCAAAGAAATTTAAGGTAACAAATACAACTTTTAAATTATTACAACAGAAGATTCATTTATTGGTTACTATCATATTATGATTTTGGTTACTGCTTTATTATGGTATGATTACCTGTATATGCTGAGAATATTATGCTGATAATATTATACTAACGGTATTATTCTGAGAATATTATCATAATAGTATGTTGTATTATGTTTGGTTACTATCATTGTATATGGGTCTGGTTTGCTTCACTATCATATTGTGCATTTTAAACTATTATTGTTTATTATCATGTCATTTTAAATTATATTTATTTTATGGTTATTTTTATATTTTGTTATGGTTACTGTGTAATTGTTTGGTATACATAAGTTACCTAAACTGTGTTTGATTACATGTGTGTTTCTGTTTTTGTTACCATTAAATTATCTTCTGGTTACTATCATATTATAGTTTGGTTACTGCTTAATTATGTTATGGTTACCTGTTTATGCTGATAATATTACCAACATTACGTATAACTGTCATTCTTTCGATGTAAACAAACTAAACATTTATACATACTAACGACACACTTAATTTGTGTTGTAGGTTGAGACATCAAACCTATTGATCTTTACTGTTTACGATGTCACCAAACAATATATTGTGGACATCGAATAAAGGTCATGCACATGCCGTAAATGCCAGTACCATGAGATGCCTTATCCACACGTTACTGCTGTTATCAACAAGAGGAAGCTAAACTGTTATGAATTTTGCTCAAAAAACTACTTAAAAATAACTTTGGTAGACACATATTCAACATTCATCATGCCGTTAGACGACAAAGAGAACTGGGATGCGCCAGAAGAAGTAAGAAACATATGTGTAAAATCACCAAACTCAAGAAGACCAGCGGGAAGACCAAAGCTAGGGAGGTACAAGCACGGATCTGAAAATAAAATTCAAAACAAATGCAGCAGGTGCCAAGAAAAGGGACACATTAGAAAAATATGCAATAATCCATCGATTTTAAGACAAAAAAATATCTGATATAGTACATTATCAACAAGAGTGTAAATACAGAAATGTATTGTTATTTACTGTGAGTAACCATTAACCAGATAGTTGGTAACCTTTTTGATGATGTACAGTACCAAAACTTGTGTTGCACAATATTGATTAATATTTTGATTTCTGATTCCATCATGAGTTATCAATATAAAGCAAACATATATATTAAACAATTGATAAAAGTTCTGAAACATTGTTATGTACATTTGGTTACTCATCCAAAATAAAATGGTTACCTCTATATAAATATTTAGCTACTAACTGACCATTTTCAACATAACTTTTATACCTATGTAATTTATAAGTATCCATCAGCTGGATAAATGATAAACCTCACATGTACATTTAGCACTTGATAAATTTTCCAATATAAGCTTTCAATAATCTAGTTCCTAAGAAAAACAAAAATGGTTATCCATCTATGCATGTTTGGATACCAACTGCACATCTCAAATTATTTTTTTTAATGTGATCTATAAGTGACCATCATATATATAAATGGGAACTCTTAATTGGAGTTTGTGACGCCCCCAAATTCGGGACCGCCACTTGGTCACTCGAATTCGGTTCGTCACGTTCTCACAATAATATATAACGATAATAATACGACTATTTGTCGCATTGCACAGCGAAAATATAGTATACAACTACTACCAAATAGATTATATTTAATTAATATAATTTATTCACGTCCCAATGTCTCGTAACTTAAACAGTGATTACATAGCTTAAACATAACTTAAGCGTAAATAACCTTAACTAGTACATAATATCATAAGTTCTTTATTACAACCATAAAGTGCTACATAATTAAAGCTACTCAGTAGCCTTTCCCTTGTCCTTATCTGTGCCCGAAGGTCAGCTTTGCTCTGCCTTAACTGAAATATTTTAGGGAAAGCAAGAATGAGCATAAATTGCTCAGCAAGTAATATACAATAAGGGTGAGTAATATAATTCTCGAATTCCCACAAGGTATAGCAAGGTATGATAGTTCAAGGAATAACAAGAATATTAACAGTTCTCAACAACAGTCGCTAAGGATAAAATAATATCAATATGATTCAATAATAAATCAATTCAAGATTTCAAAGTAACTGAATACTGAGCAGTCACTAAGGACTATGAACTTCTACTAGAATTAACAGTATTAAACTGATAACCCAATTAAAAATAAGTACAACAGGTGATCAGCCTAAAGTACCCTACGTTATGCATAACATTCAATCATACGCAAGTGCGCGGGTCGGTTCTCCGACAATTATATTTTTCCTTCAAAGAAGGTTGTTCTTCTCAGTCAAATACAAGATCCCACACCAATCAATTGGTTTGGGTTGCTTTTCAATAATATAAGTCTAGCCGAATCAAATGGCATAGACACTTTTACAATATTCAAGAACAATACCAAATTCAACATGAATAATAGTTTTAATGAAATAAGAGTTCAAGTATGCTAATTCAATTCAAACGATTAAGTAAAGAAACTAGTACGCAATATACAAGGATAAAATACTGGCACCGTAAAAGAGTGTAAGTTAGGAAACTTGCCTTAAGCGTAGTTTATCCCCGTAATTTAATCAACACTTTTCGAATCCTATCGTAATATAGTTATGTATATATGATATTCATTAGTCATATAGTTTAATATTATATCTCATCTCGTATATACGATAATCACATAAGCTAAGTCTTAATCTAGCTACACAGTTATATAGTATCTTATAACTTTTATCCTTAACGTTCCCCCTCTTGAGTTAAGACACATTCTCATATCATTAATATCACATAAGATCACAAAAAATAGCAAACAAAATCTTTCTAGCACTTTATAGCATTTTTATAAGCTAACCGTCAAATCGGATTCAAGTAGCAACATGTGATATCACATAACATGTATACATATGAAAGGATACTTCTACGCTTATACAACCTTGCCTTGCTCCAAACATATATGATATAGATTCTAAGTCAGTACGTTCAATAACTTAAAACCATTCAAGGTTATGAAATTACATTAGCTATCATGCTTTGTTATACGAGGTGATCACATAACTTGTTTTAAGCATGCTTGCAAGTATCTATATTATACACATATAACTAGCACTGTTACAAACTTAATTCATGCTTCACTGGTGCCTAACTAGTTCTCATGGCATCCATCATGGCATGTGTATGTTTATGACATTTTAATGAGGTTATGAGCACTACCAAACATGTCCAAAATTTTTAGAATCTAGGCTTCGATATAACATGTCAAGATTTAAGTTTCAAACTTACACTTTCACCTAGTAAAGTTCACAAATGAAGTCCACATGCTCATGTCATACTATGAAACATATATAAGTAAGTCAACATGTCTTTCATGAATTTCAAGGCCATATAAACATGCTCGAAAAATCAGAACCTAGAATCCTAATATAACATGTTAGAGTCCATGTTTCAAGCTTGTGTTTCCGTTAGAAAGGTTCAATTGAGGTTCACATGCTCAAGTTACATTATGAAGCTTAGATACACAAGTCGACATTCATATTATGTGTTTCTAGGTCATACAAACATGTCTCAAAAGTCAGAATGTTTAAAACGGATAAAACGAGTCAATGTCTCTTTTTGAAACTTTAAGTTTATTTTGAAAGCTATAGGTCATTTCATCAATCGTATGTGCAACCATAGCCAAATTATGTTTGCGTTATCTCCATATACTTATACAAGCATGTCCAACCTATTAGCATGCTCATCTAAGCCATGCAAACAAACTAGCACTTAGCAGATTTTAATAAGATGCAGAAAACTGTAACTGCAGATTGGCGCGGCCGCGCGTTGGCTGTACTAGGGAGACGCGCGGCCGCGCGGCTCCTGTTCCAGGCCAGACAGCAGCCAGACTCGGCAGTTCACAAACCCAAACACAGAAATTTCTTACGAAATTGATATTAAACCAACTATGTTACCTTACTAACGCATATATAGCTTATATAACCATCAATTGTCATCATTAAATCACCAATTCAAGAATTTCAACTCAATTCAAGAATTGAAGATTTTACAGAAATTTCAGAAATCGAAACAGAAAATAAAGATGATGAGCAAGGAAGTTAAATTGTAGTTCCAACAGGTATATAAGACCATAATACACTACACAAGCTTTCTATAATTCAATTATACTTCAATTTCACATGATCAAGAATTTGAATTTTGACAGAAACAAGAAATAGAGTTTTGACAGAGAAATACGAATGAAGAACGAGAAGTGTAGATTATACCTCTGTAAATGGAGTAAGCTTGCTAATGCTGCTAAATCTAGAATGCTCACACTGATATATATATATGCTCTCAATTCCAAACTTAACAATTCTCAGCAATGAAAATATGAAGAGAAGGGGCCATATATATAGCAAAATCATTATCCAAACTATGCAATTGCTCAACAAATTAAACCAATGGAATTTGTGAATTACATGGAGGTTAAGGAGTGGTAGGTAAATGGTTGGTGAATCAAATCATCAAAACCACTCCCCTCATGATCATTAGCTAGGATGGAGCTTGGGAGAAGAATGAGGAAGTAGACTCTAGCCTTTGAGGTTTACACGTGAATGAGAAATGGGAGGTGTGACTCCCTTTGTGGGACAAATAATGAGAACCCAGCATTTGCAATTGGGAATGAACTACTATATATTATATACACTTAGTACACATATCTACACCTTAGCTTATATTCACTTAGGGTGTATATGGACTCAAAGTGTCACAACAACATTACATGATAGCACATTGGGGTACATGTATACACATTGATATATAATCCATGTACAATTTAATATTACCAAATTATTACATAATTAGGTTGTAACACATCACATTATCATAAAGCTCATTATTCCATCCATGTCACTTATTGAAATAATTGTTATTCCTTATTCACATGCTTTAATATACCATATAATATATATTACATAGCATTATTAAAGTGTCACACTACACTTTATATATTATATAGTTTCTTGTATTGTCACAATACACTTTATATAGTATAGTTTGGTTTCACATTGTACCATGTACACATAACATGTATTCTTATAAGTCCACCCATGTGGCTCACTTTCTCTTATAATATAGTTTCTATATTACATAGTTATACCAAATTGTCACATTATACTTTATATTATATAATTGTAGTTATTATATGATATATGATTACACAACTTTACATTAAGCATTTAATTGAACACACATAAATATCAAACATTACTTAACATGTCATTACTCATAATAATCATTAATTAATATATTATTAATTAATTATCCACTCATCAATTCTTTCTTTTAATGAATTAAATTACATACTTCCCATTACTGTGCCACAGAAGGCATTCATCGGGCTCATAATAAACTCTACATTTTCCTCAATTATTATAATTATTCAATTTAATAGAATTGAGTTAATCCTTCTCATAACACAAAATCATTTATATTAAATAAATTCTCATTCCCATTAATATATTTATTTAATAATATTAGAAAATTCTCGGGTATTACAGAGTTTCTGATTCAGTCATGATGACATGGTATAAATAATAATTATATGCATTTAACACTTGATAACAGGCCAGAAATAAGTTTATAACAATCTAGTTACTAACAAAAACTAAAATGGTTACCTTATATGTAGGTTTGGAAACCAACCTAACATTTCAACTGAAATAGCTGATGAAAACTGTTCTAAAGCATTTTTATGTATATTTAGTTACTCACAAAAACTAAAATGGTTACCTATACATGCATGTTTAGCTACCAACTGACCATTTCCAAATAACTTTTAAATCTATGTAATTTATAAGTATCCATAAGCTATATAAATGGGGCACTCTCACATTACATTTAACACTTGATATTTATACTGATACAAGCTTATAACTATCTGGTTACTAACAAAAAATAAAATGGTTACCCTTCTATGCATGTTTGGTTACCCCACTGCACCTTTCAAACAAATATATCAGACAACTTATAAGTAACAAATACGAACCAACAAACAATGTCAAACATCTGGTGATATAATCAAAAACTGTAATCACATTTACATAAGCTGCACCAAACATTAAAAACTCACTAACCATAACAAATGGTTATGGATATCCAACAAAATCAATGTACGAACCACATTTTATAAGAAAAATACAATGACAACCGAACTAATCATCAAAATCTGGTACAAATCTTCATGGAAATTCCCTATCAGACTCATATCCCTCTAATTGTTTGTTCCTAGCATGCATGTAGAGGTTTGTGCATAATTTTTTTCGATACTTTGGAATGGGGAATGGACTAGGAATTTTAGCAAACTTCTGGTGAATGACATGCTCAGCAAAATAAATCATGAACATCCCACAATCACTGCACAAACAAACAAAATAAAACAAACATCAAAACTAAAATCATGCTATATGTAATAATTAAATAAACGTAAACCATGTAAACCTTACCCCTCAGTTTGTTCAGGTACCCCCTCTGCAAATTTCAATTCAATTATATCATCTTCATCCTTGTTACTGATACGGTTCACTACCGAAGTCAATATCAAACATATCCCTCCAAAAATCACTCTTACGCAGTATTGTGGGTAGGATGAAGATATAGGGCTCACAAACATCTGAAATTTTTGTCTGCATTATTTTCCTATTTGACTGCAGAGAATTGTAAACTGTTAAACATTTGCGATGCACGTCAAATGTCAGCAAAAACCAGTGATCCGGCGATGACATATGAATAGGGAACAACACGAAATCAACGTTGACCCAAGGTGTGTTCACATCCATGAACAACCCACGGATGTATTCAGCAACATCACCTTTCCCAGACAAGATACTCTTATCAGCCTTTTTACTCATGTATTCTTCAAAAAGAGCAGTCATCTTGCCGTGAAACCAACAGTCCGTGATCGTTGCCCTTATATGAACGCTATCGGAGTGTCTGGCCAGTTTACTGGAAGTAGTATAATGCAATATTTATGTGCTGAACCAAAACAAAAAAATAAAATCCATAAGATATTAACAGTTGCTGAAAAAATATAAATCTGTAATAGAGGTAACCAGTACTGTTAACACTAGTTACTAAACCAGATGAATAAGGTAACCATAATTATCACAACATAATTTGAAATAAAAAAAAACTCACATCATCATCTAACCACTGTCCAGGAGTCTTCAGTTTGTAGAACCACATTTTTGATGATATCGGGATAGACCCAAATATAAAAGCAGGTTCAATTTGGTCATTCTTTCCCGAAAATTTGTCAGTCCTTCAATATAAAAGCATAATATTAGTATACACGCTAACATTATAAATTACAATATTACTAGACGCTACCAAATCAGACTTGAACATTAAATAATAACCAATCTAATCAACCACTGTATTGTAAACAGTTTCATAGTAACCAACAAATAATAACATAGTAACAATAATCAAATAGTAACCAATACATAACATAACAGTAATCAAAACATAAAATAATAGTAACCAGAACATAATTTAATAATAACCAACACAGACACATCATGTTACCAACTCCCATTTAAGCAACCTGGATGTACTAAACAAATACCCAGTAATCAAAAATTATATAATATTAACCAAAACCTTACTTTGATGGAACATTAACAGAAACCAAACACAACATAATAGTAACTATAACATAATATAGTATTACCAAAACCTAATATAACAGTAACCAGAATATAATATTATAGTAACCCAAACAAACCAAAATCCCATTTTGAGTGCACAATACTGGTAGCCAACTCATAACATAACAGTAACCAGAACATCATAAAGCATTAACCAAAAACAACATAATAATAACCATAACATTTATGTAATAGTAACCATTTATTTATAAATGAAAATAAATTTATTTGTTTTATAAAAAATTATACCATTGTTAAAAAACAAATAACAGACCTTTTTCTGTTGTTTAGTCCAATCCTAAACCATTGATCAAACAATGCCTCTTCGTACTTTGAGGGTATGATCATGCATACTTTGGGGAATGCATGAGTGCCTGAACGTATTTGAGTATCAACCACGGCAGTAGAAGGTGAACCCGCAGATCCAAACTTTATCGTATACGGAGTCCTCAACACGGCACTCTTTATGGGTTCACGAACCGGTCTACCACCAGATTTAAGAGCACGTAACTCCACCTCATCACACTGCGCTATAGTCCTGGGTGGTTAATACCATATCATCGAGTATAGAACTGATGTCTGCCTCCAATTTATCCACCTTTATCAATTGACAGAAAAGGAAACAGGTGCAATTAGATTTTTAACCCAAACACATGCAGTTAACTAATATATGCAATAATAGACAGAATGAACAATAGCAGAATGACTATAATGAACATATTATAATAGTAACCAACACATAATATAACAGTAACCAAACCATATTATAATAGTAACCAACACATTCAAATAGTAACCAAACAATAATATAATAGTAATCCATAACATAAATAATAGTAACACTAACCTCAGCAGCAACATAAACAACCATCTCCATTCCAGTTAATTGGCTTAATAAATCAAAAGATGGCATATCAATGTTCTAGCCAATGTGTGGAAAATAAAAAACAACTAATTAATCATTAAAATAAAACACATATAACACATAAATAAAGTAAATAAAACAGTAACCATAAAACAATAAAGGAGTAACCAAACAATTATACGATAGTAACCAGAACAGGTTGTAATGGTAACCAAAACACAAACAACATGTAGATCAAACCCAGTTTAGGCAACCCATGAATACTAAACAATTACATAGTAACCAGAACAAAATATAAAAGTAACCAACATCCCAAATTGAGGGCACAATAATAGTAGCCAAATCATAAGATAACAGTAACCAAAATTTTAATAAATAAGTAACCAAACAGTTATATGATAGTAACCAGAACAGTATTAATGGTATTCAACACAGAAACAACATGTAGATCAACCCAGTTCAGGAATCCGATGTATACTAAATAATTACATATTAACCAGAACAAAATATACAAGTAACCAAACTCCCAAATTGAGGGCACAATAATAGTAGCCAAATCATATGATAACAGTAACCAACACATAATAAAAAGGTAACCAAACAGTTATATGATAATTAAAATAACAGAATTTAAATTTGCAAACCTTGACATTATCTTCTTCATCAATATTTTTTATTTCATGGGCCTCTTCCATCATAACACCGTGTTCAACCTCTTTAACAATGTCAGCTTCATCCTCATCCTTATTTTCGTCGACTTTCGACCTATCATAACCATCATCCTTCTCAATCATCTTTGAAACATCGTTATCATTGTCATTCTCCTTTTCTTTCAAACCATCATCACCCTCATCGGTCAGATCATGTTCAACCTCTTTAACAACCTTCTCAATCACCTTTGAAACATTGTTATCATCGTCATTCTCCTTTTCTTTCAAACCATCATCACCCTCACCAGTCACATCATGTTCAACCTCTTTAACAATCTCAGTTTCATCCTCATGCTTCTTCTCATCAACTTTTAACCTATCGTCACTGTCATCCTTCTCGTTCACTCTTGAAACCACCGTCATCATCATCAGTCTCCTTTCCTCTCAAACCATCAGCATCATCATCAACATCATCATTATCATCAACATCATCAGAACCATCAGAATCATCACCATCAACATCGTCATCATCAAAATCATCATCACCATCATCTTTTTTGTCATTGTTGTCCTCATCACCTTTGTTCCGACGTAACTCCTGTCTAATAATGGATCTCAAGTCCCTGCATACCTCAACTTGTAAAATACGCATTTCATCCCTAAGATCAACCCCCAACTCTTGAATGTTTTTTTTCAGTTCAGACACTTTCTTTTTCAACGGCCTAAACCGTGCATCAATTGCATCTTTAACATCATCAATTGAAAATTCAATGTCTTCAACCTTCACATTTTTTTCACCTTCCTATCAGCATCATTCCCATTGAAAAAGTGAACGCCGCCCAAATCCAAACGATCCTTCTCCTCAGCGATAGGAATCAATTTTTTATCCTCAGCTGAAAACAATTAATCACACTTTAATATAACATCTAACAAACATTATACAATTAAAATAAAATAAACAAGACATAAAAAATCATAAAATACATTCAGTAACCAACTGTATACATGAAGGTAACAAACTACATAGTCATTATAACCTGCATACAATGATACCAGTAACCAACTGTATATATAAAGGTAACCAATTACATTGTTATCAGTAAACTACATAAAATATAACAGTAACCAACTGTGTATATAAAGGTAACCAACTGTATATATAAAGGTAACCAACTGTATATATAAAGGTAACCAACTGTATATATAAAGGTAACCAACTGTATTTTATTAGTAAACTGTATAAAGTATAATCAGTACCAACTGTGTATATACAGGTAACCAACTAAATTGTTATTAGTAAGATACAAAAATATAATCAGTTGCCAACTTTGTATATATAGGTAACCAATTATATTGTGATTAGTAACCTGCAAAAATATAATCAGTAACCAATTGTCTATATAAAGGTAACAACTACATTATTATTGGTAGCATGCATACCTGTCCAGAACCAAATACTAGATCGTTTAGCTTGTCATTTGTATGGAGCTTCACTAGTTCCTTCCATCTAAATAATCGAACATCCAAAGAATGCTCGTCATTACATATACCCCGAGCTTTGAATGTCGGAATGGTCTCAAACAAAAACACTTGAAAGACATAAGGAAGACCATTCAACTTATAAGATTTAGTGTAATGCTCCTTATAGAAATTATAAATCCAATCACCATTCGTTCCCTTCTTCAACCGCCCCTTCAAAGCATTCGACAAAGAGTACTTTGTCTGCTCAAAGGCCACTTTCCCGCAAGGATAACTACTAACATTGCCAAAACATAAAAAGTTAATCATTGCACCATCCACATAATTATCAAAAACGGTGGATAGTATAAAATTAAACACCAACATAATCATCGACATCCTCACCATCATTGTCAAAAATTGCCTTCCGATATACCCTCCCTATGCTACTACGCGTCACAGCCTCGTCCCCAAAAAACTTTTTCACCAACAAATTTTCAATATCTTTGTATGCAGATATGTCTTCCTCACCTTGCCATCTCAAACCAGAAATCAAACTAAAC
The DNA here is from genome assembly GCA_020205555.1 of Panax stipuleanatus. Lineage (NCBI taxonomy): Eukaryota > Viridiplantae > Streptophyta > Magnoliopsida > Apiales > Araliaceae > Panax > Panax stipuleanatus. The sequence goes on from CM035118.1 coordinate 3,946,727, forward strand.
TCTGGCAAACCAAACCGGATCCTTTTCTCCTTGAACAGAAATCACATTTCCCCGTCATCCCCTTGGTGAACCTCCCTCACAAGAGCATGGTGAAGAATTTTAGAATACATTTGATGTTCGCCAAAATCAAGAAAATTCCCAAAACAAGAAGTCTTAAACTTCTCCAACTGACTTTTATTCAGCATCTTCATAATAATACTAGGGACTTCCATGTCACACCAGTATATTATTTTCCCGGTAAAATTCCTGTTACGTTCCTCATAATAAAGATCCCATATATGCAAATAAACAAAATCAAAATTAAACAGTCATTAGTAACCAACATATAACCAAACAGTATCCAAACAATTATATGATAATAACCATAATAAAATATGTAATCAAACCCAGTTCAGGCAACCCATGTATACTAAACATTTATGTAGTAACCATAACAAAATATCATAGTAACCAAACCCCACATTGAGAGAACAATAATAGTAGCCAAATCATAAGATAACAGTAACCAAAATATAATAAAGCAGTAACCAAACAATTATATAATAGTAATCAGAACATGATTTGATGGTGACCAAACATAAACAACATGTTGATCAAATCCAGTTCAGGCAACCCATGTATACTAAACAGTTATCTAGTAACCATAACAAAATATCATAGTAACCAAATCCCACATTGAGGGAACAATAATAGTAGTCAAATCATAAGATAACAGTAACCAAAATATAATAAAGCAGTAACCAAACAATTATATGATAATAACCAGAACATGATTTGATGGTGACCAAACATAAACAACATGTTGATCAAACCCAGTTCAGGCAACCTATGTATACTAAACAGTTATCTAGTAACCATAATAAAATATCACAGTAACCAAACCCCACATTGAGGGAACAATAATAGTAGCCAAATCATAAGATAATAGTAACCAAAATATAATAAAGCAGTAACCAAACAATTATATGATAGTAACCAGAACATGATTTGATGATGATCAAACATAAACAACATGTTGATCAAACCCAGTTCAGACAACCCATGTATACTAAATAGTTATCTAGTAACCATAACAAAATATCATAGTACCCAAACCCCACATTGAGGGAACAATAATAGTAGCCAAATCATAAGATAATAGTAACCAAAATATAATAAAGCAGTAACAAAACAATTATATGATAGTAACCAGAACATGATTTGATGGTGACCAAACATAAACAACATGTTGATCAAACCTAATTCAGGCAACCCATGTATACTAAACAATTACATAGTAACCATAACAATATATAAAAGTAACCAAACTCCCACCTTGATGGCACAATAATAGTAACCAAGTCATAAGATAACAGTAACCAAAACCTAATAAAGAAGTAAGCAAAAAGTTATATGATAGTAACCATAACATGATTTTATGGTAACCAAAACATATACAACATGTACATCAAACCCAGTTTAGGCAACCCATGTATACTAAACAATTACATATAACCAGAAAAATATAAAAGTAACCAAAATCCCACATTGAGGGCACAATTATAGTACCCAAATCATAATATGACAGTAACCAAAACATAATAAAGAAGTAACTAAACAGTTATATGATAGTAACCAACCCAGTTTTTAATGGTTACCAAAACAGAAACAACATTTACATCAAACCAGTCTAGGCAACCCATGTATAGTAAAAAATTACATAATAACCAGAACACTATATAACAGTAACCAAAATTCCACCTTAAGGTCATAATAATGGTAACCATATCATAAGGCAACAGTAACCAAATCATAATAAAGACGTATCCAAACATTAATATGATGCTAACAATAACAGAATTTAAATTAACACACCTTTAGACTTTTTGGTCTGGGGATAATTTTTCGGCTTTGAACTTCAACTTCAGTTTTAATTGCTTGGGCATCAAAATCAGACTCCAACTACACTTCTTTAGACTTTGTATCACTGTGTATCACCAACTTAGTACACTTCTTCCCCTTCCTCACCCTAGCATACTTCTTCAACTCCGTAACAGAATCACCCTCCGTGATTCTTTTTCTCTTTCCATTCTTCTCCCTTATATCAACCATCCTGTACAACACATACATACAACACAAACAACAACAAGTATTAAGCCAGATACATTACACTATTAAGTCAGATACTCAAACAGAAACAATCAAAACTCCATTGTGTTAATAAAATCATACATCACACTATTAAGCCAGATACTCACCTATAACGATGAACCAACAACAAGTATACTATATTTCGAAACTCAGAGCTCCGACCAGTAACGAGAACCGAGTAAGTTCGACAATGAACAACAACTAAATCAGTACCGAACCTAGTAAGTACGACAATGAAGAACAACTAAACCTGTAACGATCACGAAAATGATGAACAAATCACCAGTACCGATCACTGTAGAAGAATAGAACACGGGTAGAAGAAATAAGCAATGGTTTTCAATATGCAAAACAAGGGTTTCTAAACTGAAGAGTCCTACCCAGACAAATGATTAGGGCGGTTATCACGCGTTTCAAAAAAAACCGCCCGACCGAATAAATGGAAACAGTATTTTAATTGGGTTTCTAATTTGTCAAGTCAGCACACCAATCCTAATCTCCTTAATTAAAGGAATCCTATTTGTAATAATTTTGTAATTAAGTATGTTAAAATGTGTTACTTTTGTAATTATTTTATCTATGTACTGTTTTTGTAATTATTTTTAAAAATGTACTATAATATGTAATTGTTCATTTAAATTATGGGGCCAAAATTGTAAGGACAAGTAAATAAATGACATACTGAATCCAAAGTAGGCCCAAAAGAATAGACTTGATGGTGTTACATATTGCATCCAGTAGGTCCCAAAAAGTCAAATAGGTACGACATTAATTCAGTCATAGTCTCAAACACCAGTTTACAACTGTCAGCCCAAACCACCAACCTAGTACTAAGCCCTCAAGATTTCCTATGTTCGTTAACAAAATGGAACGAACCCGATTGATTTATACACCCAAAAAGGAACGAACACGATTGCTTAAGACATCTGTCTTTTAATCGAAATTCATCAGTATCATAGAAGGTTCAGTCAATCAAAATCTGATTTTGTTATAATAGTTTTTACATTTTTGCAGCTCATTTGTATACGATTTTTCCCAATATCTGATTTCTTTTTCGTGATTGACAATCCCCAATATTTGATTTATTTGACTCTATTACAAATTTTGTCTTCTTTGGGATGCTTTTTACAGGTTTTGAGATAATGCTGAGGAAGAGGACCAGATGCTTTCTACATGTGTAAGGGGAGCTGACTACACACGTATATATTTACTATACTTTTATTCATATTTTTGGTAATAACAAACCAAATCCATAAGGTTAAAAGGGGCGAGGAAAAAAAAGTTCGTACTGTTTGATGAGTATTGTGGATTGGGTAATGGTTTTGATTTCGAAAATATAAAGAAAGGATTGAATCTTTTTGTTATTAATTTGAGGAAACAGAGAAAAGAATGGGGGGAATAGCCATAGTACTGGATCTAGTGAGGAAAAATCCAAGCTTTAATACCCAAATCCTTCACTCTTCTCGTCTCTTCTCCGCAAGTCTCGCTGCTTCCACTGCCGCTGCTACTGTCGCCGCCCCTTTTGTCTCTAGGGCTTTTTTCCGGTAACGTTTTTCTCTCTCTTCCCAATTACGCACATATATATATATATATGTATATAAATATAAAACTTATGTGCATTATTTGTTGTTTAAAAGCATATTAGTATATGTGTTTATGATCAGAATTATATGATTTTTGTGTTTTTATTTATTTATTTATATATTTTTTGGGGCATTCTCTGATTGAGACTCAATGTATCATGATGGTAATACAGAGGGGTTTTAGGCATAACCTTATCTTGATATACACTTATAGGCTTTAGTTTAAGCTTTGAGTGTTGTCATATTAGTAATTGGTGATTTTTGAGTGTTTGTGTTGTATGTGTGGGTTTTAGCCTTTTGGGTATTATAGGCAATGTTGCCCTTGGTGATTTTCAGTTTCTGTACGGTACTATTGGTAATGGTAGCTAAATGTGTGGTTGAGCATGCCTATATATGGATATTGGTTTATACTAGTTTCACAATTGGGCATTGTCAAATAATTTCAATGACAAATTTACAGTTATATTTGAAGCTAGTTGTTTATATAGAGAAATAAAGTTGATGAGTTTTTTTTTATATTTGTTGATTAATATGAGAATGCTTTGAGGTAAGCAGATAGTTTATAGTTGCAGATCAGCTATTTGCTTATGCTAACTATTTCTTCATACGAATTTGTGTTGATACTGTTTTAAAAGTTGACAATGTATTCTAAGGATCTTTCAAAAGTCAGATAAAGTGAATTTGTTCTAGCATTTGGTTATTATATTTATACTTGGGATCTCTCACAAAAGTCGGATAAAGTGAATTTGTTCTAGCATTTGGTTATTAGATAGTTTATTTCTTTGTAGATGTAGTGAAATGTGTTTTGACTTATTTGCTTTCTCTTCTTCTGTCTTCCTTTTTACTTTAATACAAGCTTGGAACCTGTGCAAGGCACAATCTATCTTATATATTTTTTGTTTATCAAATTAATTCAAATGTAAGTTTCTCTTTTAGATTATTATATATATATATATGTGTGTGTGTGTGTGTGTATACACATATTAATGCTTTTTATGATTTTCTTTTGCTTTATTGTGAGATTTATGCATGCATGTATATATGGATATCAAATTATAATTATATTCATTGGATTTGAACATGTATTATTATAATTATGTAATTTGTATTTGAGAATTATAAGTTGATGACCAAATTAATTTGGATAAGATCTTCAATTGCCTTATTATATATTGTAATAGATATGATCTGCTAATCTATATTTGAATCTTCTATATATTTTATCTCTCATTGTGCTAATTCTTGATCACTTATCTTCACTACAGTATTGGTGGAAAATCAGTTGCTTACTGCGATGTTGGCGCTGAAATAAATGAAGATGTCCTATCTAGTATACGATATGCATCTGGAAATATCTTCTTTCAACATGATGCATTGCGATACAGTACCAAAGAGTACAACATTGAGCTTAAACCTTTGTTCTCAGCTTTTCAGTGGAAGTTCTTTGCTTTGACTTCACTGAGGTCTTTCCTATTCTTTTATTTGCCTCTTTTGGAGCCTCGTGCAAACATGGAAGAGGATGATGACGATTTCCTAGAGGACATTCCTGGGGAGCAAGGCGTAGATTTAGTTGTTCCCTTCAAGAAATCAGTAAAGCAAATCATTCATGAGGTAAGTTTAACAAATCTTTCCCCATTTTGTTTCCTACTGCATGATTTATTGGAGCCCGGCTTTCTTGGCTGAATTTCTTGGAGTATTGATGAGCATTAGTTAATTTTTCTTAAAATATGTAAACCATTAGCTTATAAATAATTAAAAATTGCTGATATATATACTTTAATTTGACATAAGATCAAATTAAATGAAGTAGTACGAATCCCTTGACGCTCAATAGTATGTAATAACTAGGTTGTTGTGAGATTGTTGTTTTTAAACCACAAGTGCAACGATTAAATGATTAGGTGATGTAGGACGAAAATTGATGAACAAATAATTAGTTGGAAGTGGTAAATTAATAAGAAAAATTAAAAGAACTAGGGTGATCCAACCGTAGGAGAACTGTTATCTCTAGGGTTTCCCAACCATAGTAAGGAGGAAAAATATTAATTGCAACCAATAATTAGGACAATTTCAATATCAAAGTGTGTAATAATCTGTCATGACTTACATATTTATAATAAAAAGAAACTTTAATAATCCTAAGCTCATTAACAATTTGATCTTTAAATAAATAACTCAATACTGAAATAAACCAATAAATAACAAGTCCATAAACTAAATAAATAAATAGACACCGATAAATAAATAACTAAATAGCGAATCATCCACGACGACGACGTCTCATGGATTGATCCCTATGAACTCTCCCCGGCTACGAAAATGAAGTCTGACAAAGTGAAAGTCTTGTATCTCTCAAAAAGGTTTGGATCAAGCCGACGGAACTCTTCAGCACTAAGCAATGTACAATCATTCGGAGGCCTATTGCGCCACTTCTCCAAATATTGACCACTTTGTCTGGTCGACCCAAACCCGCTCATCAAACACATCCTCAGTAACCTTTGTTGTATGATGTGTAGGAACAATAGGAGGTGCAGGCGGAACAGGTAAAGGAGGAACAAGTATAGGCTTATCATGGTTAGCAAGTGTAGGCGAAATAGGGGAAGAAGTAGGAGTGGAAGAGAGGGTGGAATCATCAGAAGGCCATGATAATGAGTAAGGTTTTTCACATTAAATAAATGACCAATACTTATATCACTTGAAAGATCCAACTCATACGCATTAACACTAACTTTCTTTCGAACTCGAAATGGACCCATCCTCTTAGCATGCACTTTCTTCCATGTGACAGGAGGTGATCTCTCAATGCGGTGTCGCAACATCACTCGATCATTCTCATTAAACTCTTGATACATACGATGAACATACGATGACCAATACTTATATCACTTGAAAGATCCAACTCATACGCATTAACACTAACCTTCTTTCGAACTCGAAATGGACCCCATCCTTTTAGCATGCACTTTCTTCCATGTAACAGGAGGTAATCTCTCAATGCGGTGTCGCAACATCACTCGATCATTCTCATTAAATTCTTGATACATACGATGAACATTTGCAGCAGACTTATAATTTTCATTGCTCAAATTAATTCAAATCATAAATGTGATGCGCAAAAGATTGTACAGACGCACTAGCCCTATATGCAGTGGGAAGAGGAGCTAACTAATAGGTTTTTTAGGTTAATAACCAGTGTAAGCCTGAGCAGGACTCACCCCAATCGAACAATTAACTAAGCTATTATATGCAAACTCAGTCATAGGTAAAACCTTATCACATATAAACACATGATCACCCACAAGACAACATATTAAATCACTTAGACTACTATTAACAATCTTTGTCTGACCATTGGGTTGTGGATGATAAACAGTAGAAAACTTAAGCGTGGTGTTAAGTTTCTTCTAGAGAGTTTTTCAAAAATAACTCATAAATTACGCATCTTTATCAGAAACTTTAGTCAATGGTAACCCACACAATCTCACTACCTTACTAAAGAAAATCATGGCAATATGTTAGCCATTATCAGTTTTGCTGTAAGGAATAAAATGTGTCATCTTAATGAAATGGTCCACTACAACAAAAATTAAATCACGACTCCTCTGGGTCCCCGGTAACCCCAAGACAAAATCCATGATAAGATCCTTCCATGGTGCATTGGCAACCAGAAGTGAAGTGTTCAAACTTGTGTTCTGCTTCCTACCCTTAACAGTCTGACATGTGCAACACCCAAAAACAACACGAGCTACATCTCTCTTTAGAATAGGCCGAAAGAACCTATCCTCAACAATGACAATTGTCTTATTTCGACCAAAGTGTCCAGCTAATCCTGTCGCGTGTAACTCCCACAATAAATACTCGCATCGATGTATTAGGAATACACAGGCGGGTGCCCTTAAAAAGATAACCATCATCGATACGAAAATCATTAGAGGGTGGAGAACTAAGATTATGTAGGGTAGTATAAATGTCACTAAAGTCTCGACAAGTAGAGTACTCCTGGATAATGCGTTCAAATCCCACAGCCTTCACTCTCAAAGAGTTAACAAGGATGGGCACCCTACTCAACGCATCGACAACCACATTCTCTATCCCTTTGCAATGTTTAAAGACAAAAGAATACTCCTGGATGAACTCTACCCACCTAGCGTGTCGATGACTCGGCTTCTTTTGGGAGATAAGGTACTGGAGTGCCTGATGATTGGAGTAAAGAACAAACTCCCTATGCAACAAATAATGTCGCCAATAGCTAAGTGCTTGGACTATAGCATAAAACCCCCCTATCATAGGTAGAGTACTTTTGTTGGGCCTCATTCAATTTCTCACTAAAGAACGCTATCGAATGACCCTCCCGACTAAGCACTCGCCCTATCCCTACGCTTGAAGTGTCGCATGCTACTTCAAATACTTTACTAAAGTCTGGTAGCACGAGAACATGTGCATGTGTCAACCTATTCTTGATCTCCACAAAGGCTTTGGTAGCTGATTTAGACCAAACGAACACTTCCTTTTTCAAACTATCAGTGATGGGAGCCATAATGGTATTAAATCTTCTAATGAACCTCCTATAAAACGTAGCTAGCCCATGGAAGTTTCGGGTTTCGTGAATATTAGAAGGTTCAGGCCACTCATTAATAGCCTTTACTTTTTCAGGGTCGGCAGAAATCCTCTCTTTGGAAATCACAAACTTGAGGAAAATGACCGACTCCTAAACAAAAGAACACTTCTTTAAATTAATATATAGTTTTCATGTAGAACTGCTAGAACCTCTCGCAAGTGAAGTGTTCCTCTCGGGTTTTACTATAAATGAGGATATCATCAAAATAGGACACTACTAGCATGTCATCGGGTATGGGAAACCTATACTTGATGGTGATCTTATTTATTGCTCGGCTATCACAACACATCCTCAAACTCCCATCAACCTTGGGGATGAATAAGGATGGAACGACATAAGGGCTAAGACACTCTTTAACAAAGCCCTTCCAAAACAACTCACCTACCTGTTGTCTCATCTCATTTTTCTCTGTGGGATGCATCCTATAACATGACAGGTTAGGTAAAGAAGACCATGAAACAAGGTCAATGGTATGTTGGATGTCCTTAAGAAGTGGTAACCCATCGGGCTAGGCATAACGTCGGCAAACTCATGTAGAATCTGCCTAACATCACTAGAAATATCTCTAGTTCTTTCCTCAAGAACATCTCTCACCTCTCTAGCTATCACCTCATACATAACCTTCTCCTCCAACACACTAAACTCAAACTCCTTTCTATTAAGAATATGGAGTGATTTAGTTTGTTGGGTAGGTAAACTAGTCTCCTTTAGTTGACTCTTGGATGACACTCGGGGTCTCACAGGTGCTAATGATATGTTTTGCCCCTTGTGTGTAAACACATATGTGTTTCTCCCATAATGAGTCATATCATGGTCATATGGCCAAGGTCGCCCTAATAGAATATGTGTAACATTCATAGGAAGGACATCACACCAAATACTCTCCTCATAGCCCTGAAGGTGGATCGACACTAGACATTTCTTTGACATTAGAATATGTCTTGTTAACCCAGGTGACTCTAAAAGGTTGGGGATGTGATTTTTCCTTTAGCTTCATCCATGGTAAGACGGACTCAACAACCACATTTAAGCAACTACCCCCATCGATGATCAACTTAGAAGAGACACCACCTATTTTATTGTAGGTCTAAAATATGGTGGTTCTTCGATCATCCTCTCCTAAGACTTGTGAAAATGCACCTCATGACACCTATCTGATTACTTATCTCCTCTAGGTGCTCATCAGCCTCCTCATCCTGCGAGTTATACTCACCCTAGACTTCAGCCCTGACAATATTCCCCTCTTTTGAAGTGTCCCCTACTATTGTTACTCGCTGGCGATTGCGATTGGGGCACTCAAAAGACTTGTGTCTTAACCCCCCCGGCACATAAAACACATCTCCTGGGTAGTAGAGTGAGAGTTGGACTACACCTTTCCTTTTGTCACAAAATGGCCCAGCTACGGTGTTAGTAGCCCTAGAGGACACCTAAGAAGTGGGAAAATGTTTACTTTGCGAGAAATTTCGGCCACTGGGCTGTCGTGAGTAAGAAGGGACTCTTGTAGCGATACCTTATAACCTATACTCATTATCTAAGCTGATTGGAAAAGGTCATCTAAGGTAGTGATGCCACTAGTCAGAATGTGTGATTGAAGTTCAGGTCGTAACTCATTCTTGAACTTCATAATGGTCAATCTATCATTACTCACTGATCCGACATATTTGATTCACCTCCCTAAATCTGCAGATGTAATCAGCAACACATTATTTCCCTGACGAAAGTTGTTATACTAGTCCATTAACCTATCGATATGTCCTACGGGTAAATAATATTGCTATAGGCGAGTTTTCATCTCCCTCTAATGCCTGATAGTTGGCTCACCTAGACGCTCCAAGTCTCTCAACCTCTGACCAAAACAAACGGGCTACTTTCACCAATTTTAAAGACTTTAAGAATGCTTTAAGAATGCTTTAAATCTTTGCCTATAATAAAATTCAATAGTGATTCAAGACTTTAAGAATGCTTTAAATCTTTGCCTATAATAAAATTCAATAGTGATTCAAGACTTTAAGAATGCTTTAAATCTTTGCCCAACTTTCAAGAACTCTAGCTTCAATGGAGGAATAAGATGGTGGTTGAGAGATTTTTTTCTCTCTTCTCTCCTCCTCCCCTTGCTGGCTCCCCTTTCCTTCTTTTTCTCTATTAGTTTGTTTCCCTCTTTAGTTTACCAAGTGGAATGTTGGTGAGGTATAAATATTAATATATACAAACACAAGCTTTGCATAAGTCTTGTTCATTAATTTGCATACTTGGTTTCATTAGTGGGAGACGCAAGTATTATTTTAATATTGAAGTGACCTAGGTTCTCCATTGAATCTAATATTGAAGTTCCCTTGCGCTTACATTGACTTTAATATTATCAAAGATTTTACTTGATTGTCTTTAACGTGTATAACTTCCTTTGAATATTTTAAGATTTTAGTCATAATTTATCATATCTATTCCTAGGTTAGTCAAATTAATGTGAAAATCTTGTTCTAAGCATAAAATTATAAGATTCTGATTAATAAAGTTTTCTCGATGTGTTATTGTGTATTCAATACCTCCCAATGGTTTCTGATCACTGAGCCACCTTTTCTCAGCGATGGAGCAAAAGCTATAGCAGTTATGAGAGAATGATAGGCGGTTCTGTTTGGGCACTCCTCTCACTTAATGATGATAGCATAGGGTAGCCAGCATGCTAATTTGAAAATTCTTATTTAAAATATTTTAGAACTATCTTAGCCTTCTTAGGCTTCAAATTAGGAAATATAATAATCTAGCTGATTAGGGTACAAGGATATCAGTATATCTCCAAGGTCTTGTTTGTTATGTTAGTAGAATTGCTGTATATGATGACAACTTTATGTTGATATTAAATACCGATGTATGTGGATGATACATGGGATAGGAGTGTTTTCAAAAGGGACCCACATATTACTAATCTATTTTATCCCATACATTTCCATGTTAGTGCAATCCACATTGGACATAAAATTAGTCAGACATATAAATTATTTTCCTTGTGTTAGTTAATAAGATTCTTAATATAATGAGCAAAATAAACTGAGTACTGAATTCCATCAAATTTCAGACAACCGTCGTAACAACTAGGAGGATTCTGGAACGACTCGCTGTCCATTATGTATCACAGCGGATAGCATGGAAACTTTTGAAAGGTACTAACTTGTACCATGGTATGGATTAAAGTTGTATTCAGGTATCTAATTGCTTGGATAAATTAATGCAGATGTTCCCAGATCAGCTGTGCGCAAGGCTGGAAGAGGAATGCCAATGACAGTTTACTTCTTCAGAGTTAGCAGAACAACTTTCAGAGGTAAACAAATTAACATCCTCTTCATTTCTAATGTGTTTTATTGCTTGAGTTTCAATCTTATTGCGTAATGGCCCATCTTTTAATGGCTAAGCAGGACATTTTCTTGGGGTTGCTGCGTCATGGGTTGTCACAGTTGGCATCGAGGTATACCGCTTCTTATCTTCTACATTCAACACTAAAGAGGAGACCGACACAACTAATAGAGCAGAACTAGTTCAGCATCTCGGGAAGAAGGTTTATGTTGCAACCGTCAGGTGTGGTGCACAATTGATTTTTGCTTCAATTGGAGCAGGGGTAGGTGCACTGATTTTTCGCCCCTCGGTTGGTCAATGGTTTGGTATGCACAGATCACCTACAACTTGCACTGTTTCTTGAGTTTTAAAATGGACGGAAAAGAAAAGAAATGGACGGAAAACACAAGCTTTTTGTCCAATTCTTTTGTTACCGAGTTTTTTAAGTGAACATGAAAGAAAAGAAACGGATGGAAGACTTGGTCACTTTTCTTGCCAAAGTTTTCGGCCCAAAAATGTACGGATTTGGATGGAAAACTAAATAACGTAGCAAATATCTTATAATCCCTATTATACCCTCTTTTTAAACACGACAACAGAGGAAAACAATAATCTAAATGTAAAACTTAAGTTTTCTTTTCTTTTCCTTTATTCTTTCAGTAACAAGAAGAAAGAAAACTTGCAAGTTTTCTATTCTTTTCGTTCTGTCCCTAATTTAAGTTGTTTTTTCCTTCCCTATTCCTTTTGCAGGCTGTGCGATTGGAGATTTGGCCGGTCCTATTATAGTGTCAATTTGCCTTGGAAAAGCTCATACGGGCTTTTAGAGGAATTAAAAAAAAAGGGATTTTTTTCACCAATTTTATATTATACGCTTGTATGAGTCTCAATTACCCAAATTTTATTTTGAGAGAAAATTTTGGGTAATATTAAATGACATAATTTTCTGATAATTTATATGTTATTATTATTCAACTAAACACTTGGTAAATTTAGAAGGTAAACATAGTATAAAATTATAACCATTGATAATATCAAAGCAATGCAATAAGTATCGTTGGAAGGACAAAGTGTTGTTAAAATATGTATAAAAATATCGTTAAATAAATATTTAAATTTAAAAATGCTCCTATCTCTTAGACGAATAACAAAAAAGAACATTTTTTTTCTTTCCTATTCAAATTAGTAGAATGACTATATAAATTTATAATAAGTAATAATTAAATATATACTATATAAATTTATAAAGTATTCAGAAGAAACTCAATCAATCTCTAACAGCAAAAGTATATAACTTCTAAAATGAATTTTATCAATTTTATTACAAAATTGATAAAACATACTTCACTAAAAATTACACTAAAGAGATATATCGCGTGATTTAATTATATTAATATTAGTCGTGAATTTTGATATTACATTAATATCCTAATTGATTTAATTCATTTAAAATTAAATTTTTATTAAATCACATGATTAATTGTATTAATAATATATGTGATTTGAAACATAATAACTGTAACATTAATTGAAAAATTATAGTGAATTCATTTCTAACTAATTGTAAAAACTAAATTAAAAATTATTAGAACACGAGTTTCATAATTCAATCGTTAGTTATTTGAATAAATATTAAACTATTTAATAGCTACACAACTTTGTTTCTTGAAATCACAATTATTATTTTTAACTTTTATATAATGAATTATTATCCATGTCGCTCATGCTTCGCACGGGGTTGGTGAGCTTGAAAATATTAATAGAACATAATTTGAAAATGTTAAAGCTAAACTAATAGTTATAGTTTAGGAACAATTACATTTTCTAGTACATTTTTAGAAAGAATTACAATAACAGTACATTCAGAAAATATTTACAAAATTAATACATTTTTAATAGTTTATTTACAAAATTAATGTAATTAGTATTTCTTTAATTTAGGTGGATCAATCGTCATTCTCTATGTCTGTCGCAACTGCCTTATCCTCAATCTATCTCTATCTCTCGTCATTCTCTATCTCTCTCTCGCAATATGTTAAATACCAAGAATCTGCTTGATCTCCTCCTTGTCATCCTCACCTTTGAATCACTAAAACTTTACAGTCTTGGACTTTAACCGCGGACTGTTTCTTCCAATATTGCCGCCGGCGACTATGGGCTTTCCAGGTGCCTCCTCCCACTTGAACGGAATGGAGGCTAAGGTTCGCATCGGCGGTGTTAGCATTCCAGGTGGCTCATATTTGTTGGTTGGAAATGAATTATACAAAGAGAGCTTTATTGGTGTTATGGTATCCCCATCTGCATTGATGGAATCATGTGGAACAGAGAAGCAAAAGAGTTCCAAGTCAATTTTCTTATTGTACCAATGTCTATTGGTTATGTGCTACTAATTTTACTAACAAAACATCATACGTATATCTTTCCAAAGTTGATTCTGGTGTGCTTTGTTTTTACTTGCACAACAGCAAGTGAATCAAGGAAATGTGACGCATTGATTCCATGGCTGTTTGTTGCAAAGTCCAAATAAGATGCATTCCCACCAACATCCACCATGGCATTAATCAAGCAGATAAGAAGAGAGATAATTAATTTTATTAAATTATATTACTAGCATATGAGTGACTCCAAGACAGTTAATTCGCAATCCTCATGAATGCCAATTTATCTTCATTTGAACTTTTACTTTTTGAGATACTTATTTCCCCAATATTGCGTTTTTCAAAGTATATATTGGGCTTTCACATTGTATTGGTTGAAAGTATCAAGTTCAGTTGGTAACCAAATTTTCATACGAAGGTAACCAAACCTTCATACCAAGGTAACCAATTCACCTCCACACCTGCAGTTTTTTCATAATGCAGTTGGTAACCAAACCTTCATACCAAGGTAACCGAACCTTCATACTAAGGTAACCAAACTTTCATGCCAAGGTAACCAAACCACCTCCCTCCATACCTACAATTTTTTCATAATGCAGTTGGTAACCAAACCTTCATACCAAGGTAACCAAACATTTATACAAAGGTAACCAATCCACATCCACACCTATAGTTTTTTCATAATGCAGTTGGTAACCAAACCTTCGTACAAAGGTAACCAATTCAATTTTACTAGGTTACCAATTTATTTTGAATGTGATGCAGTTGGTAGCCAAACTTTCATGCAGTTGGTAGCCAAACCTTCATACCAAGGTAACCAATTCAGTTTTATTAGGTTACTTTCATAGTGCAATTGGTAACCAAATCTTCATACCAAGGTAACCAAACCTTAATACCAAGGTAACCAAACCTTCATATCAAGGTAATCAATCCACCTCCACACCTGCAGTTTTTTCATAGTGCAGTTGGTAACCAAACCTTTATACCAATGTAACCAAACCTTCATACCAAGATAACTTTATGTAAAAAATTTGTTTCACTCGTTGATCACTATTATTAGAGTGCTCTTTGTACAGGTAATTGAAACTATTTATCAAAAAAAGGAACAAATATACAGCATAAGTTTTAAACTAAATGTTAAAAACAAAGAGTTCATACACATTGCTTGTAGTTCTAGTTACGCAAACCTTTCCTATGCACTAGATTGACGGACAAATTAATGTACTTCTTGATACATTTTACACATTATAAAATCCATGTCCAAGAGACATTGATATGTATATCCCTCAACCAATATTGCACGCATAAAGGAGTCAGATGAATCCTTTTCTAAAGGTATGTCCAAAATAAATCCTGTTCTTATGAATCCTTTGTAGATGAATCCTAGTATTTTGCTCAGTCTCTCAGTTCCACTTCAAAATATTCTGCTGCAATTATTTTTTCCCCAATTATGAATAACGAAAAATAACAATACGAGACTCTCTGCCACCCGAAGAATCTCTAGTATACCAAACAACCAGGGCGGGCATCTATCAGACTCGAGAATAATACCAATATATCATAGATAAAGTTGAAAATTAAATACTTGATTAGTGCTATGAAATATGTGTTAAAAATGTGTGATTACATCACTCCATAAGTCCAATGAGATCCACAAATCAAGCTTACATGCCTTTTACTTAAGCACTAAAGGAATTGTATAAATACCCATAGAAGGTGAATAACAAATAACAGTTGAATTTAGCATTATCTTCATTTTTTTATTTTTTTTTATCAAGAGCACTAGTTGCATTCTCTTAATCTCTTTCTTAGATCACTCTAATATTATTAGTATCCCTTTAGTTTTATAACAGCTAAAAGTTGTAGCATCTCTCTTAAATTTTTACATGTACACACATCTATGTATTTTGTATTATCGTCTATAGATAGAATAAAAGTTAACAATGTATTCAGTTTATTAGGTTATTTTCATAGTGCAGTTGGTAACCAAACTTTCATACCAAGGTAACCAACCAAGATAACCAAACCTTCATACCAAGGTAACCAATCCACCTCCACACCTGCAGTTTTTTCATAGTGCAGTTGGTAACCAAACCTTCATACCAAGGTAATCAAACCTTCATACCACTACAAAACCAGCCAAAGTGAATCCAAATAGCAATCTTCTCTGGTAGTTTTGCTCAATATAAAGAAGTCAAGTGTATCGACACTGAGGAAACATGGAAGACAAAGATGCGGCTGCTCTTCACAGGGAGGCCTACCATTGGAAAATGGTTTTACAGAGAAGGGTTGCAGAGAATGGTTTTGTTTCCTGCTTTTTATTCGTATATTTCCAAAAAATGGTTTCATCTGTAGAACACTCTTCATTCTTGAGGCTTAGTTGAACCCTTTGGATCTTGCCTTTTTTATTTTCATGTATCTTGACTTAACTGATGTTGAAAAGGTAGCTGGATAATATGTGTTAGTCTCACTTCGTTCATAAAGAGGAAGAAATGGTTTAATAGAAAGTTTTGGCAGATTTCGCAGTTTTTTGTAATTAGTGATCGAGAAAAGCAAGAGGAAGAAAGGGTCATTTACGTGGTTATTGTGTTGCGTTATTTTTGTAATTATTTTGTGAATGCACTAATGTTGTAATTATTTTTTAATTATTGTATATTATCATAAAGAACCCTATAGTTTATTGGGTTGATATATTCTGTAACAGGTGCAATTGTGGGGCCCGCCTATCACGTGGGGCTCACAGTATGCATGTGTGTGTATATGAGTTTAATGTGATCATTTTTTATTTTATAGTAGCATTAGTTTTAAGACAAGTAAGAGTATACTACCTCCGTCCTACAATAAGTGTTTTTTTAGGCTTAATATTTTTTTCCAAAATAAGTGATGTGTTAGAATTTCAATGCAATTTTTACAATATTTTTCCATATGTGCCCTTATGCAACCAATGATATTTATTGCGTTTTTATTGGGAAGTTGAAAGATTAAAGAAAGAAAAAGTGAGACCAAAAGACAATAAAAAAAGTCTCAAACAAAACAAAGAAAGTATATTAAGGGTATTTTTGCCATTTTAACTTGTGTATTGGTATGTGTGATTTAAGCTAAAAAAGTACTTATTATGGGACGGAGGTAGTAGGAAAGAAAGTAAAAAAAAATTAAATTTATCATTGGTGGCCCCACAAAATTATATAAAGTAATGAGTACTTTATTTATTTATTTTATATTAATGAAGCCTACTAAATGACATATTTAACCTCTATTTCTGTACTTCATCTTTAAACCATCTTGCCCAATCAATATCTATATAACAGATTAACGGTTAAACTCTGAGGATATTTTAATTTAATGTAATTAAACATTTATTATTACTAGTCCTCTCACACACACACACACATTGCATGTGTGAAGGAAAAAGAGAAAAAAAAATAAAAAAATAAGAATTAAAAAAAGAGGTTATGAGAAAGTGGGAGAATAAAAATAAAATGAGATTAATTTTTATTAAAGATAACCCTTAGTTTTTTTATTTATTTACTTCATTACACAGCTTACCCAAAATAACTACCTCCCTCCTCTCCCTTTATAATACAGATAAATACTCAACTTCTTATTCTAATTTTTTTCACAATTCATTCTTACACTTGCTTATATTTAGTATCAATATTCTCTATCACTTACCAAATTTCAAAAGTTATTCAATTAAATTTTCAACTTTATCTGTAGCTTACTTTCAATCATACTATATTTCTAGCCATGGTTTTAAAATCCAGATCGAATCGCCGGTTCAACCGATAAAAATCGAAATCGGTCGGTACTCTGGTTTAGTTTGAACAAAAAAAACCACTTTTAGTCAAAAATCGGTCGAACTACTTGTGGTTTAACCAGTAAAATCGGTTAATTGACCCAGTGACCCGATATTTAATTATTATTTTTTTAAAAAAATAATAATATTAAAATTAACCACTTTTAGTAATATTGTAACTCAACTTTATTATATTTTAGTTCATAAAAAATGAGATTTTTTAGATTTTATTAATTACTAATAATATATATTTTTATATATTAATGACGTTACTAGGTCAATAACGGTTCAACCACCGGTTAGACCAGTAATCCATCCACCCGGTACCTTTTTTGGTTCGATGATCGATCCGGGTCTGAAAACCTTATTTTTAGCATACTTGCAAATTGCAATCTTACATTTATAAATTTTATTTCTCATAATTTTTATTTATTTTATGATTTGTTCAAGTTCTAACCCAACCTTACTTTGATTCTTCCAACTCTAATCAACAACCAATACAACAATAATTAGTCATTCCAAACCATTTACATGAGCTAAAATAGATAATTAATGGGAGTTTATATGAAAGAGACTTCAAAAATTATCCAAACTATTAAATAGAGTGTCCAAGTATACAGAGATAAGAGATCACAGATCTAGAAAAAATGAAAATCATCTATAGAGATGAACTCCTAAAAATCTTAGTGATCATGACCTAGTCCTCGGGGAGAGTCTCTAGTTGTGAGATAATGTTCGTCTATACTTGTACAAACGTTCTCACGGTATATGACAGCTAAGGGTGTAAATGAATCGAGTCGAGTATTGAATTTCTCAGATTTGGTTTACAAAATTTATCGAGTATAAAATAAGATTTGATCAAGACTCGTTTAACTCGGCACCAATTGGGCCAGGCTTGATTGAAGTTGAGTGAGCCTATATCCTAACACTTGGTTAAAAAAGAGAATTTCGCCAATAAAACAAGAGTGGGATGAAGAAATATTTTATTATCGACCTTGTAGATTGTTGAAATTCTTCAAAATGGAATAAGTTCTTTAATATATTCATTTCTAATTACTTTCTAATAATATTTTGACAGAATTTTATCATCAAAAATTTAATCTAAAATACTGCCCAAATAGAGAATGTTTATAGACAAAGGAGGGACAAACTAGAGAATATTAATAGACAAAGGAGACTCTAACCCCTCGGGGGAGAAGCAATAAAATACCCATATAGTTATAAAATAATCCTGTAATTTGCATACCATCACCAACTCTTTTAACTCTTTACAGAAACTTTAACACTAGATAGAGCTCATGATTTAAAAACTCCAGAGTCCAGAGGGAAATCGACAATTTCCTGTTCCGGGTACAATTTTTTTCGTCACAATCTATGATGCCTATCAAACAATCTCATAAAGCTGCTTCGGTAACATTTATGAAGTGGAGACGGGAGTATCTGGGTGTGCGCCCCATTCTGTCCATGACCCATCATATACCGAAACATCAGTCTTTCCGAGCCGATGGAGACCCTGGAAAGGAAGAACAAGTGTCAGAGTTTCGTTCTAAACTTTTTAAGGTCAATTTGTTCGACGCTAAAATATCTCCTTAATAGTCCAGTGTTGTGTTCAGGTAGAAGATAAGCTAGCAATCAAAGTCTTTCACATATTACTGCACCATTCTACTTATTTGAGATTAGACCAGCATTAAATTAAAATTTGGGATATGTATATACACAATTCTTATTAGCTTGACACGATGTCGCCATGCATGACTACCACAAGTTTAAGAAAGTTTTCAATAAGAGGGCACAAATGTTCCATTAATTATATGAATTACCCGCTGAAAATCTAACTTTTCAAGTAATTAGAAATACATTTAGAACATGTATGGAGTTTGGTACCCTTAACTTTTCATAACACTCTTATTCACGATTTTCTAAAGAAGAAAGTAAGACTGTTTTAATTGAATTTGAGGGAGGATATATGTTTGGCATTTTGTTTATTCATTGGTCATTGCGAGTAATAAATGATTTGCAAAGAATCAAAAAGCCTCATCAATGCCGAACCATATGCATAGCAATGTTATGAAGGAAAAAAGACTAAAAGCAAGATCATCACCAGTGCAAGAATGCAAGCAGTTACACCAGTGCCGCATGAAGTTACAACAGGGCGGTCCAAGGAGACGCCTGCAAAAAAGTAACCGAGTGGGTAGTAAAATTCTGCTGACCAAAAGCAAATGAGTAAACATAGAGGGCTGCTTATATCAATAACAAGTAACAACAGAAATTTACTATTAAATATTCCCTCCGTTCCAAATTATAAGATTAATATTGACTTTCTAAAAGTCAATTTGAGATATTTTCAAATTTAAAATTGATATGATTTATTAACAATTACAAAATAATGATTCTTATAATTAGTAGTACTTTTTGAATAGTTTAAAACATTACCATTTTATTAACTAAAATTAAATGAATCTATGTCAATTTTGGGTTAAAAATGTCTCAAATTGACTATAAAAAATCAACAATGATTTTATATTCTGGAACGGAGGGAGTACTATATATTGTAAAATATATAGTAGATTATTAAATACTGATGTCTTGTAGTGTATTATTGGACTTGTGTCCTAGAGCTCTCAGACGTAAAATATATCTCAGTCCATAAACAAATTTACCGATGGGGACGGGGGCTTTGGGACGAAGGGTAAATATCACACAGATAATCTTCACACAAAACTAAATCAATTCTAATTATTCAATATATCAAAATAATAAAGTACATTACTATTTATAATACTCCTATACAACTTTCCTAACCTAACTTGAACTCTAATAAGATAACCACAAATTAAAAAAACTAAACAACCTCTAATTCATGGGCTTCCAAAGTCTCTTATATTGTTCCAACCAACTTTCACGGGTTTGTCCTACATCATTTCTCCTCTGCTGAAAAAAATATCAACACAAGAACAATCACGCTAAATCACTAAGGAAGTCTTTGCAAGCTTCAAATTTGGCATATTGAGAGCACAAGAGTGAATTTGGTATTGCCTTTGATAATCGAATAGATATTAGCACGAGCATCATATTGCACATGACGATCCCATAGCCATTTACGCCCTAAGATAATGTGACAAACCTTAAGGAGTAGAACATCATATAACGGTATCCTTAAGCTTGCCAACAAAAAATATAACTAAACACCTCTGGGTAACCCGCAACTTTGTATTGGTAACCCACGCAACATCATACGGCTCCGGGTGAGGCTCAACTTTTAACCCAAGTTTCTTAACCGCTTCCTCAGAGATAACATCCGTACAACTCCTAGTATCAATCACAACAGAGCACACATGTCCCGCACATATGACTCGTCTGAAAAATTCGCCCATGATGGATTTTATGATCATCCTTGTGTTTCTAGGCAACAAGTAAAGGTCGAAGAACACCTAAACATCCTTCCAAATGAGCATCAGCTTCTAAATCTTGCTCATCGAGCTCATATTCGTCGTCTATCGGTTTGCAAATCTCTTCGTTTAAGTCGGCTTTCCCGCACTCTTTGTCAACAATAGCAAGTTGCCTAGAGGGAGAAGAGGCAACATTCATCTTCGGGGAAGGACACTCAAAAGACATATAACCAAAACCATGATAGTTATAGCACCTAGACGTATGGTTGTTACTAGCATTAGAAGAACCTGGGGTACGATTAGGCCTGCTAGTACCTGAAGGGCTTGTTGACGATCTTTCCAATGGCCTATTTAAAACAGGCTCCACAAACGTACGCTCCCTCCGAGTTTGGACTTGTATTGCAGACCTAACAGAGTTCCTTTTCAAAGTGTCCTCTATTTGGGTGGCAACTTGAACAACATCCAAGAGCAAGATTTTACTTGTAGCTACACCACCTGCAATCTCTATATTCAATCATCGCGTAATGGAGATTAAAACTTCTTCAACCCAAAGAAATTTAGACCGTGTAACCAAACTGTAGAACATTGAAGTATACTCGGCTACAAATTTACTTTCTTGTACCAGCTCAGTTAACTACAAATCATAGTTATCAAAGCGCCAAATCGAGGCAAAGCGACAGCCGAGAGCTTAAGCGCTTAGTCGACAAAGCGTTCGACTAATCGTCCACAAGTCGACAAATCATTAACAATGTAAATTTTATACGTATAAAATTATATATATTTAACATTTATATGAATATTTATATATTTATATTTCTAATGATTTTTCATATTTATATTATTCTTTTAGTACTAGAAAAGAAGAAAAAAGACCCAATAGGCTGTTAAATAATACAAGTAATTATAATAAATAAACATAAGGGAATTAGTCCTCTGGTTAGGAAAATAAGGAGAAAATTATGTACAAATGACTGATAGTTTATGAATAATTAATACATCATAGAATGAAATATATAAACAAAGATATGACAAATTCAAAATAAACAATAAATTAGATTGCAAAAATCTCTCCTCTAACTGTCAACAGATCTAATCACTCATAAATTCACATAAACACAAATACATAAATATGGAGGGAGACATTAGAGAAGAAGAACAGGAGCAGAGAAGAACTGAAGAATAAGATTAGAAGCAGAGTCAGTTGAGTCGTCGGAGTCGGTCGCCGATCGATTGGGTCTGCTGTCTTCTTTTCGTTTCTTCTCCCTCTTTGAACTGAAGTTCGAAGTAGTGAGAGATTGTTTAGGGATCGAGTCGCTTGTAGCCAATCGACTTGGGGCTTTTTTTTAACCCAGATAAGCTTCGGGTCGGACCAAACCCAGTCTGGAAAGTCGCCCGCTTCTCTGGCTAGTCGTCCAAGTCGCTCTCTAGTCGACCAAGTCGTCCAAAGCATCTTCTAAGCGCCCGACTTTATGCTCTCCCACCAAGTCGCCCAGACGCCTAGAAATTTTTAACCAACTTGACGACTAGTCGTTGCCTAGTCCACGACTTGACAAGCATGTTGCAAATACGCTCGCTGCTTATAATTCGAAGGTACAAAACGTCGGGTCAATGCAGCTTTCATATGTTCCCATCTTCTCGCAGCTGTATACAAATTTCGTTGATGTTGATCCCACCAAATCCGAGTTGTTCCTTTCAACTTCGCTTTAGCAAAGAAGAGTTTCCTTTCATCGGATAACTTATACCAACGAAATAAGCTCTCCAAACTATGAATCCAATCGAAGAATGTTTCGGGACTATTATCGCCATTAAAATCTCCAACATCTAATTTTGCTCTTCTATCTCTTGCATTCATCCTAGGATCTGGAACATGAGGATTAACTCATGGCTTAGGGTCATGTTGATGTAGTCTCAGATAATTAAGATCCGGGATGGGGTATTCAATTCTTATGACCATCTTCTTGTCTCTTATCTACGCGTTCTGTGAATATTATCAACTTTTACTGTAAGTGCTGTAATAGAAGCCTGGACATTTGCAGTAAGTGTTGTGATTGAATTTTCAATCCTTTTGAGACGCTCATCTTGTTGTAACACATAAGCGTCAAGCTTAGTGTTCATTTCTCCAGCATTAACCATGGTTCCTGCGAATAAAAATATACTTTTTTTTTCTCTAGGGACTTGAGTGCATGAAGTATAAGAAACAAGGCGAATTGAAATTGTTGAAACTTCAAGAGCTGAAATGAAAGAAAATGAAAATACAGGAACTGATATGTAAAATTTTTAGGGGTATTTTGAAATATAAGAAAACTTGGGAGGACTAAACTAGAAAACTATAAAAACTATGGGGTGCCTAACTGTAATTTGCCATGAGATATTCTGTTTTTATTCTCTTTTTTTATTCTTCAAGTCTCTCTGCTTCATTGTTTCACGTAAGTACATAAAGAGCAGCAAGCTTGAGGAGGCTAAGGCTTAAAATTTTCTGGACAAAACTGAAGATGATGGCGGTGGGACGCAGCGGCGGTGATGGTGGTGATGCGATGGCAGCTCTTTTCTACTTCTTCTCTTACTCTCCCTCTTCTACCGTTCTTTTTTGGCTATGTTTGTTGCGAGTTATAGGCTACGACTTGGGTTGTTTTTGGCTAGGTTTCCGGCTCAAAGTAGGGTTGTGATCGGTATATGTATATTGTACTGGGGTTGATTCTAGTTGTGTTTAGGTTTAGTTTTCTTGTGTTGGTCAATGTTTTGGTGAGAAGCAGACAATAATCTGCTACAGAATGGGTCTATGATGGCTTGGTTGGACAAAAAATTTAGCCTTAACTGAAGTCACGATTGGGGAGATAATGATTTTGGGACAAAGGTATGGGCGGCAGAAGGTGATTTGGGGTTTGGCACTGATACCAAAAATGATGGGACGGTGGTTTTGGGACGAATGGTAAATATCACACAGATAATCTTCACACAAAACTAAATCGATTCTAATTATTCAATGTATCAAAATAATGAAGTACATCACTATTTATAATATTCCTAGACAACTTTTCTAATCTAACTTGAACTCTAATAAGATAAATACAAATTAAAGAAACTAAACAACTTCTAATTCATGGGCTTCCAAATTCTCTTATATTGTTCCAACCAACTTTCACGGACTCGTCCTACATCATTTACCCTCGATAGGATGACAGAAATGTAAACTACTTTAAGAACAATATTTAAATTAGAAAATATTACATAGCATACGAAATGGACACAGACAGTAAGTCAACTTCTCACGACACTTGATATACTGTTATTTTCTCTTCTAGGGTATAAAAGGCTTTGTCTCAGATAACTTTGCTTTTCCATTATGAGCCTTAATTCACAATAACAGTCTTGGTTGCATCTAGAATTAGATCCAGTAATTTAATAGTTCAGCACTTCAGCAAGTTTCTAAACAAAATGACCGTCATTTTGGATCATGCCACATGAATCTCAGTTCGGTTGAACATATAGGGTTTCATTTAAAATATTTTCTTAGTGTTCTAAATTCCTAATATTTAGGATAACTGTTTATATACTAATCGATAATTGGTAATCGGTAGATATTATTATCAAAATTAATATATAGCACAAATTTGGGCTGAAATATAATGTTATCAATACATTACGTTTGAATTGTAACTTTATCAGAATTAAATATTTTCATGTTTTTTTAGTTTCTATGATTATATTTGATTACAACTTTATTACATGTTATGTGATTTATCTAAACTCTAAGCCATTGAGAATAAGTATGTTACAAGTTTGTTTCAAGATATCAACATTTTCAAACTTCTATACTATAACTTTGTAAAATTTTAATTCATGAACTCCTCGAGCTAGGCTTGGGATCAGTCATTTATAAGTGAAACAAGCTTGATCACAATAGGTTCATTTAATAAAAGGTCCAAGCTTGAACAATAAAGAGCTCTGCTTGAGCTTGATTTATTTGCAACCACTGGTCCCCAATCAATCTAGAGTGCTAACTGAAAAAGACTGTAAATAAACCTAAACTCTTAAGAACACGGGACAAGAGGGAGCAAGATTGTAACCAAGCACCAAATGGTGTTGGGGGTCGCTTACTACCAACCTTGGGGACCAATCATTCAATTTTTATATTACAAAGAGGTTTCTTTTGATTTGACTCCACTCAAGCTTGAAAGCCCGAGCTTAAGCACTACACTCAATGATAACTTTAAGAAAAACTAAAAAATTCTAGCTTACTGCATAAATATAGCTGTAAGCATAGCTTCTTTAGTCAGTATGACACTAGACACTTTTTCCAACAAATGCTCAGTGAGTGGAACCTGTTGATATTACTTACACAAGCCTCACGTAACAACCATACAAAACAGGACATTATTTTCACAATTTTTGAATGTATAATCAGACTAACAGGCTTGAACGGCAAAATCAAGAATAATTTTATGAACTATACAAAACAAACACGTAAACATGTGGACCCACTCCCAGTGCTTGTATGATTGCATATGTACACATGGGCAAGCACAGAAGTTCTTACCTTCTTGCTCAAATTTTTCTTTGAGCTTATCTGGCGATAAGAGTGTTTGTGAGCCATCCAACATCTGCAAGGAACCATGAATCATTGCATGAAGTGAAGTGTGGATATGTTGGAGCTTCAAGGAAATTTATAGCACGACAATCAGAGATTAAAAACTGAGACAAAAGAAAGGTACACGCAAATGCTTTTGACATAATAAAATCTATGCTTAACACTTTCATAATCCTGTTATGCGGGATAAATATTATTATAGGTCGGGATGGACATTGAGAAGTGGGCAAGTTTTAAGAAAAATAGAGTGAATCAGATTCTTTTAGGTCATAAACAAAGAGAAGGACAATTAGAGTAAGTAATAAATATATATTGAAAAATGGTCCAATCATGTTATCCAAATACGTCTTTACTCTACATTTTGTCATAAAAAGATCGCATTCCGTTCTTTTTCCCAAGTTTTCAACATAACCAGACCAAACTAACACTACCCAAGATCAATTGTGTGATTGTAAATTAAGTAGTTTCCATAGCTTTCTTCCAAAAACTCCTATATTCATTAATTTATATAAATACCAAAGATGCCACTCAAGCATCAATTACCCAGTTATCAGGAGATATTCTTCAGCCTCCTTTCTTATTATAAAATTTGCCTATGGAAAAAAAACATACATGCATAACATAGTAAAGCTAAGTAGCTTACTTTCCATTAATCTGTTTAATCAGTTTAAAAGCGCATGCATTTTACTTATTTTATGGATTTTTGCTGTTTTGTAATATTCTATATGAAATCATGATTTCATTCTGGTTACCAAGATCATTTAAAGGACAATCTGGTTCTCCTGACGTTTTGGGTTATTCAACCAAAAAGTATTCTTTTACCTGGGAAAAAGGAATGCACTTGCTTCCTGGTACATGACCACTTCTGATTCCCTTTCGAGGCTCAGGTGCGACTCCATCAAACCTGTAAGAGATCAAAATCTCCATCAATTAAAAGTTCATCTCCCGAACACGGGATTCAACTTCAAGGGGCATGCATTGCTAGGGATACTTGACCTGGGAGTGAGTACAGATTTTATTTCAAGTTTAAGAGGACTTTCTAGAAAATATAAAAAATCTCAAGCAGATGTTTGTAAAGCTGAGGAAAAGACACTACTGATTCCAAACAGTTCACATCGTCAACAATGTTCTAAAAATTAAAATCTACGCTATAAAATTTGATTCCCTCGTCATCAAAGTAGTTAGTTGAGTAGGTTGTCAGCATGCAGATATGCAACTCTTGTTAGTTGCCACACCCACAATTTCACCACTACCTCCAATTTCCATTCTTGACGAGTCTAATCTAACAAATAATTGTGCTTTCACTTGGGTAATCCAAATGCATTCCTGTACTTATATCGCAATCAATTTTGCAACTTCTTGAGTGGGTTATCTCAATGTTACCTAGAAGGCGGATCATTTTGTAAGAATTCCCTTAGAATCTAAACGCAATAAAAGTTAAATTTCAGAGAAGATTTAATTACATCATCAAGATAATTTTTTAGATATAATTAGTACAAATGAGATGTTTGAGCATCCAATTAGAGCATTGACATGTGTGCAATTAGAGGTAGAGTCGCAATATTTTTTTTTTTTTGGGATAAATAAAAATGTTGGCACAATAATAAAATCTTGAATACCTGGGCTTTGAACGAGCATCTATTTGTTGATGTGAATTGTCCTCGATGTTCTTTTGAATCTAAACAATTGCAGAAGATATCATTAAGAGGGAGTGAGAAAGGAATAGTATTTTATCACTCTTCAAATGCCTAGCTGGTCACTAACGTGCTGGGACAGATCAAATTTACTCACTCAATATCTTAGGTGGCCAGATTAGTATAAGCAAATATTAATTGGAGGCTAATTCATTCAAATGGTAATTTGATAAATTGCACATCAGCTCAAAAGTAAATATATTCAAGATAATATGCTGATCTTATTGACTACAATGCACTAAATTACATAAGCAGGGTATCACTTATCAGTACTTATCACCATGAATGTCCAAAACTAATTTGGTGTATCACCAGCATACAGAAGGCACCTCAATGGAAGGGGTTTGAAATAGTATAAGCTCAATGCCTATACTGTTACAAATTCACGATATTGTTCAAGGTAGTAAGTACCCCATCAATTTTATTTTTCTTGAACAGTAATACTAGTACTCCAACAAATAATAATCAATTTGATATAGAACCGGACTAATGACTCTAAAGTTATGGCTCAACTATTATACTTCCTAAAAAAACCCAGAAATTATTGTCATAGTCAGCCATAGTTTTCAGAAATAAATAGGATGTGAAAAAGTAACACCAATTTAATTTAAGGAACCTCACCTGTTCAAGTGTCCCCAGAAATTATTGCCATAGTCAGCCATAGTTTTCAGAAATAAAAAAGATGTGAAAAAGGAACACCAATTTAAATTTAAGGAACCTAACCTGTTCAAGTGTCCAGACGAGATGTGGCTGAAACTTGGTTTGAAATGTAATTGGCGCAACCTAAAAAATTAGAGATGCATAACTGAAATTTAATCGGCAGCAAAAATTTAGGAAGTAGATACAGAATAAAAGAATGGATTCAAATATTTAAGAAAAATGAAAACAAGCACCAGATCCAATATCAAAACATAATGGCAGCATTGATTCTAAACTTACTGTCTGCCCCTGATATACTCTCTCTATTGCCTCACTAGCAGCACTAGCTTTCAGGATAGCATCACTAGAAGCACTTGATTCAACATCAAATCCAGAAGCGCGCCATCTTGGCAGGCCTCCATCTAACACCCAGACTTTATCATGGCCGAAAACTCGGAACATCCTGTTTAATTAATCGATAGAATTAGTAACTCGTTTACACAAATTAAATATAGAACTAAACAGTTACCAGTCTAATCTTGACCTTTGTTATGAAACCTAGTAACCTACAACTCACCACCAAACACGAGCTGCACTAAAGATCCCCTTGCCATCATAAACAACAACCCCATCTTTATTCTCAATACCAAGAGCAGAAACAGCAGCAGCAAAAGCTTCTTCTGATGGTAGCATGTGTGGCAACTGGTACAGAATATAAAAATGAGATTTTTCACACGAGTAAAAAGAGAGCTTGTATTATTTTTTCCTACTGCAGATAGAGTAATGGCCTACAAGTGACTCCAATGTATTTAACGTGGAAAAACTGAATACATAAAGGGGAGATCATCTCACATTTGTAGTTCGATCTGATATCCCATCTACGTCAAAGAAAAGGGCACCAGGAATATGGGCAACCTGTTCGTACACACGCAACAGAAAAAAACAAAAACATAGAGAAAGAGAAACGGTACAACTCAAATAAATGAATTAGAGTGGAAGTAGAACATTGGTGAAGCCTGATTTTACCATATATTTCAACTCAGTTATAAGTAACAAAAGATGATAATTAATTCAAACCTTTTTTAGCATCGACCTTTCAGTACCATGAAGACAAAATAGTTAAAAGACTTATCCGTACCTGATACTCTTGAAGTGGGTTCCTCTGTTCATCTGGCATATACCAGGATGCGTCTAGAACCTGCAAAATCAGGATAATCAGAATAAAAATACATAGCATACCATCCATAAGGGCTCAGTATTTTTCCGACTTTTAGACATGCTAAAACAAAAACAACTGCAATACTTAAAAACACAAGGTAAGATTTGATACCACCAATTGCATACAATTACATGGCAAGCCAAATTAAATATGACATTAGCCTTGTCTGTTCCTTAATTTCAATCTTTATGTCATTTTAAATATCCAAAATTAAAGTTAAATAATTCACGTGAACCTGGTTCAACCATAGCTCGTCTTTATTTAATCAAGACACAAATAAGTTGAGTATTGTTAAAGATATAATTAGTTAAGATGATTAATATTAATTATTCCAGTAATTATCTGATGTAATTAGATAATGATAAGTTTGTACTACCTAGTACTTATCTATAACTAGGACTTCTCTATATATGTATGTGTACATGAGATGTACAGATTATGTATGTATTGAAATATAATTTGAAGTCCATTATTCTTTCAGTTTATGTGTATAATATGATGATTTTATAAGTACAAAAGCATCAAATGATGTTTGAGTACTTTACTCACCCACTTTATCCCCAACTTCAAGGATTTCATTAGTTTTGGTATGAACGTTCCAAAACATGGTACACTTACGTTCCAAAACATGTGGTGATTTAAAATGTTTTCTCTTATTTACTTAAACTTCTACTGCACAAGTAAAATTACAAATTTGCTTTGTGATTTACAAATGAGGAACATTCTCTTGATAACCATTGCGCCATACAACCAATGCTAAAATCGAATTTAGCTCCCCTCCATTACATCTTTCCTCCAATCCCATCCAATACACCAATTATTTGATCTTAATAATTTTGTTAGTAATGATCAAAACATCTTATTAGATAATTAATGGTATTAAGATCGATCCTACAAAAAATTAGAATCATAAAAAAAATATTCACCTTTAAAAGTTTAAAAGAATTTTCAACCATTAAAATTTTGATGAAAAATTCACATGTTCATCAAATGGTAAAAAAGTATTGGATTACTTTCATTTTTAGAACAATTATGCTATTCAATATAATAAAATAGTTGAACGGTGTTAATTTCAACTATACTATCCACAACTATAAAAATATAATGTATTCGATGGAATTAGAGGGAAGGCGTAATGGAGGGAATACAAGTCCGCTAAAATTAAATCTAATAGAAGGCTAGGATCCACTATCTAGAACCATTCTCTAAAATATCTAGAATATTTATAAAGTATAATGACATGAGTACTTTAATAAAATGTAAACAAAAATCTCGGGAATGCCACGTAATGTGGACAAATTGGCCTAATATGCGTGCCAAGTAAGCGATGACATGACGTAGTCTCGTTGAAAATGCGTTTATTATGACACTATTCTTAAAAGCAACTCAACGAGTTTTATCTCTAATTACACTAGTTTTAATTGTAGTTTTTTAGAAATCTATTTGCAGTGTTCTGCATTCTAGATAAACGTATTTTATATCAACTAAGCGATTCGAAAAAACCTACCCTTACCGTATTCGGGGTATCATATTCAAAGTGACATTTTTCATTCCTGATTTCGATCCATGTAGTGAATCGAACTAGGAACTAGGTATCATTGGTCACAACAATGTCTTCAAGAAATTGACAATGAAGATGTTAATATAATTTGGACTACAATGTGTTGCAAAGGAGACGTCATACATAGTAGGTCAGGTAGATTTGCAGAAGGTCTAAAAATAGTTATCAAAGAGTTCTCCAGCTATAAACATATAAAAGAGCACTACTCTGGCTTCAGTATTAAAGACACAATCAACCTAATTCAAAGTGTGTAGGATCACATATAAACCAGTCATGGACATATATTATAAAGATCTAACAACCAAAACATTTCAGGCATAAAGAGTCTAAAATAAATTCAATATCATCTATGATAATTGGACTGGATCATGATTTTCTGCTTTCGCATACTTAATATTTTACAAATACTATGCCAAAATATTATTTATGCATCAAAGCATGGGGACTAGAAGCCCCATGGCACATACAATATTAGCTTATAATTAGCCCGCACAGCATGCACTTAATGTAATAACAGATTTCTATAATCTCAAATACATTAAACAACAATAAATAAGAGATGTCAATCAGTTTAACCCATTAACAGATGCAAACTTTAAAGCTCAAGAGCATACCTTCATATCAGTCTCTCGCAGGTTAGCATGGAGCCAGTCAACTGAAACAACAGGTTCACTAGTTGACATGGACTGTGTTGAGAAAGAAGATCTTGACCCAATTATGGATGAAGTCGTATGACAAGAAAAAGAACCAGAAGTCTTATGAGCGAAATGGGCACGGGCAACCCCAAAGTGTAAAGTTCTCCTCTGAAAGTAATTGAAAAGACTAACATCAGTTCTTAACTGAAAAAAACACGAGTATTTAAGATATAGCAGTTAAATTTATTTTAAGTCCAGTACCTTCTGAAAGTTATTATGGAAATTCTCGTACAATTTGTTACCTTCACTAGTTACAAAATTACAAGTACTTACTGGATGTGATGCAGCAAAAGAACTCTAAGAGTCTTGGTTTCTATGAAAGGAAATTGAACCTAAGAGGCTAAGATGTTCCAATTTATTAAAAAGTTCAACATATAAAAATGAAGATCATTTTGTCTTTCAAGGAAGGGCAAGTATAAGTACATAATTATTATTATTTGAAAAAAATAAGTTAGAAGAATATAGCTTTATGAAGCTAGAAAGAGAAATGATAAAGATTAAGGTCTATTTTTTTAAGGGCATTATTATTATTATCTTGCATTTAGTTACCATGTTGATTCCAAACAAATAAAACTATTAGCACAGAAAAGGAAATATCCCAAAATAAACAACAATGATACTTTGCTATTCACAAAAAGGTTTACACACCCAACACAAGTAGGATGATGCATATATCTAGAATATCATCAAATCAGATTAATACCCATGAATTATAACAGCAAAAAATACATGATTTTATCTAAAAACAAGAATTCCAATACCCAACAAAGAAAATCACTCAGCCAGACTGTCTTTACTCATTGTTATCATTAAAATTGCAGAAAAAGAAAATATACCCACAAGACTAGATAATCCCTTAAAGGTACTATACATTAAAATTAAAGATTCTGATAGTTATGCAAATTCGATATGATATTAAAATTTATAATAATTAATTGAAACCCAACCGAATAAATAACTTACACTGAAGAAAGAAGAGAACAATTTGGGTTTTTGTGAGAGAAAAAAAGAAGGTTGAATGAAGCGATGAGCAGATAGAGTTCTGGCCATGAGGGCTGATGCCATTTTTATGCAGAAACCCCAATTTTTCAGTGAGAATTCTTTTTTTGGGTGAAAAATTAAAAAGGATTTATGGTTGTCAGAACCAGAGAAAAAAAGAGAGTCGACCACCAGTTTTCTACTAAAAGTGATGAACACTGCTAACTTTTTTTTAATATTAAATACTAGCCCTACTATCTGTACCTCCGGCACTATCGTACTAATGAAGAGGGGAGGATAGATTGCCGACGCTAAACAATAAAAAAGACAGAAGGCAAGCTCGGGAGGAAGAAGAACGAATGAAGATCTGAGAGATTTAGCAAATAGGCAAAGGGCCAGCTCGGGAGTAGGGGTGCTCATCGGTAAAAAACCGAACAGGTACCGAAAAAACCGAACCGGTACCGAACCGAAAATACCGGAAAATCAAGAACCGGTACCGAAAAACCGGTTTCGGTACCGGTTCAGTACAAAGTCGGTTTCGATTTTTTCGGTTCGGTTTTCGGTTCTACCGCAAAAATTAAATAATTAAATAATTTTTTTATATTAATAAATTTTTAAAAAATAAGAATTTTTTTATATATATTAATAGAATTCCATTTTATAATCTACCATTTCATTTTATAATTTACATTTCTTTTTGTAATCTACCATTTCTTTTTGTAATCTACCATTTCTTTTTATTATTATTATTATTGGTGTTAGTATTATTTATTTTATTTATTTAAAAATCTATACTTTTACAATTTCATGCATGCTAGAAATTTTAGATAGCATACATTTTTAATAGTTGGGATTAATTGTATCAATTAAAATTGAATGATTTGTATCAATAAAGGGTCTTTTCAAATTTCGATTTTTTTTTTCGGTTTTTCGGTTTTACCGAATTCAAAAATTTAAGAACCGGTACCGGTACCGAAAAGTATTAAAAAACCGAAAAAACCGGTACCGCCCGGTTCGGTAAAAAACCGAAAAAATCGAAAATTTTGAGCACCCCTACTCGGGAGGAGGAAGAAAGGAGGAAGACCTGAGAGATTTAGCAAAAAAATTTCCTTTCAAGTTAAAGAAGATATAATGGACGGTGAGAATTTATCCCAAACTTTGAACGGTCCTAATAAACTATTAGGATGAGCGAAAAATTTAAAATCAATTGTGTTTTGTTAATTAAATTTTTTCCAAAATATTAAATTTTTGGTTTTTGTGTAGTAATTGTCTTTTTTGAATAAAACAAACTATGAGGATTCTTAAACTATTTTTGCATTAAATTTCAAAAATTATACATACTTTAAATTATACTCCCTCCATACCAGGGTAAAAGTATTTATTACTATTTCATGTAGTTCTAAGTTAAATATCTATTTACCTTAAATAATCTATTTTTTACAATAATTTGTCTGTAATACCCCTATTATTAATTATTATATTTATATTATCTATGCATATTTATGGAGCATAACTAGTAATGTGCAGAAAATTATACAATTAAATGAGAATTTAAATATGAATAATTTTGTCATTTTATCATCTTTCTTAATATGTGCAAAAAAATCAACCAGGACTTTTATCCCGGGACGGAGGGAGTAATATGTAAGCACTTTTAAAATAGTTAAATTTTATATCAAAATATTTTATTAAAAGAATTGTTTGTAAATTAATAGGAGTAAAAATAAATTAAGAGAGATACTCACATAATAAACACAAAAAACATAAACTGATATAGATAAATATATTACAATAATATAATAATGGTACAAATATGGATTAATACCTTTAACTTTTAATACTTTTCCATTTTGGGGTTTATCTTCTCAATTTTTTCAAATAGGGATTTAACTTTTAATTTTTTTCACTTTGGAGATTATTTTCTCAATTTTTTCATTAGAGGATTAAACTTTTAATTTTTTGTTTTCATTTTGGAGTTTGTCTTCTAAATTGTTTACATTAGAGTGTTAGTTCCCAATAGGCACACAATAGATCTAGAAGGAGGGTTGAATAGATCCTTTGCTTTTTAAAACTCTTTTCTATTTTATTTTGTATTGCTAAGAAGTTAGCGCATGACAAACATAATAATCATTTCAAGCACAGCGGAATAAGTTAAATATTCCTTTCATTGATATATTGATAAACATTGATACATTGTTCTTAGAGTTAGTTTAGTTATAAATGGTTAATACATGCATAGCAGTTATAATAGTTAAGTACATAACGTAAATGACAGAATATAAAAAATACAAGAGATTTTAAGTGGTTCAGAGACTCAAGCTCCTAATCAACTCTTCTGCTTCTCCAGCAGGAAATCCACTAAGGAAGGGCAGCAACACCCTGAATCATTAAGATTTCTTTAAGAACTGTCTTGGCACTTCAGTTCACTAAGAACTCTTCAAGGCCAGCAGCCTTGGAACTCTAGTTTTCTACGAACTCTTCAAACCCAGCAGGCTTAGAACTTCATTTAGTCATTCCGGACAAGGACCTCTCATGCTCTGGCTACTTGTTGTTGTTGATGTTGTTTTTGTTTGTGTTTTGCTACTAAGATGACTTGAAGCTTTATCATCTCAGGTACTCAGCAGCTTGGCGTGGTCCTCTTTGTATTCTGCGTGGAGTCTGGACCACCTCTTCTCTGGTGCAGCTGATCTTCATTCTGTTCAGCTCATCTTCATCTGATGTCAGCTGTGCACCAGTCACCACATAGGACTGCTAAGGCTTTTCATTGTGGGTCACCTTTTTTTGATCCTTAACAACCCTTGAACCCTTCTTGATTGATATGCAGACATGATTCTGCATCTTTTCTTTTTCAGCTTCTGGTTCTTCACGGTGATCCGTAAAGTGGCTCTTCTGATCTTCTTTCTGCTCAGCCACTTTTCTGAATGTTATCTTTTGGGCCTTCTCGGCTCTAAGCTTAGCTGTCATCTTCAATGGCATTCTCATCGTTGTTGAGTGAAGCCTTAGTTTGATTGAGTCCTTCTTCAAATCTACTTCACTTCTACTTTCGTAGTCTCACTGCCGCTGAGACATATCTGTTCAGCTTTGTAGAACTGGTAGAGTCAACAACATAGCATTCCAACAACTCAACGATTCTTTTATTTTGTTCACACCTCTTGATTTTTGAAGTTCTAGCTGTTATATACTCCCTCACAATCTTCTCGTTGGAATATAGCCGTTGGGAGTTATTTGAATTGCTTCGCAGATCTCGAGTTATTTGGTGCAGACTGCTGATGTGACGTGACAGCTTCTTTATGACTTTATTGACAGATCAGTCTTATTGACAGATCTTGTGGAACTATAACTTTACATGTGGAATCGCTTCTTAATTTTTTTGTCAGTATAATCTTTTGTCATATTCTTTTCATTCAAATATTTTAAGTTAAGTTTTGGTGTTTTTTTTTCTTTGGACGGACTGAAGTTTACAAGACCAACCTTGCGTTGAAGAAAATTATGACAATGAAGAGAGGACTTAACATGACAAAGCTACAAAGTTTTTATATTTTGTTTTTCTTACCTTTTTACTTGTATTAATGATTAAATATTTTAGGTACTATATATGACCTTCGGGGCACCTACATTTGTTTTGATTACAAACTTCGTACGTTTTGTTACTTGATTATTACATATTTAGTTGTGGATTATACAATTGGTTATTTATATAATATAATATTTTATTTGATGTTGATTACAAATTAATAAATAATTTTAAAAATATTTTTAATTTGCAGTGATTTGATTATTTAATAGTAGCATTATCGAAGAAATCTCTTTGCGGTAAATTAAAAAAAAATCATAATATGTAATTAGTGAAGGAAATCTAACCATTCTAAAGTAAATATGTTTTTCATAAATTGTTATTTATGAAGGAAGACATTTTTACTAGTTATTTCAAAATGTTAATTGTGAGGAAATCATCTCCTTGTCAAATAAAAATAATCTTTTACAATATATAATTTGTTAAGAACATATTATTCACAATATATCCATCACAAAAAATATTTAGTCACTAACTTAGCGAATGATTCTTTTAGCGAGGAGCTATAATGCAAGGAATTGTGTGAAGGAAAGTTTTCTTCACAATAAATCTCTTCTGAGTAATGTACTATTTCTTGTGAAGGATTTGTCCTTCATTACCGGCCCTTTTTCTTGTAGTGAAAATTTGCCCCTGCTGGGATATATTCCTGGATCCGGCCTTGCATGTTGTTACATTTGCGAAGAATAAAAGAAAATGTTGGGACTGCCATGCATGCATGTAAATAAGATCCTGAAAAAGTTATGCGAAAAAAAAAATCTGGGTTGAGGTACATTTATCTTATCTAGGCAGTTCACTCTAAGCACGATCAAAGTTCAGGAAATTGATTGAACTTCGGGTTTGCACAAGCAATTCTTATTATTTTTATTGTTTGGGAAGATTTTAATTAACGTTATGCATGTCAATTTAGTGTCATTGCCTTGTTTCTGACCAACCACCGTCATAAATTTGAAAATGTCTTTATTATATGATGTAATTATGGTTTTATATCTGTCCTAAAAAAAATACAAATTTATTTTTAGGTGCAAATAAAGTAGTACTTTCTAAAACAAATATAAATAAGAGGAGAAAGTATATCCTACTTGTATAAGAAATAATAAATTAAATAAAGATGGTGAGAGTATATCCTAAAATTTTGTTATATCTGATGCATGAACATGTGACCAGCATCAGTTTTCATATATTTCTAGTTTATTTTGGAAATCTAATGATTGCGATATTGATTTGTGATTGTTGTGTGGAGATGCTATGTTAGTTTGAACTTCTAGAAATTATTGGTTTAAAAGAAGAAAACCTTGTTGCTCATATTTTTGGCAGACAAGGGCCTGTGTGATATTTCGATTTGCAAGAAATGATTTAATGCTAACTAGGAGGCTTGTTTCTCTGTCAAGATGCGTTGATTGGTATTAAGGATATATTCGTCAAATATCCGGCAGAGTTGAAGCTGCACAAACTCGCTGTTATTGAGAAACTGCGTGAACGCATTAGTGACGATGATAAATTGGTTCGTGAAACACTATATCAACTTCTTAAGGCTGTCATTTGCAAAGAGGTAATTCATATTGGCCTTTCAGTGTAATTTTTTTTTATAGTGCTGCTGTTTATAGGTTCAACATTCCCTTGGGGGACAGTGGACAAATTTTATAGTTCTAGTGCTAGTGCTGTTTTGGCTGTGTGCTTTAAGTTCTCAATAACTAGCTGATTGCAATTTTTATTATTTTTTCTAATGGCCTCTGCGTCAAGCTTATTTTGATAAAGATATATTTTTTATTCAATAGTACAACCACCTTCTATCTCAGGAAGTTACTGTCGCCTTTTATCTTTTGCATCCCCTTTTATCTTCTGCTTGGTAAGAAGAAATTTGGGAAGATTATAGCAGTTGTGAATTGTGATACATTTTCTGTTTATATTAGAAGTGTGGACTGCCATTTCTATTCCATGGTTCTTATCTTTTTTCATTTTTTTGACTTTATTTTAATACTCCCTCCGTCCCCAAACGGATG
Organism: Panax stipuleanatus; assembly: GCA_020205555.1. Taxonomy (NCBI): domain Eukaryota; kingdom Viridiplantae; phylum Streptophyta; class Magnoliopsida; order Apiales; family Araliaceae; genus Panax; species Panax stipuleanatus. The sequence continues at coordinate 3,984,893 of CM035118.1, forward strand.
ACTAAAGTTACAAATATTTTGTCCTCAAAAGGATGAAATAAAGTACGTATAGTGAAGGATAACTAAGTCATTTTGTGGGGTCCATTAGTATGAAAAAATAAAAGTACTCATCACTTTATAAAATCTTGTGGGACCTACTAGAGATAAATTTTAAACTTTTTAACTCTCTTTCCTCTATCTTTACTTTTCTTAATATGTGTGTAAATTGTACTTTGCTCATCCTTTTAGGGACGGAGGGAGTATGTATTTGCTCTAGATACACCCACAATACCCCATGATGTTGCCATGTAAATTTTTATAACTTTGGGGAAGGACAGAGATGATTTCAACACAGAGATAACTTTGAATGGCTTTTGATTGCCCTCTGTTGTGGTTATTAATAGTCCTTTCTCTAGTTATCCTTTGTAGTTAATCAGATGCTTTTATTTACAGGATAATCAAGGGCCTTTCATATCTTTGACGATGGTATATATTTTTAGTGCCATGACACATTTGGCAATTGACGTCAGGTTGATGGCTTTCAAATTTCTTGACCTCGTTATCCAGTATTTCCCAAGTAATTACAAAACTTTCTCTTAGTAAATAATGTATCAGTAGGGATTTAATATGTGATTTGTGGTAGAAATTTGGTAGTGTTATTCATGTGACCATGCTATGTGATTATCTTGGTTGCTTTCCAAACTAACACTCCTTTTCCGAAATAAAAAAAAAGGTTACACAAAAAACATAAAATAATTGTTGAAATTATAATAAAATTCTAAGCCACAAAAGAATAGTCTCATAACCAATAAATGTCACACGACAAACCATAATAAATGCCCAACCGACTCAAATCACAATCTAAAATATTTCTTATAACTCCAAATAAACCAAGGTATCACAACCTAAACAAAATATCTAAATCATTTGGATAAAAGGGAACTCTCGTCACACTTGCCCATTACCCCATAATTACTTGTCGGAAGAAAAACACAACATGAGTCAAATGTCCAGTACAGATATAGAGTACAAGAATAATGAAACGAAATAACTAACTCAATTAAATGAACTGAACTGAAACGAACAAAACCAACACAATGAAATAATTGGCTGAAAGTGTTATTTCATACCGAGCTCAAAACAAAACATAAATATATTTTGCCACACATGCAAGTCAAATAATGTCACATATACAAGTCAAAAGGCTTAATGACACTTCTGCCCCTCCAAATTGCCACCCACTTTCAAAGTTGTCCCTAAAATTCAATTTTCGTCAGTTAGGTCCTTAAAGTGGCATTTTGTTGGCGTTTCCGTTCCTTCAGCTCAATTTGATCTCAACCCGACCCATTTTGACCAATTTTTACACAACCCGACCCAGTTTGGCCCAACCCAATTTTTTAATATTTTAAAATATAATATTATTTTAAAATAAGTTTTAAATAATAATTATATTTAACATTTTTTAAAAATAATATTTAATATTCTAAAATAAATTATTATTTTTAAAATAATAATTATTTTAAAAATAATAATTATATTTAATATTCTAAAATAAATAATTTTTTAAAATACTTTTTAAATAATTACTATTTTTAATATTTTATAAGTGAATATAATTTTTAAAATAATAATTATATTTAATATTTTAATATAAAATATACATTTTTAAATAATAAATATATTTAATATTTTAAAATAAAATATTATTTTTAAAAATTTATAAAAATAATTATTAATCTAAGGAAAAAATATTAGAAACTTTTTTTTTCTCAAAAATGATTAAAGTTTCATAAAATATAGATTCAAAAAAATTACATAAGAAAATAAAACTTTATTCTTAAAAAAATAAAGTACATTTTTTCATTTTTTATGTAAAACTTTATTTTCAGAAAAAAGAGTTAATATCTTTACCATTATTATATGTATTCTCAATATTAGAATTTTTAAAAACAAAAATTAAAAGTAGAAATTAAAACACAAAAACAGTAAAAGATAAATAAAAAAGATGATTCAATTTTATTAAAAAAAAATAAACAATTATTGTTTTTATAAAATAATTATTATTTTTAGGGAAATTTCTTTTAGAAATAATTAAGATTGAATGCCTAAAGTTCTTAATTATTTCTAATTTTTTTCCTGAAAATAATAATTATTTTTAAAAAAATATTATTTATTTAAAAAATATTGAATCATTTTTTTAACTATTACTATTTTTAGTTTTTTGTTTTAAAAATTCTAATATTAAGAATACATATAATAAAAAAAAGCGTATTAATTTTTTTTTTCTGAAAATAAATGTTTACATAATAAATGAAAAAATCTACTTTATTTTTTAAAAAATAAAATTTTATTTTCATATGTAAGTTTTTTGAATCTATATTTTATGAAACTTTACTCATTTTTGAAAAAATAAAAGTTTCTAATATTTTTTCCTTAGAATAATAATTATCTTTATAAAATTTTAAAAATAATATTTTATTTTAAATAAAAAAATATTAAATATAATTATTATTTTAAAAATAGTATTTTCTTTTAAATTTTTTAAAAGAATAATTTTTTAAAAAATATTTAAAAAGTATATTTTATTTTAAAATATTTATTATTATTTTTTTAAAAAATAAACTTTTTTAAATATTAAAAATAACTATTTTTAAAATAATTATTTTATTTTAAAATATTAAAATAATTATTATGTTAAAAATAATTATTTATTTTAAAATATTAAATATTAATTTTTAAATATTAAATATAATTATTATTTTAAACTTATTTTTAAAATAATATTATATTTTAAAATATTAAAAATTTGGGTTTGGTCAAAGTGGGTCGGGTTGGGTTAAAATTGGTAAAAATTGGTCCGGTTGAGGTCAAATTGGGTTGGAGGAGCGAAAACGCCAAAAAAAAATGTCACTTTAAGGACCTAACTGACGAAAATTGATCTTTTAGGGACGACTTTGAAAGAAGGTGACAACTTGGAGGGACAGAAGTGTCAATCAGCCCAAGTCAAAATAATGCCACACAGGCATAACATATATCGGACCGGCCGGACCCAGATGAATGCAAATCGGAAGGCGTGTTTGACACAAATATCACCAATCCGCAGAACAGAACAGAAAACTAGGGTCGACTCATATGCCTCCCATAACAAATCACCAAATGGCCAACTCCCACCGAAGCACAAAACGGAGACGCCGTGGACTAATCACATCGCCACAGAAGGTGTCATGCCTCAGTGCCAAGAAGACATGCCTGTGGTACTCCCACATGTGGTTATAGCTCAGGTATACCCTACGGTATATTTTAACAAAGATATCAAGTTAAAACACATGCGACAAAATATTAACACAAATTGTTTCTAATATGTACATGTTAAATCGAAACGAATTAACAACACAAAGTCTCCAAAAATATACTAACATATACATTACTATAAACGTCGCAATAAATTCTAGACATGGTGCACTAGTCTAAAGAGTACAAATATGAGTTTCAATATTAACGCCAAAATGAAATTATCGTAATAAATTTGACAAGGAATAATCACGAGAGGCAATACTAAATTTCTAAATGAGTAGCAAAACGAACTAAATAAAAATTAAAAGAGTCTAGCTGAAAAAGTACAGAATCGGTACCTGGATTAAGCAATGTAATACCCAGAAATTATTATCCCAATATAGTTCGTTAAACTCCTTCCCTCCTAGCTAAATACACAAAAATATAAATTTATAAGTTTATTTAATTATTTATGTTTGTGTATTAATGCTACTCACTTACTATGATTTATTTAGTATCATAACTTACTGTTGTACTGAAATACTAGCCATTTCAATAGTTATTAACAAAATAATTGAAAACACCAATTTTATACAGTACCTGGGTTAGTACAAATATTACACACACATATATATATATATACGGCCCGGATCTTAAGATCACCTTTTATCTAACATACCTTGCTTACCCCCCTTTAGCGAGGGACCGGACGACGGTTCGGTCCATCGCTATATATACAACCATCGTTTATATGTTGTTTGCGGATGACAACAAAATCGTTTCTTTCACTTTTGTGACACAGACACTTAACAAGTGAGAATCATAAAAGGTATCTTGCTTTGCTTTGTGGAGGTGTCTATCAATGCGAGTAAGTATGTTGTATCTGGAGGGGGGGGGGGGGGGGGGGGGGGGGGTTTCAAGGCCAGGAGCTTTGGCTAGTATCTTGGATTTTAGGGTGGGTAACTTGCTAGCGACTTATCTTGGCATTTCTCTTGGGGCGAAACATAAGACCAAGGTTACTTATATATATTATAGAAGAGATTTGAAGAACGATTAGTTAGGTAGGAGTTATTTGTCTTCTTAAGAGCACTTTGCCAAGCCTTCCTCTATATATTTCCTTTCATTATTGAAGTCGACAGCATCAGATCAGGAGAGATTGAAAAATTCAAAGAATTAGTTAGGAGTTTTTGAGGTTGGGTTATGAGTATGGGGAGAAAATATCATTTGGTTAGTTGATGAGAAAGCTTGTTCCACTAATATTGAAGGTGATGATTTGGTGTCTTTGTTTGCATATATTATTACTTACTAAAAAAAAGCTTTGACCAGTCTTTTGATTCTCTATCAATCAAGGTTCCACTGACAGCAGAATCTCTATCAATCAAGGTTCCACTGGGGCATTTCTGTCCAAAATAGTTTTTAATCCAGTCCGCTAGTTACACTAGCGGACGACGAGGCCACTTTTCCAATCCCAGTCATTCATTCATAATTGGTATGGAGTTTATCCATAGCAAATAGATGCTATGGATCATTACCCATATATATATATATATATATAACTTCCAAGTTAGTTAAAACCATTTTATTACCCTTTTCCTGCATGCCAATTCCACCAAGTATTACATGCATACAGCATATACATATAACAATCTCAAGTTCTTGTTGGCCTTACTAATAAATTAATATTATTATTATTGATAACAATCAACTCCTTCACACCACCTACATGTCCTAACAGTTTAATACCATACAATAAATTAATATGTAAATATAATATTTACCAAGTGTTAGAACCATACATGACACATGAATAACTTACACCTTAAAATATAATCAGTAAACTATTAATATAAATATGAGCGAACAGTTTGATGGAACTTGAAAACAGAACTCCGGATAACCCACAGTAGCAATTATCTTTAGGTTGTAAAGGAGACACATACATACATATACATTAATAACTTACTTGTATCATAAAAATATCAATCTTTGTTTCTTGATCTCACACAAATAATATTCGATCCCTCCTTTTCCCTTTCTCCGTAGCAGCGGCTGCGTTTCTTTTTCTTTTTCTCAGTTGGTATAACGAAAATAAGATTTGGTTTAGTACTTATATGTTTATTTATTAACAGATTTTATTAATTTTTCCTAGTTATAATAGGATTTAATATTACCCACAAATATAAATTAAACCCAATAAATTTTAAGACTCAATTTTACCAAATTATTATCCATCATTATTAATACTTATTAGCCCACATAAGTTAATGACTACTTTGACCCAAATAAATGACAAGGTCCAATTAATATATATTTTAAAAAATATAAATTTATTATTTATTTATTTATTTTTACCGGTTATTACATTCAATTCAACTATGGGCACTATTTCTTTGTCAATATCCCTAGTAAGATCACATTAAAATAAATCCTTCTTTGAATTAGTGTTTGCTGAAACGGATGTTCAAATTTTCATTTAGTATAGATAATGTCAAATCTTCAATCCGCTGTAAGTGTTGTATTTGTCTTGGGTGATACTGTTTGCGGATATTCTTTATGCTTGGTTATACTTCCGGACTTATTTGCCATTACTCTTGTGCTTTTTACAAATTTGTAATGATATCTTGGTAAGCCTTTTTTTGGGTTACTTTGTACACAGATTCTCCAGAACTATGAAGATATTTTACGACAGAACCAGTTCTACTTGCAGGACAAGGGCAAGCTTAAGAGTGCTCTTGCTGGGATAGCGCGTTGCTTCTCTCTGTTGCCGTGTAATAAAAGAGGAGATCACTCATCAACTGATAATGTTTCTTTCATAGCCAGAATTACCACATAGTTTAGCATTTCATTAGTTTTGGTAATTATGTGTTCCCATGTTAATTATTGTTTTAATCACTGTAGCGTTCAAAAGCTACATACCTCTCTTGATTAAGGACTTGAATGCATAAGTTGACTGTTTGTCCTTGCTTTTTCTTTATCCTTTTGCTTCTAAATTGAGGTACTTCAGTAAAAAGAAGAAACTTATATGAATAAACTAGGAAGGAATGTGCCTTCACGAAATTGTGATGGTGGGAAATCTGTGCCATACCTGCTTGGTGTTGGAAAAACTCCTCCAATTATAACTGTCTTTGAAAAAATTAAATAGACCAGAAAATAATATCACAATAATAAATCAAACACAAGACACCAAATTTTACGTGGAAAACCCTCTAAAATTAAGAGGTAAAAACCACGGGTCGAACTCCGAACAATTTCACTATAATCAACTGTGAATACAAATATCCCTTCCAAGTTTTATAACTAAAAACTTGAAATATTAAGAAATTGAAAGAATACAAGAATACCTCAATTAGAGTGAAAACTCAAATTACCTCACCACTAGAACCTTCGAATTAATTAAAGTCTTCAAGCAATTAATTAACCCGAACGGATGATGACAATTTGTGAATAAACTTTCACAAAAACCCTCTCAATTTTCTCTCAATTCTCACAGTTTTTCGTTCTCTCTATTCCGAGTATTAATCTCAAAACAGAGCACTCAAAATTCTGATTACTTGTTCCTTTTGTGTGTACTACTACATCACAAGTCCATGTATATATATAGACTCCTTGAGTTGATCCAAGTTGATCTTGGATTGAAAAAACCCACTCAAAGCTTTCTAATATAATATATATACTTCCAGAATCCTAATTCATGTTGGCTTGGGAACTCACACCATTCCCAAATCCTTTTCCATATAAGAGATATATATTCCCTTAATTCCTTTTCCAATTAGACTTTTGTCTAAAAGACCTCATGGGTTTGGACCCCCACAAACCCAACAATCTCCCCCTCCAAATCCATGAGAGGAGGCTTTCACCGTGACTCCGTCACTTGGAGTCCATCCCGACCAACTCCTTGCAAAACTCTAGTTTGTCGCGAGTTACAACCTTTGTCAACATGTCTGAGGGGTTCTCGTCGGTATGAACTTTTTTCACTTTCATCAATTCATTTTCCATCACTTCTCGAAGCCAGTGATAACGAACATCAATGTGTTTGGTACGATTATGATACGTGGCATTCTTGGTCAAGTCAATTGCACTTTGACTGTCACAATAAACCACATACTCATCCTGTGTCAAACCCAACTCTTGGAGAAATCGTTTCAACCATAACATCTCCTTGCCTGCTTCCGTAGCGGCGATGTATTCTGACTCAGTTGTAGACAAGGCAACACACTTCTGCAACTTGGATTGCCATGATACAGCTCCCCCTGCAAAAGTAAATAAATACCCTGAAGTAGACTTCTTCTCTTCAGAACCTGCCATGTCTGCATCTGTAAAACCCTCCAAGACTGGACTCGAACCACCAAACCCCAAACACAAACTGGAAGTAGCTTTCAAGTATCTGAGAATCCACTTAACTGCCTCCCAATGTTCTCTACCAGGATTTGACAAATACCTGCTCACAACGCCAACTGCATGAGCAATATATGGCCGTGTACAAACCATCGCATACATAAGACTCCCTACAGCAGAGGAGTAGGGAATTGCTGCCATATCATCTCTCCCTTCCTTAGTAGAAGGACACATACGCTTTGTCAACTTAATATGATTGGCCAGTGGTGTGCTAACTGGCTTAGCATCACCCATGTTGAACCTTGCAAGCACTCGTTCAACATACTTTTCTTGTGACAACCACAATCTTTTAGCTTTTCTGTCACGAGCAATCTTCATGCCCAAAATCTGCTTAGTCGGGCCTAAGTCCTTCATATCAAAGGACTTGAATAACTCACCCTTGAGCCTACGAATCATATTACCATCTTGCCCGACTATCAACATATCATCTACATATAACAACAAAATAACGAAGTTATCATCCGGGAACTTTTTAACATACACACAATGATCTGCAATTGTTCTGCTATAACCTTGATCCATCATGAATGAATCAAATTTCATGTACCACTGCCTTGGGGCTTGTTTCAGGCCGTACAAACTTTTCTTCAACCTGCAAACCAAGTGCTCTTTCCCTTTAACTTCAAATCCCTCTGGCTGCTCCATGTAGATTTCCTCCTTCAAATCACCATGAAGGAATGCAGTTTTCACATCTAGTTGCTCAAGCTCAAGATCCATACTAGCTACTAACCCCAACACTGCTCGAATAGAGGTCATTTTTACAACCGGAGAAAAAATCTCATCGAAATCAATACCTTGCTTTTGAGCAAAACCCTTGACCACCAATCGAGCCTTGTACTTCACTAGTTTTTCACCATCCTTTTTCAGCTTGAACACCCATTTATTCTTCAATGCTTTCCTGCCCTTCGGAAGTGTAGTCAGCTCATAAGTGTGATTCTTGTGCAACGAATCCATCTCATCCCGCATAGCTCTCAGCCAATTGTTCTTCTCTTTATGAGTCTTAACTTCCTGAAAAGTTTCTAGCTCCCCCTCCTCAGCAACTAAAAGATATTCAGACGAAGGATACCTGACTGATGGCACATGTTCTCTGGTAGATCTTCTTAGCTGAGGTTCTTCAATATCAAGTTGAGGGGGTTGCTCCCCCTGCTCAACACTCTCTGCATCTGATCCATCACTATCGTGCAACTCTGTATCAGTCACATCTTCATTCTGACCTCCTTCTCCAACTGTGGCATTCTGTAATGGCGAAGGAACTCCGCTGAGGTCTGGAACTTTATTTTTCCTAGGTTGTGTAACATTATCAAAATCCTCATAATTCTGGTGCTCATGAAACACCACGTCTCTGCTTCTGAACAATTTTCTCTGAACTGGATCCCATAACCTGTACCCAAATTCTGCATCTCCATAGCCAACAAACACACATGGAGTAGATTTGTCATCAAGCTTCGATCGTTGTTCCTTGGGGATATGTGCAAAAGCCTTGCACCCAAATACCCTCAAATAAGAATAGGACACATCCTTACCACTCCAAACCTTCTCTGGAATCTGAAAGTCCAACGGTGCTGATGGAGATCTATTAATCAGGTAGCAAGCGGTACGAACAGCTTCACTCCAGAATGACTTAGGCAGCTTAGCCATTCTCAACATGCATCGGACTCGCTCAATAATAGTGCGGTTCATTCTCTCAGCCACACCATTATGCTGTGGGGGCCAGGAACTGTCTGCTCATGTCGAATACCGTGTTTCACACAATATGCTGCAAACTCTTTTGAAGTGTATTCCCCTCCGTTGTCACTGCGAAGACACTTCAATAATTTTCCAGTCTCTCTTTCAACCATAGCATGGAAACTCTGAAAATGCTGGAATACCTGGTCTTTTGTTTTCAACAAAAACACCCACACCTTACGTGAAGCATCATCAATAAAAGTAACAAAATATCTATTACCACCTAATGACTCAACCTCAATGGGACCACATACATCAGAATATACTCTCTCAAGTAACTCAGATTTTCTTTTAGAGGAGCTGCTAAAAGAAACTCTATTCTGCTTACCAAATAAACAATAATCACAAGGGTTTAGTACAGTACCTTTAGCAAAAGGAATGAGGGACCTCTTTGCTAACATCTGCAACCCTTTCTCACTCATGTGCCCAAGCCTTTTATGCCACAGATTCGGTGAAGATTCATCTTCAATTGCATTAAACTCGCTAGAACACACTTTCACATGAGTTTTGTATAATGAGCAACAAGCAGTACCTCTAGCGACTACCATAGTACCCTTGGTAAGCTTCCACTTTCCGCTGCCGAAGTGATTCTCATAGCCTTCCTTGTCCAAGGCCATACCCGAAATCAAGTTGAGGCGCAAATCTGGAACATGTCTCACATCCCTCAAAGTAATAGTACAGCCTACATCTGTCTGTATGCAAACATCACCAATTCCAACAATCTTGGACTGATCAGTGTTACCCATCCTCACAAACCCAAAGTCTCCGGCTTTGTACGTGGTGAAGAATTCTTTCTTGGGAGTAGCGTGATACGAAGCACCTGTATCAATAACCCAATCAATCTTCTGATCAACAACATGTAAGCATTCTTCTTCCCCGAACGAAAGAAGCACAACATCCTCAGTAACTGTAGCTGCAGTATTCTTCTCCTCAACTTTTCCTTGCTCACCAGTTTTCTGCTTGGCTAACCAGATCTTGCAATTTCTTTTGAAGTGACCCTCCTTGTTGCAATGAAAACACCTGTATGTAGCACCTTCTCTTGTATTTGACTTGCTCCTATGATTTCTGGAATTTTTGCTTTTACTGCGATTCAAGTTTCCCTTGTGAGATCCCCTGAAGTTACTTCTACCCCTGTTCTCTGTCACAAGTGTTTGTGTCTCAAAATTCAAACCCTGCTCCTTTCGTCTTGTTTCCTCGTTGTGTATGCTGTCCTTGACCATCTGCATGGTTATCTTTCCTTCCGTAGCTGAATTGCTTAGTGACACAACTAAAGTTTCCCAACTGTTAGGCAATGAACTGAGAAGCAACAATGCCTGAATCTCATCCTCAAGATTCAACTTCATGGTAGACAACTGGTTCACCAATCCCTGGAACTCACTCATATGCTCGGATACACTACTACCATCTTTATACTTCAGGTTCACAATCTTTCGAATCACAAAGGTTTTATTCTGAGCATTCTTTTTCTCGTACATGGACTCTAATGTAGTCCACAGTGTATAAGCATCCGTTTCCTGCGAAATATGGTGGAACACACTTTGATCGATCCACTGTCTGATGTGACCGATCGTTTTTCTGTTCATCTTTTTTCAATCAGCCTCGGTCTTGTCCACTGGCTTTTTCCCCTTAAGCTCCAGTGGATCATACAAATCCTTGCAGTAAAGGATGTCTTCCATTCTAGGCTTCCATATCGAAAAATTAGATGATGTCAATTTAATCATGGCGCCACTTGATTCATCCATTTAATTTATCAAAGACCCACCCCGCAAAGAACCTTGCTCTTGATACCACTTTGTTGGAAAAACTCCTCCAATTATAACTGTCTTTGAAAAAATTAAATAAACCAGAAAATAATATCACAATAATAAATCAAACACAAGACACCAAATTTTACGTGGAAAACCCTCTAAAATTAAGAGAGGTAAAAACCACGGGTCGAACTCCGAACAATTTCACTATAATCAACTGTGAATACAAATATCCCTTCCAAGTTTTATAACTAAAAACTTGAAATATTAAGAAATTGAAAGAATACAAGAATACCTCAATTAGAGTGAAAACTCAAATTACCTCACCACTAGAACCTTCGAATTAATTAAAGTCTTCAAGCAATTAATTAACCCGAACGGATGATGACAATTTGTGAATAAACTTTCACAAAAACCCTCTCAATTTTCTCTCAATTCTCACAGTTTTTCGTTCTCTCTATTCCGAGTATTAATCTCAAAACAGAGCACTCAAAATTCTGATTACTTGTTCCTTTTGTGTGTACTACTACATCACAAGTCCATGTATATATATAGACTCCTTGAGTTGATCCAAGTTGATCTTGGATTGAAAAAACCCACTCAAAGCTTTCTAATATAATATATATACTTCCAGAATCCTAATTCATGTTGGCTTGGGAACTCACACCATTCCCAGATCCTTTTCCATATAAGAGATATATATTCCCTTAATTCCTTTTCCAATTAGACTTTTGTCTAAAAGACCTCATGGGTTTGGACACCCAACACTTGGGCCATTAAATCAGAACCTCCTCAAAATCCCTGGCTTGAAAAGTCTTATCTGCTAGCATTAGTTTGACCATGTGGCCTAGGACCGGCAATATGATCTTAGAAGATGTGTTTTCATGAGATTGAAATGGTTAGAAACTTAGAATCCGATGACATCATTTGTAGCTTGTGTTGATCTCATGTCCCTTAGAAACAGAACGTACTACAAATACAAGTTTGAGTGCATGGCGTGAGATTGACCATGTTCTACATTGTGACAAGCACTTGAATGCATGAGTGAGCTGCTTGCAGGGAAAATATAATATTGTAATGGGTCATGTTCTCAGGCTTTATTGCATAGAAATGTTTCTCAAGCGGATTGAAGTCTTCATGCCCTTGGATTCTTGTTCATAAATGATGGTTAAGATTGATCAAACTTCAGTGCCTCAAGGTGAGATTGTCTGACAAATTACATATGCATGAATGATTCCATATTGTAGTAACATCTTTCTGATTTTCTTCTTATGTTCTCAGTCATTTACTTTACTTTGCTCGTTTTGTTTATTTAAGTTATGTTTAGAGTTGTTCTTGTTATCATGATCATTAAACGTATGTGAATGCCTTCTCTACTGATGTCTGATGTATATCTTCTTTAATATTAACTTTTATACTTTTCACTCAATCTTTTCAGTTCACATTTGTTTCTTTCTCTTGTTATATAGAAGCAGGTAGCTTCCAAAAGCATTTTGCATGCTTATGAGCCTAAAGAATATGCTGGCAAGTGTGAAAGGATTTTGAACTTCATTTGTATTTACTTCTTTCGTTGTTATTTGTTTGCATCGAGGTTCTTGGTGATGATAATATTGGAAAGTGTTAATTTTGATGTTCATTCACATAAAGTGTATATATATTTATTTGATATTTACACTGATGAATGCTATACCATGTTCAAATTTAGAAAACTAAAACAAAATGCTATACATTTTACGTGTCTGGCTTATAATTTTTATTTTTCAAACTTCTTCAATTACTTATATTTGCTTATTTCTGTGATGATACAAGCAACTGAGAGTCTTTAATCCACGAGGACACGTAGGGGAAAAATTTGTCTGCATATTGGGTGAGCTTGTGGTGGGCTAAGATGACCCAAGAAGATACTATTGGGCCAATGGTTTAAAGCCTTATTTGGATGGATTTAATTCGATTCGAATTTGAGATTTGACCCGGGTTGTTTCAATAACAACCACCAGATAAATCTTTTTCCAGGGATATTACATTATTAACCTCTCCGCAACAAATTACGAATAATACTTGAAGTTTGTGAGTATCTGTTATGAGTTGACAGGATAAACTGTAACAGCTGTAAAAACTCTTTTTCCTTCCTATATTTTTTCTCCAACCAAATAAGGGAGACCTTAATTAATACCTTATGCATCCTCCGTAATACATGCTTCCACATTTCTCTATTACCAAACTGACCACTAGAGAGAGAAGAAGATAAAGCAGGGAACAAACAATAGCGGATAACCTTTGAAAATGGAATTAAAGAAATTTAGAAAAAAAAAAGCTTAGAAATAAGAATCGAGTGATGAAGATACGGATCTTAGTTGAATCATCTGTGTCGAATTATGGTACTTTGCATTGTGTTTCAGCTAGTGCCAATTGCCATAAAATATAAATAAAGAAGTCTAATTTATAGATTTTAGCATTCAAAGGTCTCTTAAGGCACTGCTGGTTAGAAGGTTTTTTCATTTCGAGTCCTCATGACATTTTTTTTAATTATTTAAAATTTAGGAACGTTTCGTCAACTCCTGCTGTTGTTTTTTTAATAATGTGATAGTAGCATTGCTTTATTTATGTGATATCATGAATTATGTTATGTTATGATATATTATTTTATTTTATATTATATTATCTTATATTATACAAAGTAATATAAAATAATGTTATTATATTATATTATTTTATTTTATTTCGTTGTGTAAAACTAAGTAAATTAATGCTACTTAATTTATTTTAATTAATATTGGGAAACTAAGTAATATTAACCAAGTAAATACTACTTAGTTATAAATTTAGTAGTGAAAGCTAAGTAAATGCTACTTAGTTGATTTTAGTAGGGAAAAATGAAGTAAACTACGGAAATTTATTTTTTTATTTTCTTTACTTTAGTTTGTATTATTTTTTGTTATTTATTTTATTTATATGTTATTATATTTAATTTAATGTAGATTAATATTTAATTTATGTATTTTAGCAATTTTATATAATAATACACTAACATAAGCCTTAATATCATATTATGAACATGCATGTACTGAAATTGCACAAATTAAAGCCAAAATGAAACTAAATATCACATATATATATATATATATATATATATATATATATATCTAACCCAAATTCAAACTAAATAGTCAAATAAAACACATATAAACACATAAGTATGCAATATATTTAATTCTAAATTGAAAACTATATATAGTTGAAAGAGAGATTGAATACCTAGGTGGAGTTGCCGGCGACGGACAGCGGAGGCGGGCGTCGTCGTCGGGCGGCGGCTCCATCTTCTCCTTTTCTCTCCTCCCTTTTTCTGCTTTCTGTTCACGTCTGCAGAAGACCAGAGCTGATTCTATTTAAAAGGATCAGCGATCGCATTTGGCGACCTCATGCGGTCGTTGATTTTAATTGACTTAACGATCGAGCTGTTGAGGAAGTTAAACCGATTTGCGACCACTATCTGCGACCGGGTGCGGTCGCAGACTTGAATGAATTTCCCCCGCCAACCCAGGCGCCAAAATTAAATGCGGTAAATTCAATTTGGCGACCAGTTAGCGACCGCACGGTGGTCGCTACTACCCAATAGCGACTGCTTTGGATAACCGTCGCTAATAGCGGTTGTTAATTCTGATATTAGCGATCGAATACGGCGGTCGCAGATACTATTGGTCGCTGATGGACCTGTTTCTTGTAGTGCAACCTCAACATGAACGCAATTGGATCAAAAGCAAAATTGTAAGTTCTAACCGAAATACTTTGTATGTAATATTCAGTAAAGAGTTCCATTTGGCCACTGAAGCGATCGACAAAGAGGAATTTACGAAGACCATACTTGCACAAATTGAATGAGATGGAGATGGTGGCGGTGGTGCTCCTTCGTTGTCGCGTAGGTTGTCTATATATGGGGATAGATCGTAGTGTGTTGGTGGGGAAGGTGCTCCTCCAATCAGATCGAAGCTGCGATGGAGATGGAGATGAATCAAAGGGTAGAGGTAAGCAAAGAAGAGAGAGCGAAGCTATTGAGAAGGGATGTGTTATTTGGATAAAAAAATGTAGCTCAGATCTATTCAGTCATTCGGCCAGTTTATTTTTAAAGAATCGCTCAGATTTCAAAATGTGTAAATAAACAGTTTTAATGACTTATTTGCTCGGATTTTGGTTCATTCAGACATATTCAGTCCTAAACAAATAGTCCCTTAAATAGTTAAGATCATAATTTCCCTTAATGTATCATCTAAATCTCTTTACTATCTTTTCAATTAATCAATCATAGCAAATTGTTATTCTAGAATTCACAAATTATTTATAAAACTTCCTCCGATGGTTAGATAAATACATCTCTCCAAATTAATTCACTATATTCCTATTACTATATTCCTATGTGAATTAATTAAGAACAAATTCACATTAAGCTTAAATTCTCGAGTTGGTTATGCACGACATATATGCATATTCCTATTCTATACATAAATTAGTTATTCAATCTTAAGAAGAATAAACTAAATGCAGGTTATCATATTCAGATCTAACCCTATAATATTCCATCTTCCAATATCATATAGATTATCAAATAATTGCTGATCAAACAATCATACATTAAGCACAAAATATGATAAACAACTTGCATATGATCAATAATAATTAATACGAGAGTAAATCAATTCATACTAAACACTGAGTTCCATTGCAATCTTAATAAACAATTTAGTTCATAGTGTAGGAATAAAACATCATCAATAAACCAAGTAATATTTTAGAATTACAAGAATAAAGGGATAAGAAAAAAGATAAAAATATGCAAAGTGCAATTTTCAATCTCCACACTCAACCTCCAACTTGATCTCCTTTGTGCTCCTTGGAAATCTGATAAGAAACCCCAACTTGATGTGAGTGATCTGATGTAATCCTCTCTTCTATGTAAATTAATCTCCCAAATCATTTGTCTTGATGAATATTTATAGATTTCTTGTTAAAATCTATCAAAATTGGTATCCCAATCCAATTCCAAGTCAAAAACGTGCTAAAATAGATGCACAAATTATTAAGTCAAAAGAATATTTAATTTAGAGGTATCACAAATCTCACATTTTGACAAAAATAGATAGATGGTTTTTTCAGTAATTTATAAGGTGGGAATAAGGATGTAAACGAATCGAACCGAAACGAATAGAGAGCTGCTCGAATTCGACTCGAAACGTTAAATTCATACTCGAATTCGAATTGTATTTGAAAATTTTTACTCAAATTCGACTCGAATTCGATCCGACTCGGATCGAATTATATTCAAACTACTCGCGAGCTTCAAATTCAAGCTCAAATTTGAGTATCCACATAATAACTAGCTTTATAATAAATATAATTATAGATTGAATTTGTTATTTTAGTTAGAAATGAGAAAATATATTTACTATTACACTTTACAAATATAAAATCACAATTAAAATTAAAAACAAAACAAAATAATAACAATAATTAATTATCTTAATTTGATTTTATATATATTATAAGAGAATGTATCGAGTATCTAATCGAATCTTTATCAATAGAGTATGTATTGAATAACAATCGAGAATTCGAGTAGCTTGAATTTTAAACGAGTCGAGTATAACCTTACTCAGATTCTATTCATATTTTTATTCGAATTATTTTTTACGCTCAGATTTGGATCATATTATTAACGAATCTGATTCTCGATCGTACTTTTTGAGTCGAGTCCGAATCGAGCTCGAACTGTTTGGCTCGTTTACAGCGTTAGGTGGGAATTGAGAAAGGTTTGTTAATTGGGGAAGTTGTAGGCATTCAGGCGAGATGTAATAAAATTTTAGTAGTAATTAGTATTAGTATCAATTTGATTATAATCTTGTGCTTAATACATGTATATATCCATGCTTTTCTAAGCCATAGGATACTACTATACTTAGATGCATGCATGTCTGACCCTTTAAAATCCTTTATTGAGATATATTATTCTGAGAGTATAGCCTTCTTTATTTGTTTTGTATATATTGGGGAGGGGGACCGGGCGGGGGGGGGTGGTGTTAGGTTATAGGATTATACAAGGTAATGAGATTAGGCAGTGTGAATTTATTTAATGGGAAATGATATTTGTATTTCAAATATTTCATTTGTGCTTGATCATGGCAAGGTTAAAATGGTTAATTTAAAGATTGAGTTCAAAAGGAGAAATTTGGTGGCACATGCAATTGTAAATTATGTGGGATAAAATAAGAATTTTATAAAATTGTAAGGACTAAATAAAAAGATAAAAATAATAATATAAAAATAATAAAATAGGAATTACTTTAACAGTCGAAGGGCATTTTTTGAAATGTCAAAAAGTTTCAAAACTTTGTTAACAGCCCCGGCTTTTTATATTAGATTAGATATGCCCATCAATTGTGACTATGTTATTTTAATAATTAAATTTTGGTGCAGAAATTACAAATTTTAGAGCATCATGTATTGTTTGTAAATGTGGGTTCTAAATGTAGGATAATGTTGAGTTGTTATTTCCACATGTATTTTTGATATTTTTATATGATCTTTCCTCACACGAGTATACAGTGGGTTCCACCTTTGTGAGAAGGAACCAGATGAAAATATCAAAAACACATATGAAAATAGTGTCCACCAGTAGAAAAAAATAAATAGATAACGTTTAAAAAACGTTGTAATAGGTCCCAAAAAACGTCGTGATTAGCAGTGTCATCTATTAGACACAAATAGACAACGTTTTTAAAACGTTGTCTATTTGACACATTCCACAACGTTTTTTTTCTTCTAAAAAGCATTGTCTATTTGATATAATCCACAACGTTTTTTTCTAAAAAATGTTGTATATTTGACACATTACACTATTTTTTTCTTCTAAAAAGCGTTGTCTATTTGACACAATTCACAACGCTTTTTTTAAAAAAACGTGTATTTGACACATTACACAACATTTTTTTAAAACAAGCGTTGTCTATTTGACACATCACACAGCATTTTTTTTTAAAAGTATTGTCTATTTGACACACTACACAATATTTTTTTTAAAAAAACGTCGTCTATTTGACACAATTCACGACGTTTTTTAGACACATTTCACGACATTTTTTTTATTTAACCCTGTACATAAAAACTAATAATGTGATCCAGAAAGAAGGATGCCACAATTTTTTTTTACTTTCAAACACGGTGGTGACAGAATACACCAACATAATTTTTCTTATTGAGGACAAGTCAAGAAATTTTTACACAAAACATGGACTGCAATCATCCATTGATACTTACTGTGATACTCATAAAACAAACTACATTTACAGTTGGAATGAAAATACACAAAAAAACTCACTACCATAACATGAATAAACACACAAAAAAAGGAACAAACTTTTAAGTAGACTTGCTAAGCGCACCATTGGTGTCCTCCAAGGACTCTTGGATAGCCTCTTCAACTAATTTGTTCTCATCTTTTACAGCCAGTATTACCTGAACCACCAACAATGGATAACTTATTGTACATAGTACCCAATTCACAACAAATTGGGACATGAATGACACTTTGTATGTATCGATTTGCCAAGCAACTGCTGCTCCTGCACTCTGCACTCCTTTGTAGGATCCAGTATACCTGCAACAGAGTAAAAAAGAAAACAGTTGGTACCAAACAAATTGTCAATATGAATGGCCTAATAGTTTAATTAAGAAACAAAAATTACCTGCTAAGAATAGCAGAATCATCAGCCAAAGCCCCAATAACCCAGTAAATCATGCTCTGGAACATAGCATTTAGTAACCCATAACTGAAATACAACACAAATGGCCCTGCAAAATCAGAACCATACAGCAAGTTGGCAAGGCCAAGTACTGATTTTGTATATAACTTTATATTGAAGATAACTCCAGCAATAACATGAAAACCACAATATTTAACTGTTCCTTCATATTGCAAATAGCATTTACAGGAGCATTTGCCCTAATGACAACCCACAATTTATTAAACGGTTTAAATAGGTTTCATTATGGTACAATAGACTTGAAGAATAACAAGAGTGTCTAAGGGCTCTTGGTCAAATCACAAAGATAGCCTACTGATGTATGATTACATATTTTCCATGTGGAAGTGCAGACTCCATTTCCAGTGGATCCACAAAAATGACATATTTAATTCTTCTATCAGTAGACCATGATCTATGCGTCTAAATTTTTTACCTAAATACCAGATCCTTTTTGTTCTTTTAATCTGGATAAACTGCATCACAAATTGACTCTACCACTATTTACTAAATAAAAGTAAAGCATAAACAATGCAAGCCATTTGTGTCAAAAGTTGGATGGCAAGTCAGAAATCTCGTGTGGAAAGTGCTGCTCATTACATCATAGATATGATGCTGCGTTTGCACAAAGAAAACATCATTCTAATTCTGGACTGAACAAGTGCCAAAGACAACATGTAAATGTATATGACCAAAGTGAGCTATTAAAGTCAACTAAATCAACTAAAATGTTCAAACTTGATAACTTGTTAAGGCGGATACTAGATAGCAACAAGGTTATAGATCTTTCAATTATACTAGAACTAGTCCAGTCACCAACATCTGTAATGTTTTATAATGTTCTTTTATCACAACACTTTCAACCACCATACTGTAACAGCTAATTACCTCAAAAAGTTTACCGCACTAACTTCTACATAACTCTTATGTTTCACAAACATCAAAATACAAGCCAACAACAAGGAAAAAACACAAAAATACAACTACAATAGTAAGTCAGAAATCTCATGTGGAAACTGCTGCTCACTGCACCTGATAAAGATGCTGCTTTTGCAAAAAGATTTCATCAAATAAGTGATGAGCTACTTAATGGAAACTCAATAAGTGATGAGTTGCTTTTGAGAGTGACCATTCCCAAATAATTTAATTCAGGCAATCTCTAAGAAAATGCAGCACTGATTGAAATAAGTGATGAGCTACTTGATGGAAACTCAATAATTTCTTGGCTAGTATGGAGACATGAGATAAAATATTCTTGTGCAACCTTATCATATAATCAAAGTAGCAGTAAATAGGGGTGCCTTATTTGCAGGTAGTCCCCCAAGGCATTACATCAGTTAAAATAAGCATTGTACTCCCACTTGGCAGCAAAAAGTATATGTTCGTACTGAAAGCACGATCAACTTTATCTGTCGAGATGCTAAATTAGAATTCAAGGAGAAGACAGACAAAATCTAACTATGCAACAACGAACACAGAAAAGAGTTTGATCATGATTTCCTTTTCCTTTTTCGAATGCAGAAAACAAGTACAAGCACAACCAAAAGAACCACCAGCAAAGAACCCAAAATAATGCCTATTATAGGTCCAGCTTTCAACACCTTCTTATTTCCGTCGTCTGGATTGGATGATTGGCCATCAGAACCTCGAGGTGTGTGTGAACCTGGAGAATTGCTGCGATTATTATGAGATCTACCAGGTGGTGGTGGGCTGTATGGTGGAGGAGGAGGTGCAGGACCATTATCAAATGAATTTCCATCATATCTGTTTTGTTTTAAGTGTAAGATTAGACATTTGCAAAGGACCACATAAAATATATGAGCATAAAATTTTTTGACATAAAAATCTTAAAGTTGGGGATAGAACTGATCTCTAGTAGTAACCATCCACTGAAATGGTTATTTTCCACATTTCTATGGAAATTTTCAAAGGTAATATAACTTTGTACATATCAACACTATTGCCAACATAAGAATATGATCATTTTTTGGATAACTCTAACATAAGAATATGAACTTACAGATCAGTCAAAGGTAAACCATCCAGAACATTAAGAGAACCAGTCAACTGATTGTTCTGCAAACAACTGCCAAAAATGCAGATATCATGAGAACATTGAGAAGTTTCGCAACAAACCAGAACAAAACCAAGCATAAAATAGCACTTCAATAAACTCAGAGAGTTGAAAGATTCGACAATGAACTGAAGGAATTGGGAAGATCTCCACTGAAGTTGTTTAGAGAGAGATCCCTACATTTACATAACTACTATATCACTGAATTGATCAGAACTTCTATAAGATTCAAATCTATGAACTTCAATCTTATATCTGGAGAGTCTTTCAACTGTTAAACCAAATAAAGACATACAAAAAATCATATATGGAAGCGGCAGTTTTAGATTCACAGAAATTATAACCCCCTCTTTTGAATTACATGTGGAATCAATATATTCTTAACATTAAATCTTGGAATAAGTTGTTAAGAGCCTAGAATCATCTCTTATAAAATTATAACTTATATGTTAAGACTCAACTGTCTAACTCAATAGTAAGAATTCAATCACTAATATATGACACATCAACAAACAGGATTTGGGGGTCGGAGGATCCTGATATTAGTGATTGAATTGAGGTCGGTGGATCCTGACTGAATTGGAGTTAGGGGATCCTGGTCTTAGTGACCGAATTGTCGAGTCTAAGTGACTTGATGTCGAGATCCTGTGACTCGAAGGAACCTTTGTGGTTCGGTTGTAAATGGTCTGTTGGGCCAATATCCTTAGTGGATATTCTACTCATGGAGCAGAAGAGTGGACTAAGAGTTGTTTAGTCTCCGAACCTACTTAAAATCTTTTGTCTTTTACTTTACGTCATTTACTTTATGCACATTATAACATCTATATCTGTTATGTGTTTGCATACCCACAAAACTTAATTTAAATCTGTGATTTAATTAATCTTTAAGGGGATGTTATAAAAGTATATTCCGTTGTGCTTAATCAATATGATTAACTGTTTACTTGATAATACATATTTAATTAATCGAAATATTTTTTAAAAGATCTATTCAACCGCCCTTCTAGAGCTCCAATGTGCCTCTGGGAAACAACACATAAGGTTGTAAACTGAGCCAAACAGTTCGGGCACGATTCAAGCTCGACTAGAAAAAATACAAGCGAGACTCAGATTTGTTAATAATATGATCCAAATCTGAGCATTAAAAATAGTTCGAATAAAAATATGAGTAGAATCTGAACAAGGTTATACTCGACTCGTTTAAGATTCAAACTACTAAAATTATTGATTGTGATTCGATACATACTCGATTGATACAAATTCGATTAGATGCTCGATACATTCTCTTATAATATATACAAATTTAAATCAAATTATAATAATTAATTATTATTATTATTATTTTGTTTTGTTTTTAATTTTAATTGTAATTTTATATTTGTAAAGTGTAATAGTAAATATATTTTATCATTTTTAAGTAAAATAACAAATTCAATTTATAATTATATTTATTATAAAACTAGTTATTATGTAGAGACTCGAATTCGAGTTTGAATTTGAAGCTCGCGAGTAGTTTGACTATAATTCGAGCCGAGTCGGATCGAATTCGAGTAGTAAATATTCGAGTCGAGTCGAATCTGAGTAGAATTTTTCAAATACAATTCGAATTCGAGTCGAATTCGAATACGAATTTATCATTTCAAGTCGAATTAGAGCAGTTCTCTGTTCGCTTCGATTCGACTCGTTTACCCTCTTAACAACACATTCCATTTTAAGTTGTCACATGAAAATTAAATTTATAAATGTTCGAACTAAGAGACGACTATTTTTACAATCTCCCCTCTTGCATGAGTGGAGCACTACTTATTCTGCGTGTGAAAAAGACATTGTGAAAATAGCAATTCCCAGCAATGTTATTCCATTTCTTCAAAACTTTTAGATACAGATACCATCCTTAATTGCTATGTATGCTAGAACAAAATGCTAATGCCAGATAATACCTATATGTGAATACGGTACATTAATAGCTTGAATTTGGGACCTCATCAATTATCACTTCACTTCAGAGTAATTATTGATAAATTAGCAGCTTCATTTTGCAACCAGATCATTTAAACTTCTATTACAAAGGAACTACTGATAAAAAATTCTTACAACACATAATTTATTAGGTTACTCTAAACTTATCTGCGAAACTAGGGTAACACTTTAAAAGACAAAACGAGAGAAAACTTTGCCTCACCTGTTCTGGATAAATGTAAAGTAAATAAGGAAGCTGAATTTTGTAATCTCTCTGGTGTTATCATATTCTTTATCGGTGTTAGTTCTTTGCGGCGATGTACCAATGCTTCTGAATAGAAAATAGTAACAGAACTCACAATTCTGTTAAAACTAACTCGTCAAGCAGTTCAAATGCAGCCAATAGCTTTCTTTCTCTGCATATTAATTCTATCAGAAGTTGCCATGATTCAAGCTCAGGTTTAAATCCCATGTCCACCAATCCAAACAATATCATAGCTGCATCGGCTGCCATTCCAGCCTTAGATAATTGTACTAGTAACTCATTTGAGGTGGCAAAATGCGGCACAAACCCCCTAGCTAGCATCAGACTTAACAATGCTGTTGCCTTTTCAAGTTCTCCTTCCTTGCACAAGTAATTCAATACAATCCTGTAACTTGCCTTGTTCAAATAAATGCCATTGCAGGGTAGCCTCTCAAGCATTTCAAGAGCCTCATCGTATCTGTTCTGGCCTGCATAATCCCCCCAATATAACATTGAAGGTTATGACATCAGCTCTGCAATCATTTTCTTTCATCTCTTTGAGCAACTCGATATCTTCATCTATTCCACCAGACCTACACAGGCAAGTGATTAAAGTGGTGTAGCCAACTTTATCAGGTTTCAGACCGGCACTCTTCATCTCGTCAAAAATTTCCTTGGCCTCTTTCAACCTTCCCTCCTTAGAGAACCCATTCATTAAGGTTGTATAATTGATTATATTTGGGTTGCATCCATTCTTTCTCATGAAATCGAGTATCTTCTTGGCTCGATCAGCTTTCCCTCCGCGGCAAAACCCAGTAATCAAAATATTGTAAGTCAAGGTATCAGGTAATATCTGATTTTTTGAGACCATTTCCTCAAACAGGTCAAGTGCTGCTTGAAGTTTACCACTTTCACAGAGACCATTCATCAGAGTTGAGTAGGTAATCAGGTTTGGGCAAGAAATTTCCGAGTTTTTCATCTCTTTCACAACTTCAAATGCAGAATCAAGATTCCCATTCTTGCAATGATGCTTAACCAAGATGTTAAAAATGCAGGTATTCGGCTTCAAGTTAAGATTCTTCTTGGTATTCAATAGAAATGTCCTTGCCAAATCAACTTGATTTGATTCAACTAAAAGATTAAGACATGTGCTAATGGCTTTAAGGGAGGGTTTTTCGCGAACAATTGGCTGAATTGCAGAGAACATCTCGATCACTCTTTCATGCAGCGAGGATTTCGAGAAATGTGTCATGAGGTTTAAGAATATACCTTCATTGAACTTGCAAGTTTCGTAGGTCATTTGATGAAGAACATCATCAACGACCTGAAATTTCTTGGACTGAGCAAGTTTATTGAGAATAACAGCATAGGTAGAGTTGTTATGATTGAAGCCCTTCTGACTTGAGACCTTGTTAAAAATTTCAAGAGCACGCTGTGGATTTTTCTCACGTTTTACCAAGTTGACAGCAGACTCGTGATCTATAAATTTGGGCTTCCTTGGTGCTTCGATGGTGTTTGTCATTTCAGTCGGAGGATCTGGTCTTTGGGAGGTGGTTTTAAGATATTGAAGAGGAGATATCCATGGAATTGATGAAGATGACTTAGAAGGTAAAGAGGAAAACCAGCGCCTCTTATGGGTAGCAAGTTTAACTGAATTCATGAAAGCTGATAAGGTTGGATATAAAACCTCATCATATAAAGAAAAACCAGTTGGCCACTAGTTTTCATTCCCAACTATTGGACTAGCATTTGTCAAAAATATAAAATGCTCCAAGCCGACGTCCAATCAAATGCTGTCCTAATAAGCACTGAGGCAAAAAGAAAAAAGAAAAAAAGAGAAATTAGTCAAGGAATGAAATGAAACTACATTTATCTGAAATATTTAGCTTATGGACCTCAGTTGGACAGTACAAGGAACTAAAAGTTTCAGTCATGAAGAAGATATGAGAACCAAACATCCAAGGAGGTATATTAGTTTTTCTTATTTGTTTAAAGTAATTCTGTATATTTGTTTTAATATTGTTTTGTGCGCCAAATATTTTTATTTCCATACTCGAAGCACATGGGGGCATAACTAAGTATCCATGTTGCTCAATATTCTTCCTTTATCTCTCATGTAAAAGGGTTTTACTTTTTAAGTAGCATAGAGTGTTCAATTGGCCTTCAGGCTTTTCAGGTGCATGTCTAATTATATAGAAGATTCATATCCACACCCATGTGTCTCTAGCACAAGTAATTCAAATTTAGAAGTCACAGAACTGCAGCCCATAACATAAAAAAAAATGTTTCTTCTCTTCGATTTGGTATCCCCTCCCTGTTTCGTTTGTGACTTATAACATGGTGTGACCAACTTATAAGTTGTTTTTTATATTTGGGTGTTCTTCTGTTACTTAATTTTTACCTTATAAATTGTTTTTGAGAAGTAACAATTTCTTACTTCTAAAAAATGACTTATAAGTTATTCTAAATAAATTAATTAGACCAAAAATGTAATGATTATTTTACCCTCCACAAGTTACATATAATCTCCCTCCTCTCCTTATATCTCCCTCTGTAAAACAACCCATGTAACTAAATGAAAAATAAGGTAACTGCAAATACTCATATGGACAATTTTACAAACAATTGGTGAGCAACAACTTTGGACACAGCTTTGTAAGCCACAATACACCGAAGAAGTGGCAAATAAAATCATTATAGATTATCCTAAACAGTAAATATCGAGTACTTTATAATAGAATAAACATTTCTACAATTAGGAAAGATAGAAAGAAAATAAAAAGGTGTCGAAGCAATGGTCTTACCTGATAGTAGACCAAAGAAACAAAGTGCTTCAAAAAACCAATTGATGACGATGATGAAGCCGAAGTAGTCGTCGGAGATAATCTCCGCCGGAGAAAAAGAGGTGAGATACGGGTTGCTCACTAGTCTTGCACCGACTCCGCATCCATTATACTCCATGAAAGCAATGGAATTCTTATTTTTAGTTTTTGCTAAACTCACAGGCATTCACCCATACTCATAACTGCAACAATAGAAAATAAATTGTTTCAATATTGTTTCCACAAAAAGTTTTATTTTGATTTTCTTTAAATTTTAAACTTGATGTCATTTTCATATGTTAAAATTATCATGTAGTATTTGACTAAAAAAATATATAAAAGAATATTTAGTTGATTCGATTTAGTTAAAATAGTAAAAAAGGAGCTTATAAAGAGAGGATCTAACTAAAGCAATTATTTTTATTAATAAGTTTTGAAAAGAAAAAAACATTTTTTCCCTTAAATTTTTAAGAAAATAATTTATGCGTCGATTAATTTTACGGCGGATATGTATTCAATACTTCCAAGTAATTCTACTTCACTGATGGCTATTGATCGACAACGTATAATTCCAATTTGTCATTTTAGCTCCATTGGCATTTCAAAATTACTTTTCCCTTCTCACAAATGTGCTTATTTCTAAATCCTTTCAAACCAAATACATATTAGTGTGAAACTATGTGGAACATACAGATCACGAACAGGTGCAATCAATTTGGTCGGCTAATTATCCGAAACAAGAAAATATAATTCAAAATCCAGCAAATAAAATGAAAAATCAAACCTTTTTACTAATTTCGTCGTAAATTCTTGCGAATTAAACAGTAACAGTCCACTCATTTCAAGCAGATCGAGATTTACAAACATATAACTATACATACAAAACTACAAATACATAGTTCTATCAATCTAAAATAAATTGCCGACAGAGAAGAAAAACTAGATAAAAAGACAACCAATAAACAGATGAACGCTTTCCCAGAATCAAGTATCTCAGAGGTAAAGAGAGAGATTGTAGCATACCTGCTATGTAATGAGAAGGTGAACGAATCTGATGGGCGATGGCAAAGCTCACTTTTTTAGTTTTTCCCCATTAAGAGAAGCGGTGAGGAGGACAACGAGAACTAGGAGAGAGAGGGTTGATCAAGTGAGTGAGTTAGTGCTGATGTTGATTTGATTTGGGGAAGAGAAGGTGTTAGGTCTCCCTGTATTTTTTTTAATACATAACGTTTTCTTAAAAAAAAAAAAAAAACTATAATTTTAAAATCAAAAATTGACCCTAATAAATTCACGATTTTTTATATATTAAAAAATCAAAAATTGACCTTTATAAATCACAACGTTTTTTATAAAAACGTTAATCTATTAAGTATTATTTTTTTACTGTTTTGTAATAGTGGTTCCTTTAATAATTTGTCATTGTAGTTTGTTTGATCAAGAAATTATTTACTTTGAGCAACTTTACTAGAGTTGAAATTCAAATGTTATTAAGGGAGTGTTTGAGATGGTTTATAATTAGTCAAATCGTGAATTTTAAAACCCGCAGAAAGTATTTGGTAACTTGATTTTAAAATTGTTTATAATTATTTTTTTGTAAGTTTGGAGTTCCTGAATATTTGTCAAATTTTGATAACTCTACTAAAGTTGAAATTCAAATGTTATTAAGGGAGTGTTTGAGATGGTTTATAATTAGTCAAATCGTGAATTTTAAAACCTTTATAATTATTTTTTGTAAGTTTGGAGTTCCTGAATATTTGTCAAATTTTGATAACTTTACTAGAGTTAAAATTCAAATGTTATTAAGGGAGTGTTTGAGATGGTTTATAATTAGTCAAATGGTGAATTTTAAAACCCGCAGAAAGTATTTGGTAACTTGATTTTAAAATTGTTTATAATTATGTTTTGTAAGTTTGGAGTTCCTGAATATTTGTCAAATTTTGATAATCAGTTTTGTTACTAATGTATCCCTATTTATTTTAATAATTTCACAAATTACTTATTTTACTTTTTCAAATATTCATTTTTAGTAATTTACACTTAAAATAAGTGATAATCAATTTTTTTAAACTAAATATTTTTTTTTTACTTTTTACTAGTTTATGTACTCTTTTTTAACCAATTGATGAGTTGAAATAAATATAAAATGATGACCTTTTTCATCATTTTAAGAAAATTTCTTGTAATTTTGTTTGCTTGCAATGATTTTCAGAGATGTTTTTTTTTCTTCCCCATTTTTTTTGTAATATTTAGACAAAAAAAGAATGCATCTCATTAGTTTTAACCACTCATTCACACAAAGCAACTCTACAATTTTTTCTAATAAATACCAACAAAGTAAATGATGAGCTAGGGAATGTCCAATTAGGTTTTGCGTCCACGTGGCAGAAAGACGGCACTAATTCTTACCGACCCGTTTCAGCCTTTCGGGCAATAACTACCCGTCACAGCCTTTTACGGGCAAAAACAATCAAGTATAGCTTACTGACCCCTCCCTCTCTCCCCCCGGCCCCCTCCCTCTACTCTTTGTAGAAGAATACTGAAAAGAAGAACGACATATAATCTCATCAGTTCATCTGTGTTTAAGGTATTTCTATTACTTAAAACTCTAGAAAACTTTTTGTTCAATCTCGTTTTTGTAGCCGAGTGAAATCAATCAAATATAAACTATAAAGAGAAATTGAAAAAGTTTCGGATCTTAACCTATGTTCTGTATTGATGAACTAGGAGTATTTTCCAAGAATGGCCTTGATCGCAGCTCATTTTCTAGATAATGGCCAAAAAGTTGAAGTTTTCTTAAAATGGGCCAAACGCCAAATTGGCGTTTGAATTTGAAAATCAAAATTCAGACGCCAATTCAAGTGGTGTTGGACCAAAATTAAATAATTACCTTAATCAAATTATTATATTAACTTAATTATTATTATTTTTAAATAGACGTTTTTTTACAAAAAAAAAATTTAATAGACGTTTTTTAAAAACAAAAATTTAAAAGGCGTAATCGTCAGTTTAAGTGGCGTTTGGCGTAGGATTTTTTTTTTTTAATAAGCAACTTTGAAAAGCTGGGTGAAGAGAGAGAGGGTAAACGCCAATTAGACTGGCGTTTGATTTTTTTTTTTTTAAAGCAAAGGTGTCAGATGAGATATTTTTTGCAATTTTTTTTTATTTAATGCCAATCTGGAAGTTTGATGGAATTTCTAAAGTAATGGACGTTTACGCCAGTGGAATTTTTAAATAGAAGTTTTAAAAAAAAGAAATCTTTTTAAAAGGCGCAATCGCCAGTTTAAGTGGCATTTGTTAGGAATTTTGATTTTTTTTTATTAAGCAAGAGAGAGTAAACGCCAATTCCACTACTTTTTTTTTTAAAGCAAAGATGTCAGATGTTTGAACTCCATTTTAAATGGCATTGAACCAATTTTTTCCGAGCAATTTTAAAAATAAAAAAATTTGTGAAAAATTATAAAATAAATTTGTTTCTTTAATAATCTGATATATAAAATAAATTTTTAAAAAATCAAAAAGTACAAATTATAATTTTTTATAATTTCACTTTATAATTTTTTACAAATTTTTTTATTTTTAAAATTGCTTGAAAAAAATTGGTTCAATGCCATTTAAAATGGAGTTCAAACATCTGACATCTTTGCTTTAAAAAAAAATCAAACGTAAGTGGAATTGGCGTTTACTCTCTCTTGCTTAATATAAATAAATAAAAATTCCCAACAAACGCCACTTAAACTGGCGTTTGAGCCTTTTAAAAAAAATACCTTTTTTTTAAAACGTCTATTTAAAAATTCCATTGGCGTAAACGTCCATTACTTTAGAAATTCCATTGAACTTTCAGATTGGCATTAAATAAAATAAAAGTTGCAAAAAAAGTCTCATCTGACATCTTTGCTTTAAAAAAAAAAACAAAAAAACAAAACGCCAGTCTAATTGGCGTTTACCGTCTCTCTCTCTTCACCCAACTTTTCAAAGTTGCTTATTAAAAAAAAAATTCCTACGCCAAACGCCACTTAAACTGGCGTTTACGCCTTTTAATTTTTTTTTAAAACGTCTATTAAAAAATAATTATAAAAAAACGTCTATTTAAAAAAAAAATAATTAAGTTAATATAATAATTTGATTAAGGTAATTATTTAATTTTGGTCCAACGCCACTTGAATTGGCGTTTGGCCCATTTTAAGAAAACTTCAACTTTTTGGCCATTATCTAGAAAATGAGCTGCGATCATGGCCATTCTTGGAAAATACTCGATGAACTAGTTTCCAAAATGTGGAATTTGTATTTGTGTATGGGAGGATTTAAAACATTCATATTTAACAAATGATTTGAAATTAAACTGGGTTTGCAGTATTTGTGTGCTTTTTCATTATCTGTCTCGTTGTCTGGGAAATTTCATATATTCATTTATTTGTTCCACCATATTTTACTAGTATAATTATTTGTATTGATTATGTGTGTGTTTTTATAATACTATTTTTTACTGATTTCTTAGTATGATTTGCTTTGACACACCCCTTCTGGGAAGCTTGTTCAGATTGAACATGCATTAACAGCTGTAGGATCTGGCCAAACATCTTTAGGGATCAAAGGTAATTCCATGATTCACCTTCTATCTGTAATTCTTTCATGTGTTTATGTACCATTGTTTGGATTCGATAGATGTAAAGTTTATACCAAAATTTGAGATGTAAGTTACATCTTTTATGAAAAGTGATAGTATATATGAATGTACATACATACATATATATATATATATATATATATATATATATAATAGTTTCTTTAATATTATGTTTGTCCCAGAACCAGTTTTATATGTTGTCCTATTCTGTAGCCTGTCACTGAATTTGTGATATAGTTTGGTCATTTATCGTCATTATTATTTTGCTGTTGATGTAATTTGTAGTTATATTTTATATTGTTATTGCTATTGCTCACATGTTCACCTGGTGCATGCAGCTGCTAATGGTGTTGTTATTGCGACAGAAAAGAAGTTACCATCTATATTGGTTGATGAAACATCTGTGAGTTCATTTCTCTGGCCACAATTATAGTTTACTTGGTCTAATGTGTAGCAAACGTGTGGTAATTTTATTTGTTTGAAAGCATCGCTTCAGTAGTTATTTTATCCGTGCTGATACTTGTCTATCTTGCTATGTGGGCTTCACTTTTATTAGTATATATACCTAAGATAGCAGATTCATTCATCAATCTGGTCTTGTTTTGAATATGTTATTTGCTAAGGAAGATCTTTGATTTCACCACGGGTCCACAAAATGCCTAGTCCTAAGTGCTTCTGCTTTTCTAATTGGAGAAACATGTGTACTTTCTTTTAGTGATGTTAAGACGCATCCCACTTTACCACTGCTGCCATGGTTTAACCTTGGTGAATGCAACCTTCTTGTTCAAGGGGAAGGTGATGTTGATTCTGGTGGAATGCACTATATAGACTCTGTGGTATTTTAAAGATCTCCAGGTTATGATCAACACCAATATCTGTACACAGTTAAATTGGTCTCTATTTTGGCTGATAGTAGGGTTATTGGCGATTTCCATTGTTAGAATTTCAGGAGTGAGACTTAATCATGCGGTGTTATAAGGACCATGAGTAGCTCTGTGACTCTGTCACCAATTTATTAGGCACCTAACTCTAGACAAATATGACCCAAGTAAATGTCTTATTCTTATTACTCTGTTAATTCTCCAAAGGTGAGAATCATATACTATTTTCATCAAACAAGTCGAAACAGTATTTTACAATCAATAGTAGTAAAAGAAATATAGGATTTACTGGTTTTAATGTCGGGTTATCCTTTTCAATAGAAGTAAAAGAAAGTTCTTGGTCTGACGACCATCTTATTATAAATGACCATTATGTCGTTTCAAAAATAGTCCGTCGGAACTCGGATATTTCCGACGGATATTTTCAAGGGGACTTATCTTCGACGGATTATTCTGTCAGAATTTAGGTAATATCGACGGAATATCGTCCGTCGAGAATAATTTCGTCGAAATTAGCCATTTTTCTTTTAGTGACGTATTGAAAAATTCAATAAGGATAAAGGAAGTAAAACGAGGAAGGGATAGAAGATCTTGTAAGAACTTAATATTACTATGTAATGTAATATTATGACATTATGAACATGTAATGGTTACAGAATCTGGGATTGAACGGATATGATGTAATAATATAGTAATTACATTCATGTCATTAAGCTTATATAGCTAGATTTATGTGGATGTTGTAGTACCGTGTAACACCAAACTCGGGGTTAAAGGTACCCATATTTGGGGGCGTCACAACACGCCCTTGCGTATGCTTGGCATGTTGGTCTAACTTGTCTACTAAACATTTATTTATGTCAAGTATTTTACATTGGTAATGTTCGTCTTTTTATTAGGATTAAAACATTACACAAGGTTATAAACACATGTCATGGCATTACAACATCTGAACGTTCGTATGCTCGGATTGCCTATGCGAACGCCTAACATCGCATGATCAACCAACTTGGACAGCCCCAGGACCTCTGGACCCTTGGCACTGCCGCACCATGAATATGCCTAGGAGTGGCGCTGTCGCGCCAACCCTCCAGAGGCAGTTTCCAGTTTTGCCAAAATTTTCAGCTTTGGCAGTTTGGTCGGACCCACTTCGCTGCTTCATAACTTCATTATCCGATATCAGAAAGAGTCTGTTCTTGAGCCATTTTCTTGCTCGTAACATCCTCCACAAATCCCCTTAGATGGAATAATTTTTTTGATTCTCTAACTAGCCTAAAAATTGGCTCAAAAATCCTTCGTGAACTAGTTTTTCGACTTAACGTTCCTAATGTCGGATTTTCAAATTATCGTAACTTACTCATCCGAAGTCAGAATGAGCTCGTTCTTGAGCCTACGGCTCCCTTATACTACACTCTACAAAACCCCCAGAAAACATAATTCTTCCAGAAGCGTTAATTAACCATAAACTTTGACCGAAAGCGTACCAAGCTAGGTTTTTTTGTCTTTTAACATCTTTTACTAAAATTCTCGCTATAACTTCGTTATGACATATTTTTACTCCGTTCCATTGGAACATTTCCGTAACTTACATATGTATATTTCCTTCTTTTCGGATTTTAAATATTGGCTTACGAAAATGACTTACACTAGTCTGATAAACAATAATTAACACGTTTTTCATACTTTCTTGATTTGGTTTGTTACTTTAATTTTGTTTTCAGTTTTCATACATATTACCGGCGATATTTAGTCCTCTAATATCATGTCCTTATTTCTCCAGATCCTTCATGATCCACAACCACAACCACAACCAACAATAAAGCAATACATAAATATACATAAAGCTTTAAAGAGATTGGTTCTAAGGTTTTACCTTTTTTGTTCTTGCTTGTTGATCTTAATTAGCTTACGAAGTGGCTAGCTCTTCTTCTTTCTATAAATTTGAAAAATCTCTCTCTCTCTCTCTCTCTCAATGAGTATAGTTTCTTTTCTTGCTTTGGTGAATTAGTCAAAATTATGAAGAGAAGGACTTGCTATTTATAAGTAAACCAAGAGTTGGGGTATAAAGGTCATCTTACTAACTCTCCTAAGTTAACTTAACCATGGTTTGTTGGTAGGGGATGGGATGGCTTGCTTGCTTAGCACTTTCTCTTCTTTGATTGGTCCATTTTCCTTCCCTTGGATTGAGTTACTACTTAGTTAGTTTAGCTAGGTTTTCTTTCCCTAGTTCGGTTACTCCAACTAGTTAGTTAGCCGTAATTGTTTACTTTGACTTTTCGTATTTTTACTGTATTATTTTGTATTATATTCGGTTAACTTTCGTAATTCTTTCGATTAGCCGAAAATTGAAATTTTCTTTTGTAAATTTTATTAGAGATTTCGTCTTTCCTTCTCATATAAACGTTGTGACGTCGTTCGAAAAGTCAAAAAAACGTAAAAGTTTTTTTTAGTGTCAATAGTATTTTTACGTCTTTTTTGAAAAAAAATTATTTTCTTATACGAAACCCTAATTCACATATCCTAACACGTAAACACAATCTAGGTCGTAAAACCGACCTTTAAACACATAACACAAAATAATATTCATAAAACCTCATTTTATTCAATAATATTCAAAAACCTAATTACAAGGCTAAGCACGATGCTCGATCGTTACACTATAAAAACCCTATTCTTGAGAAACTTATATAACTTATGTTTTTATTGTTTGTTGTGGGAGATTTGTTGTGGTTGATGGAGGATCACGATGGATCCTGGAGAATAAAGTGGTATTTGATGTATGGTGTTGGTTTATGTTAGATCATGCATGAAAAAGTAAGAAAACATGGTAGTCAATAAAATGAACATGAAGTTTTGAAAATTGAAATTACCTAAAACAGAAGCTGAAAATTGAACAGTCATAACTCTCAATGTATAATGAATTTTTAAGTGTAGTTGGTCTTGATGATGGGTAGTACCATGAAGCACCGACCCCGGGTTTGAAGGTACCTGAATTTGGGGGCGTCATAGTGGAACTCCAACTCACTTTTGATATCTTAACAATCTCCCCCTCACAAATGAGTTCATCACATCAAGAGCCCCCCCTCACTTGAAACACTTCTCTTATATCACCGCATACTAATTCTTGGCTAACTATTATTGGTCATTTTTTTCCATTGGTAGTCAACTTTCATCAAGAATTGAACATGTATCTTCTCTTCAATCACCCTTGGATCACCAATTCTTGGTTAACCACGCTCGAAACCAATCCCAACTAAACCCATCGAGAATTAAACATCACCATCGAAGGCTTTTTTTGGGGAAGCACCAACCATTCATCGAGAATTCAACATTCATAGTGTGTCTTTTGATGATCTTCGGGATTTAATTTCCAAACCACCATCGCGTATCTTTTAAAGAGGCTGACCAGCCCGGGATCAATCTTTCGTAGCTCAAATATTGTTATGTTGGGAGAGAATTGGGGAGCTCTTGCATTGCGTACACATACACAAGGCACTAATACATATGTGTGAAACCCAACTTGATCCAAAAGCTTAAGCCATTAGGTCTTAAGTCCATTCATGTATATTATCCTTCTTTACTCTTTCTACGATATGGGACTCCTACTCACTTGTGATATCATAACAAGACACAAATTTGTGGGTGTGCTAGGTTGATTTTGGCATATTTATGGCGTCTCCTTTGCATCTCAATTGCCAAATAGACAATACCATGACATTTTAATGCACTTATCTGTTGAAATAACTGTATTTTCCCTAAAAATCCGAAAACTCTATCATCTAAAAAAAAGCAAAAGAGTCAATTAAGAAGTCAAGTTACTATTTTGCACATTCAATTTCAGTAAGGTCATGTTGGAAAATATAATATCAAGTTAGAAATTAGTTTTCTTCTTTTCTAATATTATTTTTTTGTATGTATTATATATGAAATGTCAAATATACGCAAACTTGCCTCCATTTATTTCAGGATTCATTCAACAAGTGAGTACTTTGACCCTTAGATCCATCGAGTACAACTTATATAATATAACAATTACTAGAGATTTAAATCCACAATTTCAACATATCTTCAAAATTAAATGTCTCACCAGAGATGGATACTACTAAGTCATGAGAATTGTGTTGGGTCTTAATTACTTGAACATAAAATTCTAGTCATGCTCACATAATATAAGGGCATATTATATCTATAACATTATAACACTCCAATATTATATTTACCTAGGAGCTATATATTTCTTACATTTTCAACACAATACTAATGGTCGGATCCTGATTTTAAATAGTTTGTTTTGAGGCAGCCATATAAAAATGAGTTGTATTTATAAAATTAGAGAGTTGAAATTGTATAATATTCTATAATATTTACTACAAAATGCAACTCTCTAACATACCAATGCAACTAATTTTTATAGAATTGTGCGCACAAATGGATTACCCAAAACGAACTGCATGAAACCAAAGCCCTAATAGTCATATATAGGTCTCTATAACAAGTTGATAATTAGGCCTTTGGGAGTACGAAAACGGGGGAATTTTTTCTTTGGACCCCTCCTCCATTTTCCCTCCTCCCTTTAGCAGCAGAAATTACACTAGTTCTGCTAGGTTTTGGTGAAATTGGCCACTGCCCACAAGTGATAGCCATGTCCCTTAGCTGCTGCAATCCTTCAAGAGTTTTAATAATGGCCAGCATTCTCGGCCTGCCTTTAGGGTTCAAACTAACGCATTGTAGTGCTAAAAGGGCCATTTCTTTCGCTCCTTTAACCGAGTACTGCCCTGCAAGTCTAGGGTCCATGATGCAGCGTAACCTTTGGCTACTAGTCAAGTAAGGTTTTGCCCAATCAACTAGGTTTTGGTCGGTTTTCACCCTTGTTTTATCCATGGCTCTTCTTCCTGTTAGTAGCTCTAGCAGAACAACCCCAAAGCTATAAATATCACTCTTTGTGGTTAAATGCCCTACGTAATATTGATAAAAATGAATAAATCAGTTAATTGCAGTGTAAATAATTCTCATATAACGTAACCATGCAGTAAATTAAGAATACATTTTGATTAGCGCTACATTGTTTATGGTAATTTGAAATTGTTATCACACACAAAAAAAAGGATTAACTGATTTGCAACAAAACAAAAAATAGAAAACAAAAGAGAGGAAATCATGCATGTGTCTAACATGTACTCAACAAGAAATTCAAAATTAGGATGCATATTTACTTTTTGTAATCAATTCGCGGAATCCTAAAATTTGAAATCAGGAAAATTAAAATTATTTAATTTTAATATAAAGAGCTATAAAAATTGTAAATTATATAAAAAGTACTAATATTTAAGATTTCAAATTAACTTCAAA
Source organism: Panax stipuleanatus (assembly GCA_020205555.1). Taxonomy (NCBI): domain Eukaryota; kingdom Viridiplantae; phylum Streptophyta; class Magnoliopsida; order Apiales; family Araliaceae; genus Panax; species Panax stipuleanatus. Next base: position 4,021,756 of record CM035118.1, read on the forward strand.
AAAGTCAAAATGTGTTTGTAATTTATATACTCGATCAAGATTTGCAAAAGAAAACTATTAGTATACTAGACATCTAAATGTGACCTTAGATTATCAAATCCTTGAGGGGCTTCTTGATTTGGGTGATAATATTTGCCAAATTAAAAATAAATAAAAAGTTGATGACTAATAGGCTTGTGCTTAAAAGAAGTATGTACCTGTGCTGACATATTCAGGAGCTGCATATCCATAAGTACCCATTACTCGAGTAGTGACATGCGTGTTTGATCCTTCAGGGCCCATAGTTGCGAGTCCGAAATCTGATAACTTAGCATTAAACTCCTGCGAATGAAAATTTGAAAATTATTTTTTAAGAAAATTATTTGATATCGCTCTAGCATTTCAATTAATTAAGTCATTGAAACACTTATAATTTTTTTCTTATTCTAGAAATTTAACACTAATATTTTAATTTTAAGTAATTTAAACTTAATGACCGTGAATTTCTATAAATAAAACTTGTGCTCACTAGATTTAGCATTTCTTGTTGGAATATGTCAAGTGACTCAAAATGAAAAGGTAATTTAGTTTTTTTTAAGGATATTTAACGTTTATATATATATATATATATATATATCTCCTCAATTTAGCAATCAATTAAATTAAGAAATGGATACTGATGACAAGAATGCATACAGAATCTAGCAGGATATTTGAAGTCTTGAAGTCGCGGTATATGACAGGCTTCTCAGCACAATGCAAGAAGGCGAGGCCTTTGGCTGCGCCGATGGCAATCTTCAATCTTGTACCCCATGCTAAAGAAACAGAGATCCCTGCTGCAGTACAGTGATAGTAATAAAACCAAAACAGGTAGATTATTGTATTTAATTCCTAAATTTTATCTAAATTAAATTAAATTAAATTAAACAACTTGTGTTTAATTCCTTGAAAATAATGACTTACTCTTAAACAAATGATTTTCCAAACTTCCCCTAGGCATGAACTCATATACGAGGAGTCGTTCTTCATCTTCACAGCAATATCCGATCAATTTAACTAAGTTTTGGTGCCTAAGCTGCCCGAGAAATATCACTTCCGCCTTCAAGGGGAAAAGGAGTACGTGGAATTAATCATTCAATTTTGAATATGTAAGATATATTTTTATTTATGTATACCTTTGAAATTAATAATTTAGTTTAGTACTACAGTATGAAATTCAAAGCGACACAATATTCTTACAAGCCATTCCCTATGCCCTTGTAGTCCTTCAATATCAAGCAGCTTAACAGCAACAGCTTGAGCCTTCAATCCCCCCCTTAAATTTTCATCCACATACCCTTTATGAACTGTCCCAAATCCCCCTTCACCTAACAAAAAACTGCCCGAGAAATTCTGGGTTATGGCACGTAACTCGCTTAGCTGAAAATCATACAAATCTGGCCCAAAAGATGACGAACGGCGGAGGCTAAGATCGGATATCGAAATACGGCGAAACGACGACGGTAATGGGGCAACGTTCTTAGAGAAATCGGAGTGGGAGCTCCGACATGGCCTAAAATTGCCGAAAATTGTTTGTTCAGCCGCTGAACAACAATAATTTGCTGCTGTAAAGGGTCTCCAGGGCTTTGATTCTTTCATTGTTGCTAGCTAAGGGAGATTGGTTAAGGGGGAATATATGCCATAATTATATGTAAAAGCTAGCTAGGTAATGATAAAGAGGCATGACACTCTTTGTCTAACTACTCCAACCCAACCACTCTACTAAATAGATTGGTATTATTTTTTGTTGCTTTTTTTGTCATTTGGTTTGCTTGGGGATGTTTGATTGACGTCTATATTTCCCACTACTGGAGTACGTACGTACGTAGCACAATCTGAATAACTACTACTACTACTACTTTGAGTTGAAATTCACATGCATTGATGTCAATGTATATATATATATATATATATATATATATATATATGGCATAAACAAACAAGACAAAATATAAATAGAGTGGTGTTTTAAAGAGGAGTACTACACTTGGGCCATGTTTGTTTAATAGGATAACCATTGGGATTAGACTAATAATCTTTAATCTCTTGTTTGTTTTTCAAATTAGACTCCGGACTATTAATCCCGGGATAACAAAATGACTTAAAATGAGGGATTATTTAATACCATGTCTAACATGGTATTATAATCCCATGAGGGATTAAAAATTTGTGAACAAAATTAACTTTTGTCTTTTCTAATATGACTAACGTATCCTTAAAATAGATTGAACGTCTTAGTTGTGATTGATTATCGCCAAGGAAAATTAAAAAAATAATATTTATTGATTATATATACACTCCCACCCTACCCACCACCCCCACCCACCCAGACCCCACAAAAATTAAAAAAAAATATTTACTGATTATATATACACCCCACGCTATCCCATGCTACCCCACCCACCCACCCACCCCACCCCACCCCACAAAAATTAAAAAAATAATATTTATTGATTATATATACACCCCCACCCTACCCCACGCTACCCCACCCCACTCATCCCACGCACCCCACCCATCCCACCCACCCCACCCACCCTACACACCCCACCCACCCACCACACCCACCCCACAAAAATTAAAAAAATAATATTTATTGATTATATATGCACCCCCACCCTACCCCCACCCACCCCACCCCCATAAAAATTAAAAAAATAATATTTATTGATTATATATACACCCCCACCCTACCCCACGCTACCCCACCCCACTCATCCCACCCACCCCACCCACCCCACCCCACACCACAAAAATTAAAAAAAATAATATTTATTGATTATATATACACCCACACCCTACCCCACGCTACCCCTCCCCACCCACCCCACATAAATTTAAAAAAAATTTATTGATTACATATACACCCTCACCCACCCCACCCCACCCCACCCCATAAAAATTAAAAAAATAATATTTATTGATTAAATATACACCCCACACTACACCAGCCCACCCCACCCCACCCCAGCCCACCCCACCCTTATCTCACCCACCCCACCCACCCTACAAAAATTAAAAAAAATATTTATTGATTATATATGCACCCTCACCTTACCCCACGCTACCCCACCCACCCCACCCCACCCCACTCCACCCTACAAAAATTAAAAAAATAATATTTATTGATTATATATACACCCCCACCCTACCTCGCACCCCACCTGTGACGCCCCCAGAATAGGTCCAGTCAACCCAATCCATTCTGAGTCACCAAATACATGGTATAGAATCTAAATACAATCTTTTATATCACACGGTCGTGCAAAATACGACCACACAACTGTGAGTGTCAATACAAATATGTAGAAAATATTAACATTCAAACTAAGTTCTCATTACAATTATTATCACACTATTTATTAGAAATAGTGAGGACTACTACTGCTCTAACTCGGACCATCACTCTGTCCCCCGACTAGTTCCTGCGACATTCTCATTTCCTGAAGATGACAATAGATGAAAAGGGTGAGCTCAACAAGCCCAGTAAAGAATATTATGACTAAGATAATAAAGAATAATTTATCGTTAGTCTTCAACAAATCAGATAAAATATTATGGACAATAAGTTTTAGATTAACAACTGTAGCGAAAATATCAATTCATTAGAAGAGTTACGTAGAGAATGAAGTCTACTATCTTCTATGATTTAAAAGTTCATCATTAATATTTTATCCCTGTAACATCAATCAATATATATCTTGAATCAAATATTCATCTTTGCACTACGGGCCAAAGATATTCATCAGGTAATCATTCATCTTTATCAGGTAATCATTCATCTTTGCACTACAGGCCAAAGATATTCATCAAATAATCAACCATCTTTGCACTATAGGCCAAAGATAGTCAGTTATATCATTATTTAGGACTGAGGATGATGAAAAATATTTTAAAAAAATGAATCCAGTGAGATAAAGGACAAAAATTAGGAATTCGAAACTTATTTTATCCAAGTTCAAAAATACTCCTTAATAATATTTTGTGGAGCAAAATTCAAGAATAAAGCTCAAAACTTAGATCCAATCAAAGATAGAACCCATAATAGCCAACTTGGATAAATAGAAGAAAATTTAATTTTTCCGTGAATAGTGCCGTATACGTGAATAGTAATCCCGTGGGAAAAAGTAAGAATTTCACAATAAAATTCATGCCAATATTTTGGTATAATGATATTGAAAAGAATAACATCATTTACAAAAGAAAATAACATCCCTTACCTCAAAAGAACAGTACTTCGAACTGAAATATTGGATATAATACCGAAGAAAACTTGCACTGAATAGTAACACTCAAAGTATCGAAATACTCACAAAAATACGCTCGATATTATAGAGAGAGAAAACTTCTGATTTTGGTGTGATTTTCAAATTCTAACTAAGCACTCTATTTATAGAAAAATGCTTAGAACGCCAAAATAGAAAATTTAATAAAATAATATTTTAATTTTTTTTTCACGCCCACCTCTTTACTAAAATCCATCAGCCACCAGTGGGGCCCACCTCCCATTAAAAAATATTTTTCTTAAAAAAAATATTTTTAACCCCAAAAATCACTTCCGACCCAAAATTCTAGAACTTCAATAATTCATGAAAAATAACACTTTTATCAGAAAAATACAAATCTTATGTCTTTTCATAGGAAATTTAATTCTCTACAACTTTGTAGAAGAAAGGTTTTTTAAATTCCAAACATAAATTATCCGAAATCCACAAACGGATGATTTTCCACACCAAAATACTGATAAAAACACCTCAACACTAATTCCTTCTTTTATATCCACAAAAATAAATATTTTCTTATCATATAAATCAATAATTAATTATTCACAAATAATATTACAGAACTACAATATTGATAACCAGGTCGTTCTCAGGAAAGAGGGGGCCTTCCGACAAGGATTTCTTCTTACTGGCGCGCAATTAAATAACCTCTCCTAGTCAGAACTTCCTTAGACATTGCCAATAATGTTATCTAAATAATATTATTCAAATAATATGAATTATTGATCTGATAATGAAAAATACTGTGCAGTGACAATTATTGAATTAACAATAATATAAAAATACTGTGCAATACCGTGTGCTACTGTGCAACAACGCGTATTACTTTACTTTACCCATCGGGTATTCCAACAGTGTTAACGGTAACAACTACGCCGTTATTTATAAAAAACCTATTCTTGTCGTTTTCTTCATCCGACAGTTTTTCGTTATGGGGCCCATAAATGGCTGCGCCGTCGTACGAATATTCTCTGACAGTAAGAATATTTCACGACCAACAATGAATATTTTATAACCACTTACTTATTTAAAATATTTGCGCATTTTACCCATAACATTCCACATTATCAAACTAACCCCTGACTATTTCAAAATAATATATAGAGAAAATTTAATTTTTTATTCATAAAAGTTGGGGTCTTACAACCTCCCCTCCTTATGAAATTTCGTCCTCGAAATTGACGTGCGTACCTGGTGTTTCGAAAAGGTGAGGATACCTCGCTTTCATTTTCGATTCCAACTCCCAGGTCATTTCCTCAATAGCATGGTTCCTCCACAAAATTTTAACTTGTGGTATAACCTTTGTGCGTAGGACATGCTCTTTCCTATCGAAAATCTTGACAGGTACCTCCTCGTACGTTAAATCTTCGGTTATCTCGTTCGGTTGTAACTCAATAATGTGGCTCGGGTCTTTCACATATTTACATAACACAGATATGTGAAACACGTTATGAACACGAGACATGCTTGGAGGAATGCGAGTCTATAGGCCACATTTTTTACTCGGTCAAGAATCTCAAATGGACCAATGAATCGTGAATTGAGCTTTCCTCTCTTGCCAAACCTCGTAACTCACTTTCATGGAGCAACACGTAACAACACATGGTCCCCAACATTAAATTCTACGTCCTTTCGGTGAAGATCCGCATAACTCTTTTGTCGATCCTGTGCCGTTTGTATACGTTGTCGGATCATTTGGATCTTTTTCGTAGTCATACGTACTAACTCCGGTCCCAATAATGTTGCCTCACCTACCTCATCCTAACATACTGGAGAATGACACTTTCTCCCATACAACGCCTCGAATGGAGCCACACCTATACTTGCCTGATATTTGTTATTGTAGGAAAATTCTACCAATGGTAGGTACTTATCCCAACTCCCTTTGAAGTCTAGAACACAGAGTCTCAATAGATCTTCAAGAGTTTGAATAGTCCTTTCTGATTGCCCATCCGTTTGAGGATGATATGCCGAACTGAATCGTAAGTCTGTGCCCATAGCTTTCTGCAAACTAACCCAAAATCATGAAGTGAATCTTGGGTCACGATCCAAAACTATGGATACTGGCATGTGATGCAACCTCACAATCTCATTCACGTACATACAAGTAAGTCGTTCAAGGGAATAGGTCTCCCGTATCGGCAAGAAATGAGCAGACTTGGTTAATCTATCAACAATAACCCAAATCGCATCTATGCCTTGAGAAACCTTGGGAAGACCCATAACGAAATCCATCGTAATGTGTTCCCACTTCCACTTTGGAATCTCCAGTGGTTGCAATGGACCATTCGGCACTTGATGCTCCACCTTTACACGTTGACAAGTTAAACATCTCGAAATAAACTCCGCGATCTCTCTCTTCATATTGTTCCACCAAAATGTATGTCGAAGATCACGATACATTTTGGTACTCCCAGGATGGATTGCAAACGGTGTGTTGTATGCCTCCATCATGATTCTATGCTTCAAGTCAGAATCTTTAGGAACACAAAGTCTGGAGATAACTCAAAGTATTCCCTCTTCATCGATTCTTGCTTCTGGAATGGCACCTTCTTGCACCTTCTTCCTCATCTTCATCAGCTCCGGGTTTGTAGCTTGAGCAGCTTTAACTTTATCCATCAAAGCTGGTTCTACGCATATACTTGACATCATCATGTGGGTCCCCGGAGTCTTGAACTCTATCTTCATCTTTTGTAATTCACACAGAATAGGCCTTTGTGTGGACATCATCGCACTCGTTCCCGCATATGATCTTCTACTCAACGCGTCAGCTACTACGTTCGCTTTTCCCTGATGGTATTGGATGGTATGATCGTAATCTTTTAACAGCTCAAGCCAACGTCTTTGCCGCATGTTGAGTTCCTTTTGAGTGAAGAAATATTTAAGGCTCTTATGATCCGTATAAATCTCCACTTTCTCCCCGTACAGGTAGTGTCTTCAGATCTTCAACGCGAAGACGACTGCTGCCAACTCTAGATCATGAGTAGGATAATTCCTCTCATACTCCTTGAGTTGTCGCGAGGCATAGGCTATGACTTTCCCATGTTGCATGAGAACACATCTTAACCCTTTGCCGGAAGCATCGCTGTAGATAACAAATCCATCCGAACTAGATGGTATTGTCAGAACAAGTGCCGAGATAAGTCTACTCTTGAGCTCTTGGAAGCTCTTCTCGCATTCCTCGCTCCAAACGAATTTTGTATCTTTCCGAGTCAGCTGAGTTAATGGAGTAGCGATTCGAGAGAATCCCTCCACGAACCTCCGATAATAACCAGCTAAGCCTAAAAAGCTACGCACTTCAGTCACCGACTTTGGTTGCTCCCAACTTTGTATTGCTTCAATCTTTGTCGGGTCCACAGATACTCCATGTTTCGATACCACGTGCCCAAGGAATGCTACTTTTTTAAGCCAGAACTTGCATTTTTTTAGCTTGGCATATAGCTTATTTTCACGAAGCCTTTGAAGTACCAGCTTCAAGTGGTGCTCATGATCTTCACGGCTTTTGGAATAGATGAGGATGTCATTAATAAAGACAACCATGAACTGATCCAAATATGCCTTGAATACACGGTTCATCATATCCATGAAAGCAGCAGGAGTATTAATTAATCCAAAAGACATGACTAAGAACTCATAATGCCCGTACCGAGTTCTGAAGGCAGTCTTCGGAATATCCTCAGTTTTAATCTTCAGCTGATGATATCCAGAACGAAGATCGATCTTTGAAAAGAATTGTGCTCCTTGCAATTGGTCGAATAGGTCATCAATACGAGGTAGCGGATACCTATTCTTGATGGTGACATGGTTCAACTCCCGATAGTCAATACAAAGTCGCATACTCCCGTCTTTCTTCTTTACGAATAAAATAGGAGCACCCCAAGGAGACGTACTAGGACGAATGAAATCGATGTCTAACAACTCCTGTAGTTGGACCTTTAACTCCTGAAGTTCAATAGGAGCCATTCGATATGGAGTTTTAGAAATGGGTTTTGTACCGGGCTCAAGGTCAATAAAGAATTCAACTTCACGTTCTGGGGGTAGAACGGAAAGTTCTTCGAGAAATACATTAGGAAACTCATTAACAACAGAAATATTATTCAAATCTGACGTATTTTAGTTTAGATCAGTGACATGAGCTAAGAAAGCTTGACATCCGTTTTTTAATAAACGAATAGCTTTGTGACTTGAAATGACATTGACTGATTTTAGTGGTTTGGTTGTTTAGATTCGCACAACAGGTTGGTTAGGAATATAAAAACTAACAACCTTACGAAAATAATCAATTTTGGCATGGTAAGTGGTTAACCAGTCAATTCCTAAAATCACGTCAAATGCAAGTATTTTCAAAGATATAAGATCAACAGGTAAGGTAAGGGTACCAATCTGAATCAAGCAAGATTTGTAAATTGTAGATGTAACGAAGGTTTCTCCTAACGAAGTTCTAACAGATAAGTCAAAGTCTAACTTCTCAGGTGTCAAATTTAATCGTTGAGCACCAGCAGGTGAAATAAATGAATGGGTAGCACCGGTATCTAACAAGGTGTAAACTTCGTAAGAGTTTATGATTAGCTTACCCGTAATCACCTCGTGTGGGTTCCTCGCGTTTTGGGCTGTCACAACAAATGCTCTTCCAGGAACCACCGACTTTGACTTGTCCGAAACCGCCTTTGGAATCACCACCCCCGCTGGACTTGGTTTCGCTACAGGACAATCTCGAGCTATATGTCCTTTTCCACAGTTATAGCATGCTTTGAATTGTTGTGGGTAGTTTGGACTGATGTGTCCCTCTTTCCCGTATTTATAGCATACGACCGGTGGTCGTTCTCCTCCCCTAGAAACAGTTGATGCTGGTGCTGCTGTCGACGTCTTTACGTTCTCATTGTTGTACCTTCTCTTTTTGAAATCTCCCCCCGACTCGCTTCTTCTACTATCATGGCCACGATTACCACCAGAGTGGTTACCGCTTCTGTCATGATACTTTCCTCCCCGCTGGTTGTCATTACTCATATGACTGCTGCAACCGGTATGACCCTGGTTGTGGTCCCTTGGTTGAACATATTCATTATCTCGTTCTAATAACTGTGCCCTGTTTACTACATCTGAATATAAAGAAAATTTGTGAGAAATGAGGTATTGACGTATTTCGGGTTTCAAACCTCTCTGAAACATACGCGTCATACATTCCTCATTCTCTACCAAATGAGGTGCAAACATGGACAACTCCGCGAACTTAGCCTCGTACTGGGACACAGTCATGTTGTTTTGTTCTAGTCTGATAAACTTTACCTCCTTCATATGACGAATACTTTCAGGAAAGTACTTGTCATTGAACAGTTTCTGGAATGCTTCCCAAGACATCTTGAGTGCGACAGTCTGGGTACGTTTCATAGATTCCCACCAGTAGTCTGCCTCTCCACGGAACATAAAGGTGGAGAATGGAACCTTTTGTTCCTCTGTGCATCCCAAGACATCAAATATCTTGGTAATTTGTTTAATCCACATTTCCGCCTTGATCGGATCCGGCTTTCCCAAAAATTCTGGTGGTCTCAACTCTTTGAACTGCTTGGCAGTGACAGGCCGTGAGTTGCTATTATCTCCACCTGTATTTTGCACATGAGTTGCCCTCGTCTGATTTTGCATGAACTGCAAAAAGCTTCTAAACATTTCATCGTTTATCGTCTGATCAGTGTTATTTTTTAGGATGAACATTGCCTTCCTGTTGCACGTTCTCCTAGGTTGGTGATTAAAGGTGTCTCCACGGTCTCATTCACTTCATTATTAACATTCTCAGCTGCCATTCTCAAATACTGCCATAAAACAAGGGTCAATTAAACAAATTAACATATCACATGCTAACCCTATGCTCCGACTGACCAATTAAATACCACATAAGCTTAGGTAGGACATACTAGTGAAGGATTTACTCGTCTCTCCCCTCCTAGTTCTATTCCCCGATCTCCGCCAGAGACCATATCCCTAAGATCTGATACCAACTGTGAACCTATTCTGGGGGCGTCACAGTTGGTATCAGAGCTTAGGGATATGATCTCTGGCGGAGATCGGGGAATAGAACTAGGAGGGGAGAGACGAGTAAATCCTTCGCTAGTATGTCCTACCTAAGCTTATGTGGTATTTAATTGGTCAGTCGGAGCATAGGGTTATTATGTGATATGTTAATTTGTTTAATTAACCCTTGTTTTATGGCAGTATTTGAGAATGGCTGCTGAGAATGTTAACAATGAAGTGAATGAGACCATGGAGACACCTTTAATCACCAACCAGGAGAACGTGCAACAAGAAGGCAATGTTCATCCTGAAAACAACGCTGATCAGACGATAAACGATGAGATGTTTAGAAGTTTTTTACAGTTCATGCAAAACCAGATGAGAAAAACTCGTGTGCAAAATCCAGGTGGAGATAATAACAACACGCGAATTGTCACTGCCAAGTAGTTCAAAGAATTGGGACCACCAGAGTTTTTGGGGAAGTCGGATCCGATCAAGGCGGAGACGTGGTTTAAGCAAATTACCAAGATATTTGATGTATTGGGATGCACGGAGGAACAGAAGGTTCCATTCGCCACGTTTATGTTCCGAGGAGAGGCAGATTATTGGTGGGAGTCTGTGAAGCGTACCCAGCCTGCCGCACTCAAGATATCTTAGGAAGCGTTCCAGAAACTGTTCAATGACAAGTACTTTCCTGAAATTATTCGTCATATGAAGGAGGTAGAGTTTATCAGACTAGAACAAAACAACATGACAGTGTCCCAGTACGAGGCTAAGTTCGCGGAGTTGTCCAGGTTTGCACCTCATTTGGTGGAAAATGAGGAACGTATGACGCGGATGTTTCTGAGAGGTTTGAAACCTGAAATACATCAATACCTCATTTCTCATAAATTTTCTCTATATTCGGATGTAGTGAACAGGGCCCAGTTGTTAGAACGAGATAGTGATTATATTCAACCAAGGGACAACAACCAAGGTCGTACCGGTGGCAGCAGTCATCGGAGCAATGATAACCAGCGGGGGGAAAGTATGACAGAAGCGGTAACCACTCCAGTGGTAATCGTGGCCATGATAGTAGAAAAAGCGAATCGGGAGGAGATTTCAAGAAGAGAAGGTACAACAATGAGAACGTGAAGAAGTCAACATCAGCACCAGCATCAACTATTTCTAGGGGAGGAGAACGACCACTGGTCGTATGCTATAAATGCGGGAAAGAGGGACACATCATCCCAAACTGCCCACAACAATTCAGAGCATGCTATAACTGTGGAAAAGAAGGACATATAGCTCGAGATTGTCCTATAGCGAAACCAAATCCAGCGGGGGTGGTGATTCCAAAGGCGGTTTCGGACAAGTCAAAGTCGGTGATTCCTGGAAGAGCGTTTGTCGTGATAGCTCAAAACGCGAGGAACCCACACGAGGTGATTACGGGTAAGCTAATCATAAACTCTTGCGAAGTTTATACCTTGTTAGATACCGGTGCTACCCATTCTTTTATTTCACCTGCTTGTGCTCAACGTTTGAACTTGACTTCTGATAAATTAGACTTTGACTTATCTGTTGAAACTCCATTGAGAGAAACCTTTGTTACATCCATAATTTACAAATCTTGCTTGATTCAGATTGGTACCCTTACCTTACCTGTTGATCTTATATCTTTGAAAATACTTGCATTTGATGTGATTTTAGGAATTGACTGGTTAACTACTTACTATGCCAAAATTGATTGTTTTCATAAGGTTGTTAGTTTTCATATTCCTAATCAACCATTTGTGCGAATCCAAACCACCAAACCACTAAAATCAGTCAATATCATTTCAAGTCACAAAGCTATTCGTTTATTGAAAAACGGATGTCAAGCTTTCTTAGCTCATGCCACTGATCTAAACCAAAATACGTCAGATCTGAATAATATTTTATTGTTAATGAGTTTCCGGATGTATTTTCAGAAGAACTTCCCGGTCTACCCCCAGAACGTGAAGTTGAATTCTTTATTGACCTTAAACCTGGTACAAAACCTATTTCTAAAATCCCATATCGAATGGCTCCTATTAAACTTCAGGAGTTAAAGGTCCAATTACAGGAATTGTTAGACATCGATTTTATTCGTCCTAGTACATCTCCTTGGGGTGCTCCTGTTTTATTCGTAAAGAAGAAAGACAAGAGTATGCGACTTTGTATTGATTATCGGGAGTTGAACCATTTCACCATCAAGAATAGGTATCCGTTACCTCGTATTGATGACCTGTTCGACCAGTTACAAGGAGCACAATTCTTTTCAAAGATCGATCTTCGTTCTGGATATCATCAGCTGAAGATTAAAATTGAGGATATTCCGAAGACTGCCTTCAGAACTCGGTACGGGCATTATGAGTTCTTAGTCACGTCTTTTAGATTGACTAATGCTCCTGCTACTTTCATGGATATGATGAACCGTGTATTCAAGGAGTATTTGGATCAATTCGTTGTTGTCTTTATTGATGACATCCTCATCTATTCTAAAAGCCGTGAAGATCATGAGCACCAGTTGAAGTTGGTACTTCAAAAGCTTCGTGAGAATAAGCTATATGCCAAGATGAAGAAATGCGAGTTCTGGCTTTAGGAAGTAGCATTCCTTGGGCACGTGGTATCGAAACATGGAGTATCTGTTGACCCAACGAAGATTGAAGCAATACAAAGCTGGGAGCAACCTAAGTCGGTGACCGAAGTACGAAGCTTTCTGGGCTTAGCTGGTTATTATCGGAGGTTCGTAGAGGGATTTTCTCGAATTGCTACTCCATTAACTAAGTTGACTCGGAAAGATACAAAATTCATTTGGAGTGAGGAATGCGAAAAGAGCTTCCAAGAGCTCAAGAGAAGACTTATCTCGGCACCTGTTCTGACAATTCCATCTGGTTCGAATGGATTTGTTATCTACAGCGATGCTTCGGGCAAAGGGTTAGGATGTGTTCTCATGCAACATGAGAAAGTTATAGCCTTATGCCTCCCGACAACTCAAAGAATATGAGAGGAATTATCCTACTCATGATCTAGAGTTGGCAGCTGTCGTTTTCGCATTGAAGATCTGAAGACATTACCTGTACGGGGAGAAAGTGGAGATTTATATGGATCATAAGAGCCTTAAATATTTCTTCACTCAAAAGGAACTCAACATGCGGCAACGACGTTGGCTTGAGCTGTTGAAAGATTATGATCATACCATCCTGGAAAAGCGAACGTGGTAGCTGACGCGTTGAGTAGAAGATCATATGCGGGAACGAGTGCGATGATGTCAAGTATACGCATATAACCAGCTTTGATTGATAAAGTTAAAGCTGCTCAAGCTACGAATCCGGAGCTGATGAAGATGAAGAAGAAGGTGCAAGAGGGTGCCATTCTAGAAGCAAGAATCGATGAAAAGGGAATACTTCGAGTCAACTCCAGACTTTGTGTTCCTAACAATTTCGACTTGAAGCATAGAATCATGATGGAGGCACACAACACACCATTTGCAATCCATCCTGGGAGTACCAAAATGTATCGTGATCTTCGACATACATTTTGGTGGAGCAATATGAAAAGAGAGATTGCGGAGTTTATTTCGAGATGTTTAACTTGTCAACGTGTAAAGGCGGAGCATCATGTGCCGAAGGGTCCATTGCAACCACTGGAGATTCTGAAATGGAAGTGGGAACACATTACGATGGATTTCGTTACGGGTCTTTTCAGGTTTCTCAAGGCATAGATGCGATTTGGGTTATTGTTGATAGATTAACCAAGTCTACTCATTTCTTGCCGATACGAGAGACTTATTCCCTTGAACGTCTTGCTCATATGTACGTGAATGAGATTGTGAGATTGCATGGCATGCCAGTATCCATAGTTTTGGATCGTGACCCCAGATTTACTTCACGATTTTGGATCAGTTTGCAGAAAGCTATGGGCACGGATTTACGATTCAGTTCGGCTTATCATCCTCAAACAGACGGACAATCAGAAAGGACTATTCAAACTCTTGAAGATCTATTGAGACTCTGTGTTCCAGTCTTTAAAGGGAGTTGGGATAAGTACTTACCATTGGTAGAATTCTCCTACAATAACAGTTATCAAGCAAGTATAGGCGTAGCTCCATTCAAAGCGTTTTATGGGAGAAAGTGTCGTTCTCCAGTATGCTAGGACGAGGTGGGTGAAACAACTTTGTTGGGACCGGAGTTAGTACGTATGACTACAAAAAAGATTCAAATGATCCGGCAACGGATACAAATCGCACAAGATCGACAAAAGAGTTATGCGGATCTTCATCGAAAGGACGTGGAATTTAATGTTGGGGATCATGTATTGTTACGTGTTGCTCTATGGAAAGGAGTTACGAAATTCGGGAAGAGAGGAAAGCTCAACCCACGATTCATTAGTCCATTTGAGATCCTTGACCGAGTAGGAAATGTGGCCTATAGACTCGCTTTACCTCCAAGCCTGTCTCGTGTTCATAACGTTTTTCACATATCCGTACTTCGCAAATATGTGAAAGACCCAAACCACATTATTGAGTTAGAACCAGACGAGATAGCCGAAGATTTAACGTACGAGGAGGTACCTGTAAAGATCTTGGATAGGAAGGAGCATGTCCTACGCTCGAAAATTATACCTCAAGTTAAAGTTTTGTGGAGAAACCATGTTATTGAGGAAATGACCTGTGAGTTGGAATCGGAAATGAAAGCGAGGTATCCTCACCTTTTCGACATACCAGGTACGTACATCAATTTCGAGAATGAAATTTCATAAGGAGGGGAGGTTGTAAGACCCCAACTTTTATGAATAAAGATTTAATTTTCTTTATATATTATAGTAAGGTGTTGATTTGATAAATGTGAAAAGTTATGGGTGAAATGTGCAAATATTTCAAAATAAGCAAGTGGTTATAAAATATTCATTGTTGTCGGGGAATATTAGTTTGGTCGTGGAATATTCTTATTGTCGGGAAATATTCGTACGACGGCGCAGTTATTTGTGAGCCCCACAACGGAATAACTGTTGGATATAGAAAGCGACAGAAATAACCTTTTTATAAATAACGGTAAGACTGTTACGGTTAAACTGTTGAAATACCCGGTGATAAAAATACAGTAATACGTGTTGTGCACAGTAGCACACGGTATTGCACAGTATTTCGAATTATTGGTTCTTACGTAAGAAGTCACTTACTCTATAATTGTTACAGTAATTACTGTTCAATATTTTATATTATTGATTCAATAATTGTATGATATTTTATTGGTTCAATAATTGCTACGTTGATATTTTATATGATTGATTCAATAATTGCTACCATTGATATTTTGTATTATTGATTCAATAATTGTCACTGCACAGTATTTCACATTATCAAATCAATAATTCATATTATTTGAATAATATTATTAGATAGCATTATTGACAATGTCTAAGAAAGTTCTATCTAGGAGGGGTTATTTAATTGCGCGCCAGTAAGGAGAAATCCTTATCGGAAGGCCCCCTTTTTTCTCGGAACGACCTGGTTGTCAATATTGTAGTTCTGCAATATTATTTGTGAATAATTAATTATTAGTTTATATGATAAAAAAATATATATATTGTGGATATAAAAGAAGAAATTAGTGCTTAGGTGTTTTTATCAGTATTTTGGTGTGGAAAATCATTTGTAATGGATTTCGGCCATTTTCAGTTAGGAATTTGGAAAAACTTTCTTTTACAAAGTTGTAGAGAATTAAATTTTCTATGAAAAGGACATATCATTTCTATTTTTCTGAAAAAAGGCTATTTATTATGAATTATTGAAGTTTCAAAAATAAATAATTTTTTAAATAAAATAGGGGGCCCCACTTTTGGTTGTTGTGAAAAAAAATGCTGATTTTTTTAGTCCAATTAGGTGTATTAGCAGCCAACAAGTTTTCAAAATAAGTATGCTACGTTGGTTAACAAAGTCTACTTTGGCATCCTAAGCTTTTCCTATAAATAGGGTGCTTAGGTTAGAATTGAAAATCACACCAGAATCAGAAATTTCTCTCTCTATAATATCGAGCGTATTTTTTTGAGTATTTAGATATTTTGAGTGTTACTATTCAGTGCAAGTTTTTTCGGAATTATATCCGATATTCTAGTCAGAAGTACTATTCTTTTGAGATAAGGGATGTTATTTTCTTTCGTAAATGATGTTATTCCTTTCAATATCATTATACCAAAATATTGGCATGGATTTTATTATGAAATTCTTACTTTTTTCGTCGGAATTACTATTCACGTATACGGCACTATTCACGTATACGGCACTATTTACGGAAAAATTAAATTTTCTTCTATTTGTCCAAGTTTCTTGTTAAGGTTCCTATCTTTGATTGGATCTAAGTTTTGAGCTTTATTCTTGAATTTTGCTCCACAATTGATTATTACGGAGTATTATTGAACTTGAATAAACTAAATTACGAATCTTTAGTCTTTGTCCTTTATCTCACTGGATTCGTTCTTTAAAATGTTTTTTTCATCATCCTCGGTCCTAAAAGGTGATATAACTGAATATCTTTGGCCTGTAGAGCAAAGATGAATGATTACCTGATGAATATCTTTGGCCGTAGTGCAAAGATGGACATGTGTTGAGATGAACATGACCACTGGTGATACAAATGAATATCTTTGTCTGTAGTGCAAAGATGAATATTTGATTTGAGATATATATTGTTTGATGTTACAGGGATAAAATATTGATGATGAACTTTTAAATCATAGAAGATAGTTGACTTCATTCTCTACTTAACTCTTCTAATGAATGGTTATTTCCGCTGCGAATATTGATCTAAAACTTGTTGTCAATAATATTTTATCTGAATTTTTGAAGACTAACGATAATTTATTTTTCATTATCTTAGTCATAATATTCTTTACTGGCTAATTGAGCTCAGCCTTTTTATCTATTGTCCTCTTCAAGAAATGAGAATCTCACAGGAACTAGTCGGGGGACAGAGTGATGGTCCGAGTTAGAGCAGTAGTAGTCCTCACTATTTCTAATAAATAGTGTGATAATAATTATAATGAGGACTTAGTTTGAATGTTAATATTTTTTATATATTTGTATTGACACTCACAGTTGTGTGGTCGTATTTTGCACGACCGTGTGATATAAAAGATTGTATTTGAATTCTGTACCATGTATTTGGCGACTCAGAATGGATTGGGTTAACTGAACCTATTCTGGGGGCGTCACAGTCTGTCTTTTATAGGTTGGCCAATATCTCTATACGTGCTTTATTAGTTTCTGCTACTCGTTTGGCAAACACCACGATCGTTGTCGTCAACATTACGATCGTTGTCTTCTAATTGTTTGACAGACACTACAATCATTGTCTTCTAATAAACTCTTGTAGAAGACTTCTCCTGAATGGCTCTTCACTTCTCAATCAGTCTTACTGATAAAGTTGGTGATTCGATCTTTTGTTTGCTTGCAGGCCATTCAGAGAATGCTCTTTGGTACTCTTCAAGTAGATTGCATTCTGAAACTTGACTACTCTTACCAGAGAGTGAAATCTTCGCGTTCACTTCAGCAATGCTCATCTGTTCAGAGTCATGGAGTGCTCCACGATTCTACCTTGGCATTGTGAGCATTTGACTGACTACGATTTGACTCTAGTGCTGCAGACTACGATTTTGCTTTGGTTCTGTAGACTACGATTCAGCTCTGGTGCTGCAGACTACGATTCTCCCCATTAGGCGATTTGTAGACACTACGACTCCGAGTGTAGTATGCGACTCTGAGAGTAGTTCATATGACAGACTACGATTTCTACCTTAACAATTGCAATCTCTTGACTTGCTTGCCCGACTACTATTTTGCCTCGGTTACGATCTGCAGAGTCCATGACTTCGAATGAAGCCTACGATTCTTGACTTGGCTCGACAAGCGCTTGGCAGGCTGTCTCCACGATCTCGAAGTGGACTTCTTAGCAGACTGCAATTTCGAGAGCAGCTATCTTGACAAGCTACGGTTCTGCCTTGATAGACTACGATTCTGCCTTGACTCTCTTGGCAGACTGCGATTGCTGGTGCGGTGCTCCACGATCAGACGAGCCTATCTATTATATTTTATAAGATCAACCTAACAAGCTTGATCTTTCTATTCATAGTCCTTGTATATTGTTATCTTTTGAAGGACTTCACAAAGTTGTTCATTCATGTAGGATCAACTTAACATATTTGATCTTTTCAGTCTAAGTCCTTGTACATATTGTCTATCATCTATTAAGGACTTTACAACTTTCATCAATGCAAACATATTTGCATATTCATTCATTAAGTTCATAATCAAATCTAATATAAATAGGAATAACATTCTCATGCATATTCCTAACAGAATATGTTCTTCGAGAGGTTCACGAAGGGATCTGCGGCGATCATATGAGAGCAAAGGCATTGGCATATAAAGTACTTTGACAGGGATACTATTGGCCGATAATTTTTCTGAAAGCAAAGGACAATGTGCAAAAGTACCCCAAATGTCAGTTAAACAGTCATATTCCTCATCTGCCACCCGAAGAGTTGTACTTTGTTCTGTCACTGATCCCGTTTGCTGAATAGAGAATTGATATTCTAGGTCCACTGTTAAAGGCGAATAGTCAGGTCAGCTATGGCCATTGACTATATGACCAAGTGGGTGGAAGTCAAACCTCTTCGGTAGATTACAAAACAGGAATGCTTGAAGTTTCTTAAGGAGTTTGTGGTTTTTAGATTTGGGATCTCTATGGTGCTAGTCTCTGACAACGGCAGACAGTTTGTGGGGTCTAAGTTCAAATAATTTTTAAAAGATCTGGTAATTCAACATCGAAAGACTTTGGTTGCTCATCCTCAGCCAAATGGCCAAGCAGAAGTCACCAACATGACTATGCTCAATGAAATAAAAAGAAGGTTGGACGAGGCGAAGGGGAGATGGCCCGAAGAGCTGCTTAGTGTATTGTGGGCATATCGGACTACTCCGAGGACAATAACAGGCGATTGGCCGTTCAGATTAGCCTACGGAACCGATGCCCTAGTTCTTATTGAAATTGAGTCTCCTTCACTTCGGGTCAGCAAATTCAAGGAATTATATAATGATGAAGGCATTCGCCTGAACCTTGATTTGTCGGAGGAGGTTAAGGAGTCGACCCTGGTAAGACTAGCAGTCTACCAAAGGAGAGTGACCATGCATTACTATTAAGGGGCAAAATTGAGGAGGTTTAAAGTAGGTGATTTAGTTCTTCGGGATGTGGAGGCTTCGACGCCCCAAAACCTCAAAAAGCTAATGCCTAACTGGGAAGAACCCTATGAGGTCATAGAAGTTCCGGAGCCAGTACCTACAATAATATTGGTGCAGTGCGTTTTGAAATATCTCTAAATACACTAAACGATACTGTTACAAATAATGTAAACGTTGGTAATTGAACATATACATAATTTCTATGTTTTAGTCATATTTCGATTAATTTCGATTATTTGGCACATTTGATTTTTAATTATTCCAAAAAGATAAATTTTACAAAATTTTCAACCGCTCATTAATCTTAAATGTATGTAATGTCTTTATGCAAAATCACTTCTACCTCCTAAAATGAGACTCTTATCAAGTACATACCATTTTTTAGCATTTATTATTTTAGTATTAATTTTTTATTAAATAAAATTTTGCTTAAGCAAAAATTACTAATTCATTATACTCATAAAAAAGAAAATAGGATCAATACTTTTTTGTTGATAATGTTAGAGCAAAAATTATGCTGACAGAACAAATATATATTTAACAAATATTTTGTAATTGTTTCAGCGACATTTAACATTATACTATATATAAAAGTAGAATACAGTTAATTGTAATTGCTTAATTTTCCCTCCAAAACACAAAATAATTCCATCCAAAACAAAATACTTTCCCCCAAAAAAATCACATTATCGTTTTATACGTTTAAAAACAATAAAACTCTTCATTATCTCCTTCTTTAATGCTATTTATCATCTTCAATAACAAAAATAAAACTCTTCATTTTCTCAAAATGATTCAAAATTATGTTTATGAGTTGGATCACTCTAATTAATTGAGAATTTTATATGTATAATATATATAACAATGTATTTCCTCTTGATCAGGACCAAAATAAGATTGAGAATAAATTTTGAAACAATCATGCTGATTAATTAAATTTTTATTGTAAACATAATATATGACCATATGTTTCTTCTTTGTCCTTTTTTTAAAATTATCTTTGTAGTAACTTCTTGACCTTGAACTAATCATATTGTGTTGAAAAAAGGAAGCAAATTTAAGTGACAGATGGGATATATATGATATTCAAAGGGTGACAAATGATGATTCCCTCATTGAAAAATTTATTTCTTCCTTAATTACTGAGCAGGTTAGATTATTTGTAAACACACACACACACACACACACACACACACACACACACACATATATATATATATATATATATATATATATATATATATATATATATATATATATAGTATGTTGAAATTGTGAAAACCACTGCTTACAAGATGTCTTTATTTGTTTTAGGAGCCAATAGATTGTATTGAACGTAATCAGGAAGTTGATGTCATAAGCAAGGTTGAATACAGTTAATTGTAATTGCTTAATTTTTCCCTCAAAACACAAAACAATTTCATCCAAAACAAAACACTTTCCCCTTTCACTTTTCCATCAAAAAATCACATTATCATTTTACACGTTTTTAAAAAAAAAAACTCTTCATTATCTCCTTCTTTAATGCTATTTATCATCTTACTATATATAAAAGTAGAATACAGTTAATTGTAATTGTTTAATTTTCCCCCCAAAACACAAAACAATTCCATCCAAAACAAAACACTTCCCCCCCTTCACGTTTCTCCCAAAAAATCACATTATCCTTTTACACGTTTTTTTTTTAAAAAAAACTCTTCATTATCTCCTTCTTTAATGCTATTTATCATCTTCAATAACAAAAATAAAACTCTTCATTTTCTCAAAATGATTCAAAATTATGTTTATGAGTTGGATCACTCTAATTAATTGAGAATTTTATATGTATAATATATATAACAATGTATTTCCTCTTGATCAGGACCAAAATGAGATTGAGAATAAATTTTGAAACAATCATGCCGATTAATTAAATTTTTATTGTAAACATAATATATGACCATATATTTTCTCTTTGTCCTTTTTTTAAAATTATCTTTGTAGTAACTTCTTGACCTTGAACTTATCATATTGTGTTGAAAAAAGGAAGCAAATTTAAGTGACAGATGGGATATATATGATATTCAAAGGGTGACAAATGATGATTCCCTCATTGAAAAATTTATTTCTTCCTTAATTACTGAGCAGGTTAGATTATTTGAAAACACACACACACACACACACACACATATATATATAGTATGTTGAAATTGTGAAAACCACTGCTTACAAGATGTCTTTATTTGTTTCAGGAGCCAACAGATTGTATTAAACGTAATCAGGAAGTTGATGTCATAAGCAAGGTTGAATACAGTTAATTGTAATTGCTTAATTTTTCCCTCAAAACACAAAACAATTTCATCCAAAACAAAACACTTTCCCCTTTCACTTTTCCATCAAAAAATCACATTATCATTTTACACGTTTTTAAAAAAAAAACTCTTCATTATCTCCTTCTTTAATGCTATTTATCATCTTTAATCATCATACTATATATAAAAGTAGAATACAGTTAATTGTAATTGTTTAATTTTCCCCCCAAAACACAAAACAATTCCATCCAAAACAAAACACTTCCCCCCCTTCACGTTTCTCCCAAAAAATCACATTATCCTTTTACACGTTTTTTTTTTAAAAAAAACTCTTCATTATCTCCTTCTTTAATGCTATTTATCATCTTCAATAACAAAAATAAAACTCTTCATTTTCTCAAAATGATTCAAAATTATGTTTATGAGTTGGATCACTCTAATTAATTGAGAATTTTATATGTATAATATATATAACAATGTATTTCCTCTTGATCAGGACCAAAATGAGATTAAGAATAAATTTTGAAACAATCATGCCGATTAATTAAATTTTTATTGTAAACATAATATATGACCATATATTTCCTCTTTGTCCTTTTTTTAAAATTATCTTTGTAGTAACTTCTTGACCTTGAACTTATCATATTGTGTTGAAAAAAGGAAGCAAATTTAAGTGACAGATGGGATATATATGATATTCAAAGGGTGACAAATGATGATTCCCTCATTGAAAAATTTATTTCTTCCTTAATTACTGAGCAGGTTAGATTATTTGAAAACACACACACACACACACACACACACACACACACACACACACACACACATATATATATATATATATATATATATAGTATGTTGAAATTGTGAAAACCACTGCTTACAAGATGTCTTTATTTGTTTCAGGAGCCAACAGATTGTATTGAACGTAATCAGGAAGTTGATGTCATAAGCAAGGTTGAATACAGTTAATTGTAATTGCTTAATTTTTCCCTCAAAACACAAAACAATTTCATCCAAAACAAAACACTTTCCCCTTTCACTTTTCCATCAAAAAATCACATTATCATTTTACACGTTTTAAAAAAAAAACTCTTCATTATCTCCTTCTTTAATGCTATTTATCATCTTACTATATATAAAAGTAGAATACAGTTAATTGTAATTGTTTAATTTTCCCCCCAAAACACAAAACAATTCCATCCAAAACAAAACACTTCCCCCCCTTCACGTTTCTCCCAAAAAATCACATTATCCTTTTACACGTTTTTTTTTTAAAAAAAACTCTTCATTATCTCCTTCTTTAATGCTATTTATCATCTTCAATAACAAAAATAAAACTCTTCATTTTCTCAAAATGATTCAAAATTATGTTTATGAGTTGGATCACTCTAATTAATTGAGAATTTTATATGTATAATATATATAACAATGTATTTCCTCTTGATCAGGACCAAAATGAGATTAAGAATAAATTTTGAAACAATCATGCCGATTAATTAAATTTTTATTGTAAACATAATATATGACCATATATTTCCTCTTTGTCCTTTTTTTAAAATTATCTTTGTAGTAACTTCTTGACCTTGAACTTATCATATTGTGTTGAAAAAAGGAAGCAAATTTAAGTGACAGATGGGATATATATGATATTCAAAGGGTGACAAATGATGATTCCCTCATTGAAAAATTTATTTCTTCCTTAATTACTGAGCAGGTTAGATTATTTGAAAACACACACACACACACACACACACACACACACACATATATATATATATATATATATATATAGTATGTTGAAATTGTGAAAACCACTGCTTACAAGATGTCTTTATTTGTTTCAGGAGCCAACAGATTGTATTGAACGTAATCAGGAAGTTGATGTCATAAGCAAGGTTGAATACAGTTAATTGTAATTGCTTAATTTTTCCCTCAAAACACAAAACAATTTCATCCAAAACAAAACACTTTCCCCTTTCACTTTTCCATCAAAAAATCACATTATCATTTTACACGTTTTAAAAAAAAAACTCTTCATTATCTCCTTCTTTAATGCTATTTATCATCTTACTATATATAAAAGTAGAATACAGTTAATTGTAATTGTTTAATTTTCCCCCCAAAACACAAAACAATTCCATCCAAAACAAAACACTTCCCCCCCTTCACGTTTCTCCCAAAAAATCACATTATCCTTTTACACGTTTTTTTTTTAAAAAAAACTCTTCATTATCTCCTTCTTTAATGCTATTTATCATCTTCAATAACAAAAATAAAACTCTTCATTTTCTCAAAATGATTCAAAATTATGTTTATGAGTTGGATCACTCTAATTAATTGAGAATTTTATATGTATAATATATATAACAATGTATTTCCTCTTGATCAGGACCAAAATGAGATTGAGAATAAATTTTGAAACAATCATGTCGATTAATTAAATTTTTATTGTAAACATAATATATGACCATATATTTCCTCTTTGTCCTTTTTTTAAAATTATCTTTGTAGTAACTTCTTAACCTTGAACTTATCATATTGTGTTGAAAAAAGGAAGCAAATTTAAGTGACAGATGGGATATATATGATATTCAAAGGGTGACAAATGATGATTCCCTCATTGAAAAATTTATTTCTTCCTTAATTACTGAGCAGGTTAGATTATTTGAAAACATTGGTGTTGTTTATATATATATATATATATATATATAGTATGTTGAAATTGTGAAAACCAGTGCTTAGAAGATATCTTTATTTGTTTCAGGAGCCAACAGATTGTATTGAACGTAATCAGGAAGTTGATGTCATAAGCAAGGTTGAGTTTTGAATAATATAACTATTATTTTTTTTATTTCTTTTATTCTACATAACTTTTATTCTTATTATAAAAAGCTTTTATTCTTATATGATCATTCATCTTATTTTTTTGAATGTATCAGATTTCTTTTGTTGATGAGACAAATGGTATCTCCCCAAATAAAACACCTTCAAAGAGAACTTTTAGGGATGAAATTGTGGAATTAAGTGATCTGGGTGATGATCTTCATTCACATCTTTCAACCAACAAGATGAGGAAGAATATAAAAATTGAGAAGGAGTAATCAGAATGAATTTCGAGCTACAATTATGGGATTTTTATGTGTTTATTTTTATGTGTTTATCTTAATGGTGAATAACGGTTTGTTTTGAGCCTTTTTTGGTTGTAATGAATCTCTAGATGCATAATGGTTGTAACGAATCTTTTTGATCAATTAAGGTAGTTTTTATATTATGGTTATATTTTTTACTTATTTTATTAATGATTGGTTTGTTGATGGTAACAAAATTTATAGCTAAATGGTTAGTGTATGGAATGATTGGTTCACAGAGCCGCAATATCATTTTTTGTGTTCAAGATTTAGAATTATATTAGGTAAAGAGTCTGCAATCCGTGAAAGAGAGCATCCCAAATGAGGAAATAGAAGCCATTATCATTCTTTTTTAAGAGTAACAATCCCCTGCATATGAAGTATTATTTTAACAAGGCTACAAATGAGAAGGAAATAAGATTTACATGTTCATGCGGTTGTTGCATGCCTTGTGGTAATATTAAGTGGAGAATTTTTGTATGACGCAACTGGTGTAAGATTACAAGCAGGGCAGGGCGCCAAGCAGAGGTTTGATGATTTTCCTCCTTTTCCTCTCTGATTCACCTCCCGGGAAGATTAAATACGCGCCTGAGATCTTTGAAAGAAACCCCGGAAGGGAAGACTTCAAGGTTTCAGAGTCCGCATTTCAATTTCCCGGTATGGAGCCATCGTCGAGATTATACGACATTTCTCAACTCAAGTGTTGCTCGGCTCTGAAGTCCGACTTCAGAACGCTTACATTTTAAGAACTGAAACACTATTAGCCAACATTTATTTTGTTAAATACAAATTAAAGTAGTAACATGTTTTCTTTAATGATATTGGAGAATATTTATATTACTTGATCCATGTTTGAATGGTAGGAACGATTTCTAAAATCTTAGAACATGAAATAAAATGAATAATATATTTTAATTTGATACTTTAAAAAAAAATTTATTCATTTATTTTGCTAAACTTATTAATCAAATGAAATAATTTACTTTTTATTCCCGTGAATCGCACGGGTTCAATTACTAGTTTTAAGCTATATTTATTGTTTTGCTACCATAATTTTTGTTCGTACAATATCAACCATTTTTTTTAAAAAAAATAATCCAAATGTCTTGTTCATACAATAAGGGGGGACCTTGGAAATGAAGCAACATGTACAGACATTTCAAGTGTGATAGATATAGAATAAGACACCAAATACTATAATCTTGGCATGGTGGCCAAATTGGAATTAACAATGTAGTGGGTAGAGTACCAAATGCAGCATGAGAAAGTCCCCACTTGGCCTGTTTTTTAGCACTTTTTCAAAGTTAGGAAAACAAGAATATTATCTGTGTGACACAAGTATTATCCATTCTTATTCTATTCGCATGACGAACAAATATAATTTTTCAAGAATATCTGAGATATTTAGCCGAGTTGCATTATATTGCATGGTTTATCAACAGATAATAAGTTATATAGGGGTGAACGGCAAAATTAGTGTTTTATATTATTCAATAGTAACATGTCATGTAAATAAATTTAGGAGAAAATAAAAATATTTAAATTTAGTAACAAATTGTATAATTGTTATTTACCTTGATAAAATTGCTTAAGTAATCATACTGAATTTAAATTTATTTATTTTTTTGCTGAATTACCTATATGTTATGTTGTTATTGAATGGTATTACCTCCGTTCCATAATAACTGTCTTTTTAGCTTAATGCACGTGAATTAAGAAACTCATTTAATACTATCATTTAAGAATTAAAATTTGTAGGAAATTCCATCACTACCCTTGTATGGAAAATTGAAAATTATTAATACAAGAGAAAAAATTTCTTGGGACAATGAGAAAAGTTCGGGGTGATATAGGAAAATAAATAATTTATTCTCCTAGAAAGCTGTAAACGACAAATAAATTGAAACAAATTTTTTCTTTTAAAAAGACAGTTATTATGGAATGGAGGTAGTATAAGATATTAGTTTTTGAGTGTTGGCCCCTCTTTGAGTAACCAAGAGGAGCATGGAATTAGTTATGACAATTTTTCAAATTTAACGCCAAGGAATAAATCAATAATAATGCTTGGATGACAAAAAAAATAAATATAAAATGACATGAATAGTAATTATTAGTTATAATCATTAAACTCGCATGTTTAGTGAAACATTCACTAATTATAATTCGAAGCATTATTTTATATTCAATTTTTTACGGCCATCTTTTATCACCCGTAGTAGTACTCATAAATCAAATCCTCTAACAATGTATAAGTTAGACCTCTGCAATAATTATATTAGAACTTAACTCAATTTACTAATGAACCGAGACTTAGATCAATATATAAGCAAAATTATGCAAAATTAGATGATTAAACAAACACATAATACAAACCTAATGAGGCATGCCTACATGATAGACTCCACGACACGCTTGCGTGAGGTGGTCGTCACCCAGATCGTTTCTAACAAAGTTGTATGGTGAATTGCTCGCAATATCTTAACCTCTCGCCTATATATAGGCTGTAATCTTGATACAATTGCTCGCGTTCGAAATTCTGCGTTGAATGGACGCCAACGACACCTTGACCCCTCATTTATATTGAAGCGGTAATCTTGGTAATACGTTCAATCCACGATTGATGCAATAGAAGACGCCACACACAACTATGCTGTTGTATGATAAGTCGAATTGAATCTCAAAGAAAAACTAAGAAAATAACTTAGGAGAATTCTTCAAAGAACCAAAAGTAGAGAATAATCTTAAAAGAGTTGATAAAAATATGAATGTTGTTTGAATTACAATCATAAAGCTTATTTATAGTAGCTATAAAACCCTAGAATCCTTAAAAGGAATCAACAATTGATTTGGAATTAAAATATAATCTAAAGTATCCTAGTTACAATAGAAATTTGATAATATACTGGAAATATCGAGTTTAGGAAACAAATCCGAGTCCCAAACTATCAAAAACGCATCTGCCTCAAAAAACGCGCTAACAAAATTCAGCTGAGTTCGCCTGGGCGAGCTCGTTTGGCTTGGTGAACTCGTCCGGGCGAAGACAAACAGAGAGCAGCTCGCTGGGGCGAGCTCAGAAGCGGTCGGGGCGAGTTTGGATAGAGCCGAGCTCGCCGGGGCGAGCTCACTGGGCTTGATGTTGGTTGATTTCGCAATCAATAAAAACATGCAAGTATACACGGTCAACAAGTAATAAAGTGATAAGAAGAGTATCGTTCCCACGAGATATTATTAATAAAAATTACCAAGTACTAACTTTTGACCAAATTAATTTTATTTAAACAAATGATTTAAGATTTTAAATTAAAATAGTTAATTAAACTAATACTAACTACCACTAGTTGAAAATCAGGTTATGGAGAATTAAGATCATAACTTCACTTATTGCTTTACTTATATCAACACACTTCTTATTAATTATGCTCACTATTCTGGGCTGTTAATCAGGAACTCACTAGTATTTATAACCATCTTTCGATGCATTACAAACATAGCAATCCAAATCCACAATTGATAGAATTGAATCAAACAACCTAATTAACTAATTCTCTATATTCCTATGTGAATTACAATTAAAGAGGATTTAAAGCACAGGTCCCTTATCAGATTACATGCGGCGTAAATGTATATCCCTATCCTAAACACAAATCGTGAATTCCATCACCATGCAGAAAACACAATCACATGTTATTATGATCATATCTAAATCTATACTTCATCTTTCAAATTCATATAGATTATCACGGTAATTTTTGATCAGACAATTAAACAATTATGCACAAATCATAATAAACAATCCCATAATAATTAACAAAACTAACAAGGAAGCATATTAATAGAAGCTACGCAATAAGATCCATTATAATCTTAAAATAGAATTTAGTTCATAATTGAACTAAAATCCATAATCCACAATTGATAAACATTCAAAATATAAAGTAAAAGATAAGGAAGAGAATAGAATCTATAGACGCAATCCTTGAGTCTCTCCTTCAGCTTCTGCTTTGAATTCTTCGTGCTCTCCCAATTGCTTCGGCCCACTACTACTGCTTCCCAGCGCCCCGGCGCTGGGTTCCTTCCTTAACTGAGCGCCCCGACGCTTGACTGGTGTGGAAAATTATAATTATGCCCTCTACTTTACCAAAAATCTCCATTTTGCCCTTACTTTAGTATAACCTGTAAAATACAAACTAAACCAGTAAAAACATCCTAAAATACTTTAAAACAAGCAACTAATTAAATCTAAAGATACCTAAATCATGGGTATATTTCCCACTCATCACTTGACGAGCTCGCCGAGGCGAGCTCCCTGGTTTCACCAACTTTACGATTTTTCCTTCCTGGCCTGGAGCATTGCTTGGATCAAGATCATTGCTTTGGTCCATTATTCCTATCATATTCACGAACTTAGAATCCACCTTCATAGCAAATAGATGAAGATTATGTAAAAGCCAGCTTTCTCAGGTACGAGTTCTCCTCTAATTCATTTTAACGTTCACTTTGAATTCACCGGGTTTGATTCCTTCCTTTGATCAACGTTAGTCATCCAAGTGTTTGGCCTCTAGAGGTGATCCACCAAGAAAGAGCAAATATTCAAGAAGATGTGTGTTTGACAAAACCCTAGTTTCTATCTTTAGAAATTATGCGTGTTGGGTTTGTACGAAATCGTGACGCAATCAAATTGCAAAAATTAGCGGAAGCATGGTATATCAGAGTTTAAAAAATTTCTACAAAACCATTACCCGGATCATCCTTTATGCAAATTATTAATTTAAAACGATAAATAAGAAGTTATGGAATCATACCCTTGTAGAACGAAGCTTCCACAGGTACTAGTTCAACTCCTTGTTCTTCGTGATCTCCTTGAATTTTCGGGTTAGATTCTTTCCTTTGATCAACGTTAGCCACCCAAGTGTTTAGCCTCTAGAGGTGATCCACCAAGGAAGATGAATTATCAAGAAGGAGGGTGTTTTGCTTAACCTTACTTTTCTATCCTCTATAGAAAAGGAGTACTCTCCAACAATTGGAATTGCATCAAGTAATATCTATTATAAGAATCCTCTTATATAGATATTGGTCAACCCTTCTAATCCTATTAGACATGGAATTTTTTTTAATTAATTAAACTCCTTTAATTAATTTAGGCTTCCCACCACATGGGAAATAATTAATTAAATTCATTTAATTAATTTATCTCCTAATCTTATTAGAAATAAATGAGAGTACTAATATTAAATTAATTACTAAACTCCTTTAGAAATTAAAATAATAATAATTATAATAATATTAATAAGACTCCTCTTATTAATTTATATTTAATATTTTCAAAATATTAAATAATAAATATTAAGCTATTTAATTTATTCTATCACCATAGATTAAATTAATTTCACTTAATGCATTATTACGATTATGCCATTACCTTCTTAAATAATTATTCTTCCTTTTATGGTGTGACCCTTTAGGTTCTCCATATTAAACCGGTTGTGAATAAATCAATTAGAACAATTCTAATCTTATTTAAATAAATAAATTAAACTAATAATCTATTTAAATAAATAATATTTATTCTACAATAGGGATAAGCCTCCCTAGCGATCAACGACTTTCCAGATAATATAGATTTCAACATTAATCATAAAAGAACCTGTGAGTAAATAGTTACCATACAATTCAATCCTTCCACCATACAATGTCCCAATTAAATATAAGACATGAATTTACTGTCAAGTCTTATTTTATTTAATTATATGTATTTCGATTAGAAAATGCACAACTCCAAATAATGTAAATTAGAAACTCCTTTCTAATTTCATTTTACCTTGGCCAAGGATTCTTGGGTTGTCATTTAACAAATCACATAGGACATATCTCCTCCTTTACTAGAGGTGGTAGATTCTTTATTGATCATTCATTGTCTCCATATGTAACTCATTATACCCAAGCATACCCTTTTATATACCCTAAAGGGCTTTAAGGAATAAGTCAAAGTATAATTCATTACATACAAGATACTATGATGATCTCAAGTCCAAGGATCACTTGTACTACTATCACATTAGGAATTCCTATTGACAGGCGAGTAAAACTCCATTAGGTATTCCATAGCGAATCACGTTCAGTGAACTTATTCTCCAATAAGCACCTACATACTTGCTTTAGTGTCTCCACACAAATGATCATGAGATCAATCATCCTCATCCAATGAGCAAGCAACATATGTACCAATCTATCCGGATTTACTAATCCCCTTTTTAGTAATCCCACGATTGGGAACTATTTTAGTTTTAGAGCTTTCTAAGAATTTAGATCTCATTAGCATGATCATCATCATGATTCTAAAAGCATTGCTTAAAACTATGGGTTATTTACATATTATAAAAACAGCACCATGTAGATAATTAAATGCCTTTAATAAATGAATTTTTTTTTTTTTTTTTAATAAATAAATAAGATTGTTTCCAAAGTATATGCTTTATCATCATACATGATTGGCTTGTATGCATACTACTTTCAATCTCCCACTTGCACTAAAGCCAATCGCCATGGTATCTCATACCCAACTTCTCTAAGTGACGATCAAACTGCTGTTGTGTTAAAGCTTTAGTTAATGGATCTGCAATGTTGTCTTGAGAGTCTACACTCTCCTCTTTCAATGATTTCTTTAATCAAAGTGCCGCAACACATGTTTAGATTCAAGACGAGACTTAGGACCTATTCCTAGTTCTGTAATGAACTTTTCATCTAAAACATCAACTTGCAGCTTCACTTACAGTTATATACTTTGTCTTTGTCACTAAACCAACAACCTTTTGTTGTTTGGAACCTTTTCAATTCACTGCACCATCTTTCAAGGTAAACACATACCCTGAAACAGATTTACTGTCATCTTGGTCTGTTTAAAAACTTGAGTCTGTGAATCCCTTGAGTTTTAATTCAGACCCACCGTAGACAAGAAAAATATCTTTAGTCCTTCTCAAGTACTTTAGGATATTCTTCACTGCCTTCCAGTGCTCTTCTCCAGGGTTTGACTGGTATCTACTCATTACACTAAGTGCATGAGCAACATCCGGTCTAGTACATATCATACCGTACATGATAGATCCTATTGCAGAAGCATAAGGGATCTTACTCATACGGTCTCTCTCCTCAGGTGTCTTTGGGGCCTGTTTCTTGGAGAGATGTATTCCATGGCTCATCGGCATGAGACCTCTTTTGGAATCTTCCATGCTAAACCACTTTAGCATTGCATCAATGTACGTTCCTTGGGATAAACCAAGCATCATTTTAGATCTATCTCTATAGATCTTTATCCCCAAAATATAGGATGCTTCTCCCAAGTCCTTCATGGAGAAGTGTTTAGATAACCAGATTTTAATCGATTGTAGCATAGGAATGTCATTCCCTATCAGTAATATATCATCAACATATAATACAAGGAATGAAACTGCGCTCCCACTAACCTTCTTGTTCACACATGGTTCATCGTCGTTTTTGACAAAATCAAACTCTTTGATTGTCTCATCAAAACGAATGTTCCATCTACGAGAAGCTTGCTTCAATCCATAAATGGATCGTTGCAGCTTACAGACTTGATTTGTTCCAACCTTTGAAACAAATCCCTCTGGCTGTGTCATATACACATCCTCCTCAAGTTTCCCATTGAGGAAGGCCGTTTTCACGTCCATCTGCCAGATCTCATAGTCGTTATAAGCTGCAATCGCAAGCAAAATCCGAATGGACTTGAGCATAGCTACTGGTGAAAAGGTTTCATCATAATCAACTCCTTGTCTTTGTTTGAAACCTTTTGCAACCAGTCGGGCCTTATAGGTCTCCACCTTGCCGTCCGCTCCAGTCTTTCTTTTAAAGACCCATTTACACCCAATAGGCTTAATGCCTTCAGGTGGTGAAACCAAAGTCCATACTTTGTTTTCATACATGGAGTCCATTTCGGATTTCATGGCTTCAAGCCATTTCCCTGAGTCTTTATTACTCATGGCATGTTCGTAATTCAATGGATCATCATCATTCATGATGTGTACCTCATCGTCATCCTCTATAACGAATCCATACCTCTCAGGTATCTTCGGTACTCTCCCAGATTTACGAACAGGGTGTGGTATAGTAGGTTCTTCTACTTGGTCAGGTACCTGACTTTGATCCGTGGTAATTTATGGTTCTTGAGCTTCTTCAAGATATATCTTACTCCCACTGACCCCTTCATGGATAAACTCCTTTTCCAAGAAGGCAGCATGTTTCGCAACAAACACCTTTTGATCAGTTGGATGATAGAAATAATACCCTACAGTTTCTTTAGGGTATCCCACAAATCTACACTTTTCAGATTTAGTTTGTAGCTTATCATGTTCAAATTTTTTGACATAAGCTGGACAACCCCAAGTCTTAACATGCTTAAGATTTGGTTTCCTCCCCTTCCACATCTCATATGGAGTCTTTGGGGCGGATTTGGTAGGTACCTTGTTAAGTAGGTATGCAGCCGTTTCTAGGGCATATCCCCAGAAGGAAATTGGAAGGTCGGTAAAACTCATCATGGATCGAACCATGTCTAACAGTGTTCGATTTCTTCTTTCAGATACTCCATTTAACTGTGGTGTACCTGGAGGAGTCCATTGTGAGATTATACCATTTTCTTTGAGACAATTGAGAAACTCACCGCTTAAGTATTCTCCGCCTCGATTTGATCGAAGTATCTTTATACTCTTGCCCGTTTGTTTCTCTACTTCACTTCTGAACTCTTTGAACTTTTCAAATGATTCTGACTTGTATTTCATTAAATACACATATCCAAATCTTGAGTGATCATCAGTGAAAGTAATAAAATAAGAATACCCACCCCGTGCACTTGTTGTCATAGGCCCACAAACGTCTGTGTGAATCAATGTCAACAACTCTGTAACTCTTTCTCCTCTTCCACTAAAAGGAGATTTAGTCATTTTACCCATGAGACAAGATTCACAAGTTGGATATGATTCATAATCGGATAGCTCGAGGAGCCCATCTTTATGCAACTTGGATAATCTTGTTTCATTGATATGACCGAGTCTACAGTGCCACATGTAGGTATAATTAATATCATCTCTTTTCCTTTTCTTAGTTCGTTCAATTTGAAATATATTTTCTTGTAAGTCAAGTGTATAAAGTCCATTTCCCAAATTTCCAATACCATATAAAACATCGTCTTTATAAATAGAACAACTATTGTTCTTTATAACAACGTTAAATCCTTCCATATCCAATACAGAAATTAAAATAATGTTTTTAATAATATTCGGAACATAATAACAATTATTAAGATAAATGGACTTGCCCGAAGGCATTGCTAAACAATAAGTTCCTACAGCTAATGCAGCAACCTTTGCTCCATTCCCCACTCGTAGGATCACCTCATAATTGTTCAGCTTTCTACTTCTGACCAGTCCCTTCACATTATTACATATGTGAGAACCACAGCCGGTATCCAATACCCAAGTAGAATTTTGACTTTCTGAAAAATTAATTTCAATCATGAACAAACCTTGATTGGAAGTCGAAGCTTCTCCAAGCTTCTTATTTGCCAGAAACTTCTTGCAGTTCCTCTTCCAATGACCCGGCTCGTTGCAATGGAAGCACATTCCTTTGCTAGCTGGATCAGATTTCTTTTGTTCCTTTATGTTCACTTTGCCCTTGGTCATCCAAGATCGGAAGAGCTCCTTAGATATCTCATATCTAGCAGTCCTACTTTGTTCACCATACAACTCCTTGAGGTGAATCAACATAGTAGGAGCATCCATATTTTCTTGCTGACGCTGAAGTTCGTTATTCATGGATGCGAGCATGATGCATTGAGCCACAGATGCATCATCTTGCCACTTTACAATGGTGGCAATCTCTTCCTCAGAGGCTGTTTCTGGAACAGTTCTAGGGGCAGGTGAGTTTAGGACATAAGAAATCTTTTCAGCAGTGAGAACTATTCTCAGATTTCTTAGCCAGTCCGTATAATTCGGCCCGGTAAGCTTATTAGCATCAAGTATGCTTCGCAGTGAAATTAGTGATTTTGACATTTTTAAAATTTTGCATGTGAAAAACAATATTTTAGCAAACATTCATTTTATTAATTTTGCATACCAAAATAAATTTAGGTCTTTATTTTAAATTGGTATCTCCCACTATTTTTATCAAACTATATTACCCTCACTTATATAGTTCGGCAACATCTAATTAAAGATTTGCTAGTGAGAATAAGGATCCCATTTCAAATGTATATAACCTTGTGGATAGCACAACAAGCGATATACAAATAAATAGGTAGACAACTCTTGTCAATTACATCACTATATAACTCCTTTTATTTTGCCTCTTAAATCATAATGGTCAAGTGTGTGCACATCCGAACTAAAACGATTTAAGTTAAGTCCAGCCTAGCACTTCTATAAATTCAAAAAAGAAAAATGTTCGTCCTTGTGGATAGCACAACAAGACTAGATCGTTCAATTTTCTTGATAAGCATCAAATGTGATTAATTAACATCTTAAATACGCAATACTCGCCTTGTGGATAGCACAACAAGCTCATATTAAATATTTAATACTCTATTAATTTATCATGCTAGAAGGCGACGTTCGATATTCCAAATATCATTTGAACGCTTCGGACTTAATATTATTTCTTTGAGGGGTTTGTTATTATTTGTCTCATCTTGTTTAGCGCGCATGCACATATATATATAAAATACGCGTCATTTTATTAAACATGCGAAGCATGTTTGCATAAAATATAATATATATAATATTTAGCATGCAATATAGAATATTATATTCTACCCGGATTGATTATGGACTTTTATTCTAGTTTGGTTCACTAGAGCCACCAAGTGAACCAAAAGGTCAAACCTAGGAGTGCAAGAATTTAAATTTAAATATAACTATTACATTTAAACCCGGGCTCCATACAAACGGGTCTTCACGCGCTCCTTGCTCCTTGGTCTCCAATTTCTTCAAGATAATTCTAACTATTTCTATTACATTAAACTATTTAATTTAAATAGAAACCTTGATCAACAGTCAAGGGGAAGTACATAGGAGGGAGATAGAATTTTACATCAAGAAAAAAAATTAGAGAAGACGAGGTACGCAGACCCCATTTAATAAAACTCATTCATTCAAGCATTCAACTAAAATAAAATCCAATCACATTGGTCAAATAGTCCATAATCAATCCCCATTTATTTTCATACATATCACCATATATATCAATAAATAAATATTCATCTCATGAATTAAAACATTCCATATATATATGAGTATCATTTAATGGGCAATTTTAAATTGCATGAAATCCAATTTCAAGATTAAAATAAACTCTTTATTTTAATTATAAAATTATTTAGAATATAATATATAAATATATCATTTTTTTTTTTTAAAAAAAAAAAATCACCTTCTTTTATTAAAAGAGTCCTGCAGGTTTATTAAAAAAGTCCTTTCCTGATGGGTCACCTTCTTTTTGGAGTAAGAAAGAGACAACACCTTTTTTTTGCAGAATTCAAGATTAGCACAAAAAAAATTGTGATTCTTCCCAAAAAAAAGTCTTTTTTTTTTCTTTTTTTTTTCTTTAAAAATATAATTTTATACAATAAAATTATGCCCAATAAATTATTTTAAATACATACCCATATGTATATGAAATCAAAAATAAATTAATAATTGCATAAAGATTTGGCTCTGATGCCACTGTTGGGTTTGTACGAAATCGTGACGCAATCAAATTGCAAAAATTAGCGGAAGCATGGTATATCAGAGTTTAAAAAATTTCTACAAAACCATTACCCGGATCATCCTTTATGCAAATTATTAATTTAAAACGATAAATAAGAAGTTATGGAATCATACCCTTGTAGAACGAAGCTTCCACAGGTACTAGTTCAACTCCTTGTTCTTCGTGATCTCCTTGAATTTTCGGGTTAGATTCTTTCCTTTGATCAACGTTAGCCACCCAAGTGTTTGGCCTCTAGAGGTGATCCACCAAGGAAGATGAATTATCAAGAAGGAGGGTGTTTTGCTTAACCTTACTTTTCTATCCTCTATAGAAAAGGAGTACTCTCCAACAATTGGAATTGCATCAAGTAATATCTATTATAAGAATCCTCTTATATAGATATTGGTCAACCCTTCTAATCCTATTAGACATGGAATTTTTTTTAATTAATTAAACTCCTTTAATTAATTTAGGCTTCCCACCACATGGGAAATAATTAATTAAATTCATTTAATTAATTTATCTCCTAATCTTATTAGGAATAAATGAGAGTACTAATATTAAATTAATTACTAAACTCCTTTAGAAATTAAAATAATAATAATTATAATAATATTAATAAGACTCCTCTTATTAATTTATATTTAATATTTTCAAAATATTAAATAATAAATATTAAGCTATTTAATTTATTCTATCACCATAGATTAAATTAATTTCACTTAATGCATTATTACGATTATGCCATTACCTTCTTAAATAATTATTCTTCCTTTTATGGTGTGACCCTTTAGGTTCTCCATATTAAACCGGTTGTGAATAAATCAATTAGAACAATTCTAATCTTATTTAAATAAATAAATTAAACTAATAATCTATTTAAATAAATAATATTTATTCTACAATAGGGATAAGCCTCCCTAGCGATCAACGACTTTCCAGATAATATAGATTTCAACATTAATCATAAAAGAACCTGTGAGTAAATAGTTACCATACAATTCAATCCTTCCACCATACAATGTCCCAATTAAATATAAGACATGAATTTACTGTCAAGTCTTATTTTATTTAATTATATGTATTTCGATTAGAAAATGCACAACTCCAAATAATGTAAATTAGAAACTCCTTTCTAATTTCATTTTACCTTGGCCAAGGATTCTTGGGTTGTCATTTAACAAATCACATAGGACATATCTCCTCCTTTACTAGAGGTGGTAGATTCTTTATTGATCATTCATTGTCTCCATATGTAACTCATTATACCCAAGCATACCCTTTTATATACCCTAAAGGGCTTTAAGGAATAAGTCAAAGTATAATTCATTACATACAAGATACTATGATGATCTCAAGTCCAAGGATCACTTGTACTACTATCACATTAGGAATTCCTATTGACAGGCGAGTAAAACTCCATTAGGTATTCCATAGCGAATCACGTTCAGTGAACTTATTCTCCAATAAGCACCTACATACTTGCTTTAGTGTCTCCACACAAATGATCATGAGATCAATCATCCTCATCCAATGAGCAAGCAACATATGTACCAATCTATCCGGATTTACTAATCCCCTTTTTAGTAATCCCACGATTGGGAACTATTTTAGTTTTAGAGCTTTCTAAGAATTTAGATCTCATTAGCATGATCATCATCATGATTCTAAAAGCATTGCTTAAAACTATGGGTTATTTACATAATTAAATGCCTTTAATAAATGAATATTTTTTTTTTTTAATAAATAAATAAGATTGTTTCCAAAGTATATGCTTTATCATCATACATGATTGGCTTGTATGCATACTACTTTCAATGCGTACTCTTCCAACTCTTGGAATTGTCAGTAATCCTTAATCATAATAAGACTCCTCTTATTTATAAATTTAAGCAACTCTCCTAACCATTTAGGAATAGTGTTTTATTTTAATTAATTAAATTTCTTTAATTAAGTATGCTCCTAATCTAATTAGGAATATGTGAGAGTAATTTTATTAATTAATTCTCAAACTTCTTTAGGAATTAAACTAATAATAATAGTAATAATAATAAGACTCCTCTTATTAATTTATATTTAATATTTCTAAAATATTAAATAATAAATATTAAGCTATTTAATTTATTCTATCACAATAGATTAAATTAAATACACATAACTTATTATTACAATTATGTCATTTACTTAAATAAATATTTTCCTTTTATGGTGTGACTCTTTAGCTTCTCCATATTAAACCGGTTATGAATAAATCAATTAGAACAATTCTAATCTTAGTTAAATAAATAAATTAAACTATTTAATTCATTTAAAGAAAGAAAATTTATTCTACAATAAGGGTAAGCCCCCTTAGCGATCAACGACTTTCTAGATAATATAGATTTTAACATTAATCATAAAAGAATTTTTGAGTAAATAGTTACCGTACAATTTAATTCTTCTACCATACAATGTCCAAATTAAATATAAGACAAGGAATAACTGTCAAGTCTTATTTTATTTAATTATATGTATTTCGATTCTCAAATGCACAACTCTAAATAATGCAAATTAGAAAATCCTTTTCTAATTTCATTCTACTTTGGTCAAGAATTCATGAGTTGTCATTTATCAAATCACATAGGACATTCTATCCTTTTACTAGAAGTGGTAGATTCTTTATTGACCATTCATTATCTCCATGTACAATTTATTAGACCCAAGCATATCCTTTGATATACTCTAAGAGTCTTAAGGGATATGTCAAAGTATAACTCATCATACACAAGATACTATAATGATCTCAAGTCTAGGGATCAGTTGTACTACTATCATTGGAGGAATTACTATTGACGGGCAAGTAAAAATCTATTAGGTATTCCTTAGCGAGCCACGTACGGTGAACTTATTCTCCAATAAGCACCTACATACTTATTTTAGTGTCTCCACACAAATGATTATGTAATCAACCATCCTCTTTCTAAGAGCAAACAACGTATGTACCAATATATCCGAATTCACTAATCCACTTTTTAGTAATCCAACGATTGGGAACAATTTTAGTTTTAAGCTATCTAAGAATTTAAATCTCATTAGAATGATCATCATGATTCTAAAAGCATTACTTAAAACTATGGGTTTATCACATATTATAAAAACAACACCATGTAGATAAAGTAAAAGTCTTTAATAAATAATTCTTTTATTAATAAATGAATAAGATTGTTATAAAATATATGTTTTATCATATCAAATATAATTGGCTTGTGTGCATAATACTTTCACGTAGCGCCCAAATCAGTGCAATATTGGGCGTCGCAGCATCGAATCTCGATTTTTGGTTGATTCCAGCTATTAAATGCCCAACCTAATGACCCATTCACACCATCATTCATTTTATTAACAAACTAGAGGGAAAGGGAGAGAGGGAGAGAGGGAGAGAGGGAGAGGAGTCGACTGGAGCAAAGTGTGGGAGGTCATGGGTAAGGGCCATGGCTCTTCAAGAGCTTGAATGAGCTTCAATGGTGGAACTTCATCCATGTCAAAGGGGAAACCATTCCTTTTCTTTCTTTTTTCCTCTATGTAATTAGTAGTGCTTAATCTAAAAATGTAATTGAACCTATTACCTAATTTGTGTTGACTTTCTTCTCCTTTTGATTAGCACCATATGAGTTGGTTCATTTTATTTTGAGCTTAATGTTTAATTGCTAAGGAATTGGTAATTAGCTTGGTAATCTATTTGAAATTACAAAATGGTTTGTAGATTTGGACCTTGAATATGTTGACATGTGATTATGCTTATTTTTCTTAGGATTGAATACATAATTTGCATATACGATAGGAATATACCCATATGTCATGTGTAACCATTGTGAGATGATATTCTTAATGACTCATTGTCTAATTTATTTCACATAGGAATATAGTTATTTATTTAGAAGGGGGATATTCATTTGGCCATCGGAAGAGGCTTATGAATACCTAGAATTCTCGGTTGACAAATCATCGTGACCATTATGATCAATTGGAGAGTTAGGAGATGTAAATAAAGCATTGCACGCTAAGTGTTTCACAAAATGCTTGTATAGGGATATTGTGTTCTTAGCTCTTTATTTATCTATTTATGTTATGTATATTTCATGTAGTTTAATTGTAATCTTAGTTTTAATTACTTAAATCAAAATGTTTAAATAAGGCTGGGACAATATAAAGTTAGTACTTGAAAAATGTTAGAGATAATTCCTCGTGGGATCGACAATTTACTTATCATTCTATTACTTGTTGACCGCGTATGATTGCGCATATTTATCGATTGTGAAATCGACCAACAAGTTGTTGGCCATGTTGTCAGGGGATCGAACCTGGGGAAGTTATCTAATTTACTTTTTCATATTTCAGACTTTGAGGACAATGCCTAATTTGAGTTTGGGGGTGTATTAGTTTTGTTGTATTTGGTATTGGGTTGCATTTGATTGTTTTTTATTTTGGTTTGATAATCTAGAATTCACAAATTATTTATAAAACTTCTTCTGATGGTTAGATAAATACATCTCATTCAAATTAAGTCACTATATTCCTATGTGAATTAATTAAGAACAGATTCATTATATTTAAATTCTCAAGTTGGTTACGCACGACATATATGTATATTCCTATTCTATTCATAAATTAGTTATTCAATCCTAAGAAGAATAAACAAAATGCATGTTATCATGTTTAGATCTAACCCTATAATATTCCATCTTCCAATATCATATAGATTATCAAATAATTGCTATTCAGACAATCATACATTAAGCACAAAATATGATAAACAACTTGCATATGATCAATAATAATTAATATAAGAGTAAATCAATTCATACTAAACACTAAGTTCCATTGCAATCTTAATAAACAATTTAGTTCATAGCGTAGGAATAAAACATCATCAAAAAACCAAGTAACATTTTAGGATTACCAGAATAAAAGAATAAGAAAAAAGATAAAATTTGCGAAGTGCAGTTCCGATCTCCACACTCAACCTCCAACTTGATCTCCTTTGTGCTCCTTGGAAATTTGATAAGAAACCCTAACTTGGATGTGAGTGATCTGATGTAATCCACTTTTCTATGTAAATTAATCGCCCAAATCATTTGTCTTGATGAATATTTACAGATTTCTTGTTAAAATCTATCAAAATTAGTATCCCAATCCATATCCAAGTTAAAAATGTGCTAAAACTCACACCCCACGCTGAAGCTCAGCGTCGCGGCGCCAATAATCAACGCTCACTCTCTAACTTCCTAGCGCAACGACGCTTGATGAATTATGATTTTGGGCTATGGTGACGGTATGTCACGTCACCTTAGATACTAAAACTTGTCGCTATATGCTCCGGTGCTAGCTCTTTACCTAAATTTTGAACATATTTGCTTCCAAACATCAACTTCAATGCCTCTCTTTCATTATCCTACAAAATAAAATAAAAACACAAAAAATAGCATAAAATACTTAAAGATGCACAAATTATTAAGGTAAAAGAATACTTAAGTTAGAGGTAATAAAACCACTTATCACCAATCTAACATTTTGACAAAAATAAATAGATGGGTTTTTTCAGTAATTTATAAGGTG
The DNA here is from genome assembly GCA_020205555.1 of Panax stipuleanatus. Lineage (NCBI taxonomy): Eukaryota > Viridiplantae > Streptophyta > Magnoliopsida > Apiales > Araliaceae > Panax > Panax stipuleanatus. The sequence continues at coordinate 4,064,066 of CM035118.1, forward strand.
GGAATTGAGAAATGTATGTTAACAGGGGAAGTTGTGGGCATTCACGCGAAATGTAATAAAAGTTTAGTAGTAATTAGTATTAGTATCAATTTGATTATAATCTTGTGCTTAATACATGTATATCCATGCTTTTTTGAGCCATAATATACTTAAATACATGCATGTCAGACCCTTTAAACCCCTTTATTGAGAGATATTATACTGGGAGAATAGCCTTTTTCATTTGTTTTCTCCGAGTATATAGCTGGGTGGGGGGTTAGGTTATACGATTATACAGGAGTGATTAGCATGAAATTAACTTTGATCAATTCATTAATACAGTGTCGACACTCAGGCGGAAGATGATTTCTTTCTCTGCGTGTCAGCATTATATTAATCAATTGTTCAACTTACAATGAATTAATTTCATGGTAACCGAATCCGGATATATACAAGTAAATGAGATTAGGCCTTGTGAATTTATTTAATGGGAAATGATATTTGCATTTCAAATATTTCATTTGTGCTTGATCATGGCAAGGTTAAAATGGTTTAAAGATTGAGTTCAAAAGGAGAAATTTGGTGAATGCAAATATCACCCCCCTTTATATAAACTAGTATGCGGTGGCACACAGAATTGTAAATTATGCGGGATGAAATAAGAATTTTATAAAATTTTTAGGACTAAATAATAATATAAAAATGATAAAATAGGAATTACTTTAAAAGTCTAAGGGCATTTTTTGAAATGTTAAAAAGTTTCAAAACTTTGTTAATCATCAATTGTGGCTATGTTATTTTAATAATTAAATTTTGGTGCAGAAATGACAAATTTTAGAGCATCATGTATTGTTTGTAAATGTGGGTTGAAGGTCAAAGTTGTTGCAAGTCCTAAATGTAGGATAATGTTGAGTTGTTATTTCCACATGTATTTTAATATTTCTATATGATGATCTATCACATGAGTATACAGTAGATCCTACCTTTGTGTGAGAAGGAATTACGTGAAAATATCAAAAACACATGCAAAAATAGTGTCCCCTTGATAATTTGCCATTGTAGTTCGTTTGATCAAAAAATTGTTTTTAGTTTGAGTAACTTTACTAGACTTGAAATTCAAATGTTATTAAAGGAGTGTTTGGGATGGTTTATAATTAGTCAAATCATCAATTTTAAAAACAGAAAGTATTTGGTAACTTGATTCTAAAATTGTTTATAATTATTTTTTTTAAGTTTGGGGTTCCTGAATATTTGTCAAATTTTGATAATTAGGTTTGTTACTAATATATCCCTATTTATTCTAGTAATTTCACTAATTACTTATTTTTACATTTTCAAGTATTCATTTTTAGTAATTTATGAGTTGAAATAAATATAAAATGATGACCTTTTTCTCATTTTAAGAAAATTTCTTGTAATTTTGTTTGCTTGCAATGATTTTCAGAGATGGTTTTTTTTTCTTCCCCATTTTTTTAATATTTAGACAAAAAAGAATGCATCTCATTAGTTTTAACCACTCATTCACACATAGCAACTTTATAATTTTTTCTAATAAATACCAATAAAGTAAATGATGGGCTAGGGAATAGGACTGATCATTCGGTTATAATTGAACCGAATAGGCTATTCGGTTATAACCGAAAATCGAAATTTGCACAATTTTGATATCCGAACAAGTAACCGAATTACCAAATAACCGACTTTATTATTCGGTTGTTCGGGTAATAACCGAAATTAAGAAATATATTTTTAATTTCTCAATCAAAACAAAACTCATTACAAATAGTGCTTCAAATGGAGGAAAACCGGATAGTAAAACGGATATAACCGAATTATTCGGTTATACGGTTAATCGAATTATCAAATTTCAATAATCAAACCCGAATCTGGAAACTGAATAATAAAACGAATATAACCAAAATAGTCAAAATAACCGAATAATTGAAATATTTAAGTTAAAAAAATTCTGTCCGGTTCGATTATTCGATTTTATCCGTTTTTTGCTCGGTCCTAGTAAGGAATGTCCAATTAGGTTTTGCGTCCACGCGGCAGAAAGACGGCACTAATTCTTACCGACCCGTTTCAGCCTTACGCAATAACTAATTCTTACCGACCCGTCACAGCATTTTACGGGCAAAAACAATCAAATATAGCTTACTGACCCCTCCCTCCCTCTACTCTTTCTTGAAGAATACTGAAAAGAACGACATAATCTCGTCAGTTCATCCGTGTTTAAGGTATTTCTATTACTTAAAACTCTATAAAACTTTTGTTCAATTTCGTTTTTGTAGCCAAGTGAAATCAATCAAATATAAACTATAAAGAGAAATTGAAAAATATAAACTATAAAGTGAAATTGAAAAAGTTTCGGATCTTAACCTATGTTCTGTATTGATGAACTAGTTTCCAAAACGTGGAATTTGTAATTCTGTATGGGAAGATTTAAAACATTCTTATTTAACAAATGATTTGAAATTAAACTGGGTTTGCAGTATTTTCGTGATTTGATATATATATATATATATATATATATATATATATAATATTCGATAGTCAGTTCTATCGAGGGATTTCTGTAAGCAGACGGGAGGCAGATTCAAATAAAGGCGGCTAGATCACTTTTGTGCTGTTACGACTAATCGGATTGTAAGTACTCTACGAAAAAAAAAAGTGCTCAGCAGGTTTTTCTCTGAATTCCAATCCAATCCAACCTATATATATATGTGTAATTTGCTCTGGTTTTGATAAATACATCTATATGTAAGTGTGTTACATTAAATTGACATCTTATGGCCTCAAGACTGATTCACGTAGCAACCCATGAAGCATGAGAACTTAATTGAGCTCTCTCTGAGGGAAGCTTTTGAGCTTCTTGAACCTCAATTGAGACCCCCATTTCGGTTAAGAATCCCTACTCAGCCAGAATACTTGAATCTTAATATGGCAATTCTTTATGGAATTTTATGTGAACCCCAGATGGCCAATGCTCATATTAAGCACTTACATGGCATTATCACGGATGGGTATGGCTTTTTCACAAGTACCCTTATCACGATGGTTAATGAATTGTATGAGAAGCTTGTTGATTCGGTAAAGGTTCAGTTGATTTGGATCACCTCAGAAATGGTTAATGTTTTGGCTATTGGAGTTGATGCTTTATTGGTGGCGCTTTTAAGGCAAATTGTTGGTGGGGATTTCAGTGAAGGGAATTTGTGGTTGTGTTCAGAGTTGGTAGGCCTTTTATTGGCCAAATGGGATTGTTTGTTAGAAGAAGAACCATTGGTTTTAACAAGTGCTTTATATGTGTTTCTTAGGTTGTTGGCAGATCATTATAGGGTATTAAGTAATTCGAATATTGAGGTGTTGAAGAGAATGGAGATTGATTTCTGCCTTAAACTTTTAAGGGAGCACTTTCATCTATGTTTGAAGATTGGGAGGGATCTTGTTCGGCTTCTACAAGAACTGGTTCATATACCTGAGTTCCGAGCTATATGGAAGGACTTGTTGTTGAACCCTGCTGGATTTAAAGTACACGAGTTTTTAGACATTTCACAGCTTTACCACCTAAGGACTTCGAGCAGGTACTTTTTACTTCGTATAACACCCGAAATGGAATCCCAATTGCGTTTTTTGCTTACACATGTGAAGTTTGGAAGCCAAAAGCGGTACCAGATTTGGTTTGCAAAAAGATTTCTTTTCACCGCAGAGAAAGAGACTCGTGTGATTGACATTGTAAGGTTTATCTGTTGCGCACATCACCCGCCTAATGAAATTATCTTGTCAGATGTAATCCCTAGATGGGCTGTCATAGGTTGGTTATTGAAATGCTGTAGGAAAAATTACGTGGAAGCTAATGTTAAGCTCGCCCTGTTTTATGATTGGCTTTTCTTTGATGAAAGAGTGGATAACATTATGAATATTGAGCCCGCCGTCCTATTAATGGTAAACTCGATATCCAAATATGTTGACATGACTCACACACTTCTTGAGTTTTTGTTCCTTCTGGTGGATACCTATGATGCAGACAGAAAGGATCTTGTCATTCAGGGTGTACAATCAGCTCTTGATGTACTTGTTAGGAAAGGCGTGGTTCAGTCTCTTGGTGTTTTGACTTCTTCGGATATGCTTTCCCCCTTTCTTAAAGAGAGACTCAGGAAGTTGTTGTCAGATAGGAAAGTGCTTCCTTCCAAGCAACTGCATCCATCTCGTTCCCGTTGTCATACTCTTCTGCCCATAAGTTTCCCTCTTCCATCCAGGTTGGAATCCGGAGCATTACCTGGTGAGATGGCTGTATCTGCATGCAGGAATGAAGTTGCATTTGGGGGCCCTAATGATGAATCTGTTTCTTCTTTCTGTCTATTATCAGCATCTAATGGCTTTCAAGTGCATGATTTAGAGAGTTTGGTTCAAAATATAGGGGAAACCATTAGAAGTTCGAAACTTTTGGGCCTTCAGACTTTAGACAAGATACTGCTTTCATATGTAAATCTTGCTACTGAGGAAGTAGCAACCAATGTTGTTCTCAGCCCTGAGGCATTATCCTGTAAAATCACGAAGGAATTTGAGTCGAGTGGCATTAAGTTATTTGAGCAAAATTGGGATGTAGACATTCAATCTGCAACAGCCGTAGTAATGCGTTACTTAATCTTTTCTCAGCACGAAAGTATGCAAGATATGTTTTTAAACTGGTCACGAAATGGTTTTCCAGTGGGAGCGTGCTTATTGTCTTATGCATCAAAACTTGCTCATGCAGCAAATGTCCTGGGATACCTTACACATTGGAATGCCGTGAGCTATTCTGATGAGGTAAATGAGTCAGGGATGTCACTACTGAAACTTCATTTTGAGCAGTATTCTTGTTTTATGAGTGGTGAAGGAAAGGAGCCTCTTGAAACTATTTTTCCTATTGCTAAGATGGACAACAAGATAGTTGCTATATTGGTAGATGGTGCATTTGCTGCTTATAGGTGTTTTGTTATGCATGTAGGGAAAGAACTTTCTAAAGAATCTGACAAATTCTTGGCTAAGATACTCTTTTGTGATTTGATGTCCTATGCCAAATTCAATAGGAAATGGTTGAAATTTTCGCTCTACAACATTGTTTATCATCTTCCCGACTTATTTATTGGTGAGGAGAACATAATGAAGTTAATTGTGTGTCAGTTGGACTATTCTGACCTTCTTGATATACAGTTTGATGTAGGATTGAAAAAGTTGTCCTTATTTGGGGAGAGTACTGAAATTATATCCCACTTAATCAAAAGCTCTTTTCATTGGGATTGTATCGAACAGCTCAAATTGTGGGGGTTGCTCAGGTCCGAGCTTGCAGTTTCTAAGGTTCCAATTGAGAAGGTACTTTTAGAGTTCTTCTGTATTGATGATTTAGACCCAAATTTTACTTCCATCGCAGTTAATGGGCTAGTGGCATTGTGCAGCTCTTGCGCACCTACACCTGAGCTTGTTGGAGCAGTAATTTTACTACCTAATAATAAATTCACGTCCTTTGCTACTGTAGTTCTGGCAGCTTGGGCTGTGTCCAATGCGTCAATGTTGTTAGCTAGTTTGGCTAAATTTATGGAGAAGCTCAACGATGGGGATTCTATAATTTCTGATATGGGTGGGGTTATGGTCAACAATTCTACCTTTATATGGTTACTAGATTTTCTGAATGCAGGAGGTGTGAAAGGCACGAGTACTTTGAGCAACTTATGTGTTAATATTCCAGAAATCAAATCAATGCTCAGAGTTGATCATAGTTGATAACTTTTTCTTCCTGCAACAGGTAACGTTACTTCTTAATTTTCTAAGTAAAACTGCTTTGGTTGTCATCAAGAATTCTCATCTAATTATCATAACCTAGATGATGCATTTGGGTTGTTATAAACATTCCATATTAAAAAAGAAGAGAGAATGAAAGTTAGAGAAACAATGAATAGTTGCGAATGTAATTGAGATAAATGCCGTCATATTACCGATTTTAGTGAGATAGATATAGGTGTTACTTCAATATATTTTGTTCTAGTAATTATTTGTAACGTTTTTTAAGCTTAGTTATTTTTGAACCTTTCTCTATGTTTTCCTTATGTTGTCTCTCTCACTCCCCCTCACCGATATCATGTTGTCTGTGTGTTTGAGGCCAATTGTTCTTGCTCTTCTTGTTCAAGTCGTTTGATTTTCAACTGCAATATATTTTTTAAAATCTAAATAATATCTTCCAGCTTCCGTAAAGCACTCCAAGTAGTATAACTATGATTATTAGGACTGCTGACTGCAAGAATTATTCTTCAATATTGTTTTTCCATGAAAGGATCTGTTATAGAGTGACAACATTTGGACTAAATTTGACTGGGTATCCTCATATCCTGTGTATCTATACCCAATAGATGGTTCAATTTGTTGAAAAAATAAGCATTTTGGAGGTCCAGTCCATCATTAAGCTTTTGTTTCCAAGCAATAATTTCAGTCTTCAAGTGCTTCTTTTGTCCTATTTTACACCTTCTCTTGTGGTAACAGTTTGTATGTCTTTTTGGATTAATTTTGGATTGTTTAATGTGTCTTGTTCTGCTGACAGGGTTTGATGCCTTACGAAAAGAAGAAATATGTTTGGAAAATTCTTTACATTTATATGATGGGCTGTGATGTAGATTTCAATCATATGGAGGCCGTTTCTTTAATACCAGCACTGAAGTATCCACAAAAGCAGGTACTAACAAAAATCAATATTATCCAAATTTCTTTGAGTGTAGTTTTCATTTCCATTTTATTGTAAAAATAATCGTTTTTTTTTTCTGGTATTCTGGCTGACATTTGATCATTTTTGTGGAATGGTACATATTGAAAGCTTTTAGTGTGTGGGCAGTCATGGTGCCTTACTTTGCTATGATTATGCATTTATCATCTGTGTTACTCGGAGTCGGGTGCGGGTACGAATCTAGGTGTCGGACACGTGAAGTCAAAAAATAGAAGATACGCGGATATGGATCCAAATTTGGACACGGGTGCGGGGACACGGTATGTTATGATTTTTTAACAAAAATGTTTATACTGTCCAAATTCATATAGATCAAAATTTAATTAGTGCGTTTCTTCTTCTTTTTTTTTCTTTCTGCTGTCTCTTATTCATTACACAAAGGAAAAACAAAATTGGGCACCTTTTCCAAAGTTGAGTGCTGTAATTTCAATTATACACATACCCAGAAAAGGAGAGGGAAAAAAAACTTTGTATTTTTCCTTTTTTGCTGTTAAGAAAATGAAGAGTCTCTTATACATTGGCTGGTAGGTGGTTGCTTCAAAACTGGTTTCTCTGGGTCATAAGATTTTTCATCTGCAACAGATGCACTTGAAAACCATTTTCCTAATGATTTTTGCAAAAGAAGATAGATTATCAACTATGTTTTTGCCATGATTTGCAGACTTTGCAGTTATCTGCCTTCTTTTTGCTTTGGATTTTCTCATTTTTTTTATCTGCGACCCAGAGTTGTACTAGAAAATCCCAGTTCGAAATAGGATCATTTTCTGAGCTTGACGCATATCGACGACAAAAGTTCATTGCGTATTGTTTTTGGCGGAGGCCATTTCCTTCATAGCAACAAGGCAGTACAGATTTCCAAAGCATATTTCTCGATACGATCAATATTTCTCCAAGATCATGATCCCCACAACTCAATCCACCTAGTGATGATGCTGCCGGACCTCCTCTTTGTGGTTGAAAGTGGAATGACCGAACCTCTTCAGCATCAAGAAGACCAGATTTCTGCTTTTTTACAATACTGATATTATTTATCTAAACATGGAACTTCATTTCTGGGCCTAACCTTTTCCTTTTTATTCCCCTTATTGGGCTTCTTCTCAATTGTTGGGCCCAATTGTAAACTTTTGAATCTAATTATAAATTATAAATATTCATACACACTATAATATTACTTCACAAACATAAAATGGACATCTACTTATTAATGGATATCTAAACATTAATAAGTAAAGCATGCATTTTGAAATTTATGATTTCAAAAATGATGAAAACTTATTTGAAATTTGAATTGTAATTTAGATCATTGATTATTATATTTATTAAAAATAAATAAATTAACATTCATTAATTAATGAACTATACTTTAACTATTTTTTTTTTCTTATTCTAGTTATAGTTGAAATTAGAACATTCATTTTGAAATTGAAATTGAAATTTAGTATATATTAATAATGTATATATATATATATTAATAACTTATATATATATATATTAATAACTTATATATATATATATATATAGGGGAAAATGGGTATGCACAGCCGTGCATAATTTTTTTTTACACAGTCTTCAAAACGATGTCATTTTGGAGATTTGTTTTTTAAAAAAAAACATGGCTTCTCTCCTTTCTCCTCCCCAATCGCGCATCTCCTCCCATCTCCTCCCCAGTCGCATAAGGGCTTCATCCTCCCAAATCCGCTTCCAAATTACCCCTACCCCTACCACTGCCGCTGCGATTACCTCCGTCATCAATTCAGACACGGGTATTCTTTTTCTCTCTATTCGCTGCTTTATTCGCCTGTTTAATTTCCAAGAAATTAATTATGCCCATTTCTGAATTCTTTAAATTAGTGGTTATCAATTCATGTTACTGTGATTTCTGTGTTTAAATTGGGAGTTATGAGGTAGGTATGCTTTGGTTGGTTTGAATTAGTATGTGTGGTCGTTGACCTTAAATCTGTCTTTTCTTCCCTTAATTTTTTTTTCATTTTTTGAAGGTTAATGCCTGCATAAGACAAAATTTCCTTAAAATAATTTTGAGTATGTGTGACTTTTCCCAATTCTTCAATTTGTCCCTTTTTTTTTCTATTTGTCTCTACAGACTAGCCAAATATAAAGTCGCACTTTAGAGTATTATTAGACAAGCAGATGAAAGAGTGCCTGTGCCCGAGATTGGCCACTGGAGCAAAACTCAGCCTTTCTGTTTAGCAAATGTTGCCGAAAGTTTGTGAAAAAAGACCAGATATTGAACATGTCTGGTTCGAAAACCTTGACATGCATCATATTTTTATTTTCTTGACCATATCATTAAACATACGTGGAGATGGCTGAGGGCAGTCAAAGCTCGACAAGAATATGTATTTAGAGCAAATACTCATAGTGGCAAAAGGAAGAGAATTGGAATATAGCAGCACCTTGAAGTATGTCATTAGCATTGATCTACCCGGAAATAGTCTAACAGGTGAAATACCACAAATAATTTAAGTTGCAAGTTGCAACTTAAATTATTTGTGGTTTGTGTCCATAAAAGTTTGTATAATGTGATTTATTTCTTTAATTTAGTCCAAGTAATGGTTTTAAATGTTAACAGATTGCAATTTCAAGTTGATTTTCTTGTGTTTTTTTAGGATTTCCTAATTTTTGAGCTGAAGTCAATGTTTATTTGCCTTTGCAGGTGATGAATCCTTGTCTCTGAATTGTAATGAATCCTTGCAGCTTGTTTTTTTGTCCAGTCTAGGTAAATTTTAATTGTTCATTCTTATGGAACTGGAGCATCAAATGTTGATGCTACTCAGGAGCCAAGTGTAGATGATGACAGTGATTCATCCACAGACACAACTGATATTTGCTATAACAACACTTGTATATCTATATTTTTGTATTAATTTGGGTTTTTTTTTTACAGAGTGGCCTTCAGAATTGCAGTAATCATGGGAGTGACTATATATGGAAGAGGAATACATGTACTACTCTCAAATCTCTTGAGGTTGAAGCAAGGGCCAAAAGATCCTAATTTTTAGTTGTGGTGTTGTTTCTTTTTTATGTTATATTACTAGTACTTCTGTAGACTTTGGTTAGTGCTACTTTTTGATTGATTAGATATGCCTTTTGAGGTAAATCATTGTTGTGTTGAATAGTAGTGTATATCTGATAAGTTATGACTTCTAAGCTTTTTTTGGTGTAAATGGTTGGTAGTGGATAATGCTGTTATAAGGTTCTTTTGTACATGATGGTTGGTGGATGGAAATTTTGTTGTTGTAATTCACAGGTGGTTGTATTACCTTTAGAGGTTGAACTGAACATGGGAATTGAATGCAGTTGGATTTTAATGGTATTGGCATGATTTCAGTTTTTTTTTAACTTGTCAATGTAGTTTGATGTTGAATGAGTTTGCAGTAGTCATTTATTGGTGATGTTTAATAGTTGATGGTCGAAGTTGAAAACAGGTCCTTTGTGAGATTGTAAATTGTTGGTGTCTGATGTACTCTGTGTCATATATCTAGCTCGAGTTTAAGCATGTTCATGGTCCTCCTTTGTTGGTATTTTCATGGTAATTTTTCTTTTGTTTGGTATAATTTATGGTCAATAGTTGCAATTTTATGGTGGATTTTGGGTAGAGACTTTTGCCCATCAATGTTTCTTTTTGGTAGACTTTTGCAACCAATGTTTCCTTTGTTCTGTACATAATCTTGGCAGGACACTTGTCTATGCTTCTGTTGAAAAATGGTGTTTGTAGTTTCAAAAGTCAAAGGCAGATCAGCACTCAAGAGCTGTTGTAATACAAACTTAAGATCTCAAACAACAGAACTACAGTTTTATTCACCTTATGAACTACAGTTTTATCTCACATCAATAAAGTACCAGTCCTCAATAATATTATAAGAAAACAACACCATTCAATCACTAGTCATTTTTAAAATAAGAATTTATCTGCACACGTAGACAGTTTCAAAATTTTATACTTGGTCTAGACTAAGTTAAAAAAAAAAGAGTACAAAAGAACTTTATTACAATCAATTCATTACATTTAAAATAGAGACTTCGCACATCCTAACTGCTCTATCTCCGAAATTCTAATTACAATTTTTTCCTATTTAGGCATCTTCTTGCACAGATATGGTTCCAAAGAAATTCCAAAGTAGCAAAATCAAGGAAGCCCATATGATTATCAAGTAACTCCTCTTTTTGCGTCGAAATTTTGAGCTTCATTTTCAAGAGCCCTCAACAGACTTAATTTGTCTGTTCAAATGCTTGAGCTAGAATAAGAAATACATGTGTTGGTTCAGGCTGCTACACTCCCGGGATCAGATGTGCTTCTCATTGAACAACAACATGAACTGAAACACAACACTAATGTACTCGTCCAGTAAGAGATTTCACGCCCCTGACGTTGTTGAATGCATTCAATTTACGTGGTCCTACGTTGTGTCATCATGCTCATCCTCAATAGATTGTATTTGTGGTCGACTTCAGGAGCTATTATGTATACTACTTTTGCATCAGGACTGCTAAAATGCTACCCAGGACTGAGTTAAATGATGGCCTACCCGTCGAAACCCTTCCTTTTCTTGGAGTGCAACACCTATCACACTTTCGCCAAGATTAGCAATCTGGGCAGCTAGCACACATATAACAGCTTCGGGAGCATTTATCTGCTCCCCCAAATTTTATGAAGGGAAAACAAAGGAAAAATTGCATTTGTCAGACTAAGAGATAAAATCGTCCTCCGGAGAAAATTATATGATCAGCTAAAAGTGCAGTATTATTAAAACAACAAACATAAACACAAACACAAACGAAAGCCCTGATGTACACACGCTCGGCTGCATCAGCATACCTGATCCTGATCCTACAATTCCTATAAATGCCTAATTGGGGTCATATTTGTTACTAGGCCTTTCCTTCTGTACTAAGGTTTCTTGTTCCAAATTCGTTCTTGTCAGATATTCACTTGTTCAACTAGAATAAATTCCCAATTTCCCAAACAGCTACTCTTCATCGTATCACGAGATCAAACCACAGTAAAAGAAAAAAAATTGTTTTCCTTCCATCTCAACGGGTATCAATGGCCTCTAATTTATGTTTCACAAGGGCCAATCCAAGGAAAATATGAAGGCTATGATGCAGAGAATGAGTAGTAACTGACCAATAAATGGTGATGAAAAATTTAATTGAAAATAAAAAAGAGCAAGTATATTATAGCTCACCCATTACAGTACCAACAAAGGCAAGAAGAATTGAAGCTAGAAGTCCAACAAAGGTTCCCTCAACACTAACAGCTCCTTCTGTTCCCCTAGGAACTACCTTAAATGTTGTTACTAGATACCTACATCAGGAGAATAAACATTTAGGAGAACAGACAGAATCTCTAAGAATGATGTCCTGCCCACCAAAAATAAGAAACACCCATGTGTGTTCTTTTTTTTTTTTTGGGGGGGGTGGGGGGGTGTGTGAGGAGGAGGAGGTTGACAAGGAATATTTAAATTGGACAATGAAAAATGCTAATTTAAAATATCTCACAAACATAAGATCAGTTCACTTCACAAATTCAATTTCTGTTTTGATGTCATAAATTTTCAAGTTGAATTCAGAAGCTATATTTGCCACACTCATGTAACAATGATGCATGCTTTAGGATGGAAATCCCAATGCAGCCCATCATGGATTTGGCAACATTATAAATGTCCTTCCTATTATGACAACAGTAAAAATTTGAATTGATACCCAAAGATCTAATAACTAGATATCAGAAACTGGCTGTATTCATCAAGAAAATCCATAGTGAGATAAGTAATTAACAAAATAAAGATACAAAAGCCCCAATTCAAGAACCAAGTTTTACTGTCCTTATAATCCTTTTGAAGATGGAAATTTTGTCTTATGCAGGCATCAACCTTTCCTCAAAAGAAGAAAAAAAAATTAAGGGAAGAAAAGAAATACTCCATCCAGTAAAAAAGGTTAAATAAATGACTAATTTAAGGCCAACGGCCACACATACTAATTCAAACCAACCAAAGCATACCTACCTCATAACCCCCAATTTAAACACAGCAATCACAAGTAACATGAATTGATAACCACTAATTTAAAGAATCCAGAAATGGGCATAATTAATTTCTTTGAAATTAAACAGGCGAATAAAGCTCGCAGCGGCGGTGGCGGCAGTGGTAGGGGTAATTCGGAAGCGGATTTGGGAGGATGAAGCCCTTATGCAACTGGGGTGAGAGATGGGAGGAGATGTGCTTATTCTCTTTGCATCAAATTCAAGGAATAAACACACAATTTAAAGAGAATATTCTCTTGAACTGTATGGTTAGCAAAGAAATTCCATCATATATTTATATACACGAAATATTGTTCATTAAAACTACTAAATCTGCAAAAACTTTTGGAGAAAACAAAATCAAAAGAACTATCAAAATGGGTATTTTAATAAGAAGTTGCCTGTGGTTTGAGTTATTTTAATTTGGAAACTCTTTAAGCGTCTATTCTTTATTGATGGAATGTGTTTTTTTTGTTTCTTCTTGTTGTGCAGAATGATCATATTAACACCGAATCACTGAAAATTGGTGCCGGTCATGCATGTGGCAGCAAATACGTCAAGGGTTTTGATTGCTGGTACCCAAGAAGGCGGTTTGATTGGTGTTTGTGGGCAAAACTAAGCAGGCTGTTTGATTGGTGTTTCTGATGTAATCCTATCTTCTATGTAATTAAATTAATCTCCCAAATCATTTGTCTTGATGAATATTTATAGATTTCTTGTTAAAATCCATCAAAATTGGTATCCCAATCCAATTCCAAGTCAAAAATGTGCTAAAATTCGCACCCCACGCTAAAGCTCAGCGTCGCGGCACCAATAATCAGCGCCCCAGCGGTCACTAGTCGCTATATGCTCTAGTGCTAGCTCTTCAGCTATAATTTTGAACATATTTGCTTCAAGATCAATACAGTGTCGACACGCAGGCGGAAAGTGATTTCTCTTTCTGTGTATCAGCATTGTATTAATCAATTGATCAACTTACCATGAAGTTAACTTCATAGTAACCGGATCCAGATATATACAAGTAAATGAGATTAGGCAGTGTGAATTTATTTAATGAGAAATGATATTTGCATTTCAAATATTTTATTTTGTGCTTGATCATGGCAAGGTTAAAATGGTTTAAAGATTGAGTTCAAAAGGAGAAATTTGGTGAATGCAAATATCACCACCCTTTATATAAACTAGTATGCGGTGGCACACGGAATTGTAAATTATGCGGGATAAAATAAGAATTTTATAAAATTTTAAGAACTAAATAATAATATAAAAATGATAAAATAGGAATTACTTTAAAAGTCGAAGGGCATTTTTTGAAATGTTAAAAAGTTTCAAAACTTTGTTAATCATCAATTGTGGCTATGTTATTTTAATAATTAAATTTTTGTGTAGAAATTACAATTTTAGAGCATCATGTATTGTTTGTAAATGTGGGTTGAAGGTGAAAGCTGTTGCAAGTCCTAAATGTAGGATAATGTTGAGTTGTTATTTCACATGTATTTTTAATATTTATATATGATCATCTATCACATGAGTATACAGTGGATTCCACCTTCGTGTGAGAATGAATTACGTGGAAATATCAAAAACATATGCGAAAATAGTGTCCCCTTGATAATTTGCCAGTTGTAGTTTGTTTGATCAAGAAATTGTTTTTAGTTTGAGTAACTTTACTAGACTTGAAATTCAAATGTTATTAAAGGAGTGTTTGGGATGGTTTATAATTAATCAAATCGTCAATTTTAAAAACATGAAGTACTTGGTAACTTGATTCTAAAATTGTTTATAATTATTTTTTTGTAAGTTTGGGGTTCCTGAATATTTGTCAAATTTTGATAATCAGGTTTGTTACTAATATATCCCTATTTATTCTAGTAATTTCACTAATTACTTATTTTTACATTTTCAAATATTCATTTTTAGTAATTTATGAGTTGAAATAAATATAAAATGATGACCTTTTTCTCATTTTAAAAAAATTTCTTGTAATTTTGTTTGCTTGCAATGATTTTCAGAGATGTTTTTTTTTCTTCCCCATTTCTTTAATATTTAGACAAAAAAGAATTCATCTCATTAGTTTTAACCACTCATTCACACAAAGCAACTTTTCAATTTTTTCTAATAAATACCAATAAAGTAATGATGGGCTAGGGAATAGGACTGATTATTCGATTATAATCGAACCGAATAGGTTATTTGGTTATAATCGAAAAATTAAAATTTGCACAATTTTGATATCCGAATAAGTAACCGAATTACCAAATAACTGAATTTACTATTCGGTTGTTCGGGTAATAACCGAAATTAAGAAATATATTTCTGATTTTTCAAACAAAGCAAAACCCATTACAAATACGGCTTCAAATGGAGGAAAACTGGATAGTAAGACAGATATAACCAAATTATTCGGTTTTACGGTTAACTGAATTATAAAATTTCAATAATCAAATCCGAATTTGGAAATCGAATAATAAAACGAATATAACCAAAATAGTCAAAATAACCGAATAATTGAAATATTTAAGTTAAATTTTTTTTGTCCGGTTCGATTATTCGATTTTATCCGTTTTTTTCACAGTTCTACTAAGGTATGTCCAATTAGGTTTTGCCTCCACGCGGGAGAAAGACGGCACTAATTCTTTACCGACCCGTTTCAGCCTTACGCAATAACTAATTCTTACCGACCCGTCACAGCCTTTTACGGGCAAAAACAATCAAATATAGCTTACTGACCCCTCCCTCCCTCTACTCTTTCTTGAAGAATACTGAAAAGAACGACATAATCTCGTCAGTTCATCCGTGTTTAAGGTATTTCTATTACTTAAAACTCTATAAAACTTTTGTTCAATTTCGTTTTTGTAGCCAAGTGAAATCAATCAAATATAAACTATAAAGAGAAATTGAAAAATATAAACTATAAAGTTAAATTGAAAAAGTTTCGGATCTTAACCTATGTTCTGTATTGATGAACTAGTTTCCAAAATGTGGAATTTGTAATTCTGTATGGGAAGAGTTAAAACATTCATATTTAACAAATGATTTGAAATTAAACTGGGGTTGCAGTATTTTCATGATTTGATATATATATATACAGTCCGCTTCTCCAGCAGACTAAGAGCGCCCGTCGCTATAGCCGGTTCGCTCTTAGTTCGCTCCCTCCAGTCTGCTTCTGAAGGATTCCGTGTATATATATATATATATATATATATTTGGGTTTGTGCATGTTTTGGGCAAAATATTGATGTTCATATCTGACAATTGACAAGGTTTAACTGGTACCAGTTCATTCTACAGAGCTCTCTTAAGTTTCATCTTTATTTACTATGGGTGATAGTCAGTACTCTTTCTCTCTCACTACTTTCAGGTATTGACTCACTGCCCATCCTGTATTCATATTTTATGTGCTTTTTCATTATCTGTCTCATTGTGTGGGCAATTTCATATATTCATTTATTTGTTGTCCCATATTTTACTAGTATAATTATTTGTATTGATTATGTGTGTGTTTTTATAATACTATTTTTTACTTCTTAGTATGATTTGCTTTGACACAGCCCTTCTGGGAAGCTTGTTCAGATTGAACATGCATTAACAGCTGTAGGATCTGGCCAAACATCTTTAGGGATCAAAGGTAATTCCATGATTCACCTTCTATCTGTAATTCTTTCATGTGTTCATGTACCATTGTTTGGATTCGATAGATGTAAAGTTTATACCAAAATTTGAGATGTCAGTTACATCTTTTATGAAAAGTGATAGTATATATGAATGTACATATATATATATATAATAGTTTCTTTAATATTATGTTTGTCCCAGAACCAGTTTTATATGTTGTCCTATTCTGTAGCCTGTCACTGAATTCGTGATATAGTTTGGTCATTGGTGAACCTGGAGTCTCCAACTATGTTATAATACACTCCTTAATGTTATAGAAGTATACATCTTGATCAAATTTTTATGTGAAAAACAGATGATTGAATGTTCAGTAGTTTAAGAGTGGTTCATCTGTTAAATTTATATACACATTCTACCTTATTGAGGCAGGACCTCCGTTTGTAATATTGTTGCACCAATTCCTTATCACATGACAAATGCCTTGTACAATTTTAGACTTTATTTTCATTATCAATTTTATTTTATTTTATTTTCCTGAATTCCACTTTAACGCCTGTTCTAAGGCTTTTAAACCCAAGATATGGACCTACTTTCTACTTTTAAGTATCTAATTGAGGGTAGTTTGTTTGAGAACAAAATTCTTTGAGTAATGCTTAAGTGGGCCTATTTTTTCAAAAAATAAAAGGCTCAATTGAATGAAGAAACATAGCATGTGTCATTCATCTAGTGTATATATGTTCAATAGCATAACTCAATCCTCAGAGAAGAAGAAGCCAAGATGTGTATCATTACACTTAATTAGAAGTGAATGCTTTTCATAACTTCATACATTTCTAATTGAAAATAAAAGTATGCACATAGTTTATATCTCCCAGAATGCAGCTATCTTATTCTATACAAAGTATAAAAATCATTTATCGTCATTATTATTTTGCTGTTGATGTAATTTGTATTTATATTTTATATTGTTATTGCACTTGCTCACATGTTCACCTGGCGCGTGCAGCTGCTAATGGTGTTGTTATTGCGACAGAAAAGAAGTTACCATCTATATTGGTTGATGAAACATCTGTGAGTTCATTTCTCTGGCTACAATTATAGCTTACTTGGTCTAATGTGTAGCAAACTTGTGGTAATTTTTATTTGTTTGAAAGCATCGCTTCAGTAGTTATTTTATCTATGTGGGCTTCAATTTTATTAGTATATATACCTAAGATAGCAGATTCATTCATCAATCTGGTCTTGTTGTGAATATGTTATTTGCTAAGGAAGATCTTTGATTTCACCATGGGTCCACAAAATCCCTAGTCAGAAGTGCTTCTGCTTTCTAATTGGAGAAACATGTGTACTATCTTTTAGTGATGTTAAGACACATCCCACTTTACCACTGCTGCCATGGTTTAACCTTGGTGAATGCAACCTTCTTGTTCAAGGGGAAGGTGATGTTGATTCTTGTGGAATGCACTATATAGACTCTGTGGTATTTTTAAGATCTCCAGGTTATGATCAATAACACCAATATCTGTACACAGTTAAATTGGTCTCTATTTTGGCTGATAGTAGGTTATTGGCGATTTCCATTGTTAGAATTTCAGGAGTGAGACTTAATCATGTGGTGTTATAAGGACCATGAGTAGTTCTGTGACTCTGTCACCAATTTATTAGGCACTAACTCTAGACAAATATGACACAAGTAAATGTCTTATTCTTATTACTCTGTTAATTCTCCAAAGGTGAGAATCATGTACTATTTTCAGCAAACAAGTCAAACATTATTTTACAATCAATAGAAGTAAGGAGACATTTGTCTTGAATTATTGGGTCTTAAAAGACTTACATAGAATAATGAGATTCCCTGTAACACCCCCTTTCCAAAATAGAAAGAGAGGTTACTCAAAACACAACAAAACTGAACGAAAGCTCTAGGCCATGAAAGAATAGTATTTATAACCAATAAATATCAAATGGTCAAACCAGAATAAATGCCAAATTGGCCCAAATCATAATCTGAAATAATTATTACAACTTCGAATAAACCATTTGACAACCTAAACAAAATATCTAAATCATTGGATCGAAGAGAGCTCTCATCACACTTGCCCTTGATCCCCCTGATTACCTGCCGGAAGGAAAACACAGCATGAGCCAAATGCCCAGTACGGATATAGAATACAAAATAGAGAACTGAGATAACTAACTTAATAAATGAACTGAACTGTAACGAACAAAACTAATACAACGAAATAATAGGCTGAACTAAATGGCTGGGTGTTATTTCATACCGAGCTCACAAAAATATATCTTGCCACACAGGCAAGTTAAATAATGCCACACAGGCAATCAAAATAGTGCCACACAGGCATAACATACATCGGACCGGCCGGATCCAGATGCATGCAAATCGGAAGACGTGTTTGGCACAAATATCGCCAATCCGCAGAACAGAACAGAAAACTAGGGTTGACACATACGCTTCCCACAACAAAACATCAAATGACCAACTCCCACCGGAGCACAAAACGGAGACGCCGTGGACTGATCACACCGTCACGGAAGGTGTCATGCCTCGGTGCCAAGAGGACATGCCTGTGGTACCCTCACAGGTGATTATAGCTCAGGTATACCCTACGGTATATTCTAACAAAAATATTATGTCACAACACATGCGACATAATATCAACACAAAGGGTTTTATACGTACATGTTGAACCAAATCAAATCATAATCTCAATGCCTCGAAAAGAAAGTAACATGTACGCCTCTACAATTATCAAAAATAAATACTAAACATGATAACTTAATTCAAAGAGTACAAATTCGAGTCATATGAATCAACTCCAAAATGAAACTATTATATGAATTTCACAAGAAACAATTATGTGAAATAATAACGAAATTCGAAATAAGGAACAAAACGAATAAATCAAATTTAACAAGAGTATCGCTGAAAAAGTATTGGTATGCTGTCGCAGACAACCAAAAATAAATCTTACTACGAACGATAATAATGTAGTAGTGCAAGTAAGAGTCGATCTCACAGAGACTGATTAATCTATTTTTATATACTTTGTATTCCAGAAGAGGGGGTTTTTAAATATTGTCAATTAAAATAATCTAATGTGTAAAATACTGTAACGAATTAAATCAGGAGAACAAACTTTGGGTTAAGTCAACTTCCACCTTAAAAATATACACTGATCAACGACTCTAGCATACACAATTAATATCTTGAATATTCATCATTAGAATTAACTCACCAATTAGAATTATTCCATGTCTTTCCTTAATTTTAGTTAAATAGAAACAAGCGATCTAAATAACCCTAACTACTAAACAACTTCAGACAAGCACTCAAAGTTTAATCCAGTAGAAGCTTTAAGAATTAGAAAAACCGATGAAGCTAAACAACACAAGCACAAGCGGTTGCATTTAATTTAGTTGAACATTCTTCCTAAGATATAATAATCTCGTGATCTGCATTCAATTATTAATCTTAGTTGCTTCGCAAATTAGAGTGACCAAACAATTACGGATTCGATATCTAATTTAGTAGTAGATTTCAATGAATAATAAACTAGTGTGCACCTAGCAATTAAACAAATCAATCATATAATTCAAGCACAGAAGAATAAACAATACTCAAATATTAATTGAACAATAAAACCAATTAGATCTCACAGTGTATTTAATCCAAGGCTTTCGTATCCTTAATCCAAGAACAATAAATTAGGTATCCATAGCCATAGAAAACACCAAAGAAATTATAGAGAGAAAAGTATTTTGTATGGATGAATACAAGATGAGATGAGATCCCCTGTATGATACTTTAGACTCCTTTTATAATACAAGAAACATCCCTCAATATGCCCTAGTGCTGCTCCCTTTTCTTCTTGCCGAGTCCAAGTCTATGAAGGAAAAAGTGTTGCCAGCCGCGCCTCCCCGCTGGGGCGGGGATATCCTTCCATGAAGCCCCGCTGGGGCGGTTATACCCACTGCCCAGCCGGCTTGTTACTTCCCTATTTCGTAATCAGCTCATCAAGTCACTCCCTTGCGCACGTGAACATATAATGAGATGGGCATTCTTTTCTAAGCTGCTCAATTTGTGGGCTTCTCCTTTTTGTAATATCCATAAGCTGCTAATGTAACATTCAATTGCAATATACTGATTTCGTGGGCCCATATAACTTGCAAACTAGGAACGTGATGGTGATTCCTTTGCAATATAATGATGATTTCGTGACTCATTCCTTTGCGCGCTGCTCTAATTTCTCTCTATCCCACTTGATAATACTTGCTGCTAATTCAATTAGACTTCGGAATGCATGCAAGGCCTGGCTTCTTCATGTTGGCAATTGCATGTGCGTGGCCCATGTGTATGGCCACTTTGGAAATCTATCTTTTCTTGCCCCGTTTGCATTCATTTTATTTTCTTGGTTCAATTGTACCTAAAATAAAAATATAAGAACAATGAATGTATTTAGGTACTAAATAAATATAAAAGATTAAGTATTAAGGGAATAAAATACAACATATTTCATTCTTATCAAATTCCCCCACACTTATCTTTTGCTCGTCCTCGGGCAAAACAAAAATAAACTATAACACAAACAATTTAACTAAACACACTTGACAAACTTGAGCCACGAGTTAACATGAACTTCAACATTGACCTCAAAGATTCAAAACAATAATTCTGGGAAACTTCAAAACAATGTATCATCTGAAACCCAACTTTACTTATCAATTTTACTTTATTCTCAACCCATTGTGCGTGTGTGAATCCACATGTAACAAACCAATCAAACCACAGAAAAATTTATAAAATCGAAGCCTTAAAGGAGAAAGATAAACTTAACCACTTGTTCTTCCACCAATTTTAGTTAAAACCAGCAGATAACATCAAAGGATCAAAAGGCTTTTCTTTCTTTCTATATTTTTTCTTTTTCTTCGGTAAGTGCATTTTATGTTCCATCTTACCAGCAAGTGCGTTTTACTCTCCATCTCGCATGTCACGTGTTTATGAGTGAGTGCGTTTTACGCTCCATCTCATCCCACCACATGAATCATTTCTTTTCTCTTTTAAAATTTTTTCTTTCAATCCTGCAAAATTTGCCTAAATCATTTCCCTTTTCTTAAACAATACCTCATCAACTTAAGTGGTGATCAAACAACTGAGAGAGTTCAAAATTTCTTCCCTAGACATTTAATCAGATAAATTTCTTCCAAGTCACAACTGGTTTGAATGGATATGTGCTTAATAGTGAAGGGTCTCAAATAAAGTAGCGATCAACAAGGAAACCCAAATTTAGATTACCCAATGTCTATCAGTCCTCCCAGAAGTTATCAAAAAGAACTCAAAATTTTATCATTGGTCAAAAATTAAAATCCACATTAACCTATTGCTCAAGTGAGACATTCTAACACTACTCCATTTTCTTAGGAAACACGATTGCACTTATCATGTGTAACAAGCCTTTAAACCCCAAGGTTACCTCAAGTGGACGAGTTTTGTCTCGTGAGGGTTTGCAGTGAATATACTCACAAAATTCAAAAATAATAAAATAAATAAAATAAAAAATAAATTTTTGGACAATATCTAAATTCTTCCCCCACACTTAAAACTTACATTGTCCCCAATGTAAACTAAAATGCAAAGAAAAGTAGAGAGATACTCCCCTATGGGTTGCCTCCCATGCAGTGCCTTTGTTTATGGTCGTTGGCTCGACCCAACATTTCCTTTAAGTGAATTCGTGTATACCGAATCCTTCAAGGTCCACATTCTCCATTTTTTTCTAGCGGAAACCCTCGTAGAAATATGCAGGCGACTAGGAAGAGGCTTCAAATCCTGAATTTGTGCCTGCAAAACAGAGGGTAAAGACTTCTCGTTAGAAAGTCGACACTTTAGCATAAAATTTGTTACCTGTTTTCGGAGCGTCATTCAACACTGTTACAGTTGCTTGCAACTCGGTGCTCATGGTCAAATTCGCACTTTCTTCATCAATGTCCTTACTAAGTGCAGTTTCCAAGTTATCCTTACCATCAAGTTCACCGATTTTCTGTGCTAAAGAGTCAATCACATCAATTGAATAAACAGATTTATCATCAGTGGAGTATTGCATGGCATCATAAATATTAAATTTCACAATTTCGCCATCAAATTCCATTGACAGTGTACCACTATGAACATCTATTTTAGTCTTTAATGTCTTTAAAAATGGTCTTCCTAACAAAATAGGATCATTTTGGTCACCGTTTTCATATCAAGCACATAAAAATCAGTAGGAAAGATCAAATTATTGACTTGCACAAGGACATCCTCAACTACACCTCTGGAAAAAACATTAGATCTGTCAGCCAGCTGTATTACAATACCAGTTTTATTCAAAGGTTCAAGTGATAGATTAGCATATATAGAATGACATGACATTTATCGAGGCTCCTAAGTCTAACATGGCTTTTTTAATTCTAGTGCTACCTATCGTGCACGGAATAGTGAACATACCCGGATCTTGGCACTTAGTAGGTAGTTTTCTTTGAATAACTGCGAAGACATTCTCCCCTACCCTTACTTTTTCATATTTTTTCATTTCCTGTTTCCTCTTGTGTGTACACAATTTTTTCAAAAATTTAGCATAACGAGGTACTTGTTTGATAGCATATAATAATGGAATATTTACCTCGCATTTACGAAAAGTTTCATACAAATCTGAATTTTTCTCGTATTTTTTGTTTTCTGTTAAAGCAAGAGGGAAAGGAGGTACCGGTTTATATTCAGAGAGGGGGAAATTTACTCTTAGGTTCATCCTTGTTATTCAGAACACTGCTGTCTGCTTCTTCTTTTTCCTTATCTTCATTGTCTTGATTTTGTGGTGTAGGCATTGTCTTTTCTGGAATTACTATCTCTTTACCATTCCTCAAAGTGATTGCACTTACATTTTTTTTTGAATTCACCACTGTTTGAGAGGGTAATTTTTCAGAGCTTTGCGCGTCCAATCAACTGATTGCAGTTGCCATTTGTCCCACTTGCGTACCCAAATTGTGAATACTTGCCCTCGTTTCTTGTTGAAAATTTAAAGTGTTAGTGGCAAGTGTTTTAACAATATCTTCTAAAGACATGCTAGGATTAGAAGATTGGCCCTATTGTTGTCTATTGGGATATGATGGTTTGTACTGCTGCTGATTTGGAAAAGTCTGAGGTGCGGGTTGACTTGCTTGTGGATTCCCGTAGCTAAAGTTAGGATGATCCCTCCATCCAGGATTATATGTATTCGAATAGGGAATCATATTTCCTTTGTGGTTGCCCAGGAAATCCTCCTGCTGAATTTGCCTGCTCAACGGATTCCTCTTGAAGAGTTGGACATGCATCTGTCGGATGTCCTACTACCGCACAAATCCCGCAAGCTTTTACTTGCTGTGTGTTACCTGCACCCATTTGACGAACAAGAGAAGTTAAACTCGCAAGTTGTTGTTCAATAGCAGAAATTTGTACCTCACTAGTGTTCCTAGGTGCAGAATCAAGCCTAGTGCTAAATTGTTGAGAGTTGGCTGCCATATTTGCAATTAGGTTTCTTCCACCAACGCTCTGCCACTAGCAGCGTCAATCATGCTTCTATCGGTACAACTAAGACCTTCGTAAAAATATTGGATGAGAAGCTGATCACTGATTTGGTGATGAGGGCAACTAGCACATAATCTTTTGAAACGTTCCCAATACTCATGTAGAGATTCTCCGTTGTTTTGCCTCACACCACAAATTGACTTCCGAATGTTGGCAGCCCTTGAAGCGGAAAAATAGTTTTCTAAGAATAGTCTTTTAGTCTCTTCCCATGTGGTGATGCTTCCAGAGGGTAGATAGTAAAGTCAATCCTTAGCTGAATCCTTCAGAGAGAATGGGAAGGATCTTAACTTGATCTGTTCTTCGGTTACTCCGGTAGGTTTCATACTCGTGCAAAACACATGGAATTCCTTCAAGTGTTTGTGGGGATCTTCACCTGCCAAACCATGAAAAGAAGGTAGAAGATGTATCAGTCCAGATTTTAATTCAAAATGAGTATTAGTATCAAGATTAGGGAAAGTTATGCATAAGGGTTATTGGTTCAAATCAGGAGCCGAAAGCTCTTTCAGGGTTCGATTTGCTGCCATGGCTTCCTTTTCTTCACGAATTTCCCGATCTCCCTTCCTTAATATGCGAAAAGTTCTCTCTATCTCTGGATCACACTTTAAATCACCTTGATTAGTAGATCGAGTTTCGGGCATAAACAATCAAGGAAATTCAAATTATCTAAAAAAAATAAAATAAAATAAGGATTACAAAAATATAAAAATAAACTAAAACCAGTCCCCGCAACGGTGCCAAATTTTGGTGTGCTGTCGCAGACAACCAAAAATAAATCTTACTGCGAACGATAATAATGTAGTAGTGCAAGTAAGAGTCGATCCCACAGAGACTGATTAATTTATTTTTATATGCTTTGTATTCCAGAAGAGGGGGTTTTTAAATATTGTCAATTAAAATAATCTAATGTGTAAAATATTGTAACGAATTAAATCAGGAGAACAAATCTTGGGTTAAGTCAACTTCCACCTTAAAAACATACACTGATCATCGACTCAAGCATACACAATTAATATCTTGAATATTCATCGTTAGAATTAACTCACCAATTAGAATTATTCCATGTCTTTCCTTAATTTTAGTTAGATAGAAATAAGCGATCTAAATAACCCTAACTACTAAACAACTTCAGACAAGCGCTCAAAGTTTAATCCAGTAGAAGTTTTAAGAATTAGAAAAACCGATGAAGCTAAACAACACAAGCACAAGCGGTTGCATTTAATTTAGTTGAACATTCTTCCTAAGATATAATAATCTCGTGATCTGCATTCAATTATTAATCTTAGTTGCTTCGCAAATTAGAGTGACCAAACAATTACGGATTCGATATCTAATTTAGTAGTAGATTTCAATGAATAATAAACTAGTGTGCACCTAGCAATTAAACAAATCAATCATATAATTCAAGCACAGAAGAATAAACAATACTCAAATATTAATTGAACAATAAAACCAATTAGATCTCACAAGTGTATTTAATCCAAGGACTTTCGTATCCTTAATCCAAGAACAATAAATTAGGTATCCATAGCCATAGAAAACACCAAAGAAATTATAGAGAGAAAAGTATTTTGTATGGATGAATACAAGATGAGATGAGATCCCCTGTATGATACTTTAGACTCCTTTTATAATACAAGAAACAGCCCTCAATATGCCCTAGTGCTGCTCCCTTTTCTTCTTGCCGAGTCCAAGTCTACGAAGGAAAAAGTGTTGCCAGCCGTGCCTCCCCGCTGGGGCGGGGATATCCTTCCATGAAGCCCTGCTGGGGCGGTTATACCCACTGCCCAGTCGGCTTGTTACTTCCCTATTTCGTAATCAGCTCATCAAGTCACTCCCTTGCGCACATGAACATATAATGAGATGGGCATTCTTTTCTAAGCTGCTCAATTTGTGGGCTTCTCCTTTTTGTAATATCCATAAGATGCTAATGTAACATTCAATTGCAATATACTGATTTCGTGGGCCCATGTAACTTGCAAACTAGGAACGTGATGGTGATTCCTTTGCAATATAATGATGATTTCGTGACTCATTCCTTTGCACGCTGCTCTAATTTCTCTCTAGCCCACTTGATAATACATGCTGCTAATTCAATTAGACTTCGGAATGCATGCAAGGCCTGGCTTCTTCATGTTGGCAATTGCATGTGCCTGGCCCATGTGCGTGGCCCATGTGCATGGCCACTTTGGAAATCCATCTTTTCTTGCCCCGTTTGCATTCATTTTATTTTCTTGGTTCAATTGTACCTAAAATAAAAATATAAAAACAATGGATGTATTTAGGTACAAAATAAATATAAAAGATTAAGTATTAAGGGAATAAAATACAACATATTTCATTCTTATCAAGTACGGAATCCGTACCTGAAGTAAACAATGTAATACCAAATTATATTCCAAGGATTATTTGTTAAACTCCTTCCGTTCGAACTAAACAAAAGAATAAAAAAATATAAATACGTTTGCAAAATATTTCTTTCATCTTTAACCCGTTAATAAACTCATTTTATTCTTATTATTATTATGTTTCTGTAAATTCCCAATTTAAACTTCCGAATAATTCTATATAATACCATAATAATTATTATAACAAATAAATTTCTAGATATAGCCTTATTAAAATCTGAATTATAAGTAATTTTGGCAAAATTCCTTTTATATATATATATATATAATAAAAATATTACAACACCTCCGTTCCAATCAGTAACTCAGGAGGTCATATATATATATATATATATATATATATATATAATAAGAACATATCTTCAGATATATATATGATCACAGATATGAGAACTAAATATATATATATATATATATATAACCTGCACACATGCATTATTAGTTATCAGAACTTACCACATAAAAGAAAACACCAGGTGCAGATTCGTGCTCCGAAAATTGCAGCGCAACGGTTATTCTTCTTCTTTTTTCTCGGCCGCCTCACTCCCAATTAAGAAAAATAAGATTAGGTTTTACTTATTTACTGATGTATGTTATTAACCCTCCTAATATTAATAGAATTTATTATTCACATATAAATTTAACCCAATTAGTTTAAAGCCCAAATAATGTAGTCCATATAATTTAAATACAATGTTTGACCCAAACATAAGAAAAGCCCACACACATTAAATGATTAGTTTGACCCAACTAAATGACATGTCCAATTAATATGTTTAAAATATATATTGAAATGCTATTTTTTTTTTCCGGGTATTACATTCCCTGCTCTCAGAAGTCAGAGTTATTGTTTTTTATTTTTTTTTGGGTTGTGATTTCTGCATATTTGAAAATTTGCCTTTTATGTACAATTGACATTTTTTTTAAAGATGAATTACAATTAACTCATAGATATTGCTTTCTGTTACTCTGAATCTATCTGTAAATCATGAACTTCTTATTCTTTATGTTTGAGATGAGTTACAATTAACTCATAGCAATATTACTTTCTGTTAATCTGAATCTATCTGTGAATCATGAACTTCTTGTTCTTTATGTTTGCTTTTATAATTTCTATACCTAAATGTTGAACAAAAACTTGATCCAGTTAACACTTTTGTTAGTTAATATTTCTTTGGCTGTTCATTCACATTTTATGGCATTACTTGCAACACAAAGTGCTGTCAAACTTGTAGTTTTCTTGTTTCGATACACCTACTTATCCCCCCCCTTTCTTTTTCTCATGGATGCCTTTGATGATTGGATATCTGTGAGGCAGGTTCAAAAGATTCAGATTTTGACCCCAAACATTGGAGTTGTATACAGGTTTGAATATAATTATATAATAAATTTAAATTAGGTTATTGTTTCTTCAGTCTTCACTTAATAATGCATTTATTCAAGATTTGTGTTTCTCTTATAGAAAGGAAACTTGTTGAGGATCTACCTTGACAGTGAAGCTAATAAGGGCTTGCACTAAGAACAATTCTTCGGTAGTAGGCTGATTCTCTATATACTTCCTGCCTGATTGCTCAATACTGTACGGTCCCCAAAGTCTAAATTTGAAAAAGGGGATTAAGGAGAATATTTGTCATGCGATAGGAGATCATTATGGTATAAAATATTTCATTAAATGGAAGAATATTAGGGTCGGAAAACAGTTGAGAACAAAACTTTCGTTACTGGGTTATCCATACACTTCACATGTTTCTAGCGATTCACAAAAATTCGATTAACATCTTTCAGAAAGAGAGAGAGAGTTAGCTTTGAAAGTTTTACTGAATCACTTTAGTTTATCATTACCCAAAAATAAAAATTAACTTGTTAGCATCTCTTTGAAATTTCATTCTACGACACTAATATAGCTATTTTATTTCATTTTCTGTTGGAGTTGTAATCCCCTTTCCTTCTCTCTCTTGCTCTCTGTCTCTTGAGTGTGCACATAGGAATATGCATATCTTTTGGCTAACATTCTTCCATTGTGCAGTGGCATGGGCCCTGATTCTCGAGTTTTGGTTCGAAAAAGTAGGAAGCAGGCAGAACAATATCACCGGCTATACAAAGTATGCATTTCACTCTTTGGCCGTTTACATAAAATTTCACTGCTTACTGTCAGATGGTGTTTAATAAGATTGTAAATTCTACATGATTGATTAAAACCATACAGGGCGTAATGACCGAAGATCATCTGAGTTTTGAGTATGTCTTTAAAGGGTTAGAGAGAGAGAGAGAGTTAAATTACCAAATGGTTGATGGAATAATAAATTATGCAATATTTTCTATGTAATATATGTTCCCCTCAGAAGCAATTAAGTGGCAATAATTTTGCTAGTGGGACAGGATTTGATTATGCAAGTGGTTCGGTACAAACAAAGAAATTTAGAACAAAAGACTCGAAACTCTTCAATCTTTAGTTATTAAATTGTTTGCTCCTCTTTTTTGTTAACTAGAAGAAAAATCATGGTTAAAAAGAAAAAGTGGATCTAGGCAATTTACCTCTATCCTGCAGTGTAATTATTTGTTCAAATTTGGCTGCCAACAATAGCAACCCTACCCTTACGAAAGTCTTTTTTTTTTGTGGATAAATAAATAAGTGGTATAAACAAAGAGACCAAAGGGGGGCCGACATCCTAGTACACGTAAAGTATACAAAAAGCAGTTGGATCCATAAAAGTGCAGCTTGCTATAATTGAAAAATTTCTAGCCCCCCTATACAAGTAGACATGCCCTATTATAACAAAACATCAAACCAAACTAAAGTTATCCAAGAAGTCAATGAGAGAAATGACTGAACTTGGTAGACCGAGTACTGCCAAAAAAATAGTAAATTGAGGAACAAAATTCTAACACGGACAGAAGATTTTTTGGGGTCCTAAAAATGGTGTCTATTCCTCGCGCTATAATGTCCATGACAAAGCATTAGGAATCATGGCCCAATTTCCTCTCAATCTCTGTGGAACCTTTAGCCCTTCTAGGCATGAAGAGAGTCAACGACTGTCTTTGGCATAACTCACATTATACCATATAACGAGAAGATCATCCGTAAACCTCTCTAATGAAGTCGCAATGAAAAAGTAAATGATCCATCGTCATCCAATCATTTCTGCACGTAAAACATCTATTCCACATTATACTGTTTCAAAATCTTCCCCCACATTGCTGTCCGAGATAAGAAAGCAACCTCCAACCTCCTTTGGAATACCCGCCTTAAAAAAATTGCCTTCCACGGAAAACCTTTAGTACCAAACCCAGTCAACCTCCGGTAATAAGACAGAAGTGTAAACCTGCCACTACTTGTGGAGTGATAGCAGTAATAACTCAAGTTGGGATTATTTATTAAAATGATTATTTAAACTTGAATTTAGAAGAATATCTTACAACTGCAATTTGCACTTTTAGAGCATTTACTACAGTTTTCCTAATTAATTCTTTATTCCCTATTTTGAAGAATACATTAACAAATCATTATCCAATAGTTTCCTTATCCTTATTTGACTCTCTATTTTAATCCTTATATAAGATTTTACTTCCCAATATGAGGGAGTCAAAAGACAATTCTCTATATATATACAAAATGACATTTCACACCCTCATTTAAGTGGACAACTCATCAATCATACACCTTGACATTTTTTTACTACTTCATTTTCAAATTATAAAATTAATATTGACTTGTTTTTAAAAAATTAATTTCAAACATATTCAAATTTAAAATTGATATAAATTTATTTAATTTATGTCAATATAATTATAAATATTATAAAAGTACTATTAATTATAAAATTTATTATTTTCAAAATTTAAATGAATCATATTAAATTTAAATTTAAAAATATCACAAATTAACTTTTTAAAAGTTAATATTGATCTTATGTACATTTGCAGCTACAATCCATTCAATACTCACTCCATAAATTACTTCAAATTTAAAATAAAATAAAAATTATTTTATAATAAAATACAATTGATAAAGTATACTCTCTTTTATAAATTATAAGATTATTATTAATTTGATGTTTTGACTGTTAGAACCTTCAAATTTTAATTTTTAAATTTCAAATTTCATTATTTAAATAATCAATATAAGGAACCTGTTGGGTACATAGTGAAAAAATTGAATTCTCATTTTGCAGAATAACCTAATAGACTGCAGAGTAGAGATAGAGATAAGGAAACTGTTGTGAATGCTCTTAGAGCTCTGATTAGGTACATTATTGTTGAAAGCAAGAAGAAAGAGAAGAACTATGCTAGGCAGACTTCTCAATTGAATATCTACATTGTAGTATTTGCTTATGTATTGATCTATTACATTCGAGGCTGATTTATACAAATAGAAGCACTGTACATGGGCGGCCATGTACAGTGACTTATGGGCTAACATATGCCTTGTACAGTGAGGAACAAGGAGCAACATTTACTCTCCTAAATGATATTACAGCTGTAGTACAGCTGTAGTGAAGCACAGCTAGCAAGGTGCACAACTAGCATATTCAGTATGTTGTCTTTATATTCTAACACTCCCCCTCAAGTTGGTGTATAGATGTCACACATACCCAACTTGAAACAGAGAAACAGAATGGGTGATACAACATAGCAAATCATAAATTTCAGTAACAAAGAAGTGCAGTAGCTGCACAAAACAGCAGCAGCAAAATCAGCAAACGACAGCAGCAGAAGGTACCCACAAGACATCCTCCAGTCGCTGCAGAAGAGCACAAGCAGCAGTATCAGGAAAGAGACAAAGGGATCACAACGGATGCACAGCAACCCGATAAATAACCCAAGGGCCCAAAACTAATAGGCAGACGGTACCAGCCATGCCGGAGATAAAAAACGGAGACAGCCACCAATACATCCAAGCAGCAAGCAACAGTACTGCAGTATGCCAAGAAGCCAATGTTCTGCAAATCAGCTACCAGGAAGTGGGGTGTAGGAAAACAAGGAAGTAGCTAATACTCCTTAAATGCAATTTTAACTAAAGTTCATTAAAGTGCATTTGAAAGAGATCAAAGTAGCTAACAAAGAGTCCCGTGTTTGAAGAAACATCAACAATGAGTTGTTGGAAGAAACATCAACAATGAGTTGTTGGAAGAAACATCAACAAAGAGTCAACAAAGAGGTGTTGGAAAAACATCAATCAAGATTCACAAAGAGGTGTTGGAACAAAGAGTCCCAAGTTGGAAAAGACACCAACAAGGATATAACTTGAGAGCATAAAACTCCCCCTCGAAGGATATAACTTGAGAGCATGAAACTCCTCCTCAACGGATATAACTTGAGAGCATAAAACTCACCCTCAAATGCAACTTTAACTAAAGTTGATTAAAGTGCATTTGGAAGAGCTAATACTCCCCCTCAAAGAAGCGTCGACAAAACATAACGGGAAATCCCATGTTGGAAAAGACATCAACAAGGAATATAAAATTGGCAGGATCCATGTTGGAAGAAACATCAACAATGGATAAGAAGAGGAAATCTCATGTTGGAAGAGACATCAACAAGGGATATAATGTTGGAAGAATCCATGTTAGAAGAAACATCAACAATGGATAAGAAGATCTCTACCATAAAAGCAAGCCCAGAAAAGATTCTAGTAAACCACGGGCAACTATTGACCATATTGGTAAGTGGTACTAGTTAAGGAATGGACTGCAAGTTGGTAGGAATGAAGGCTTAGGGTAGTGTATATTAGGCAGGTGGCTAGAGAATTAGGAAATTAACAGCCCAAGGCGATGTAAGCAAAGCGATCAGCACAACAAGAGTGCGGAGGCGCTAGAAACAAGCACAATGGAGTTGAGAATGAAGTCACGAGGCCACCGCAATAACAACCATCTTAAAGAGCAGACCATTAGCACCAAGAAAGCACAAGGACTGTCCATAAGAGTAACCCATACTAGCAAAACAGAGCAGCAGCTCCAAACAAGGAAGACTACTGGAAACACAAGGAATCAATCACGAGAGAGTGGAGCTAAAGAGTATTTGGAAGAATGCAAACTAGCATGACGTTAAATCTCATGTTGGAAGAAACATCAACAATGAGTGTTGGAAAGCATGTTCCATGTTGGAAAAACATCAACAATGGATATCATGTTGAGTAACCAACTCTTCTAAATACTCTAGCCATCATCAAAACCACTCGGAATTGGCAAAAGATAGATCAAAAAAGGAGCTATTAAGAGAGTTCAAAATTTGGGTCTTAGTTCACGTCAAATAGTAGCGAAGGAAGCTCTGGAAAAAACTAACAGATGCACCACAAGGCCATACAAAGGCTACTGACAGTGAACACCAAGCAAACTTGAATCTCATTCTATAAGACCACTGATCAACATGATGAAAGCTGCAGGATGGGTTCTTGTTGCTTCTGCAAATTCAGTTGAACCAACAACATGGGCAGCCAAAACAAACCCAATAGCAGCTCAAGCAGCAACAGCAGGAGTACCAGCTATTTCAATATGGGCACCAAAATAAGCCATCAATGTGCAGCAATAAGAAGGGACCAGCTGTATTGCACTAAGAGACCAATCCACATGGTAAAAGCGCACACTGCCCCAAACAGGAAACCATGTGCAGACCAACTGCTGCAACAACAAGGCAATAACGTGGCTGCAAGTGGGATTCAGCTGCAACAACTAAGCAATAACGTGGCTGCAAGTGGGATTTTCAACCACACGACCATGAAACATGAAACCAAAGCATCCAACCACACCACCCCCTAATGAGTTAGCTCATTACCATGAAACAAAGGCAAGGAACTGCAGAGCTATATTTGAGAGTGAGTGAGCTACAACTGGAGCAAGGAAAAAGAAAGAAATTGGTTTCAACTGGAGCTACAGTGACTTATGGTTTAACATATGCCTTGTACAGTGAGGAACAAGGAGCAACATTTACTCTCCTAAATGATATTACAGCTGTAGTACAGCTGTAGTGAAGCACAGCTAGCATATTCAGTATGTTGTCTTTATATTCAACAATTATTAATTTAGCGATTTTACTACAAATTAAAAGGCATTAATTTTCTGATAAATGAGTCTTAGACAAAGACTAATTTCAGTGATTTCATTGGCTTCCAGAAAATGAAGGCCTCTGACTGTTTCTTGTTCCCTGATCATCTTCATTTTTTCTTGTTAGAATACAAACTATGGTTGGACGGATTGTGGAAGGAGTAGGACTCATACTTGTCCTGCTTCAAGTCCTCAATATATCTTCTACTGTATAGCATATTTTCTACCTTCATGGTTTTTTCATAGGTCTTTTAGGTTTTTTATAGCAATTACTTCTCTTCTTGCTCCTATCCACCTGTTCTCTGGTTCCTCGGAAGCTCAAATATTTTGTGCAGTAATACTTTTCTAATTCATATTTCTTACTAAAAAAGAAAGACTTTCTTATTCATATTATTCGGTAGTGAGTGTGGATGTGTTCTGAGTTTGATTAAATTATTGTCTACTAACATTAGTACAAGCTTGTGCTTTGGAATGAATTATGCAATATCAACTTATTTCAGCCTTTTATGTGTTCCTTTCTTATATAAATTATTTCACAAATTGAATTCTGTCATGGGAATTTGTAGGAAGCAATCCCTGTTACACAACTTGTAAGGGAAACTGCCGCTGTCATGCAGGAGTTCACTCAGTCTGGGTAACTAAAATTTTCCTTCTTCCAGATCTCCTCTTTTAATGAAGTAATTATCTGGTGGGGTTGATTATAGGCTAATACTTCTTCATTTTGTATCAATTTAAACTCCGAATGCTAAGCCCCCCTCCTGGCTATATTTGCTTCTGACTGGCAATTCCTTTCAAATAGTAATATCTTATCGTTAGCTTTTTAGGTGAAGCTTGTCAGCATGAAAATGTTATTGTTCTTGATGATTACTCTTCACATCCTCAGGAATCCAATATATGAACTGTATTACTTTGTTTGCAAATTTGTGAAATAAGAAATAAGATTAATTTTATTATTATTTTTCCTTTTATAATCTAATGAGGGATATCAATTGCCACTTCCATACTGAATGACATTCTATTGATTTCAATCGAATGATTTGCGATAGTCTGGTAGAATAAACAGATCTCAGAAAAGCACTAGGAGCTTATTCTTCAGAGGAATATTTTTGGCTTTATAAATATAAAAATTCAGATAATAATAAAAGCCCACTATATCTGTGCAAAGCTGACCATTGTTATAGATGAAATTTAGCAGATGCGGTAAGCAAATTTCTTGATGATAGTAAACAAAACTAATTTCAAGGAATTTTCAGTATGGACCAAGGATCAAAGATGCCATTAGCCCTCCTTGAAAACCTAAAAATTGTTTTGTTACTGGTCGTCCTCTATCGGTGGACTTTGCATGTTGGAAAAGAATTTTTTTTGTTTTGTCAAGTACAGAAACTTAAAGTGCATGATAATAGTGATTGAGCTTGTCAGAAACTATGAACTTTGGGACCTGAATATGGATTAAAATTTTATAATCCAATAACTTACCATTTTGTACCTTTACAAGAGGTTTTAAGCTATTGATATATGTGTAACATTTTATTATTTTTCTGTTCTGCAGTGGTGTAAGGCCTTTTGGTGTTTCACTCCTGGTAGCTGGGTATGATGACAAGGGTCCACAACTGTATCAGGTATGTCTTCTGGGTCCTGATCTGCTATCAACCATGCACATTCAAGCGGCTTATATATAAAGCTGATATTTGGGATTTTAATTTTGATTTATTTACATTCTTGGTGTTCATTGATTGGGTTGGTTGCATAAATTCATCTGTCATGCTTCTTGATCTAGGATCATATTATAGGCAAGATAATTTTCTTCTGTTTGTTCTGCCAATTGTAATTGAAAAAATGTTAATATCAGAAAGTGACATCCTTAAAATCAAACTTATCAAACTTTAAACATATATCCAAGTCACATACCTTTTTTAGATTTTATGACAACAGACTTCAAAAAACTTATAGCAGGTAACGATAGAGAACTTCTGTACTTATTTGATGGCCATGGTTCTGTTTTTTGTGAAGAAAGGGCTGTGAAAGTCCTGGCGAAGTGAGTCTTATAAAGTGCTTTTGAAGTACCTAGGTTGTTACAACTTGATGGCCTCTACAGGCTTCATTTGAATTTGATTCTACAGTATTTCAATATCCTTACTGGTACAAAATTTAATCATACAATCTTTACCAAACAGTTTTGTTCTCTATTGCGTTATTTTGAAATCTAAACTTACAAAATGTTTGATAATTTTATTGTATGTAGGTGGATCCATCAGGTTCGTATTTCTCCTGGAAAGCTTCAGCCATGGGCAAAAATGTGTCAAATGCAAAAACATTTCTTGAGAAGAGGTAAGTTGCTATATAGTCTTCATATCTCTATACATGTTCCGACTGGTAGCTCCTCTATTTGCTTTATTTGTAAAATGCTTGAAATTCTGGAAAGCTTACCTTTTTGTTGGATAGTTACGATGTAACTGGTCATCTCTTTTATGAATGTCCTTTATGCATTCTGCTGAACTACATTTAGAATACTTTTCTTTTTGTCTGAATGATATTACATCATCCCTTGTCAGAATGACTATTTAACAATGAATAATAATATAAAATATTTATCCAATGATTGTGAGCTGAAGGAAAGCCTTGCATGTTATAAACTTCTTTCTTGCCTGCTTTTTAAGTCTGAATATCTATATAAATGGAACTTGGAACTTTCGAATGAAGTAAGTTCTTAGGTGTATTATGTCATCTTTGTGCTACATTGATAGCGTTCTTACTTTCTAGAACATGCTAAGCTTACTAGATTATGTGAAATTAACTTTCTGTATTGGCACTAGGGAGTAAGTAGATATTCTGCACCAAAATATCAATAATGAGGAATTCCTTCATAATCTGTGTAATTATTACTTTTTTATTTGTGTGAAACACCCTTAACCAGATTTCTTATGGCAGAGTGGGGTAATATAAAAATATATAATTTATTTTGGTTTCTGCAACCACCACAATCTTTGTGAATCATGAAGCGCCTAAGGGCTTGTGTTGGATTTAAAATGTTTAATTTTGGTAATGGTGCTAATAATTTGGTGTAATGTTTAATCAGGTTATTAGTATTTCTGTTGAGTTTTGCCTTCCAGATCCTGTTGATTTAATTTTTCACTTTTCCTAATTTCAGCAGCTAAGCATTAAGTTTAATATTTCCTGTAGGTACACAGATGATATGGAACTTGATGATGCTGTACACACTGCTATTTTGACCCTGAAGGAGGGGTAAGCTTCTTACTTTTAAGGGTTTTTTTTAAAATTAAAAGAAGTACGCATCATACTTTCAAGGGTTTATTTCTATCAAAAAGATTTAAGCGTTGCAAGTGTAGTTCATGATTTAATTCTCTAAAATGCATGGCGATTCTGTGCAAGGTGGAAATAAGTTGAGTTAGGTTGCTCCATCTTCGTAACGAGTAATTCAAACAGTATGCTTTTGTGTCTATATTAGTCGATCTCTAATCATTTGCTATATATATTACAGTACAACTTAGATATAGGATGATGGGTGAATAGGCTAGGCTAGGCTTTTTCAGCATTTGATTGATGGGTTTCATGTTTGTCGAACATGTCCACTAGACAAGGACGACATTTAAGTTTTCAACAATGCTACTATCACATAAAAAGTCTCACATAATGCTCACATACACACACATGCATACTGTGGGCTCCCGCCTGACATGTGGGGTCCACATTATGTATGTGTGTGTATGTGAGCATTATGTGAGATTTTTTATGCAATAGTAGCATTATTTTTAAGATTTAGCTCTCTATCTATAATAACCACCTCTGTTTCTGACATCTACTACTATCTCAGATTTGAAGGACAAATTTCTGGCAAAAACATAGAGATTGGAATTATTGGTGCCGACAAACAATTTAGGTAAGTTTACCACCTCCTCTATGTACTGTGATTGTAGTACAGTGTGTTTGGGTTAGTTGGTTAATATACTACTAATGTTGCAGAGTTCTGACATCTGCTGAAATTGAGGATTATCTACAGGAAGTCGAGTAATTTTCGGTGTTGTCAATAATCCACTGTTATGAATCAAGAACTGGTTCTTTTATATTTATCCATCCATTGTTATACTTATTAGACCTCCTTTTCGACTTTGATTTCATGGATAAAATGTATGGGTCTGTCTGTGGGAGCAGCAGCATTAATAATAAAGATTTCTGTAGAATTCTCCTAAACATGGAAGGAAGAGCAATTATTGAATCCTTTCTGTTTCCATTATTTGATATTGGTTTTTTAGGAGATTAAATAAAAGATTCAAGTACAATTTGCACTTCAGCAGGCTTTGACAGAAATGAGTTTGGCACTCCAACATTTATTAAATTTTTCTTTAAAAATATCTTAGTCATGCTATTAAAACAATTATTTTATTATCAAAAATGTAGAACTCAACTCATATGGCCAAATTTTGGTTCTTTTTGATAATTATTATAAAGATCAATAACTTTGGTGCAAAATAATAATTAACAATTTTTTTGGGTCATTAAGTCGAATAGTTTTCAAATCTATTTAGCCTTTCAAAAATGATAGAAATATTTTAAAATTGTGAAAAAGGGATTTAAAATTAATTTAAGTGTCAGAATTATAAAAATAGCTTTTAAAATAATCAAGTCTCCACCAGTCGTTATTTTTGTTAAGTATGATAATGAATATTATGGAAATTATTTTTCCAGAGTGCCAATAAATTTCTCTATTTATGTCAATGATTAGCCTTTATTAACAGTTAATTAATATAACTTTATAGGCGCAACTACCACACACAAGCTCTCGTAGCTCAGTTGGTTAGAGCACCCGTTTAGTAAGCGGGAGGTCTTGAGTTCAACTCTCAACGAGAGCAGCAAACAATTATTTTTGTAGCATTTTATTTTATTTTATTTTGCCCTCTCTTTTTCTGTGATCTTTTTAGAAACCAAGCAAATTATTATTATTTTTTTCTATTATCTTTTCAGAAACCAATAAAATAATGATGATAATACACCATAATTAATTTGGTAATTGCTAAAACTCAAAGCAACAACTATATATCATCATATCAGGTTGATTAAAAATGATAATACTAATGCTAGATATAGGAATACACCATCTCTATCTATTTATGGGAACTAACCGCTGGGATTAATTTACTTTTGTCCGTTGCTATTAGTAGCATGCTGGGATTAATTTACGTCCGTCCGTTGCTATTAGTAGCATGATGAGACCCCGTTCTACCATCCCGACTTGAGTTGGAATAATATTAGCATTCCATTTCCTAATACAAACAAAGGTAACATGATCATTCATAACCTAGAGGATCTCAAATGGACACATTAAATGAAATGATCCCAACTTCTATTTACACAATAGTGGATTATTCACCTAGGGATATATTTGTTTATAATCCAAAACTATATTATAATCCTGAGATTATAATTATAATCTCAAAATTATTAAGTCATTTTATAATCCCTACACTAATAATCACAAGTCTAAATTTAAAAACAAACAAAACACTTGAAATTCCTAAGTATAATACTTGCAATCAAACATAGCCTAAGGTAATAAGCCTAATGCCTGAAAAAAAGCTCTACTATACCCTTATAAGTAACCAAAATTAGAAACAGGTACCCAAGTGAATGAAATAACTTAAAAAGTGATGTTAGTCTCAAAGTAATTAAGCAGCCGCAGAATGATTTTAATTACAATGGGATGTAAACTAATCACTACTCCTAAACTGTACAATGTATATGCTTTTACCTTGAGATCTAACTGTAAAATTGTCAAGTAAAAACCTGTGAATGTAATTTCTTGAAAACAATTTCTACAGAAGAAATATCAATGTCAAAACCATAACTTTGCCCTCCATACTGCACATAAAGGTAGCCCTTACTAGACATAGGTGGAGGCAAAATTTCAGGAATTTTTGGGAAATCTGCAGCGGGTGGCAAAGGTGTGCCTTTCTTTTTTGAATAGTAAACATCGGCTAAGAGAAGCCAAATCAGATCAGGGTCGATGGTTGCAAGCCCTGCCAGGGCATTAACAGATGCATCATGAAGCCCAATGACGCCGCTGCAAGCTATCCCTACAACAATACCACTGACTTTTTTAAGAACTGCATCCAGTGCTGAAGCACTCCTTTTGTTCCGAGATATATCAGCAATCATATTGAGCACTGCCACCTGGACTTTCAGATCAGAGACCTCAGCCATTGAATTCTCCAAAGACGCGGGCAAACTTCTGTAAGGAAGTTGTAAGGGTGTTCGTTCTTGTTTTGAGATGGGTTTCTTCTGAAACGGGGATGTGCTCAGAAGTTTCCAGAAGTGGGACCCATCAGTATAGAAGCGGCGTGAAAAGAAATCTCCACCACAGATTTGCACTGAACTGCTTATCACAGACGAACATTTGCGAACAGCCTGTTGGATCAACAAAGTCAGAACGTACAAGAGACCGACTCAACACCAATGTGAAATTACAATAAAGTTTTAATATGAATGAATGTGAATAGCAATGGACGAAAATATTCAATTTTAGTTTTTCCTTCATGGCATGGGCTATAAAAAAAATTCCCTTTCTTTAAACAACAAAGAACTATAATTTAACAATATAAATAGATTGTGGCTTGAAGTCAAAGAAAATTTGATTTTATGTTTATTTTTCTCCTTGTGAAGAATGCAGTTGAAATAGTCCAGTAGGGTATTAATTCTGAGAGCACACTGTATTTAATCAAGGATTTTGCACCTTGGGACCTTCCAAAAGCATGGCATTGCAGTTAGACCCGTGGCTCAGGAATTGTGCTATGAATCATGAATGTTATGCACGTTTATCCTCATTATCTGACTATGATTACAGTGGATTATACTCTCCGATCTGTGGATGTCAAATATACCTCGTAGTATTTAAGGTATTGTTACTTCATACAAGCATGTTCCATAGCACGACTATCCGGTACATAGATTCACAGCAATACTTACATACCTAAAAATTAGCACAACATGAAAGCGCGAAAAAGCAGATCATTTTAAAAGGTATCCACCATGCATGTGTTTTCAAGAGCATAATAGTACAGATTATCACCATACACCCCCACTTAGATGGGTGTATCACAACATAAAAGCAGGAAAAACATCGTTTTGAAAAAATTGAACATCCTAATTTAAGGAAATAAACAAGGGAAATAAAGCACCACTCACCAATTGGTTCCTATTTCGAAAACAGGAAACCAAGAAAGGCCATATCTTATTAATCCCAGGAAGCAACCTATTTTCATCAGTTACATCTTCATCTGCATCCAGAGTATCTTGAAGATTATATAATGAACGCAACCGAAGAATTTCTTCAATTACCGCCTTAGTCTCCTTCTCGTGTTTGTAAGCTTCCTCCACTTTTGCAAGTGCCATAATACAATCCTAAATATCAAGAACAACCAATTAATGGGGAAAAAAAGAATCGACTCACCTGACACCCAAAAAGCATAATAAGTAGAAGAGTAAACAAGCAAAGTTTAAAAGAAATGCCTCTTTTATGTTCTAGCAACTAGCAAGACATCTAATTATAGAAAAAGCATTGTCCAAACTGGGGTGATCAATGTAAATGGGAACCATCACTGCGCTTTGACAGGATTTAACCAGTAGAACACGACCTTTCTGAAATACCTTTGGACACTAAGCTCTTAAAAAATTAAAAACTTCCACTTTAAAGTTGGACTCCTTTAAAGTAAAATTTCTCCTTGCACACTCAGCAAAGAAATGTTGGATACAATTACCACTTAAAGACTCTTGTTTCCTTAATGATTTCCTTTTATCATTATCATCATAATATTAATACCACACAAATAGATAATTTACCTTTAATATATATATATAATACAATTGCAAATTATGTTTTGAAAAAGAAGCATGTGAAAACTGACATATGGCCAGACAGTAAGATGAGTGCCAGTATCAAATACTAGTGCGTCTATATAAACATTAGCTTTGTAGTACTAAATGAGGGAACAAATTAGAAGACTGACATTTCATTTAAACACAAAATCATCAAAATTTCATGTTCTCTCTATGTTAGACTTCTAGGTGGCTGAATTTGTGATGATCATCACAGACTGGCCATGAGCACGAACCAAGGCTCAATCTATTGTTCCAAGAGCGCCTTGGGTCATATTGGCGTACCACAGCCCACCCATCATGAACATTTATTGGTACTCTTGGTAGTAGAGTTGAGACCTTACATACAGATCAGTTTATCACACATCTTCTGATGTGCGAATAGTCAACTAGATATTACAATCTACGCCACTTAATCCCTATGTCTAGGTAGTAGCAAGTGTAGATGTTCTCAGCAAGGCCAGATCTTCAGTAATAAAAACAATGAGAATATTAGGAAGTAAATAAACCTCATCAACATGCCAATTGATAATGCAAGACAAAACCACCAGATTAGATACAATGTCCTTTGTTTTCTTTATATAAGTGTATGATGTCAATATCTACAGCAGAAATGTGTAAATTTTGGAAGTCAGCCACAAAGTATACCTCAATTATATCCAGGGCTACCAAGGAAGCATCTTGCATCACCGAAACAAGAAGTGGCGTTACAGCCAGCACACATGAACCAACTATAGATCCAACCGTACGCCTATATATTCTGGAATCATTTAAACTGAGCAATGTTGACTCCAATTGTTCCATAGGCATATCAACATTATTGAAGCTGGCAGTGACCTCTTTTTCTAGGACAATATTGAATTTTCAAAAGCCAGTCATTTGGTTAAGAACCGAAAACAAGATAAATTAAACACTTATAACAGAACGACAGAAAGAGATCAAGTAAGGACATCTTTTAAAGCATGTATTCTATCAAGTAAATACAAAGAAAATCATGTGTCTGTATAGCAGACTCAAGGAATGGTTCAAGTTCATGCATGATATTTATTCTGAGATAACCGGTCAATCTGAAAGCACTTGAATAAATTATGTGTATGACATCAAAGGTTGTCTGCAGGTAAGCTAACTCACAGATTGAAGACAACAAATAAATAAAAAGTATGTTCATGAATTATGGTCAACAAACAATAATTAAGAAGTACAATTAGAAAATGGAGCGACTTCTTCATGGGCAAGCAGTAAATATTTGGCAGCTGAGAGAGCGATGCTGAAGATATTTATTTAGAAAAATATTGGGGCCTAAAAAGGGTCAAAGATAAAATCGTCATCCAATCACACCAAGAAATGTAGATGTTACAAATTAAAGTACAAATATCCTAAAACAGTATAAATTTAAGAGCTGCACAGCTGCTAATAGCAATCATAATAA
The DNA here is from genome assembly GCA_020205555.1 of Panax stipuleanatus. Classification (NCBI taxonomy): domain Eukaryota; kingdom Viridiplantae; phylum Streptophyta; class Magnoliopsida; order Apiales; family Araliaceae; genus Panax; species Panax stipuleanatus. The sequence goes on from CM035118.1 coordinate 4,106,833, forward strand.
AATTTTATGTCTTAAGAAGTACTCCCTCTGTTCCAAAATATATGATCACATTTACTTTTTGAAGTCAATTTGAGATAATTTCAAATTCAAAATTGATATGAATTAGTTTAGTTTTAGACAACACAATCATGAAAATTGTAAGCCATCTAGTACTACTAATTACTAAATACAAGATTTATTATTTTAAAAGTTAAATGGATCACGTGTTGAATTTGAAAATATTACAAATCGACTTCGAAATTTAAATTTAATCCTATATTTTGGAACTAAGGGAGTATTAAATAATTTTCAAAAAGAAATTATTATATAATTCCCTGCCAAAATGTTCTTTCTGTTGCATAATTGCCTGCCAAAACTTGTTTGTTTAACATTGCAAGCCAACACCAAGAGTTGAAAAGCAGCATAAATATTCATTTTAGCTTAGCAAAGAACCATAAAGAGTGTTTAATCAGAAAGTTTTCCTTCGAATTTCAAGTTTGCTTATTTCGATAACCACTATAGAATTCCAAGTCATAAAACAGGCTAACGGAGTCACTAAAATCGTCCCACAGTATAAAAACACATGTAGGAATAAAAATGCTTCATACAGTGAAAATTGTGATTAAAATAGAACATATATGACCATAGAAATTGTAAGGTGGAGACGCATAATTATCCATTTACATATACTAACCAGTAGACCAAACAGATTGAGTGGGAAGTGGGAAACTTTCTGCGAAATCAGAGATTTCTTCAATATTACATTTGATCAATGACCTCATGGATATAACCTTATGTAGAATATACAGTTTAACACGGCAAATAATATACCAAGACATAGTTACAGCATGAGAGAGGATTCAAAGTCATATATCTTTTGACATCACAAAGAAATGGCTACTTTCAAAAATACCAAAGTAATATTAACAAATATGTACTTAATTAAACCAAATAGGAACATTGGATGACAAGGATCTCATCGTTTATGTAACAAATACATCCAATAAACCATCATGAAAGTTCCAAATACTAACCAGAATCCATAGGAGCCAAATCAGTCTCATTGCCATAATCTGATACCGAACACCCGGAACCCAATCTTGTTTCCTTTCCTACACTATACATTTGAGACTTGACATGCTTGCAGTACAACTCTGCTTGAGAACACAACGAAACAGCCTCATGCCTTGAAGCCCTAGCTATTTCTGCGACTGCCTAAAGACAAGAAAATAAGTATAAAATAAAAAAGAATTGGAATAAATCATAACCACCACTTTTGCCAACAAAAATACTATCTCAGATTTAACCTATTAAATAAGATATTGAAATTATTTATTGAAACTCTTAATTTAAATTTGCGAATGACTACAGTAACTCTTGCTTCCACCGTAACAAGAAGCACTATCTGCACTACAACATCTACTACCATTGATGCACCATATTGCCCTGTAACTCATCCTCAACATTTAGCCACTAATGGTAGAATTACCAGTAAAGTTATGAGCTAAATTATGAAACATCTTAATTTAGAACACCACAGTAATGGATTCTGGGAGTTGGAGCATACAAAGTATTGCAATTTTGATGCAGTACGGAAGTAGAAATTTAAGAAGTTTATTATTAATTTTGTATTGTTAGTTAGAGATAAATGTTGAGTTATTAATGAAAATATTTAGTAAGATATTATAGTAGTAGCTTTTCATTAGGAGAATTTTAATTGTACCAGTAGATTTCAATTAAGAGAGTTTATTATAGTAGTAGATTTTAGTTAGAAGATTGTTTCCTTTCTAAATTAGGGTTTTTACTTAGTCTTCATGTATTGAATTTTCTATTTAAGCATTGTAATACTTCATTATTATTAGATTATAGAATATATTGATTTGAGATTAAAGTTGTGTACTTTTGTGTGTGTTTCTTTATCGATTCTCAGCCTAGGTATACCTAATTCCTTCTTCCCACCTTGTCCTACATCATAATGGTATAAGAGCCAAAATTCCTGACATATTTTGATTTCACCAAATTCTTTCTTACCCTATTTTTCTGGCCTCCATCCAATTGTCGAAATTCGCTAGGGAATCGTCAACAATTTTCTGAGACGAAGAAACGATCGTCGCCATAGGCTCAATATATTACAAAAAAAAATATTAGCGTTACTGTTCATCGCTACAGTGTGTGGTATATCAAATTATTATTTTCCTTCTGCAAAATTACAGTTTAGTACCCCCAAGACTCCGGAATTTTCAATTCTGCCCCCAAAGTTTCTAAAACTTTCAATTCAACCCGTAAAATTTCTGAAATATTCAATTCAGCCCCCACAGTTTTTTGAGTTTTCAATTTAACCCTCAAAGTTTTTGAAATTTTCAATTCAGTCACTCTACATATATATAATTTCTTCTAGGTTTAACAATCCAAACTTTCTTTAGACTAAGATAAAGCAACTTGAGCATCGAACTTTGGTCATATGCCAGCAATTTAAAAGGTCTCGTGTCCCATATAATGCCGATTATTGGAAATTATGCGATAAGCTTGCACTTTTTGAAACAAGTCCTGCAAATTTAAAGGCACATTACGAATACGTAACCACATTCTTTGTTCGTTCGTATTTTGTTCAAGCACAAAAAAAATGTTCATCATAATCGTGTTTATTCAACTAAAGCGATGCGTTCACAAGAGGAGACCCGCAAAGTAAATTCTTACAAGATGACTGATTAAATTGGTGAAGATAAAGAAGAGCAAGTACTCTCACATATTGCTGTATGTCAGTAACATGAAGAGGAAGTTAAGTGTTTTGAACAACTTGCAGATTCAGAGATGGTTTACAGTGAGGAAATTGAAGTTAAGTTTGACCTCAAATGCGAAAATATCAAGGAAGATAAAGTTGAGGTCAGCCATGTTGATTTTCTCTTTCCGGTTGATACATTTGAGTCCCAAGCTATTTCAAATTTTTATATTATGTCATTGTTATTTCCGAAAATTGTGCTCATGACATTAAAATATTTGGATACGAATGTTTTGTTAAAAAGCATCTCTCGAACTGTAGTTTATTATTCTACCATATTTCAAAACTCAAGTACGAGTTTTTTTCAAAGGTGAGGAGAATGATGATGTACGGAAGAAGAAATTTAAGAAGTTTATTATTTATTTTGTATTGTTATTTAGAGATAAATGTTAAGTTAAATTATTTAGTAGGATATTATAGTAGTAGCATTTCATTAGAAGAGTTTTAATTGTAGTAGTAGATTTCAATTAGAAGATTTTATTATAGTAGTAGATTTTAGCTATGAGATTGTTTTCTTTCTAAATTATGGTTTTTACTAAGTCCCCAAATATTAGGTTTTCTACTTAAGCATTGTAATACTTCATTATTATTAGATTATAAAATATATTGATTTGAGATTAAAGTTGTGCGCTTTTGTATGTGTTTCTTTATCGATTCTTTGCGGAAATAGGTATACCTTATTCCTTCTTCCCACCTTGTCCTACATCAAATTTCTTCTTCTATTGTAAGCCTTTCGATTTGTTACAGATTGTAAACCTCGTATACCGTGTTTCTTTCTATGATCAAAGCTATATATACCTACAGTTTGTTCAAATATATGAAATTTTCTAAAAGTTTGCTTTATTTGGTTGCTTGCAACTTTGAGAAGAATACTCTTGCGTCACTAAAACTACATGTATGAGTTATGAAGCATGGACACTTCTCGAATGTCGACATATTTATGCCGGATTCTCGGACACTGAAATTCCATTGACACTTCTAGATATGTATGGCATACTTACTTCTAGATTAATAATGATAGGTGCTAGTATATTCAGTGAACTTAAATATGTAAAATTTACTTATTATATCGATATATGTATATCTATATAAATATACAAAATTTCATCTTATTTCTATGGTTAATTTTGATGTGGGTTTACTGATAACTTACGAAGTTCCTAATTTATATATGCCTAATTTATTGATTTCCTTAGAAGGGGGAAGGGGGAAGGGGGAGGGGGGAGGGGTTTCTCTTAAGTTAAATATCAGCTATAAAATTAGAAGGATAAAATAAAGATTCCTACTTTTCTACTGATATGAACATATAAGTGCTTCCTTAAATATGGTTATCTCTTAGAATTGTATGCAATAATATTTTGCTTGAATTTTTCTTTAATTAACAATTACATTTATTGACACATTTATTTATTAAAAACATACACAAAATTCAATGTAACCTCCAATGTATTGCATCCTGTTTTCTGGAAAAATGTAGTGCTCGTCTCGCGAATCGTGTCAAATTCGAATTCTATGTCTGTATTTGTGCTTATTGCTTCCTAGTATATGAGAAATCTACACTATTTAACTCATTCATATTATGGTTTAAACTCAATTTGAAACACTTTAGTTTCACAATGATTAGGCCAGGAAGGAGAATATATTTATCCATGCCACACATCTTATCGTGTAATTAAACACTGGACCTCCTTTAGTGTTACGCCAACAGAAGTGCCAAAGAGATCATACCATATACGTAATCAGAAGAAAACTCCTACCATGATCCAATCATATTTCTCACGGCGTCGCCTAGGCGCGTCTTGGCTCAACATCGAGTAGCATGGCGAGGCTCGCTTTGGGGGAGGCTACCAAGGCTCTCGCCTTGGCAGCTAGGCGTCAACAAGTCGTCCGCCAAAGCGACATCGTGGAGGCCTAGCTGCCAAGGCGCTCGCCTTGGCAGCTAGGTCGATTTTAAGTTGGCATCCAATACCCATGACCCATGGACTTTATCCATGACCCATCGGATTAAAAGAAGAAAACTGAAGGTCTTCAACTTTTATTTCTATCAACTACGAAGAGAGGTCCTAAACACCACTATAAAGATAAGCCCTAAAACACTGTGCTGCACACGTCGACCATAAGTAGCACGGGACGCGAGTTGCCGACGACAGCCACATACGCAGACCCCAACACTGTTGACCGCAACAGTATGTGACACTGTTCATCAAATTTCTGGTGTTCCTTCTGCCAAATTACAGTTTGGTGCCCTTAAGTTTCTAAAATTTTCAATTCTGCCCCAAAGTTTCTAAACCTTTCAATTCAACCCCCATAGCTTTTTGAGTTTTCGATTTAACCCCCAAAGTTATTGAAATTTTCAATTCAGTGCCTCTACATATATATAATGTCTTTCAGGTTTAACAATCCAGACTTTCTTTGGGCTAAGATAAAGCAACTTGAGCATTTCTTAAACAAGTCTTGCAAATTTAAAGGCACATTACGAGTACGTAACCACATGCTTTGTTCGTCCATATTTTGTTCAAGCACAAAAAAAATGTTCATCATAATCGTGTTTGTTCAACTAAAGCGACACGTTCACAAGAGGAGATCCGCAAAGTAAATTCTTACAAGACGGCTGATGAATGTCTCACAATACTTAAACGTATCAATAACAAAAATTAAATTGGTGAAGATAAAGAAGAGCAAGTACTCTCACATATTGTTGTTTGTGAGAAACATGAAGCGGAAGTTAAGTGTTTTGAACAATTTGCAGATTCAGAGATGGTATGCAGTGAGGAAATTGAAGTTAAGTTTGACCTCAAATGCGAAAACATCAAGGAAGATAAAGTTGAGGTCAACCATGTTGATTTTCTCTTTCCGGTTGATACATTCGAGTCCCAAGCTACTTCAAATTTTTATATTATGTCATTGTTATTCCCGAAAATTGGGCTCATGACATCAAAATATTTGGATGTGAATGTTTTGTTGGAAGGCAATTCTCGAACTGTGGTTTATTATTCTTCGATATTTCAAAACTCGAGGACGAGTTTTTTTCAAAAGTGAGGAGAATGGTGTGGTACGGAAGAAGAAATTTAAAAAATTTATTACTTATTTTGTACTGTTATTTAGAGATAAATGTTGAGTTATTAATGAAATTATTTAGTAGGATATTATAGTAGTAGCATTTCATTAGGATAATTTTAATTGTAGTAGTAGATTTCAATTAGGAGAGTTTATTATAATAGTAGATTTTTAGTTAGGAGATTGTTTCCTTTCTAAATTAAGGTGTTTACTTAGCCCCCAAGTATTGGGTTTTCTATTTAAGCATTGTAATACTTCATTATTATTAGATTATAGAATATATTGATTTGAGATTAAAGTTATGTGTTTCTTTACCGATTCTCTACGGAGATAGGTATACCTTATTCCTTCCCACCTTGTCCTACATCAAATTTCTTCTTCTATTGTAAGCCTTTCGATTTGTTACAGATTGTAAACCTTGTATACCGTGTTTCTTTTTATGATCAAAGCTATATATATACCTACGGTTTGTTCAAATATATGAAATTTTTTAAAAGTTTGCTTTATTTGGTTGCTTGCAACTTTGAGAAGAATACTCCTTCGTCACTAAAACTACATGTATGAGCTATGAAGCATGGACACTTCTCGAAGGTCGACATATTCGTGCCGGATTTTCGAACACTGAAACTTCTAGATATGTATGGCATACTTAGTTCTTGATTAGTAATGATAGGTGCTAGTATATTCAAGGAACTTAAATATGTAAAATTTACTTATTATATCGATATATGTATATCTACATAAATATACAAAATTTTATCTTATTTCCATGGTCAATTTTGATGTGGGTTTACTGATAACTTACTGAGTTCCTAATTTATATATGTCTAATTTATTGATTTCCTTAGGGGGGGAGGGTTCTCTTAAGTTAAATATCAGCTATAAAATTAGAAGGATAAAATAAAGATTCCTACTTTTCTACTGATATGAACATATAAGTGCTTTCTTAAATATGGTTATCTCTTAGAATTGTATGCTATAATATTTTGCTTGAATTTTTCTTTTATTAACAATTACATTTATTGACACATTTATATTTATTAAAAACATACACAAAATTCAATCCATCCTCCAATGTATTGCATCCTATTTTCTGGAAAAATGAAGTGCCCCGTCTCATGAATCATGTCAAATTCGGATTCTATGTATGTATCTGTGCTTACTGCTTCCTAGTATACGAGAAATCTACATTATTTAACTCATTCATATTATGGTTTAAACACAATTTGACACACTTTAGTTTCACAATGATTAGGCCAGGAAGGTGAATATATTTATCCATGCCACAAATCTTATCATGTAATTAAACACTGGACCTCCTTTAGTGTTACGCCAATAGAAGTGCTAAAGAGATCATACCATATAGGTAATCAGAAGAAAACTCCTACCATTATCCAATCATATTTGTCATAGCGTCGCCTAGGCGCGTCCTGGCTCAACAAGTAGCATGGCGAGGCTCGCCTTGGGGGAGGCTGCCAAGGCGAGCGCCTTGGTAGCTAGCCTTGGCAGCTAGGTCGATTTTAAGTTGGCGTCCAATATCCATGACCCATGGACTATACCCATGACCCATCGGATTAAAAGAAGAAAATTGAAGGTCTTCTGTAACTTTTATTTCTATCGAAGAGAGGCCCTAAACACCACTATAAAGTTAAGCCCTAAAAGACTTTGTGCTGCACACGTCGACCATAAGTAGCACGCGAGCTTGTTGCAAAAAGAAAAAGAATACAAAGAAGAACTGAAACAAAAAAACAACGAGGTGAAGAAGAATAAAGTAATTTGTCTACTAGCAGCTTTTGTTCTCTCTTCTTTAATTTAATTGCTCATTGTCGTCTGCCAAGATATATGTAATGAGTCACCTTGCCCCCTAACAAAATCAGACTTGTTGTGTTCCATGTGTACAAGCTAAGTCATGATTAATTTTTATTTTTAGCAAAATAATGAATATTTTTTTTCTTTCACAAAAAAAGTAGTAAAATAACTATTTTGTTATTTTAAAAAGTAACCTCTCTTTCTCTATGTAATATTAGTTGCAATTGAGTTTATTGCATGTACAATTTTAATCCTTAAAAGTTGTAATTTTGACCACATAAATCATAAAACTCATTTAAATCCAAATAAATATATTTAATAATTATTTATTTCCTGAAATTAAATATATATTGCATGTTGGTTTAATGTATTTTTTAAGTGCAAGACATGAGAAAAAAGCACGATAAAATTAAATAATAATTGTGTTTTATGTTTGATTGTTACGTGTTAATATAATTATGTTTCTAATAATATTCCATGGTATTAGTTATTATATTTTGGACTTTAATGTATATAAAATATAATTGTTCAAAATATATTTTTGATGTAAAATAAATAATGTATAAATTGCACGAACGACTTGTCGCCGTACAGACGCCTTATATCGCCTAGGCGTTTTGACGGTCAACTACCGTGGGCTGTGACAACTATGGATCCAATACGGGTAACTGAAGAATAGCAAACTGATATAACTTTTATTCACTACTTATACAGTGATAGCTATAAGCATTATTAGACAAGGGTATCATCTGGAGGGATCATACGGGGCAGGGTCATTGCTATTTCGATTTCTACAGAAAAAACAATAAAGGGTAAGATAACAAGAAGGATGGAGGCCTTTGGAAAGAAGTGAAATTTTGGGACATAGCCCATTGCTTTATGAGCTTATGTCGTAAAAAGTTATTATCTAGATGGCATCATGATTAACAGTTAACAGAGAAATAGTATTTTACTAATGAAGCGCCTATATAAGCAAGCAATTCTTCGTAACACAGAACTAAGAAGGGGACAAGGACATTTAATTCTACATAAACAAACTAAAGACAGCAAGTTTTTTTTGAATTTTCTAAGGTAGCGGTCAACTTAGGAATATTCCTACAGGATTTCGTTTGTCACTCAAAAGCATACGGGAGCTGAACAAGTGCAATATCAGTGCACTAATAGGAAGGAAAGTGCTTAGAGAAACCCAAATATGCACATGGAGTACAAGGCATTTTAAGATGCAAACCATACAGTATAACATACTTTGTCTCATATCTTATTTCTTCTTTTCTCTCTTCATTTAATTTTTAACAAACTACTAAGAGAGCAAAACTGCAAGGCAATTGAACAACAAATAAAATGATCGTAAAGAGAGAATTTATTGCTCAACAACAAACCTTTAGAAAAGGAATAGTTAAATCAGGGTGCTGGTGCCTGCCAAGAATCTCAAGTTCTAACGAAACAGAGTGCATCTGCACAATATCATTTTGTCAAGTAACGGTACTAAAACTCAATAGCAAGAAAATTATAAACAGAAGAATATTAAAATAAAGAACTATAGTTGCTAAAAAAGTATAACACCAAAGTATAACACCGAAGTGGCGAAGTATCATAGGCAAATATAAGTTTCATCATAAAACCTCTGCAATTTAATGATGTGAAGAAAGATATGCTATTTCTATAGAATTGAAAAGCTTGACAGAGTCCTTTGAAACTAAAACTTGCACATCAACCAATAGCAAATTGATTTGTCAAAATTTAGAGAATTAGGAATTTAACTAGGAAAAAGTTAGAGAATCAGGAATTTAACTGCAAAAAAAATCCAAAACCAGTAGAAAAACATCCTTCAAGCACCATTAGAAAAAACCAAGTTAACTGCCCAAAATAGGATTTAGCTAAACTCATACCGGCTCCTCCAGCAAAGGCAATATTTTATGAGCTGCTCCAATGTAGGAAAGCATGGCAGCAAGCACGTTTGGCACATGAGGATTAAGATCCAAATGACGTAGCTGCCGACATATGGAATCAATTATATAGTCTGAATTTGCCACAACCAAGTGCCCTACCTGCAAGAAGTTTATTTACCAAGTTTATTTATCAATAAAGTTCGTGAAAACTAAGAAATATACCATTTAACCTCACCGTTGGATAGCCAGATGTGGCTGAAAGGACATGTAAGACTGCATCAGATGCACTTCTTATTTGGAAGTTAGAGCAAATAAGATTCTCAAGCAACACATAAAGAGATGAATGAAGAAATCCACATGAAGAAAATTCTCCTCCAAGGCACATATTGAAGATTCCTATCCCATCAATGACAACCTGTTTGAGGAAAGCCACACTAAAATCAGTTTTATAAAGTTCAAATATATGCTACATACTTTTAAACTAATGGAAAGGTGTAGGCTACTACAGAAGGAAAATGTGTATTTCCTGGTGCAGCATAGCATTATCATGGAAAAAGTGCAAGGTAATATCCCCAGCATTGGTATCAGATTGTTGAAAAGAAGATTGCCGCTCACTCGGAAGATCCCAGACTTCATGACATAAATATTCATGTAATATACCGCCAACACAATCAATCAATTGACTCCTTCCATCCCTATTCTGACAAAACTTCCAAACAGAGTCGTCTGGACCACCATGTCCAAGTTTGTCCTTCTGCATATTATCATAACCTCCTACTGCATATCCCTCTATCTTTCCCCATCTTAAACTGGACTTGTGAAATACCTTACTAAATGCATCAACTGCTTGATCTGACAGGCCATATATCATCTCATTCAGAATGCAGGCAGCAGTACTAGCCTGTCGCACCAACTGTCCTGAACCAGTTCTGTGATACCAAGATTTCCAACTTTCCTTGCTGTAACTCTTCATCCGAACCTCAGAAACCAATTTACGCAAGTAGCCTAGTGGAATATCAGCGATTACTGATAATGAAGCTTCACTTCGGGAGTCTAGGCAAAAGAAAAAAACAGAAGGCCTGGCATAAGTTTGGACCACATAAGAAATTAACAAGAGCAAATCAATTTGATTGAAGAGCTAACCTGCAACTAAAGATAAACCTACAAGTCTCAGAATTCCTGCAAGGGTCTGGTAAAGTTTGTGACTGCCAACATACTCAAACCAGGGAGGCATGCGTGGAAGCTCAAATTTATTCTGTACATTTTCCAATATTCTTTTGTTTTGTATACTGGAGTACATTGTATCTTTAGATGGAACAGCTTGCATTATAGGATTGTCATTGTTGCTGAAGCAACTGACGGCTTTCATCTCGGCTATAGAATGCAGGTAACCAGTGGAGGATGGCCTTGCTAAAATAAGCTTCTGAAGCGAACCAGCAAATGTTGAATTTTGACCCAAACAGAGAGCAAATGCATCCAAGAATCGAGCAGCTGTAACCTACACGTTGCATACAAGGGACATCCTAGTCATGTTCAATAACAAACACAGAAAACTGAAAGAAAACCTGCTCAAACCTGTTGAAAATAAATAGTCCGTCTCCCCCAACCTCAGTTAAAGGAACAGAAAAAGTTAGCTATAACAAAAGAACTTATGGAATCAACAATTATGTCACTTCACTTAAATTAAAGTGGTTTAGTGTGGGTGACATATGACCTAGTAAGCAAATACAGAGAATGATCTCACATGTCCCCTAGCTTTCTCACTCAAGAAAAACTGTGATTAACTCATGACGAGAGGAACTGCTAACATAATGATCTGAAACTTTCTCTCTTCCTCTCTACCCATTGCTCTGGCTTAATGGTGTTTATTCTCTACAGGCGGGATATATGTGGATCCATTGGATTTTCTTTCATATGATTCCTGATGTGTATTCGTATACATGTAGAATGATTCTTTAGGTATTCATACATAAGAATAAGATTTCATAATTTTCCATAATTACTTTGATATTCCAAATTAGTATACATTGCCATAATGCATAGTACCAATACACAATGCATAGTACCAATACACAATGCATTCACCAAGTTCCAATCATCCCTCCCAAGAGAATGAGGAAAATTGCGTCTCTGAAGCATGAGTGGAGTTCAATTTTTGCATCCCAACTTCCAAAGCATTATCCATCCAGCAACACATGAATATGAATTAATAGACAATTTATGTTCAAAAGAAATAAAAAGATGCAATAAAGTAAAGAACAAAGCAAAATACTTCAAGTGAATATTAATATAAAAGGGAAGCTGCCAGCAAACTTTGTGTGCAAATTTCCTGGCAGTGGAATTGTTGTAGGGATGGGTTTTGCCATATGACTGAAGATTAACCAAAAGTGATGAAGGCGCACATACAGGTGACTGGAGGAGGTGGTCCTTCACAAGTTGAGGACCGGAAAAATAAATTAATATGAGCAATTTCTGAGCATGCGATATTGCAAGTGCCTCCTCGCTTCCAAGCACCACTTTTGGGAGGTTCTCAACAAGCCTGCAACAAAATTCACTACTATGTAAATTCTTATCAAATTTCCCTTTTCTCTCCAAGGTTGTATCATACTTCATGAGGGAAAACACAAAATGCTCAAGGATGACATTTCAGAAAAGGAAAATAAAAGACCTGCTAAAGATCTGAGCAACATCATGCATATGTTTCCCACTTGACGAGAATAAATAACCAAGAAACCCCTGTGCAGCTTCAGACACCGGTTCAGAGTCATCACAAGCCAAAACACACAAGCACTCCTGCAGAAGCAACGGCAAGTATACATGGTAAGCTCGGAACTACCGACAAATAAAAGGATACTAGACATATGCAACCATGTTAACAACGTAAAAAAACTTCTTTGGTCAGTATTCTATTAATTTCTTTGGGGTCAAATTCAAGAATAAAGTTATTAAAATTCCAAAAAATCAACTGACTCATAAATTACAAGACCTGAGACTTGTCTAAAGACAACACTTAAATATGTCATTGGAAAATCCATGTGCCTCTGAAGAATCTAATCAACCATTTGTTGCACACACTAATTTTGCTTTTGTAAAAGTCACATTATCACGAGTTATCAGATGTCTTTAAAAATTATTAGCTTAATTCACAGCTTACCAAAAGCATTAATCTGCTCTCCTTCAGTGTATAACAGCATTTTGATAAGAGCCCCTCGATAGCAGCCAAAAGTCCCTGTCTCACCTTTTTGGCTGGATGAACACAAAGCTATAAAAATATGAATATTAGCAATTGGAGATTATCGGGGGGACGGGGGGGAGTGGGGAATTTAGCAATTGAAATATAAGACTAATAAGAGGAACAGTTGTAATGAAAAGCAAGAACAGAAACATAACAACTGCATAAATATTTTGGATTAACTACTACCAAGTCAGCTGTCAGAACCTACATGTGGAAAAGTTGCAGACAATAGTTTATCCACATGAGCTGAAGTCTTCACAATCCAATCTTTTGTACGATCCACATGCAAGGAACCTATCATGCTTTCACGATTTTTACTCCCCTTCTCTTTGAAGCCTACTTTAGGAGCACTCTTGTCTACCACTTCACCTCTCAAATCTTTACTTACAATTTGACTCTGCTCTAGAGTTTTAACAGGCAAATGACGGAGTTCCTCCAGAATTGATTGTGGAGATTTCTCCTTATTTGGGTGAAGGCCAGTAATATCATCTACAGACTCATCAAGACTAGATAAATTGGCATCATCCTCAAGAACTATCATAAGGAACTCAGCCAAACCTCTAATTGCTTGATCCAAGCTTTCCGCACTTCCAGCAGCTCCACTGATCATTGTTTTTGCCACATGCAAAACTTTGCCAAATTGACTAACTACACCAGGTACAAAGAAAGATAATGCATCTGCAGTACCAACCTACAAGAAAGATGCATAACAGCTACAGCCATTAAGGGTCTGCTTTTATTAATTATCTTACTAGCACACTCAAGCCGTTAGGGAATTCTTAACTAAACAATATATAATCAGCTGTACATGCAAAACAACTAGCCTTTTGCTTGGGACTAGTACTAAAGCTTTGTGGTGAGAATGAGAACGTACAAATTCATGAGGGGTACAGATCAAGGGTTATCGATCAAGAGGATTTGGTTGCTTTCCTTTTAGAGTAGGGTTATGGGTAGTGGGTTTCAGAATGGAGATCATTAGAAGATTGAGAAGATATAATGCATTAAAGTTTCACAGGCAAAATGATACTTGTGCTTTGTTCTTTATCTTAAGATAAAGAAAAGCGACAGACTTCAAAAGACTGGGAGGACAAAAAATCCTCCTAAAAACAAAAGTAGGACACTACAAAGTCCGTAACGAAAGGACAGCCCTCCAATCCCTGCACAAATCTAATATAAAAACCACCCAAAAAAAAACTCATCCCTATGTTACATGCTTATTGTTTTAGCCTTAAATCTCATGGAAGAACTAAGTCCATGCGCACAACCTAATTCATCTAGATTACCTCAGTCTCATATGAGATATTCAAGGTTTGTCAGGTGGACAACTTGCTGTCAAGAGAAGACTCTTGTTGCAAGAAAAATGTGCACATTATAAAAGCTAGTCAATGTTGCACAATTACCTTAGCAACAAGTATACGAAGTGTAACAAAGGCTTCTACACGAAGCTTCGCACTGCCTCGCTGTCCACGCACTGCTTCAGTATCTGCAGCCTTCACACATAAAATTGAGTGCACATTTAAGAATGGATGAGGAAACATCACGAAATTTAAACTACTTTCTAGTAACACCAAATACCTTTGGGAGGGGGAAAACAGAAAGAAAGCATACCTTTAGGAGTAGTGATAGCCAGTGTCCAACAGCAGGTGAAGCATTTTGAGATTGGAGAAATGCAAGTGAACATTCTGGTTCTGAATTATATCTTGAAACTCCAATAAGGGGTGATTGAAATTCATTTCTTTTCAAAAGTGCAGGCCAACCATTATTTTGTTTACATGAGCAAGACTTAAAAGAGCAAACACGTATACTAAGAAGCAGAGCCCTGAAACACCTTATTACTCCTCCACGAAACTCTTCTGCGGCCTCAGATGGAGAAAGCAATGCCCCATTAGTCAATTTCTTCAGCACTACAACCATCTGGAAAATCAAATCATGATACTTCAAATTAGGAGAGACTTCATTTAATAGTTACATAAAGTATCCTACTGACAGGTTCGAGGAGTATGAATTCCATGCAAACATCAACTTCTAAGCAAAACTGCACATTAAAGGGCATCATCTCCTAATTAAACAATGAAACAACATCCTAGCTTCTTTTTTCTTATTATGATAACTAATTTGTTTGTAGAGGCACCAAGGAAGTGCCACTCATGTACAATTAAAGATACAAAAAGCAGGGCAAAACCTACAACACCAAGTCAAACAAACAAAATCACGTTCCAAGCCTAAACTCCAAGGAAAAATGGACAAAAGCAATAACTGATCCGGGACAAACCTCATTCTGCAAGAAAAACAAAAAGCAAAAAAACATTTAACATGTGCAAGCTCCCCTCTCTTCAAAATATCTATTGTTCATTTGTTCCACTCTCCCCATAGCAGCCACTGTTTGTCGATTGTTTTGTCCACTCTCCTCCTTAGCTTAGTCGGGCTAGAAACCTACTTTCCAGCTTAGCTTAGCCCAGCAAAGAGCTTCCCTTTCTTGGTCGAGGGGTTTGATTCCTCTTCCTACTTTACTTTTTTAGTTGAATATCTCGCCTGCTTCCCTGTCTTAGTCAATAAGAATTATGCCCCTTTTGCTTGGTGTACCTAGGGCACCCTATTTCGGGCTTATAAACACGTAGTCTTTCCCAATCTCACAAAAAGGAACAAAAAATGAATTGTTGTGCAATCTTAACTGTAGGCATATCTCATGAACAATTAAAGATACAAAAAGCAGGGCAAAAACTTACAACACCAAGTCAAACAAACAAGATCACATTCCAAGCCTATACTCCTAGAAAAAAATCGACAAAAGCAATAATATAAAAGCAATAACTGATCCGGGCCAAACCTCTTTCTGCAAGAAAAACAAAAACAACTAAAAATTATTATGTAACATGTGCAAGTGACTGCTCCCTCTCTTTAATATATCTATTGTTCCACTCTCCGCATAGCACCCACCAAAGACAATTGGGATCATGCCCATATTGGAAAACTCCTCTTCATAAATCAAATCCCCCTTCAAGCACCTAGAAATTAATGATCCGAACCAAGTATCACCTCTGTCTTTCCGTACAGAAAAACCATCGTCCACGAATGGCAAACAAGCTCACTATGTAGAATTGAATGATTAACCAACTCCCATCCTGCTAACACACGTAAGACAGATTCACCACAAACTTGCCCTTCCACATTGACTCTTCGGTCAAAAAATTCCCAAGCGCTGCTGTCCATGTAAAGAAAGTCACCATCCACGTAAACCCTGCTGTCCAAATTCTCTGCCATGGAAAGCCATGAAACCCCATTTAAGCTAATTGACATTGCCTCTGAAAAGGCTAAAAAAAGTAATAATCTTAAGCTAAGCTGTGTTACATGAACTAATCTAAAATTCAAAAGCACCCTGTGGACACGACACAACACAATTGCGGGTGTCGGACATAGCGGATAGGTGGAATATGAATCAAAATGTTATAAAAATAGGCGTGTTCATGTTGTGTCCTTTTAAGGATTCTTTTAGGAGTTGCCAAGTCCATGTAACATAGAAGCCAAGTCTAATAGTTATTAGCAAGAAGTTTCTTGGTGTTTTCAATGTCTCCTCAGCACCATAATTTCAAACAGTTAAACATATTCGGCTAACAGTTACACAGATGAACCCCGACAGTTGTCGCCGGACATCTTGGATCGAATACCACCAGCAGCAATTTGTCAAGCCAGAAACGGTCGCGGGACCATAGGGACACGGGCGTAAACCCGTATGAAAAGATTTACTCGGGTCGTGGAGATTAGTCCGACTACGGTTGGGAAACTCCCGATTATAAAAAAAACAGTTACACAGATGTTCCATTTGCCATTCTAGCTTTTATGAACTCCACTGGAAATTTATGTTCTCAAAAGAAAAAGCAAAAGCCATGAAGCAATATGTGATATAAACATATTAAGGAAAGGCCATCACGAGCAGATGATCATTGCTGCATTTTATTGATTATAGGATCCAACCTAGCATACCATAGTATCGCAAACATATTGCCAACAGAAAGTCGATAAAATCTTTGGGGGAAAACACACAAATTCGATTGTTGGCTTTTGAATGGAGAAAACAATAAAACCAAGAGCCATTGGAAAACTAAGAGCACTTGGTTTCCCTCAAACGACAGTTAGCAACTCTTAAATTTTATCACCACATAACTACGTAAGGCAATCAGCAGGTCTAACATTATAATACAAGACAAAATAAGATTACTACATACGGAGATGCTGGGTTGCAGAATTTTGAGGAAATAAAAGTAACTCAACGAACACTGAACGTGAACCTTAATTCAGATACCTGATCTAATGATCCTAATTGACACTTCTTCAGAAGTTCCTCCAAACATTGAAGCACACCTTCCGCCACGGTGTCACTCATTTTATGAGGTGTTTTTGGGACATCAATCATCATAGAACTCTCTTTGGAATCAACATTTGGTGAAGATCTGCAGTCAACAGCTGCATCCAACAGAAGCAGCAAGGGAAACAAAGTATAACTGAAAAAATAGATAGCAACCCATTAGTCAAACAATCAAAAGATTCAAACGGACAACAGAGAAAGGGAAAAAGTGTTTCATCTCAAAGAATATTTGCAAACTTCCATCTTGTCAAACTCTGAATTTACACTATTTATTCAAATGTAAATATTATCGTTGCAAAACAGTTTCTACTTAATGTTGTGCATCAAAATATCATTTTCTTCCTCAATTCCTGTGTTAGTTGATATTCTAAAAGTAATACACTAGTAAAGGCACAAAAAATACATTAAAATAAAAATGTATAAATACTAAAACATTCTGATCCTGGCATTCTATTTTTTTACTTTACCATTAAAGCAATTGAAAACCTTTTAATCACTCAACTACGTGGCCTATAAAGAGGTAAAAATTGTTTTCATAACCCAATTGTTTGATATTGTTTCACCCATGTCTACCCCTTTAAAAAAATATACAAAAATAACTATCAACTCAATTAACTCTTAGTCTCCTAACCTAAATTTTCTATCCATCCTAATATAAGACCAACCATTTCATTAAGTTGCAAACATCACCTTAACACCCAAAATCATTTAACATCCATGATCCATCAGAATATATCCACCAGCTAAACTCCCCATCCAATTTAACCCAACCCAAATACATTTTCATTTTTAGGGAGTGACATGAAGTTTCAAACATGCCATTACTTTTTTACTATCATTTCTAACTATAACACCATACAACCACCATTAAATTCTTAGCTAATACTAAAGGTACAGTTGGAAACATAAAGTCATTCTTAAAAGTCGTTTTGGATATGTATCTCTAATTTTAAAATGGTGGGAGTAATTTACGCATGCATAGTATTTGCAAATAAAGGCCCCCTTAGTTTTAAATATGCATTTTTGCTTTTAAGATGCAAATTGTCAATCCTAAAATTCAAAACAGCAACAAACTTCTTTGATTTTAACTATGATAAACTAATTATCATAGACTAGCTAAATAGTATCACTAATTACCAAATTTGTTACTTTGAAAACTTCAATGAATTCATACTTGAATATAAAATTCCACAACTTGACTTAAAAATTCAAAATGTAATTCTAACTTTAGAAACGAGGGAGTACAATTAGTTAAGAAATAGAGGAGAAAGAGGAGAGGAACATACTCGAAGAAAGGCTGGAGAGAATCAGGCGAAGATCGGAGAAGGAATCGATGAAGTTGAGAGAGAAAGTAGAGGTCCTTTTTAGGGTTTTGAAGGAGCTCAAGTAGGTGAATGCAGTACTGTTTCAGTTCAGAGAAAATGGTGGTCCTGCTCCGAATTTCTTCTCCTTCATCGTTGAAATTTACAGACATGAAATTGCTTCGGAGTTCTTCAATTTCTTCCATTGATGACCATAAAATTGCAGGGGAAAAAAAAACAGTTCCTATTTTGTTTTGTGAATGTGAAATTTGTGAATGTGTAGGCGAGTCGCGAAGAAGCGCGAAACGGAATAATGTGTATGCGTTGATATACTTCTTGTTACATCTATTGGGCCTTCAGGCCTTATTAGAAACAATGGGCTGATAATACAGCTACACGATCTAAGAGTACGGATCACCTAGGCCGTGGTATTTGAGACCATGATCTAAGCCCAAGACGTATTAAATTATAGTCCCCACGCTTTTTTAAAATTAAAAAAAACACAGATTTTTTTTTTTTAAATTTGAAATATTAAGGATGTATTTTTGTTTCATATTTATTTCTAAATTTAATAAGTTATTAGTTTAATAGTGGTGGTATGATATAAACTTTAGATCAAATAAAAGAGTACTCTTCCAATCATTTGGCAAATTTTTTGTGCAAATATGATTATTATTTTTTTGTGAAACGAAAGGAGTAAGTAATATGTTTTCTATTATATTGTAAAATATATATTTATAATGAGAGTTTACTTCCATTTTTAATAGAAAATTTCATTGTATTTTAGTAAATTATAATTTTGATTATTGATTATTTGATTATACACCCACTATTCTACAAAAAGAAACTCATTTTCTAAGACCTAAGAAAGGAAAACTTGTTAGCATAAAATAACACGATCTCAAATTTATTAAAATTTTTATTAAATTTCATGAAGTTTGGATCAAAAATTACATAATATGTTCAAATTCTCTTATATGTTAAACCATTTTTTATTTTTACGGCCTGCAAAAAACTAAGCAATCTTTGTTTAAAAATAGTTAGTAGTCTTACTTTACCAGTTACTAGATTGGTAACCTATATAATTTAAAATCGAAGTTCATTGGATTAACACTGAATTCAAGAGATAGAGTCCACTGAAATATAATTTTTAAATGCATATGATCCCACTAAAATATTATTCTAATTATATTTCAATGAACTCTATCTCTTGAATTCAGTGCACATTCATTGAACTCCTTGCTTAACATGTGCCCTTAAAACACATGTTAAGAGGACCCTAATGGGATCAAAAGTGAAATTCAGTTCATGCCCAATACAGTACTAAATGCGTATCAGCACTATATTGAGCATGAAATGAACCGTGATAACCACTCCCATATTCAACTACCACTTTTGAAAGTTCCCTAATCCCCACCCTTAACATGGGCCATAAGTAATGAAAAGATATGAGCAGAGCCATTGTGGGAAGAGTTGAGCCGAAAGGTAATCATCATTGTAATTACAATCCACAGCAGATGATGTAGCAAATGAGAAAAAAATGAACATTATGAATTTTGTTTAGGGATGAGAAACCATATAATTTCTGCTTTCTTGCCACAACAGTAGGCGTAGTAGGCTCAACCAGAGATTTTTCCTAAAATCAATTACCAACCCCCCCTTAGTGCAAGGACCAGATGAAGTACAGAGCCACCCTCGATATTATAGTCTTTGGCTGTTTTGTCATCTCCAAGCTGCTTCCCAGCATAAATGAGCCTGTAACACAAGTAAACTGGATATGAATGTTGTTCAAGTTTAGCAAAAAATGACCATGACAAAAAACAAATACAATGAAAGCATGCGATCGCCAAAAACAAGTGTTATGACCACACGCACGCACGCACACAAACAATGAAATCGAAAGCAAGATAAAGATAACACCTGATATACGCAATTTATCTTTAGCTTCCATACATCCGGGAAGAACATGTATTAAATACATTTACACAAGTCTTGCTATATCTTACAACAAGAATTTGCCAACTTTTGTAGCAAGTAAACACAATGGCATTGTCTGAAATAAATACAATTACATGGATAATTTATTTATTTTTTTGTCACAATATAACATATTCCAACTATCAACCCCTATGAAAAGAAGCTGATATAAAGGTAAAGAGGCAGGCAACTTGGAAAAAGAAAGCCGTGGGCTCGAGGAAAGATTCATCCTTTCCTCTATTACTCACATTAATGCAAAGTAACAAAGAGACTGCTAGGCTACGTTTGTTTTCAAAATGATGGATGGGATACATACTGACTATTTGAGTATTTGTATTAATCTAACACTATTAGTGACTATTTTATCCATGATTTGTCCTTTATTTAATCCCATGGACTATTTGTTATCATTTCTAAGGTTATTTGATACCCTTTGGATTGGGATTATATAAGCACCACCTTTTCACTTGGGATTATAATCCATTAATATAAATACCAAAGTTTCAAATGGCCTTGTAAATGACAAAACATAGTCCATGGATTAAATAAAGGACTAATCATCAGATAAAAAAGTCTACAATGGTATTAAATTAGTACAAATAGTCTTATCTCACTCATAATTTTTGATAACAAACATAGCCCTAGAGTATAATAAAGATCTTATTATGTGAACATCATAACATGATGATAAAAGGTAGATGACATCTAGAATATCTTTGAATAAAAAAAAACTGAGATAACTCAAATATGAATGAATAGTCACCACATAGGCACCTAGACTCCTAAAGAAGCTAGCCTGCCAAATATTAGGTACATAAGTTAACACCAAATATCATGCAAGTTTAATGGGATCCACAATATTGTCATGTAGATAAATCTCAGTGTGATATATACTGATATATAACAAAAACAGGACAGAACCATAACCGGAATGAAATATTATTTTATAGTGGAATTTGAAACCCAAAAATTGGAGAAAAGCTGATGATTTTTGCAAAAAATAAATTAAAAAGGTTGAGGTTATTTGGGTGGCATCCAAGCTATGACGAAGCAACATTAAAATGCCCTTCAAAAATGTCATAAAATTAGAATGTCCCTTAAAACCAAAGGACAACTAGGGTCACTATTGATCCGGCATAGCCCCGTGGAACTAATACGAACAGCATTGGTGAAGTCAGAATGTCGGTATACAAAGTCAATAAAAGCTCATAGGCAGATAACACATCAACGAAACCACTGACATTCAATAACCCTACATCTGAAGAGATCCTTGATGAATTAAATTTTGTTTTAATAGGTGAATGAAGAAGAATATAGCAGGTTTAAAAGTCACATACAAACACAAGGCCATCAAACTCACAAGAAATATGTAAGGTAATGAAAATTCATGTTCCAAAAATGATGAGCATTATAAGAAAGATCATTCACATCAAGAATTAATATAGAGAAACATTAATTGATTATAATCTACTAGCATAGACCATGAAGCAAAAGAATATCTAAATTCTATAGGCATGCATCTCCTTTGAATTTCTAGATTGAACAAATCAAATTGGGATTTCCAAAATTGTAAAGAGGTATAAGCAAATTAGAATAACTTGGAAATTTTAAGATCAAGAACAAAATATGAAATTAAGAAGTTGAAAAGATAAATTTTGAATGGAAACTACACTCACTATCTTCTAAATAAAAAAGATTAATGAAAATAAGAGGAAATAACCTTTGCTGCACTGGAGGTATTCCTTCCTTTTCCTCAACCCGTTCCTTAATCCGGTCAATCGTATCAGTTGGTTCAATATCAATTTCAATTTCCTTTCCAGTGAGAGTCTTCACCTTGATCATAGTTCCTCCTCTAAGTCTCAGAACTAAGTGCAGTGTTGA
Organism: Panax stipuleanatus; assembly: GCA_020205555.1. Taxonomy (NCBI): domain Eukaryota; kingdom Viridiplantae; phylum Streptophyta; class Magnoliopsida; order Apiales; family Araliaceae; genus Panax; species Panax stipuleanatus. Next base: position 4,129,103 of record CM035118.1, read on the forward strand.
CTCTTTCTGGATGTTGTAATCTGCAAGAGTTCGGCCATCATCCAACTGCTTGCCAGCAAAAATCAGTCTCTGCTGGTCCGGAGGGATACCTTCCTTGTCCTGATATGCACACATACGCCATGAGTTCAAAATAAGATGCAACTCATTAGCACATCAAGAATGGTGGTCTGCAATAACTAGCCAAGATTTTTAAACAAGTAACAAGAAGAAAAATATAAATGAGAAATACAACAGAGATCCAAAATTGAATTCTATGGTAGACTATTCATTTCTTTACTTGAACAATAATTCATAGGTTAAATGTTCTCAGTCAGAAACAGTTTTTTGACTATCAACTATGCAGAACAACTTCCCACAAATATTGAATGTAAAAACTTGTTTTCATAGCTTCGCAGCCAACCTATTGAAGCGTACAAAAGCATCCAAAGATACAAAGTTAAAAACAATTTACAAATCCAATATTTATATCTAAATGTTTTTCGTACGCAAATATACGGAGGTTAAATGTCCTACCCAGAATAACGATAAAAGCTTATTGAATACTCCCTCCGTCCCAAATTAAATGTTCTAATTTCTTTTTTTGGATGTTCCAAAATAAATGTCCTATTTCTATATTAGTACCTATATTTATCCTATTCTTCCTCTTATACCCTCATAATCTATTTAATATACTTATTGAGAATGTGAGAGTTACAAATACATCAATTAATAAGTAATCAAAAGGGGTAATTTAGGTAAAAGAAAAATTTATTAATTAGAGTGCCGAAACCAATTAGGACATTTATTTTAGGACGGAGAGTGTAATAAGATGCTCCCTTTGTCCAAAAATGAGAATCCCATCTTAAGAAATCATGCATTTTAAGAAAGGTCGTCAATTTCCCACTTAATTTCCATACTCATTTAAAATATTTATATTTAAGTGAAAAGTTTGTTTCAATAGGTATATTTAAATAAAAGTTAAGATTACACACTTTCCATTTATAGGGAATCTTTTACCATCGTGTAACTTTTTAATCTATAATTAGTAAGGGGACGCTTATTGGCACGCATAAAAAAGGAAAATGGGACTCAATTTTAGGCATAAAATATGATAACTTTGTATTCATAGCTTCACAAAACCACGACTTTACAATGAACTAAAAAGAAGTTGTATGAATAATCACGAATCAAAAGTAGAAGCAACATCAAAACAAATTCCACCACAGCTAAGAGATCTACCAGCCAAGCCCCACCCATAACCCATAACTAAGCAGAAGAATTAAATGTTACAACCTTGTACTAACAATTAATGGAATCAAAAGTAGAAGCAACATTAAAACAAATTCCACCACAACTAAGAGATCTACCAGCTAAGACCCACCCATACCCCATAACTAAGCAGAAGAATTAAATGTTAAGACCTTACACTAAAAATTAATGGAACCCACAATCGCTTGCAGTCATTGATAGGTTAAAAATGTCACTCCTATAAGATACATTCATATAGTCAAGGACATCCACCTAGACATCTTCAAACATCCAACTACATGCAAATCATGACATTAATCAGACAAGAGGAGTTTTCAATACTCAACATCCACCCTACCTCACCCTTTCAAAAACAAAAACAAATTAACATGAATTTTACTGCGAATCGAAACCTACAAAATGTGAATTGTATCATGAATTGAAAAGCTAACTTAGTAAATGAATCATCACAGTCGGTACAAGCTGCAAAAATGATTAAAACAGAATTAGAACACATTAAATTTAATTGGTGTATAAACCATTGTAAAAATGATCAACGTTGCATCTAACTACATCACCCCTTCTTTCAAAATCATAATAATTGCATATAAAAATCCTATAATAGATATTAGATTAAGCCCTTGCCCCTTGGTCATATAACATAATTACCCACAACAAGGTGAACCTAACAACTGAAAGTTACTCTTGAAGGTTTGTTATTATGTTTCACCAAAAAGTCAAATGCCTTGCGCTCCATGGGTAAATTAAATTTAAACTAAATAGCAAACATTTAAAATAATTATTATTGTGAGCCTACAAATTAGGGTTCACATGCGGCCTAAAGAATTGAATGAAAAGACCAAAAACCATAAATAAATGAGTGAGACCTGAGAGAAGCATCCACGAGTCCCGAGACAAAAGACTCATGGAGGCGACTCATTTTGAGAATTGATTGAAGGATTGGATTGGTGGCTAGAAGAACATGACGATTTGGGCATTACTCAGGTAACTAAGGATATTTTTGGAATTTCTCCTGAGATCACATGCCAAGCACACGACCCTGACATGTGCTAGGCATATGATCACTTTCCAAGCAGCTCTATAAATACTCCCTCCATTTTAATAGAAGGGACCTTTGGACTCTTTCTGAACTCTACACTCAAGAAGGCTCTCTTGATAATAAAGAAGACGGATCCGAGAATCCAAGAAGACTCTCGGATCCTAAGACTAAGAGTTTTGTCACATGTTACTAGACTAATTGCTGACATGTTCTTCTCTCCTCTTCAACTCATCAATCAATTCCATACTCTTCGTGGATTTCTCTCCTCCTCAGTCAACACGAAACCCTAATCCTAGCAAGGTACGATTTCCTTATCCACATTTCTTTGGCGACTCTGCTGGGGAGGTGTAGAATTCGTGAAAGGTATGCCCACAACTCGAAAATGGGAGAACTACGAGAAGAGTTTCACCAACAAGTATTACCTTACCGGATCCAGCTCCAAGGCAAGAAAATAAAGTATTCCAAGGTGCGAATCCGTATTTTGACAGACCAATCTTAGAAGACGTTTCGAAAGGAAGTTCAACCTCACCACATATGGTTGATCAACAACCAACTAACACCCCAGGTAGGCGAACACAAGCATGCAAGGTGAGGAAGCAACCGGAGAGCAAACAACCATAAATGTTGTGCAGCTGGAGCTGCTCAACGCGTTGAAGGAGGCACGGGAAGGACAAAGGATGATGATGGTCATGATGTCAGAGATGCAAAGGCAGCAGGAGGAGATGGGGAATTTCCGCCAGCAGTTGATGATGCAGATCCAAACCTTTAAGGCCATGTTTCCAGGGAGTTTGAAAGCAGAGCGAGCAGGAGTGGATGACAACAAGGACAATCAGAGTATGCCTCCAACAATAGAGAGCAAACAGATTCCAATCATCCATCTAGAGCCCCAGAACAGTGGTGACATACCACAACCCAGACCAAAAGCAAGCCAACCTCAACCATCATTCCAACCACACTCCCAGCATTTTCACTAGTACAGATGCCGACCATCTCGAGCCATACCCAATGAACAAGCCAAAAAACACAACCAATGCAAGTTTTGCATGATGCAAGTGTACACCAGCCAATCTCTTTGCCGCACACACTGCCGATGCATCAGTACATCGCAACCCAGAATTCAAACAATAAGTCAGTATATGACGTAGGATGATATGATCGACGTAATCAATCAGCTCCGCAAACAGACAACTCGACCCTCAGAATAGGACTTCACTCCACCTTACCCGGCACAATATTCAGAGACAGCCTTACCCGGCAAGGATATATTGAGCACCTAACGCATTTCCCCAAGTATAATGGAGAAAAAGGGAATGCAAGAGAATATATAGCCAGGTTTGTAGAGTCGATGTCTCCATGGTTGGGTTATGACGAAGTAAGCAACCACAACCTTTTGATGAAAGAATTCAACAAGACATTGACGGATAGTACTTTCACTTGGTAGTATAATTTAGAGAAATGGTCAATTCAAGATGGATTGGGATGATCCGAAATTACAATTTTTTAAGAAGTTTTTCTATGTGCAAAAACAAGTGACCATTGTAGAACTCATGAGATTCAAGCAGAAGCCGAACGAGGAGCTGTCGGACTATGTAGACAGATTTAGGACTCAGGCACAAAAGTGTGCGAAGCCAATTGAAGAAAAGAATCTTTTGTGAGCATATGCAACAATGGTGTCCTAGATGCCTTCAAGCCCCACCTCATCACTAAAGCCTGTGATTCCTTTGCAATGCTCTCATCATTTGCACAGGACTTGAGAAGAATCATGACATTGCCCGCAAGTCATGCGACTATTACATGAAGGGCAAGAGGACAGCTACTGTAGCTTTAGGAGACTCTTTAGCAAAAGTCACAAGGGGGCAAGAGAGAAGAACGAGAGAAACGAACAGAGGAAAGCCAGGGGACAAGTATTCTAGAATGTCAGTCCCAAAGTTACATGCAGTGAGAAAGCATTCAGGGATTTGTACGAGCAATGGTCACCAATGGAACTTTAAAAATACAACATCATCAAGGACTCTTGTACTATAAAGAAGCAGATGGTGAATTGACAAGATGTTTGAGGAGGCATGAAGCAAATATGGTTAAATATCCGGTACATGAAGAAAACTGCGGATTAGCAGATATCGGGTTGAATTGAAGGTTGCAACGCCAAGGGTGAAATGAAGAAGGAAGCATATGCACTTCAACGACAATGTCTTTCATGCCAAGAATATCCTGGGGAATGCACCTTCATCGACGACATAGCGGATTGGCGAATCCCATATGTGGAGTTTCTACAGAGCGACAGTCTTCCTACCGAAAAGAACGCAGTTATGATAAAGAAGAAAGCACAACGATTTTTCTTACAAAACGGAGAGTTGTTTAGAAGAAGGTTCAATGGCAAGCCCTTACGGTGTTTGGAATTAGATGAGGCCAAGGATTTGGTCTATCAAATGCACAAAGATGAACACTAGGGGGAAGCCAAGTTGTACAAACAGCTGATTAATCATGGGTATTATTGGCCTAAGATGGAAGGAGATTGCTTAGAGTTTGTCAAAAAATGTCACGTATGCCAAATCCATGGGAACTTGATTCACGCCCCCGCTGTGGACTTGAAGACCATAGCAACGCCATGGCCTTTTCATACAAGGAGAATGGATCTTATAGGTCCTATTCATCCAATTCCAAGGGCAACATCTGGATCTTAACCGCCACTGAGATGTATACGAAATGGGTGGAAGCAATACCCTTGAAAAGGGCTACCAGACCGACAGTGACAAATTTCATCAAAGAGCACATCATTTGTCGTTTTGGGATCCCGAAGATCATTTTGTCAGAAAATGAATTCCCTTCATCAATAGGAGTGTCAAGAGTCTGATGGATAGATACAGGGTGAAACACTACAAATCGTCACCCTATTACCCGAAAGGCAATAGACAAGCAAAGGCCACGAACAAAACTTTGATCAAGATTCTATCGTAAACCTTAGATGATCATCCAAAAACATGGACATAACAGTAACCAATAGCATTATGGGTCTATCGAACTTCTAAAAAAAGCTTACATGTGAAACCTCATATGCTTTAGTCCATGGTGAACAAGCTATCTTGCCCGCCGAAATAGAAATCCCTTCGACAAAGATGAGACTCTGAAGCTTAGTCGAGGAAGAGAACCGATCATCTACTCTAGAGGCCTTAGCCGACTTCCGAGACAAAGCTAAAGAAAAATTAGAACAGTACCATGAAAAACTGTGAACAATACAATACTGTAGTGGTAACTCGACAAATTCGGGTGGGGGACTTAGTGCTTAAGACAGCGAATCAAGTCGTAAGGGGAACACCAACCACCAAATTTTTCTCCAAATGGAAAGGCTTGTATAGGGTGCAAGAGATCTCCGAAAGCGGGTATTACAAAATATCTCGTGTGGGATCAGATGCTATCTTGGGCCAACTGAACTTGAAATAGGTAAAGAAATATTACACATGAGATAGTCATCACAAACGTTACACTTTCAACTTTAAAAGTGATCGAGACACCCGAGTATAAATCCTCAAACCCGACAAAGTTACACTACCTCTAAAAGTGGCGAACATTATGCTTTTTCCGTCAAAAGCAAGATTGAATATTCTTTATATTAGGAAAACTGAAATGTTATGCTTTTTGTTAAAAGCAAATTGATTATTAATAATATATCAAACTTTCACTTATACTTGGATAATTTCTTATTCTCTAAAAATATGGACTTAAGTGCTAGTTTACGAGGAATCGAAAAAAAAATTATTTTTTTAGATTTCATGTTTTCCTTTATAATATGCATATTATTGTCAGTATTAATTTGAATAACTTAGGATTCAATGTTAAACGTTGGGTCTTAAAGAAAAAATTCAATTTAAAGACGATTTATATTATGATAACTGAAATATACATAGAGTTTTCTTATACATGAAATAAAAAAAAACTACAAAAGGCCGTGATCTAAAGGCCATGGCATATCAAACAGAATAGGGGTCATAACTAAAGCCTCCAAGTCAGCGATGGCAGTGTCCCGAATCTTTGCATTTGAGGCCCTCGGTCTCTCAACATCTCGGGTAGTTGACTCCAATTCCCGAAGCTGGGACTTCAATTTGGCTGAAGCTTCTTGAAGGTCAGAAAGTTGAACCGAAAACAAGTCATCCTCATGCTGACATAAAGCGACCTCCGAGCATAGTGCAACTACGTGAAAATTGGAACTAAGAATATCTAGCCTATCACGGAAAGGAGACGTGTCAAAGCCCATGGAGAAGAGGTCATCAACCTCACAACAAAACCTGTCTAAGTCCCCTGCTCACAAAGAATAAAGAGAGAGACTGTGCATTTCAAGAACAAGGCTCGCAAGTCGATCAAGAAAAAAGGTATGGGCAGAGGCCCTGCGAATAATAAGTCGATCAAGTATCTGCGTGAACCGAACTAGGAGGCGCTCAAGAATTTCTTGGTTAGAAGAATAAATTTGAAAACCCCTCCAAGGAACAAGATCTCTGGTTGGATTGAAGGAAGCTCTAGTAAGAGTCACTTTAGAAGCAACCATGGCATCCATCGGGGAAAGGGCTGTATAAATCAGCGGCTGTGAGACTACCGGTGACTCCAAGCAACCCTGGCTGTTAAGTGGATAGCCAAGGTCACTAAAAGGCGAAGTGGCAGAATCGGAATGAAGAGAATCAAACAAGGCGAGCCCCTCAATAGGCAAAGGCATATCCTTCTTCTCAAACTGAAAAGGAAAATGACAAAGCATAATAAGTATGAAGAAAGGAAGAAAAATTTAAAAGACAACATGTGCGTCAACTAAAGAAGATACTCCTAGTCAAGTTACACAACCGTTTGTGGTCAATAAGTTTTAACATTTGGGAATATGACATGATATTAATTCCCTTCTTTCACATTAAAAATGTGAAGTTTCCGTATTTTATTTGATTTATTGTGATTTAGTTTCCAAAAAAATAAGGAAACAGTGAGATTGAGCACGATTTGAGAAGATTTGATGGAGGATTGCACAAAAAATATCCTAGGAGAGCTCCCCTAGGGGTTCGTCCCCATAGGGGTTCCCTCTCCTAAATACTTCATTTTTCGAGGCTTGCAAGATTGAATTCTAGAGATAATTCAAAAACTAAAGCGAGACTTCAAGACTTGAATAATGTTGCACGATCGCCACTCCGAAGGCGTGACTCACGTGCAGAGGAAAAATGTGAGCCCAAGTAAAAATTAGGGTTCACATGCGGCCTAAAGAATTGAATGAAATGACCGAAAAATTGGAAGTAAATGAGCGAAACCTGAGTGAAGCCTACACGAGTCCCGAGACAAGACTCATAGAGGCAACTCATTTTGGGAATTGATTGATGGATTAGATTAATGGCTAGAAGAACAGGACGATTTAGACATTATTCGAATAACTAAGGGTATTTTTGGAATTTTTCCTGATATCACATGCCAAGCACATGACCCAAACGTGCTAGGGCCTAGGCATGTGATCACTTTCTAGGAAAGTCTATAAATACTCCCTCCATTCTAATAGAAGGGACCTTTGGACTCTCTTTGAACTCTAGACACTCAAAAAGACTTTGAATCCTTGATACGCAAGAAAACTCTCGGATCCTAAGAGTTCTGACACGTGTTACTAAAGTAATTGCTCTCCTGTTATTCTCCAATTCATCAATCAATTCTGTATTATTCATGGATTTCTCTCCTCAGCCAACACAAAACCCTAATCCTAGCAAATTACTATTTCCTTGCCCACAATTATCAAATATAACGACTGAACAATCACACAATTAAGGAACTGGAACTGAATGTATGAAGAGACATCGTTTGTTAACACTTATGAGTGTCTACAAATAGCAAAACACAATACTATACGAATAAACAATAACTAAAACCTTGGAATCCTTGATACGCAAGAAAACTCTTTGATCATAAGAGTTCTGCCACGTGTTACTAAAGTAATTGCTCACCTGTTATTCTCCGACTCATCAATCAATTCCGTATTATTCATGGATTTCTCTCCTCAGCCAACACAAAACCCTAATCCTAGCAAATTACTATTTCCTTGCCATAATTATCAAATATAACGACTGAACAATCACACAATTAAGGAACTGGAACTGAATATATGCAGAGATATCGTTTGTTAACACTTATGAGTGTCTACAAATAGCAAAACACAATACTATACGAACAAATGTTATGAAATTGGATGATTACAATAAAGAACCAGTTAAGAAAAAGAAGAAACAGAGTATCATGAAAGCAAAAATGGCGGAAGAACAAGGAAATGTAAGAAAATGGGCTAGAGAGAGAAATATAGAGAGAAACAATTTCATTTTCATAATTCTAGATATCCTTTTACAATACAAATACCATCTTATATAGCTTCAACTTTACTCCTATAACCAAACATTACACAATTCCTAATGAAATTTATTAAATCCATCAGTCCTTCTTTCTTGAGCCGTTGAACTCCCATTATAGCATCACATCCTTGAGCTCCCCACACAGAATCTGTACATTTTGCAGAATTTAGAGTCTTGAACCCTTCAGCAACACAAACTTGCATTGATTTAAATTTACTAGACTTTGCACTAAATTTCCTCCCTGATTGATGCGTTCTCATGCCATACTCCCTTGATGCCTCTTGAAGTTCAATCCCAACCAATTCCCGCAGAGTCTCATTAAAACTTCCACCAGAAATACCATCATCATCCACAACATGACGAAGCTTTCTTACCAACTGGTCAGCATTCACAACTTTTTCACTTCCACCAATTTCCTCAAAGTAATCCTCTGCAACCTCACCATCAATACTTGAATCACCATCAGATGAGCCATCACTATTAGATGAGCCAGAGGACCCTTCTAATCCAGAAGACTCCAAACTCTCACCATCTGATACATCATCTTCCTCGTCATCTTCCCCATGTGAGATATATTTGGAGTATAATTTCATGTCTCTGATATACAAATAACCCAAATCTTCAATGTATTCATAAGTGTATTTCGCACTTCAGAATTCCATGGGTGGTGTTTGGTCAAAATAAGCAATAATTTGGGTATTTCTTGAATCAACCAACACAATGGAATGGGCCTCATCGAAGTTATTATCTCCATCTTTGCCTCCACTCACAAGTGAACCTTCTTGACGATCCACGGTAGAAATAACATAACCAGACGTATTTCCTCCTCTGGGCTTCTGAGATTTTGGTCTCGAAACAGAAGAAGAGGCTCCTTTTTTTTCCAATTCCTGAATTTTCAAATCTTGACGCTGACTCCGAAGAATTCCCCTTTCCGCTATTAGAATTCCTAGCTCCATTATTAAACTGATATCTGTCCAGAAAAACCCTTTCAAGTATAGGAGAATTATGGATAGTGTCAGTTGGAATGTCAAAGGAAGAATTCACTGCTTCGCCTTTAACAAAATTTTGAAACTCTGCCATCAACATCTCCATAGTATTCTGGAGGTGACCGAATTTATCTCCTATTTCTTTCACTGTCTTTTGTAGATGGAGATGGCTATTCATTAATTCGTGTACCCTAGAATTTGTATTGCGAATCCCTTCTTCGATAGTTTCCTCAGCCATGCTTGTGCTTGATTTTAGATGCAGAGGATCACAATACCCAATTGTTGTGATTAACAATCACAATTGGAGAATTCAAAAGATAAAAATTAGAAACAGAATCAAATAAAAGAAAAAATGACGGAAAGATTTGGATTGATGAAAGAATTTGTTACAGAACAAGGAATAAGAACTAAAGAGATACAACTATTCTGATAGATCTTGCTTATCTTGCAGTTGTAATTGATATAGAAGAAAAAGAAAATTAAGATGAATTCTGGAATTAGGGCCAAGGAAAGAGTAGCTCTGATACCAATTGTTGTGAAATGGGATGATTACAATAAAGAACCAGTTAAGAAAAAGAAGAAACAGAGTATCAAGAAAGCAAAAATGGTGGAAGAACAAGGAAATGTAAGAAAATGGGCTAGAGAGAGAAACAATTTCATTTTCATAATTCTGGATATCCTTTTACAATACAAATACCTTCTTATATAGCTTCAACTCTACTCCTATAACTAAACAATACACTAACTACACATTTTAACTATAACTACAGTTAACTAACCATGACTAACATTTTTCCTATTTATTAATATTCCTATCACATAACAACAAACAATAACTAAAACCCTGGAAACTTGTAGACAATAAACAATCAAAAACCCTAGCTTTATCGGAACCAATTGAAACAGTAAAAATCATATACAAAAACACAATCAATAAACCCTAGGTCGCAATAAAATCTTACTTACACGATCAACTGATCGATAAAAACACAAATTAATTAGAAAATATTAGATGAAGATTGAAATTGAGACCTGAATCTTGGCCTTGACATTATCAATGGTGTCGCTACTCTCGACTTCGAGAGTGATAGTTTTTCCGGTCAGGGTTTTCACGAAGATCTGCATGCTTGAGTTTAAGCTTAACTCGCACGCAGAGAAAGAATTAGATGATGGAGGAGGGAGAGTTATATTTATGAATTTATATGCTGCTGCGTTAATATTGACTTTGATTATTCTTTGTTTGGGTATATATTTTATTATTGGGACAAAAGTGTCGAATTATCTTTAGGGCCCCTCTATTATTCTCGATTTGTGATCCAGGTCCGATTGGGGTAGGACTGTAGGAGGATAATTTAACGCATTCCCACGGTCATATAGGGGTGTGCAACCGATTTTTATCGGACCGAACCGGATCGGTATCGAATCGAACCGGTATCGAAATTGGCTAAATTTCGGTACCGATACCGGTACCGGTTGGACCGGTATACCGAACCGGTTTATCAGTTTGGAACCGATTCGGTACCGTTTTTTACCGAAAATTAATATAATTATTATTTGGCTAATTGGCACTTCTGTCCCTCCAAGTTGTCATCCACTTTCAAAATCGTTCCTAAGGTACCATTTTCTTCAATTAGGTCTTTAAAGTGATATTTTATTGGCGTTTCTGTTCCTTCAACCCATTTTAACCTAAACTCGACCCATTTTGACCAAGTTTAACTCAACCCGACCCAGTTTGACCCAACCCAAAATTTTAATATTTTAAAATATAATAATATTTTTAAAATAAGTTTAAAATAATAATTATGTTTAACATTTTAAAAAAATAATATTTGCTTATTTCAAATAAATTATTATTATTAAAATAATAATTATTTTAATATTTTAAAATAAAATAATTATTTTAAAAATAGTTATTTTTAATATTTAAAAATAAAATACTAGTTTTTAAAAAAAATAAATATAAAAATTATATTTAATGTTCTAAAATAAATATTTTTTAAATAATTTTTATTTTTAATATTTTAAAAGTAAAAAATAATTTAGTAAATATTATTTTTAAAAGTAATATTTACTTTTAAAATATTATAAATAATATTTATTTTAGAATATTAAAAATAAGAATTATTTTAGAATATTAAATATAATATTTATTTTAGAATATTAAAATAATAATTATTCTAGAATATTAAAAATAATAATTATTTTAGAATATTAAAAATAATATTTATTTTTTATTTTTTTGTTTTTTTAATAATTATTAAATTTATATTTATATTTATTTTAATTTTTAATATTTACTTTTAATATTATAAAGTAATTATTATTTTTAATATTCTAAAATAAATATTTTTAATAATTATTATTTTTGAAGGAAAAATAATATTTAATATTCTGAAACACTTATTAAAAAATTAAAGTAATTATTATTTAATAATAATAATTATTAAGATTTTTTTAATTTTGAAAATAAAAATTATTAAGAATATTTTAGTTTTTAAAATAATAATTATTAAGATTATTTTAATTTTTAAAATAACAATTATTAAGATTATTTTAATTTTTTTTAATAATTATTAAATAATAATTATTTTATTTTTTTAATAATTATTCAGGATATTAAATATTATTTTTCCTTCAAAAACAATAATTATTAAAAATATTTATTTTAGAATATTAAAAATAATAATTATTTTATAATATTAAAAGTAAATATTAAAAAAATAAAATAAATATAAATATAATAATTATTCAAAAAAACTAAAATATTTATTATTTTTAATATTTAAAAATAAAATATTAGTTTTTTTTATACAAAAATTAATAATTATATTTAATATTCTAAAATAAATATTTTTTAAATATTTTTTATTTTTACTATTTAAAAAGTAAATATTATTTTTAAAAATAATATTTACAAAAATATTTTTTACTTTTAAAATATTAAAAATAAAAATTATTTAAAAAACATTTATTTTAGAATATTAAATATAATTATTAATTTTTTTATAAAAAGCTAATATTTTTTTAAAATAATTATTTTATTTTAAAATATTAAAATAATTATTATTTTAATAATAATAATTTATTTTAAAATTAAATATTATGTTTTTTAAAATGTTAAATATAATTATAATTTTTAACTTATTTAAAAAATACTATTATATTTTAAAATATTAAAATTTTGACTTAGGTCAAACTAGGTCAGGTTGGATTAAACTTGGTCAGAATGGGTCGGATTTAAGTTAAAATGGGTAGAAGGAACAGAAACGTCAATAAAATGCCACTTTAAGGACCTAACTGACGAAAATGGTACTTTAGGGACGACTTTGAAAGTAGATGGCAACTTGGAGGGAGAGAAGTGCCAATCAGCCATTATTATTTTTATTATTATTGTTATTATTTTTATTATTATTTTTATTAATATTTTTATTTTTATTATTATTATAATCATTATTTTATTAATATTATTATTATTTTTAGTATTATTATTATTATTAATTATTTATTAATAATAAAAAATATAAAAAATTAGAAAACCAGTATATACCGGTTCGGTTCGATTTGTACCAAACCATAAAAGCTCGGTACCAAAACCGGTACCAAAAAATCGGTATATACCGATTTTTTTGTACCGGTGCCGAATCGATTTTTTTTATACCGAATCGACAGGTTCGGAAAACCAAAAAAAAATGATTTTTTTACACACCCCTAGTCATCCCTACATTCCGTGAGACGGCCATCCCCCAATAGTTATATATTAATTAAATTAATATTTATACTATTATATATATTATAATTTAAATATGTCCTTTTGTGTGTGTGTGTGTGTGTATATATATACGTTATTATTATTTGATTTTTCTTAATTTTATCATATATGTGCTAAAATATGATCAATTTTCTTGTATATATTATTGTATAACTTAAATTGATTTTTTCTTTAAAAAATCACAAAATATTAATCCATGCGGTGATATAAATTCTCTGTGGGAATGAGAACGGTTATTAAGTTTTAGGTAGTGTTTGTTTATCTCTTATTACCTCTTAATAGCTCTACATCTGATTCGGTAAGAGGATAATAATTTTTGATAAAATTTTGTTCGACTCTTATCGTTTCTTAATTGGTAAGAGAAAAATATAAATTTAAATCATTAAAAATTGTCTCTTAATGAAAAAATTAAATTAATGAAGGCTGTATAAATATTGTACTCCTTCCATTCTAAATTTTAAGATCATTATTGAGTTTTTAAAAATCAATTTGAGATATTTTTAAATTTAAAAGTCATTTAGATATTTTATAATTTTTAGTTACCAAATATTTTTCTAAGTTTAAATGTTATATCTAATTTATTAAGATATATTAATCATTCGGATATTAATTGCTTACCTTAATCTCCATAGAGAATGGGGTGGGTATGAAGAATTTTTATAAGACTGGTGGTGGGGGAGGGATTTGTAATCCCCGTCTCTGGCCCAGCCCAGCATGTAATACCTAGAAAAAAAATTAATATAAAAAATAATAATAATTTAATTGCCATATTTGAATAATTATAATGTAAATATTAGTTTTCTTAACTATTTGTATTAGGGTCTTGTTTTGATTCGGGCTTTTGTAATTTTATATTATAATATTAATTTGGTAAAGTTGGATTTTAAAATTAATTGGGTTCAATTTATATTTGGTACGATTAAAGTCTATTAAAATTATGAGATATATTAATTAATAAATAAATACTAAAACCTAACCATAGTTACATACGTCTGATACGAATTGAAAAAAAAAACAGATCGTGAAACAGTAGAAAATAGTAGTCGCGAGTAAACATACAAAAAGGACGAATCGGATTATACTTGTATGACATAAAGAAACAAGAATTGATAACCTCGCCTGTGACGCCCCCAGAATAGGTCCAGTCAACCCAACCCATTCTGAGTCGCCAAATACATGGTACAGAATTCAAATACAAATTTTATATCACACGGTCGTGCAAAATACTACCACACAACTGTGAGTGTCAATACAAATATGTAAAAAATATTAATATTCAACTAAGTCCTCATTATAATTATTATCACACTATTTATTAAAAATAGTGAGGACTACTACTGCTCTAACTCGGACCATCACTCTGTCCCCCGACTAGATCATGCGACATTCTCATTTTCTGAAGAGAACAATAGATGAAAAGGGTGAGCTCAACTAGCCCAGTATAGAATATTATGACTAAGATAATGAAAAATAAATTATCGTTAGTCTTCAACAATTCAGATAAAATATTATTGACAACAAGTTTTAGATCTATATTCACAGCGGAAATAACAATTCATTAGAAAAGTTAAGTAGAGAATGAAGTCTACTATCTTCTATGATTTAAAAGTCCATCATCAATATTTTATCCCTGTAACATCAATCAATATACATCTCAAATTAAATATTCATCTTTGCACTATGGGCCAAAGATATTCATTTGTATCACCAGTGGTCATGTTCATCTCAACACCTGTCCATCTTTGCACTACGGCCAAAGATATTCATCAGGTAATCATTCATCTTTGCTCTACAGGCCAAAGATATTCAGTTATATCACCTTTTAGGACTGAGGATGATGAAGAATATTTTAAAGAACGAATCTAGTGAGATAAAGGACAAAAACTAAGGATTCGTATTTTAGTTTATCCCATTCAAAAATACTTCGTAATAATCAATTTTGGAGCAAAATTCAAGAATAAAACTCAAAATTTAGATCCAATCAAAGATAGGAACCTTAACAAGCAACTTGGATATATAGAAAAAAAAATTTAATTCTTCCGTGAATAGTAACCCCGACGAAAAAAGTAAGAATTTCATAATAAAATCCATAACAATATTTTAGTATAATGATATTGAAAAGAATAACATTATTTCCGAAAGAAAATAACATTCCTTACCTCAAAATAATAGTACTTCTGGCTGAAATATCGGATATAATACCGAAAAAAACTTGCACTGAATAGTAACACTCAAAGTATCTAAATACTCACAAAAATACGCTCGATATTATAGAGAGAGAAAACTTCTGATTCTGGTGTGATTTTCAATTCTAACATAAGCACCCTATTTATAGGAAAAACTTAGTATGCCAAAGTAGACTAAACTAATAAAATATTAATAAAAAAATTTCTACGCACACTTCCTTGACCAAAATCTCAGCCACCACAAGTGGGGCCCACCAAAATCATCATTTTCCACACCAACCAAATGTGGGGCCCACTATTTTATAAAAAATATTTATTTTTCGAAACTTCAATAATTCCTAATAAATAGCCCTTTTGTCAGAAAAATACGAATTCTATGTTTTTTTTATAGGAAATTTAATTATCTACAACTTTGTAGAAGGAAGTTTTTCCAAATTCCAAACATAAATTATTCGAAATCCATAAACGGATGATTTTACACACCAAAATACTGATAAAAACACATCAGCACTAATTCCTTCTTTTATATCCATAAAATAAATATTTCCTTATCATATAAATCAATAATTAATTATTCACAAATAATATTACAGTAACTATAATATTGGCAACCAGGTCGTTACCAGGAAAGAGGGGGCCTTCCGATAAGGACTTCTCCTTACTGGCGCGCAATTAATTAACCCCTGCTAGACAGAACTTCCTTAGACATTGTCAATAATGCTATCTAATAATATTATTCAAATAATTCGAATTATTGAG
Organism: Panax stipuleanatus; assembly: GCA_020205555.1. NCBI lineage: Eukaryota > Viridiplantae > Streptophyta > Magnoliopsida > Apiales > Araliaceae > Panax > Panax stipuleanatus. The sequence goes on from CM035118.1 coordinate 4,145,446, forward strand.
TTGATAATGTAAAATACTGTGCAGTGACAATTATTGAATCAATAATACAAAATATCAACGGTAGCAATTATTGAATCAATCATATAAAATAGCAACGTAGCAATTATTGATATAAAATATCAACGTAGCAATTATTGAATTAATAAAATATCATGCAATTATTGAATCAATAATATAAAATATTGAACAGTAATTACTGTAACAATAATTGAGTAGTGACTTCTTACGTAAGAATCAATAATTCAAAATACTGTGCAATACCGTGTGCTACTGTGCAACACCGCGTAGTACTATATTTTAACCACCGGGTATTTCAACAGTACTAACGGTAACAACTACGCCGTTATTTTATAAAAAGGTTATTTCTGTCGCTTTCTATATCCGACAGTTATTCCGTTGTGGGGCCCACAAATAACTGCGCCGTCGTACGAATATTCCCCGACAACAAGAATATTCAACGACCAAACGAATATTCCCCGACAACAATGAATATTTTATAACCACTTGCTTATTTTGAAATATTTGCACATTTCACCCATAATTTTTCACATTTATCAAATCAACACTTTACTATTTCAAAATAATATATAAAGAAAATTAAATCTTTATTCATAAAAGTTGGGGTCTTACAACCTCCCCTCCTTATGAAATTTCGTCCTCGAAATTGACGTACGTACCTAGTATGTCGAAAAGGTGAGAATACCTCGCTTTCATTTCTGATTCCAACTTCCAGGTCATTTCCTCAATTTCATTGTTTCTCCACAAAACTTTAACTTGAGGTATAATTTTCGAGCGTAGGACATGCTCCTTCCTATCCAAGATCTTGACAGGTACCTACTCATACGTTAAATCTTCAGCTATCTCGTCTGGTTCTAACTCAATAATGTGGTTTGGGTCTTTCACATACTTGCGAAGTATGGATATGTAAAAAACGTTATGAACACAAGACATGCTTGGAGGTAAAGCAAGTCTATAAGCCACATTTCCTACTCGGTCAAGAATCTCAAATGGACCAATGAATCGTGTATTGAGCTTTCCTCTCTTGCCAAACCTCGTAACTCCCTTCCACGGAGCAACACGTAATAACACATGGTCCCCAACATTAAATTCCACATCCTTTCGATGAAGATCCGCATAACTCTTTTGTCGATTCTGTGCCGTTTGTATACGTTGTCGGATCATTTGGATCTTTTCTGTAGTCATACGTACCAACTCCGGTCCCAATAATGTTGCTTCACCCACCTCATTCCAGCATACTGGATAGCGACACTTTCTCTCATACAATGCCTCGAATGGAGCCACACCTATACTTGCCTGATAACTGTTGTTGTAGGAGAATTCCACCAATGGTAAGTACTTATCCCAACTCCCTTTGAAGTCTAGAACACAGAGTCTCAATAGATCTTCAAGAGTTTGAATAGTCCTTTCTGATTGTCCGTCTATTTGAGGATGATAAGCCGAACTAAATCGTAAATCCGTGCCCATAGCTTTCTGCAAACTGATCCAAAATCGTGAAGTGAATCTTGGGTCACGATCCGAAACTATGGATACTGGCATGCCATGCAATCTCACAATCTCATTCACGTACATATGAGCAAGACGTTCAAGAGAATAAGTCTCTCGTATCGGCAAGAAATGAGCAGACTTGGTTAATCTATCAACAATAACCCAAATCGCATCTATGCCTTGAGAAACCTTGGGAAGACCCGTAACGAAATCCATCGTAATGAGTTCCCACTTCCATATTAGAATCTCAAGTGGTTGCAATGAACCCTTTGGTACTTGATGCTCCGCCTTTACACGTTGACAAGTTAAACATCTCGAAATAAACTCTGCGATCTCTCTTTTCATATTGCTCCACCAAAATGTATGCCGAAGATCACGATACATTTTGGTACTCCCAGGATGGATTGCAAACGGTGTGTTGTGTGCCTCCATCATGATTCTATGCTTCAAGTGAGAATCGTTAGGAACACAAAGTCTAGAGTTGACTCGAAGTATTCCCTCTTCATCGATTCTTGCTTCTGGAATAGTACCTTCTTGCACCTTCTTCTTTATCTTCATCAGCTCCTGATCCGTAGCTTGAGCATCTTTAACTTTTTCAATCAAAGCTGGTTCTACACGTATACTTGACATCATCGCACTCGTTCCCACATATGGTGTTCTACTCAACGCGTCAGCTATCACCTTCACTTTTCCAAGATGGTATTGAATGGTATGATCGTAATCTTTCAACAGCTCAAGTCAATGTCGTTGCCGCATGTTGAGTTCCTTTTGAGTGAAGAAATATTTAAGGCTCTTATGATACGTATAAATTTCCACTTTCTCCCCATATAGGTAATGTCTCCAGATCTTCAACGCGAAAACGACAGCTGCCAACTCTAGATCATGAGTAGGATAATTCCTCTCATATTCTTTGAGTTGTTGTGAGGCATAGGCTATGACTTTCCCATGTTGCATGAGAACACATCCTAACCCTTTGCCCGAAGCATCGCTGTAGATAACAAATCCATCCGAATCAGTTGGTATTGTCAGAACAGGTGCCGAGATAAGTCTTCTCTTGAGCTCTTGGAAGCTCTTCTCGCATTCCTCGCTCCAAACGAATTTTGTATCTTTCCGAGTCAACTGAGTTAATGGAGTAGCGATTCGAGAAAATTCCTCTACGAACCTCCGATAATAACCAGCTATGCCCAGAAAGCTTCGTACTTCGGTCACCGACTTAGGTTGCTCCCAGCTTTGTATTGCTTCAATCTTCGTCAGGTCAACAGATACTCCACGTTTCTAAAGCAATTGTTAAATTTGTGAAATAAAAAAAACTAAAATTAAAATTAAAATATACTTGAATTTGAAATATGAGTTTGGAGTATATTTTCTGCTATGTTGCGAGATTACGATTTGCGATTAATTGCTAATATGGACTTGTATAGCTTTGTTGGCTGTTGTGGTCGGATGTTACAGAAAAATTAAAAGTGAAAAGTGAAAAACCAAAGGCACAATAGCTTTGTTAGCTTTGTTGGCTGCTTGAATATGGCGTGAAGGTGAAGCCGTGAACTGAGAGGACTCTCTCTCCTTGAGGCTTGAGAAAAAAGTGAAAAGCTAAAGCCTAAAAGTTTAAAAGATAAAAATTAAAAATCCACCTTGTGTAGCTATTGTTGTAGCCTTTAAAATGTTTCTAATTTTTTTTAAGTTGACATAATGACATATATACCCCTAACCAATGAAAGTTCAGTGGGGGCATGTGCCCCCCTGCACCTATACTGCGTCCGCCCCTTGTCGCAAGACAGAAAAACTCCTTTTTATCAAAAAGAAAAGAAAAGAATTGATATCTAATTTTGATAGAAGTTATATATGTATATACATGTGTGTCTCTTTTTACAATCTATAAAGTTAATATTACGGTGTGAGTTATTCGGATTAATGTCACCAAGTTCCATAATATGATGTGTATTGTTTTTCTACTCATACTTATATTAACCGTTTATATGTTATAATTGAAAGGTATGGATCAATGATCATATAATTATTAATAATATCATTTATATAGATGTATGTTATATAATAATTATAATTAATAATTGTTGAAACCCTTGTTGCTAAATGATATAGAATAATAATATTACGGTCTGAATCGAATGGTTGATCACTTTTTTCTTAAGACTATATTTGTTACTTACTTTTGCTATACAAGGTTACTGCGAATTAGTCTCCCAAGATAAGACATGCCCAGATTTCACTCTGTACTTTGTGTAGAAACAAATCTAGTGCAAAACCATAAGAGTAAAATACATTGACCACCCCTATAGATAACCATTATAACACTCACCACCCCTCTAGTTTTTTAAGTAACAGTCAGTACCCCTCTAGTCTATAATATATGACATTCACTACCCCTAGTATGGTTGACCAACTAATATTCAAAAATATTTTTAATATAATGTCTAATATGCCTTTCAACTTATAATGTTTAATATATTCACTAAACATAAATTTGTATGTTATATTTTTACTTAACTTGATCTAATTAATTAAATTATAAATTTGTGTAATAAATAACATAAATGTCAAAAATAATAAATATTTATTTTATAAAGAAAATAAAGTCCACTTTTTGCTAATAAAATTTATTAAAGACTAAAATTTACGTAATTTACATTTAATTATATTTTTTGTAATTAAAAAATAAAATTTTAATAAGCACAAAAGTACAAATTAACGCAAAAATTTATAATTATTTTTTTCTAATATTAAAATTTACGTAAAATAAACTTATTATTACATAACGAATCTTATTATTCATATAAAAATTATTAAAAATTATATTAATTATTTTTCTCAAATATTAAACTAGACATAAGTCACACTTTAGAATAATTATTTACAATAAAAATGACAAATTTTATTACTCAAAAAAAGAAAAAATACATTGAAAAATTCTTTTATTAAGATAGAGGCAGTAATAAATATTATTATATTTTTTTTATTCACTATTATATAAAAACAACACCAACTTTATACTAAAGAATGTAATTAAAATCATAAATATCCCAAATTTTGATATATACTCAAGAAAATTTAACATATAAAAATCATAATATGATCAAACTAAGAATTCAAATAATAATTTTTGTTGTTAAACACCAAAAACTAAACTATCAACATGCTCAATCACTTTAATTTGAAAATCTCCATTAATAATTTAATTTAAAATTCTTAATATTTGTATCACTTATCCAAAAATATGTGTTAATTAAATTAAATTATTTGAATGATTTAGTCTTAATTACAAATAAAACTATAATTAAATGTATTGTGTTAAAAAATGATAATTAAACATATATTATTCAGGAATTAAAATTTAATAACGTACAAGAGTAAATATATAATTTTATCTATTTAGTCAACCTGCAAAACTTGTAGGGGTACTAACTGTTATTTAAAAAACAAGAGGGGAGATACGTGTTATTATGGTTATCTAGAGGGGGTGCCACTGTATTTTACTCAAACTATAAATGAGAAAGAAGAAATATATAGCAAGAAAATAATAATATTTTCTAAGAACTAGAGAGGATTTGGAATGATTTTTAAGTACCTAGTTTGGGTAGACTTGGAACTTATTTATAACATTCCAAACATCCCTTTGAAGAGGTATATTTGGTCACATCCCAATTAAGTTGTCGTTGCCATTTTACCGTTGGCCCAACTAATTAATTAATAATTTGAATTGGTTCTTTGTTTACCGTTGGTCCAACTAATTAAAAAAATATTATAAGAATGTTGTTGACGTGACTTGAACCCAAGTCCTTAACATTACAACACATTTCTCTTATCCAACTGAACCAATTCATTTGTTTGCTATATGGGTAACATATAACATATTTATTATATATGAAAATATCCAACAATTCTCCCCTATTTTCATAATCTTTCAATCCTTTTCCATTGACCTTCTTATTTCTCTTATTAGATATAACATACATAAGTAAAAGGTGTTTTTCGACTTGAACCTTTACGTAATCTATATCACAAAATATATGAATTCTTAGTAGTGTTAGCTTTGAACTAAGAAATCTTAAAGTTATGTCTTGCTCAATAGACATATATTATATCCCTTATAGTTTAAGAAAACCCAACACATTTATGGCCTTACGTTTATCTCTTGGGTTTCGTTAGTGACTTAAAGACAAGCCTTAAGTCTCGTAGAAGCGGCCCCACTCCCTTCACTTATATAGGTTAATCTAATTAGATGCACTTGTATGACATGCATCCTCCAAACCGGACATAAATTCATTAAAGGTTTACCCTATCCTCTTTGTTCTCCATACAAGCATACACTAACTTTGAGATGGTTTCGAAGAATTTCTTCTTCATACTTGTCTTGTGTATAACTGGTTATTACTATAAGTATTTTTCCATTGAACTAATATACTAGATGTTACTCTAGTATTTAGTTAGGTTCCACTTATAGGTTACCTCTCATTTAAAGGCTTTGAACCCATCTCCCTGGAAGTCTTACATACTACATCTTTGCCTAGGCCTTTTGTAAAAGGATCCGTCAAATTTTCTTTTGGCTTCACATAGTTAAAGGTAACAACCCCTTTATTGATTTGCTCCCTTACATAGCTATGTCTTAAACTTACATGTCTAGACTTCCCGTTATAAACATTATTATAAGATTGTGATAATGCTGCCTCATTATCACAATATATTGAGATAGCTGTCATTAGCTTGGGCCAAAGTGGTATCTCAAATAATAAATCCTTAAGCCATTCGGCTTCTTTTATTGCAGCTGATAATGCAACAAACTCGGATTCCATAGTTGAATGTGTTAATAAGGTCTGTTTCTTGAAACCCCAAGAAATTGCCCCTCCTCCTAAAGTGAATATCCATCCACTTGTAGACTTTATTTCATCTAAATCCGTTATCCAGTTTAAATCCATGTACCATCCTACCACAGTTGGGTATCCTGTATAGCATAATGCATAGTTCATTGTGCCTTTAAGATATTTAAGTATCCTTGATACTGTATTCCAATGAACCTGACCTGGATTATGAGTAAACCTACTCAATACTCCAACCGCAAATGCTATATCAGGTCTAGTGCACTGCATTGCATACATTAGACTACCAATTACACTTGCATATTCTAACTAAAATATGTTATTCCCTTTATTTGGAAATAACTTAATAGAATGATCATATAGGGTAGAGGCTATTTGACACCCCTTAATTCGGGTACTTCATTTTTACAAGATTTGGTGTTCACTGTCCAAATAATTCACATTTAACTACCTATAAATAAGGATAAAAACTCATGACTTAAATAGAAATCCTCCCAATAAAGGGTTACAACATCATAATCCAAGGTTGTCTAACCTTAAATATATCAAATGCGGAAACATAAACATAACGTAATTAAAACAAGTCTTATACATAAACATCTTTCAAATAAGTAAACAAGTCTTCATCACTTGTTTGCCTTGCCTTTTCCCTTACTAGTGGATGACTCGTCAACTCTTTCAACCTTAGCTGCAATGTTATTATGCAAGAGTGAGCAAACGATTGCCCACAAGTATAACAATAACAATAGTAATGATAACATGCAAGAAATCAATGGATACGGGATAATAGAAAGGTCGACTTTTGAATCAAGATTAGAAAACAAGAATCAAAAGTACATCTGAGGGTCATTAGACTATGAACCATGTCCTATGTTATCAAGTATTTATACTTTAAACCTTTAACAGTCAAAGACTATATGGACCTTACTTCTCGTACTTAGGGGGATCAACCCTTCGTACCATGTATGTGCACAACATCTTAACGTTATCGCGTAACATAATCCCCTATAAAAGGGTTGTTCATCTCAGTTTGACATAAGAGTCCGCACCAAATGAAGTTTGTTTTGGATTAACTTCAAATAAAAGTTCTAGAATTTAGAACGCTCATCAACTATGGACTAGTCAAATCAAAAAGGGTTCGCTATCCATTCAAGGTTCAATATAATAATATAATCGATAATTAAATCCAATATTGAGTCTCAACTATATACATTAGAATAAACATTATATAATTGAATAATGCTTTCATGAAAGATTAAAAAGCTTAATTGAAACATAGGCATTGAATACTATAAATAACCTCGCTTGAGTAATAATAAGCCAAGATTAGGTACTTGTTCAATGTAAAATATTAGAGTTAGAGAACTTGCATAATTGTAATCAAGATAGGGTAAGAAAACTTGCGTAACGATAACAAGTCAGGGTTAGAAAACTTGCCTTGTGCGTTGATTATACGTTTACTATTCACGTTCCTCAATTAATCCTATATACCATTTAAAGTCACAATACCAATTAATTATAATACAACTAGCATCATGAGTATATTCTCTTTTAACTTAACTTAACTCTGATTATGATTATATTAATCACATTCACAACCCTTAACTCTTAAACACATTATTGAACTTTACGAACAATAAGTTTAAGAACACATTCAATTCATCAATTAATCACGTAAAACCATCAATGACATGTTACTAATTTGTTTCAATATCTCATTACATGATTATTACATTTTCATGTTCATTAGATTAGGTTTAAATTATATTTTCTGGATTCGAACACTTAAATAAAATTTTCTGGCCGATTCTGCTAATCGGCGCTGCGGCGCGGCCCCAAAGCCTTGCAGCCGGCGCTGCGGCACGCCGAATAGCCGTTTAAGAGGCACTACAGCGCTGCGTCACAGATTCAGTTCATGCAGTTCGCAAAGAACATAGAACATAGCCAAAATAGGCCAAAAACATAGCTCAAACCACAAATTAATCTTACCCGTAAGTTCTGAACTTTACAGAAACGTTTTACAACAATTATAACTTGATTTTAACAATATAAATCACATAATCAACTAAATTTAAACCCATAAATTCAATGTTTTTGTGAAAAACTCCATTTTAGACATTATTAACAAAATTAACTACCATGAACTCGTTTTCAACCAAATCAGTCTATACGAATTTCGTTTTTTTCGTTTCTTAATGTATAAACAAAATAAATCATCAATTTACCGTTTAACATACTGTTTGAGCATAAGTTTTTATAATATAAGCCATGTTCATAGATTATTTAACTGTAATTTGGTTTCTTCACTTTAAAATATATTTCTACGAATTTGATCACTCTAAACCATGAATAAATAATATAAAACATGTTATAAACATCCATTAACACATACAAACTCATAATTTCGACAATCATCCATATAATTCAATTACAGAGAATTTAAAAAATAAATTTTCATGAAGAAACTCAAGAATATGAGAAATAGAGATTATAACTTGGATTCTTACCCTTTGATTCTTGTTTAGATGATAGAAAACCCTTCTTTGATTCTCTAAATCTTCTTCTCCAATCTCACAATTTCTCTCAAGCTCACTCTCTTTTTTCTCTATTTTCTCAGGCTTAAGTCTTAGGAATAGAATACGTGAATATAAGACTGATATAACATATACGTATATAATATAACTGGTGAGTACATAGGTGTCAGTTAAGCGCATCATGGCCTTAACTGCTCCCATGTTCTTAAGGCCATGTTTGGCTAGTTACTTAAAGGTTCCCTTTTAGTTTATTTTAATTAACTTACTTAGTATATAGTTTATTTGTCACACTTTAATTAATCAAACTACATTATTTAAATTCAATTAAATTAAAGCCAATATTACTCATTAAATAAAATTACCACATAATAAAAATTCTTATTTATTAATTATAACAAACCATTAAATCTCTAATTAATTATTAAATTAATTAGAACAACATTATAATTACTAAATCACTCATTTAATTTAATAATCCCAATTAAATTCAAACTTCGACCTATAAAATTATTCCACATTAATTTAATTAATTTAACACATTTAATTAAATTAATCTACAACAATTCCATCAAATAATTATTTAACTCAATAAATAAATCAACAAAAATATTTATTTAATTCAATAAATATTTAAAATAAATTATAAAAATCTCGTTTGTCACGAGCTATCTTGCAATTCTCGTGATTAAACTTCTTTAACAACTTCTCAATATAATGAGACTGTGTTAAAGAAATGGTATCTTGAGACCGCATAATTTTAACACCTAACATTACATTAGCCTCCCTCGTATCTTTCATATCAAATGTAGCAGACAAGAATGCTTTAGTTTCTAATACTATCTTTTCACTAGTACCAAAAATAAGCATATCATCAACATATAAACAAATTATAACACCAAAACCTTTACTAAACTTAGAATAAACACATTTATCTAATTCGTTTATTTTAAACCCATTGGAAACAATCATTTGGTCAAAATTTTCATGCCACTACTTAGGTGCTTGTTTTAGGCAATATAAAGATTTAACAAGTTTACAAACTTTTCTTTCTTGACCTTTCAAAACAAACCCTTCTGGTTGTTCCATATAAATTTCCTCTTCTAAATCACCATTTAGAAAAATAGTTTTAACATCCATTTGGTGTATAACAAGTTTATGAATCGATGTTAATGCAATTAATAACCTAATGGTACTAATTCTTGCTACTGGAGCATATGTATCAAAGTAACCAATTCATTCCTTTTGCTTAAAACCTTTGGCTACCAGTCTAGCTTTATATTTATCAATGGATCCATTTAATTTTCTTTTCTTTTTCAAGATCCATTTACAGCCAATAACTTTACAATCAGGAGGTAAATCCACCAGGACCCAAGTCTTGTTACCCATGATAGAATCCATTTTATCATTAATAAAGTATTGCCAAAGACCTCTTGAGAAGACATAGCTTCTCAAAAAGTCAATGGATCTCTATCACTAAAATCATGCTCAGTCACAAAAAACATTAGAAGAAACAATATCATCCATGTTTCCTTCTACTAGGTACATGTAGAAATCCTGGTCATAAGATTTTTCTATCCTTGCTCTATTATTTCTTCTTGGTTCTATTTCTTCATTAGATATAGTAAGTTCCATTTCATCATTTGGTTTATGATGAATTATTTCTTGATCCTCTTTATTAGTGTCTTCTTTTGACCTTTTCCTAAAGAATGAATTCTCAAAAAACTCAACATCTCTAAACTCCAAAATTATATTTTGGCTAACAGAATCTGTGGATTCCATGGTCAAGAATTTATAAGCTTTGCTATTTTGAGCATAGCCTATAAAAGCACACTCGATTACTTTAGCTCCAATCTTGGGCCTTTTAGGATTAGTTAACCTTACTGTTGGGGCCCGAATATTTGAGTACCAAAGACCCGGTTTGGGCTTGGCCTCGGTTGGGCCGTGGTTGGGCCGTGGTGGGTCTGAAAGGTCCATGGTGGGTTATAATTCCTAGTTATGTGGGGATTCTACATATGGAGGAAAAAATCAGTTATTGATTGGACTTTCTATATCTTGGGAGATTTGATACTATCCTGTTGTGAAAAGGATACGCCGGGGAAACATAATCCTATGTAGAAGTGGATTTTAGCAAGGATGTGAGTACTATAAATATATGGCTTGACTATTCACAAGGTACACTTACACAATATTACTATTTTCCAGCAATAGAGTATTTTACCTCCATTGTTAACCTTATACTTACTTTCACACCGAAGCTATCCCCCGACGGCCCAACTCGTCAAGCTTTGGTGTTTACCCGTTTTGTGCAGGATTGGACGCGCTTTGGTGATTGGAGTGCGTGAACGCATCTTGGCGTTAACATTAGCGCTAGAAGGAGGGCTCTTCAATCACAACCAGTATATCACCACGACGGAAAGCATGGTGAATAGCAAGACAGTTTCTGGCAGGGGACAGCCGTCGGCAGCAACATCCACACAGCCGAAGTGGTCAGTGAAAGATAGGTTATGGCCATCCAGCATCCACACGCGGCTTCGCCCTCAAACCAATTCTACCAGTTCCCAAGTAGAGGGCTAGCTCGGAGCCCAACGGAAGCTGTTCCACACAACCAGCCAGGAAAGAAAAGACCGAAAGTGGGTGGAAGGCACACCACCTCGAACCCAACTCCGGGAGGACCATGAAGCGGTTGTGGCCCGAAAAGTGAAAGAGATAGAGGACACAGAGCAGGCTTTAAAGGTCATGATAATGCAAAAAGAAGAGCTCACTAAACAGGTGGTACACATGGTCGAAGACGAGGCTTCTAGCCTCTCTCACCACTCAGAACGGAGGTCTCCACACCGAGAACCCAGAGGCAAGCATGCCGACGACACAAAGAAAATCGAGGGTAGGCTTCGGAGCCATTCCCGGGAAAGAAGCAGATCCAGAGATCGTCGAACAGAGGGGTGTTCGGGAGCACATCACTCCAACAGCCCCCGACGGGATGAAAGGAGATCATAAGTGGGTCGTTCAGGAGACCATGCTCACCGAGACTGAAGGTAAAATAGCCCCCATGGGAAGCGGTCTCATCAGGAGGCCCAACCATCATTTCAGAAGCCGAAGGGCAATCATCAGGATAGTCCTCGGCGTAATCGAGATAGAGACTACCAAAGCCACCCCCCCCGGTCTCATCGGGAGGATGAGAGAGATCGCAAGAGTCATTGGGATCGGAAGGACCAAAAGGAGGGAGTATCTCCGAGAAAGAATTCTGACCCAGCTCTTGCCGGGATTGAGATGCTGACAAAAAAGTTAGAAGATATGCAGAAGCAATTAACAGAAGCTCAGCAAGGGAAAGTGAGTTCGGGGAAGAAGGCCTCCCCGTTCTCGGAAGAGATTCTTTTAGAAAAGGCAGACCTCGCTAAAAAGCTTCCGTACATGGAGAGTTATGATGGGACTAAACTGATGCGGCTAAGTACAATACCTTCATCACGACCCTGAGGAAAGACGCCAGACATTGGATGAACACACTGGCCCCGAACACTGTCTCGTCATGGGAAGAGCTATGTGACAAGTTCCATGCCCGGTTCGAAAGCAACAGAAGAAGAGGAAAACCCACTGGATTGTTGGCCCAGGTCAGGCAGCATTCTAATGAGACGCTGGGCCAGTACGTAAAGAGATTCAGAGAGGTAGTCGGCCAGGTGATCGACCTCAATGACTTACAGGCAGTAGGGCTCTTCTAGAATGGGTTGGACCTTGTGAAATCTCAAAAGCTGATGAAGAAATTGATTTTCAACCATCTGAGGAGCCTGGCCGAAGCCTTCGAGAAGGCAGATGGCTTCATAGTGATGGAAGAGGCCATGGAAAGCTTGAAGCGGGGGTCCATAGAGAAGCCTAAAGACAAAGAGAAGGAGAAAGGCCAATCCGATGGGAACTCAAAGCGGAACGGTAATGAAAAATCAAGCAACTACCAGAAGTGGTATGACAACAACAGGGGTCCGGGAGGAAGCCGTCCTCCCCCATCAAAAGATAAGGATAACAGAGTCTACACTTTGCTTAACACCAAACGACCCACCATCCTAGAGCACTTGAAAAAGCAGCCTGGCTACCAGAAGCCAGGTGACGGCTTCAGACCTGGTATGGGAAATCCCCACAAATACTGTGATTACTATGAATGTATGGGGTACTATACCGAGGATTGTTGGGGTCTGAAAGAGCTGATTGAGAAGAACATACAACATGGGGGTCTAATCCGATTTGTGTCCGGGAGAAAGACCCCGAAAGCACAGCAGACGACTAACGCTCCGACCCAGGCAGATCAGCAGCCGCAACAGAACCCGACTCAAGGGGCTCGCCATGTGGTGGATGTCATCACGGGTGGTATGATGGGAAAACTCTCCGGTAAGAAGCGACGTGACTATCTGGACTAGGTAATGTCTGTGACCGACCAACCCGCGAGGCGCGAAAGGCCTTACCCGGGTTCGGTCATCTCCTTTACGGACGAAGATTTCCCAACAGAACAGATCGAGCCGCATGAAGGAGCGTTGGTGATCATAGCCCAGGTGGGATCGGTAGACATGAAAAGCATGATGATAGACAACGGGTCTTTAGTAAATATCCTGTATGCCCATGCCTATCAAAGGATGAACCTGGATGGTAGGAAGATGAAGATCGGACAAGAATCTCCACTATACGTCTTCAGCAACGAGCCGGTCAAAGTTATTGGAGCCATCGAGCTGCAAGTGATCTTCGGGACAGCTCCACGGAAGGTGGAAATCATGTGCATATTTTACGTAGTGCACGTTGATTCGGCTTACAACAGTATCTTGGGAAGACAGGCATTAACAGCTCTCCAAGCGGTGACCTCCATACCCCACTTCAAGATTAAATTCCCCACCCAGCATGGGATCAGAGAAGTAGTCGGGGACCTTGATCTGGCAAAGAGGTGCTAGCGAAATTCGTTGATCACTTCGGGGGTATGAGTCAGCAAGCAGAATCAGACTATGGCAATAGAGATCGAGCCCTTTGTGACGCCCCCAAAATAGGTTCAATACTCAACCCATTTTGAGTCGCCAAATACACTCAACAAAATTCAAATACAATCTTTCATATCACACGGTCGTGCAAAATACGACCACACAACTGTAAGTGTCAATACAGACATGTAGAAAATATTAACATTCAAACTAAGTCCTCATTATATTTATTATCACACTATTTTAAATAAAAATAGTGAGGACTTCTACAGCTCTAACTCGGACCATCACTCCATTTCCCGACTAGTACCGGCGATATTCTCATTTCCTGAAGAGAACAATGGAAGAAAAGGGTGAGCTCAACTAACCCAGTAAAGAATATTATGACTAAGATAATGAAAAATAAATTATCGTTAGCCTTCAATAAATCAGATAAAATATAATGGACAACAAGTTTTAGATCAATATTCACAACGAAAATAACAATTCATTAGAAGAGTTAAGTAGAGAATGATGTCTACTATCCTCTTTGATTTAAAAGTCCATCATCAATATTTTATCCCTGTAACATCAATCAATATACATCTCGAATCAAATATCCATCTTTGTACTACGGGACAAAGATATTCATTTGTATCATCAGTTGGTCATGTTCATCTCAACACCTGTCCATCTTTGCACTACGGGCCAAAGATATTCATCAGGTAATCATTCATCTTTGCATTACAAGCCAAAGATATTCATCACGTAATTATTCATCTTTGCACTACAGGCCAAACATATTCAGTTATATCACCATTTAGAACTGAGGATGATGAAAAATAATACGAATAACGAATCTAGTGAGTTAAAGGACAAATATTAGAGAATTTATCCAGAGTTCAAGAATGAAGATCAAAACCTGGATCCAATCAAAGATAATTTGAAAGAAAAAAAAATATTTTTTACCGTGAATAGTACCCCATGAATAGTAACTCGTGATGAAAAGATAAAAATTTCACAAGAAAGTTCAGACCAATATTCCAGTGAAATAATATTAGATGAAGCGCAAAACTCAAAGAATTTCTGATCGTTTCAGGAATTCTAGAAGCAATACTTACTGTAGTAAGTTTAGAGTTAGGAATCTGAAATGAAACAATATACGAAACTGCAATTGAATTTTCACCCGTCTGGTGGTAGTCCGCTCAGACAGATTATTTCCACAATTTAATAACAACTGAATACGAAGGGTTATTCACCAGGCATGCGGTAGTCCGCGTAGACAGGTTATTCCCACAGAATAATAAAGAATAGAATAACAACATGATTTCACCATGCATGTGATAGTCCGCGTAGACAGATTATTCCAACAGAATAATAAAGAATGGAATAACAACTCTTACAATTATTGAAAGAAAATAACTCTCTTCATGAATACGAAATAAATAATACCCCTTACCTTAAAATTTTGGAGACTGCACTAGTGTAATAGTAGAATACTCTTTTTCTTTCTCTCTTATTCTCTCTATACTTTCTCTCTCTATAGCTTTAGTGAATTGGTGAGAAATAATGAAGAAATGAGCTTCTATTTATAGGCTCGGCAAAGTAAGGGTAAAATAGTCTTTTTGCCATAATTTATGACATCATCACTTACATCATCGATCCTATGACATCATTGCTTACATCATCGCTCCGATGACATACTTGCTTACCTCATCGCTCCGATGACATCATTGTTTGCATCATAAGAGTTCAAATTTAATTTGCACTCTTCCACCTCGTTTAACTTTTATAACATGAATTTACTATAATAATGTTACTATTCAAATTATAAAAATCATACTATTATATAATCACATCATAATACTATAATGTAATATTATAATAATATATTTGAATGAATTATTTTATCGGACAAGATAAAATACCAACTTTCAACAAATGTCACATGTTAAAAATTCCTCTGTCTAAATCCACATTGAATAAATATTTTCTTATCATATATATCGAAATTAATTATTCACAAATAATATTATAGAACTACAATATTGACAACCAGGTCATTCCTAGGAAAGAGGGGGCCTTCCGATAAGGATTTCTCCTTACTGGCGCGCAATTAATCAACCTTTTTCCTAAACAAAACTTTCTTAGACATTGCCAATAGTGCTATCAAATAATATTATTCAAATAATATGAATTATTGATTTGATAATTTGAAATAATGTGCAATGACAATTATTGAATCAATAATATAAAATAGCAAAGTAGCACTTATTGATATAAAATATCAACGTAACAAATATTGAACCAATAAATATTATGCAATTATTGAATCAATAATATAAAATATTGAACAGTAATTACTGTAACAATAATTGAGTAAGTGTCTTCTTACGTAAGAATCAATAATTTAAAATACTGTGCAATACCGTGTGCTACTGTGCAACACCACGTATTACTGTATTTTAACCCCCGGGTATTTCAACAGTACTAACGGTAACAGTTTTGTCGTTATTTTTATAAAAAGGTTACTTCTGTCGCTTTCTATTTTTGACATTCATTTCGTTGTGAGGTCCACCAATGACTGCGCCGTCGTACGAATATTCTCATACAAAAAGAATATTCCTCGACCAAACGAATATTTCCCGACACAACGAATATTTTATAACCACTTGCTTACTTTGTAAACTTTGCACATTTCACCCATAACTTATCACATTTATCAAATCAACACCTTACTATTTCAAAATAATATATAAAGAAAATTAAATCTTATTCATAAAATTTGGGGTATTACACCCTTCACAGAAAGCAGCCAGGGGCCATCGGTCATGCCGGCAGGAAAGACTGAGAAGATAGAGGTGATACTAGGAAAGCCAAACAAGATTGTGAAGATCGGAACAGGGTTACCAGAACCCTTTCGGACCCACTTGGTGGAGTTATTGCAGAGCTATGCAGACATTTTTGCGTGGGTCCCTAGCGACATGCCAAGGGTAGATCTGAAGTTTGCCGAGCACAGGCTACATGTTGATCCAGTGAAGAAACCAGTTCGGCAAAAGTGGAGGATCTTCGCCCCGGAGAGGCAGAGAATAATTGATGAAGAGATAGCAAAGCTGTTAGCCGCAGACTTCATCTTTGAAATAGATTACCCAGAGTGGATGGCAAACGTAGTGCTGGTTAAGAAGCAGAATGGCAAATGGCGTGTCTGCATCGACTACACTGATCTGAACAAGGCATGCCCGAAAGATTTCTACCCTCTGCCACACATAGATCAGCTCATCAATACAACTTTGGGGTATGCATTGCTTAGCTTCATGGACGCATTCTCGGGATATCATCAGATCTCGATGTGTAAAGAGGATATACCAAAAAAAGCGTTCATTACGCATCATTCAGTATATGCCTACAAGAAGATGACTTTCGAATTGCTGAATGCTGGAGCCACCAACCAAAGGATGATAAACTACGTCTTCAGAAACCAGTTGGGGAAGAGCATGGAAGTTTATGTAGACAATATGATCGTCAAAAGCATGTCAGTCCGAGGCTATTTAGATGACTTGGAGAACTACTTCCAGGCAGTTCGGCACTACAATTTGAGGCTAAATCCTACAAAGTGCACCTTTAGACTGGGGACCGGGAAATTCTTAGGCAACATGATCAGCCATAGGGGGATAGAAGCAAACCCAGAGAAGATCAAGACAATTTTGGACATGAAGTCTCCCCAATCGTACAAGGATGTTCAGCGTCTGACGGGTAGAATCACAGCCATGAGGAGGTTCATGTCCAAGTCGGCAGATAGGTGTCTGCCATTTTTTGATACGTTGAAAGGGCCGAAGAACGCGAAAAGCTTCCAGTGGACAGTAGAATGTGAGGACGCTTTTCAGGAAATAAAGAGGTATTTATCTTTGGTGCCTTTGTTGGTGAAACCTGTTCCTACAAATCCATTGTACTTGTATTTGGCGGCAAGTTCATTGGCAGTAGAAGCTGTATTGGTGCGGGAGGTCGGGGGTAAGCCGCACCTGGTTTATTACATAAACCATTCCCTTAGGGACGCAGAAACAAGGTATCCGAACCTGGAAAAATTTGCCTATGCCTTAGTGATCGCAAGCAGGAAGTTTCGACAGTATTTCCAGGGTCGGTTGATAGTGGTATATACGGATCAGCCATTGAAGAAGGTCCTGGGCCGTCTAGAGGTTTCAGGAAGGTTGGCAGCATGGACCATAGAATTGTCTCAGTTCATCTTGGAGTATCATCCTCAGACAACTATCAAGGGGCAAGCCTTAGCAGATTTTGTGGTAGAGTGTCTGTTCTCCGAAGCGGATGACAGCATGGAATCAACTGAGAGGACAGATAGGGCAGTAGCAGCTGTTCAGCCGGGTCAGAGCTCGTGGACATTATACACAGACAGGTCAACTACTTCGGATGTCAGTGGGGCTGGTGTCATTCTGACCCGTCCCGAAGGGTTCAAAGTGCAGCAGGCAATTCAATTTGGGTTTAAGGCTACAAACAATGAAGCCGAGTACGAAGCAGTCCTAGCAGGGCTTCGGTTAGAGAAGATCCTCGAAGTGCAGAGGTTGGTTATCTTTAGCGACTCACAGTTAGTAGTTAAGCAGATCTCAGGAGAGTATGAAGCTCGGGGATCCAAAATGGTAAGATACTTGGCAGAAACAAAAGATTGGCTTCAGATGTTCGAGGCTTTTAAGTTCCAAGGGGTAGATCGATCCAACAATTCAACAGCCGATGCCCTGGCAAGGTTGGCTACAACCGAAGCAAGCACCTTTAGCGGGTCGGTCTACCTGGAAATTCTGAATAAGTCGAGTGCTCAACACACCGAAGTGATGTGTCTGGAACGGTCAACAAGTTGGATGGCTCCATATTTGGACTATCTAGCAGATGGTATACTGCCTTCGGATCTACTGCTAGCGAGGAAGATAAAGCACAGAAGTGCGAACTTCATTATGATAGATGGGGATCTCTATCGAAGGGAGTATTCTACTCCGCTGTTGAAATGTCTGATGCCGTCAGAAGCAGAGTATGCCCCTCAGGAAGTTCACGAGGGGATATATGGAGATCATATGGTGGAAAATTTATTGGCTTATAAGGTGCTTCGGCAGGGTTACTACTGGCCTATAATTTTCAAAGAAGCCACTGAATACGTAAAGAAGTGTCCGAAATGCCAGCTGAATAGCCCTATCACCCATCAGCCACCAGAGGAGTTGTACTTAGTCTTATCACCTATCCCATTTGCAATATGGGGGGTGGATATCTTGGGACCATTACCAAAATCTAATGGGCAAATCAGCTTCATCATTGTTGCCCGAAGTCCATCTTCATTGAATATTTCCTTATATTGGCTGACCCGGAGGTTAGAGAGGCCGCCTTGGTGAGGCTCACCGCTTACCAGCGATGGGTGGCTAAGCATTATAATAAAGGAGTAAAACTAAGAAGGTTCGAGGTCGGGGACTTTGTTCTTCGAGAAATGGAGGCTTCTATGCCTCAGAGTCTGGGGAAACTAATGCCAAGCTGGGAGGGACCATACGAGATTATCGAGGTACCAAAGCCAGACACCTACCGACTTCGAGCAATGGATGGGTCAGACATCCGGAATACTTGGTATGCAGGCCGACTCAGGCAATACTTCCAGTAAGAAGAATCTTCAGTAACATAGGGTCTCTAGTAGAACAAAAGTCAGTCAAAGGTCTGTAATAGTGCCAGGGATTTATCAATAAAAGAAGCATTTTTCTCCAACAAAGTTGTTTTATGTGTTTATTTTACGATTGGCCGATCAGCGGACCAGATTATGTCTGTCCGACCAGCGGATCAGATGTTACATGTCTGACCAGCGGACTAGGTCATTAGAGTGACTAAGGTGGGCTTCGTAGAGAAGCGTATATTCCTGGTGAACCTTTGGCTGTCGGAGAGAAAGTTATCAGAGTGACTAAGGTGGGCTTCGTAGAGAAGCGTATATTCCTGGTGAACCTTCGGCTCTCGGAGAGAAGGTCATCAGAGTGACTAAGGTGGGCTTCGTAGAGAAGCATATATTCCTGGTGAACCTTCGACTCTCGGAGAGAAGGTCATCAGAGTGACTAAGGTGGGCTTCATAGAGAAACGTATATTCCTGGTGAACCTTCGGCTCTCGGAGAGAAGGTCATCAGATTGACTAAGGTGGGATTCCTTCGTCTCTTTATAGCGGAGTGAATATTTTCCTGGTGTACCTTCGGCTCTCGGAGAGAAGGTCATCGGAGGACTAAGGTTGGATTCATTTAAGCTCTGGGGGGCATAAAGTCTTTTCAGGCTTTAATTACTTGTGATTATTTCATGGATTTCATGTTATATATATGTTTGACATAATTGCAGCTGATATGAAGACAAAAGATAGATATTTTTCATTGATGTTTTGAAAGTTATAGGAGGAGATTTCAGATTTGTACATAAAAGATTCCTATTCTAAAGCAGAAGGATCATCATCGGGGTCCCCAGTTGTGTCCTCTTCGAAATTAGAATTATCAAAGAGAGCCGGGTTGACATAGGCTTTGAGCATCCTAGCTTTGCCTTTGGCTCGGCAAGCTTCATATCCTTCATAGTACATTTTAAGTATCTCATCGTTCAACTCAGCAGATTCTCGGTACTCTTTAATAACCTGAAGTCGAAGGTCTTCAATAAAGGTGGGCCCCGAGGCTTGGAGTTTGGATATTTCTTTTTCCACAACAATGCGTGCTTGGATAGCATCTTCCTTCTGCTTCTTTCGGTCGGAGTTCTCCTGCTGGAGGACGAGGAAGTTCTGATTCAGCTGCTGGGTAAAAAATTGTTCAGCCTCAGCTTTTTCCAGCAGGGTTCGATATGGGCTTCGGTTCGAGCGGCATCATCTATATATTTTGTGTTCTCAGCCCCAAGTGTAGAAGCTTCATTTTGAAGTTGAGTGTTGAGGCGATTTGTTCTGGCATGGGCAGTTTGTTCCTGCTGAAGGGCTATTTGAAGACCCTCTACCTCTTCTGCCCGCCTTTTGGACTCAACTTCACGCTCCTTCCACTTTTCGGCAACCCGACCCCATATGGCGTTAGTCTGATGAAGAGATTAGGAGTTAAGAAAGAAATAGTACAATATGAAAGCTACGTTATATTAAGAAAAAGGAGAGATGATGATTACTTTGCCCTGTTGGAGGAGGCCGTCGATGATTAGGTTATGATAGGGTATATCCTGAAATCGGTCTTCGTCGGCAGGAAGGACAAAGCTCTTGAAGGCTTCAATGGGATAGTTTTTGGGGTTATTGGAGAAGAATGACTTCCGGATCGGCTCAAGGGGTGGAGGTGGGCAGAATTATTGGGATGAAGAAGGTGGTTTGTTGGTCTGTGGTTCTTTGATGGGCGGATTAGAAGCGTTGTCTTCAGGAATTTTGTGTCGTGGGCTTTGGATGGATGAAGGGTTAGGGTCGGCTTCGGACGAGGGAACAATAGTTTTGGGGGAAGGGACTCTGAGATCTTCGGCAATCAGAGGTTTTACCTTAGCCCTCTTTGTTTTGAAGTGGAGAATTTTCGTATGATCTTCCGCTGGCAAGTCAATAATATTTTTTGGGATGGCCAGGGGAGGGTCGGCTTTTCTTTTAGTGTACTTCTTCGAGGCTCTCATTTTGTGACGAACCTTTGTAGAGGCTTCGGGGTTGGTGGTTTCGGTAGGGATGTCTTCAGTGTTGGGTGTAGTAGAGGTTTGGGTTTCGGCGAATGGGTTAGGATCAGTGGTGACTTTGGTGGCTTTGACATGGCGTTTACATGACAGATATTCGTCCAAGTCGCGACGTTCGATGTCTGTGGGTCTGATGAGGGATACTGCATTGTTGAAAAGATTAGCATGGTCAACAAAGTATGAACATATATTGGTTATTTAGGAGGGAGAGTTCGGAGACTTACATTGGTGATCGAAGAGCCATGCTTGTTTGGTGAGGATGTTATAGCTCCATTCTGACCGTGGCATCTTCTCTATTATTTTGGCAATCTCTAGTGCTCGGTCAGTGGGGATATCGCCGAAGGGAGGGTTGGATCATTTGTGGGATACCCAGCTTAGCAGTTTGGAGGTTTCAGGTCCTCGGGCGAAGAACCACTCTTCGTGCCATCTTTTGTTACTTGAGGGAGTGTTCATCAGAAAGCGTCTCTCTATCTTGGCATTCAGTTTGTTAGCTATTTTGCTGAAAGCTTTGAAGCCGGGTTCGCGGGACTTGGCTAGCTAGAATAGAGAAAAGAACAGATCTACGGAAGGCTGCACTTCGGCTTCGTGGCAGAAGGCAATGATGCTGATGTATGAGTTCGACACCAGCTGGCTGAAGCAGATGCCGATGAACCCAAGGAGAGTTAGGAGGAAAGTATGGAGGGGAAATCGAACACCCTTCTCCATCAGGGTCAGGGGTATGGCAATCCATCCGTTGTTCGAGTGATACATTCGGTCGAATGTTGAGGGGGCCCTCAAGGAGTGGGTGGCCGGGATTTAGTAGACCTGGCTAAAGTTTTTCATGTCTTCCTTCTTGAGCTTTGAGGAGGTGTTAGCATGAGGGAATTTGGTCTCGTCTGAGTATTGGCGTTGAGCCTTTTCAGTGTCGGTCTCAACTGGAATGGTGACAGTGTTGGAATCGGTGGTGATGGTAGCAGGAATGGGGGTCTGAGTTGTGGGGGAGGCGGCAACAGACATGGTTGGAGCCGGTATGGTGGAAAGAGGAATGACAGTGATGGGAATGGTGTTGATGGGGTCGGAACCAGAGGAATTGGATGGGGATGCCATTGATTGAACTTCGAAGACTGGGCGGAAATGGGCTGTTGCTTTTGCCGGAGAAGGAGGAGTTGAGATAGAGATGAAATATTTTAAAATCGGTAAAGGAAATGATTGTGGTGTTTGGGGATTTTTGGTATGTCTTTTTGGAGGTTGGTCCCGAATTCCAAGGGATGACACATTAATGGGGGGAAATGATGGGGCACGTAAGGAGGTGAAGGGTTTTAGTCTTAGGGGGCTGTTTGGTTGCTCCAGGTTTCTTGTGGAAGGGATGATTAAAGACTGTTGGGCCATGTAAGGTGGGCCGAAGTCAGGAAATGTGTTCTTTGGGCTGGGCTGGGTTCAGAGAGTCTTGGTCCTTGGACTTGTTGGGCTCGGTCGGAGAGGGCCAATTCTTAGCCGGTGGGCTGGACAGTTTTGTATGGAGAGGCTATATACTCTTCCATCAAATGTTCCATTTAATGAAACTTGGGGGGCAATGTTGGGGCTCGAATATTTGATTACCAAAGACCCAGTTTGGGCTTCGCCTCTGTTGGGCCATGGTTGGGCCATGGTGGGTCCGAAAGGTCCATGGTGGGTTATAATTCCTAGTTATGTGGGGATTCTACATATGGAGTGAAGAATCAATCATTGATTGGACTTCCTATATCTTGGGAGATTTGATACTATCCTGTTGTGAAAAGGATACGCGGGAGAACCATAATCCTATATGGAAGTGGAGTTTAGCAAGGATGTGAGTACTATAAATATATGGCTTGACTATTCACAAGGTACACTTACACAATATTACTATTTTTCAGCAATAGAGTATTTTACCTCCATTGTTATCTGTATACTTACTCTCACACCGGAGCTATCCCCTGGCGGCCCAAGCCGTCAAGCTTTGGTGTTTACCCGTTTTGTGCAGGATTGGACGCGCTTTGGTGATTGGAGCGCGTGGACGGATCTTGGTGTTAACACTTACTAATGCCCTACTTCCCCACACCTTTAAATGGTCAAGAGAAAATTTTCTCTTTTTTCACAATTCATAAGGTGTAATTTGAATTTTTTTATGGGGTATGCGATTGAGTATATAACAAGCATTCATTAATGTTTCCCCCCCCCAATAAATTTTTAGGCAAACCAGAAGTGAGAAGTAATATTTTAACCATTTCTTCAAGTGTCTTATTTTTTCATTCTGCCACCCCATTTTGTTGAGAACTATAAGGGGTTGTAGTTTAATGAATTATACCATGATTCTCACAAAAATCATTATAAGAGAAGTATTCTCCTTCTCTATCCGATCTAAGAATTTTTATTCTTCGATCTAATTGATTTTCAACTTCAGCCTTGTAGATTTTAAATTTTTCTAAAGTATCATCTTTAGTCCTTAACAAATAAACTTGAGTGTATCTAGAGCAATCATCTATAAATGTTATAAAATATCTTTTACCTCCCCTAGTTAATATACCCTCAAATTCACAAATATCAGAATGAATCAATTTAATAATAGTGAATTTCTTTCTACTTTTTTAAAAGACTTCTTGGCAATTATAGACTTAACAAATATAGCACATTTTTCTAAATCAGAAACATTAATCTTAGAAATTAAACTAAGATTACTCATGATATGCATACTTTTATAATTTACATGTCCTAATCTAGCATGCCAAACATTAAAAGTAAAAATAATATAAGCAAAAGATGAATTTTCATTAATAGCATTTAGTTTGTACATGCCATTAGATTCATATCTTTTTCTGACATACATGTCACCCTTGGATAATACAATACAATTACCGTCAAACAAGACTTTTATGCCATATTTGTTTAAAAGACTAACAGATAAAAGGTTTTTTCTAATTTCAGAAACATGAAGAACATCATTAAGAGTGATTGTCTTCCCAGATGATAACTTGAGAACCACCTTGACTTTTCCCATCACTTTTGCAGTTAATGAATTTCCCATGAATAGTTCTTAAATATCCTTCATAGGTTCATAAGATTTAAATATTGATTTATTATTGGCAATATGCTTGGTTGCTCCAGAATCGATCCACCATTCCATGTCATTTCCAACCATATTAGTATCCATGATCATAGCATCAATATCTTCATTACCTATCATATTTGCTCGGTCATTCTTTTGTTGCATTTGCTTCAAGTACAAAATACATTATTTCTTGAAGTTTCCTGGCTTACCACACTTCCAACAAGTACCTTTCGGTTTTTTTATTTCCGAAATTGTTATCTTGACCACAACGCATTTTTTGTTGTTGCCCCTTGGTTTAGATGCATTTTCTATGACAAGAGTTTTAGCATTTTTATTTTCTATTTTTAATTTATCCAAGTTTCGAGAATTTTCTGCAACTTGGAGAAATTTAATAAGTTCTTGCATAGTTATTGCATCTTTCCTTTGTTTAAATTCCTTTTGACAATCTTTCCATGAAAATGGTAAATTTGAAATGATTGTCGACACTTAAAACCCTTCGTCAAGGCTATGGCCTTCCGACACAATTTAATTCATAATAATATGAAGTTCATGTACTTGCTACATAAATGATTTGTTATGGCAAAACTAATAAAATACTCACTATAGTTGACATGTTTTACTGATTACACCATTGAACTTTTAATTTTTTAAATTACCCCGCTAAACTAATTATTATTTTGAAATTGAGTCATTCCATTAAAAAAAATAAACGGACGTTAATTTTTTATCGACAAAACTAATGAATTATCCAATATAGTTGACACGTTTTACTAATTAAACTATTAAAATTTTAATTTTTTAAATTACCCCATTAAACTAATTAATATTTTAAAATTGGGTCATTCTGTTATCTTTGTCTCACGAGTGTTAAATCGTTTCAATTTTTATCCTACGTGGACATGAAAAAGAAAAATAAACAAATTTGATTTATTCTCTCTCTTCCTTCCTCTCATTCTCTTATCCTCATTATTCTAGATCAAATAGACTGCGTATTTTCTCTCTCTAAAATTTATGAAAATTCCTAGATCCGAATACCTAAAACATTGAATTAAGCTTCAAAGTTCAGCATTAGATATAACAATGGAGTCTGAATCCCAAACATTAACAGCAACATATGAAGTAAATGGTGTTGCAGTGGGTTTCCTCCCTCTCACCTCCGACTATCAGCAGCCTTCCGTCTTCGAACTCCTCTCATTCACTCTCGATCGCCTCCACAAGGTCCACTCCTTCCCCTATATCTCTATATATCTATATGTGTGTGTGTGTGTATATATATATATATATATATATATATATATATACACATGTGGTAGTAATATTTGGTTAAATTATTTTTTTAGGATTGTATTTATGATTTGATAGGAGCATGAGTTTTTACGGATGGATGCGGAGATAATTTAGATTCAGATGCAAATGTTGTTGTTGCTAATTAACGCGTTTTCATTTATACTGCTAATGCTTTGCGTTTTATTCCCAAGTAAATTTGTTCTATCGATAAACATCTAAGATTAGAGTACCCAAAATATTTATATTTTTGAATTTCTTTTTCAGAGCCACATATATAAAAAATTAATGTCTGATTTATTTTATTAACAGAATGACCCAATTTTAAAATAATAATTATTTTAGTGGAGTAATTTAAAATATTAAAAGTTCAATGGTGTAATCAGTAAAACGTGTCAACTACTGATGAGTGAGTTTTATACCCATGATTTGAGTGCATTTGAGCTTAATCTTTTGGTGGTTTTTAAGTGTTTGTGTCTATTCTTGTGTGTTTTACTTTGTTTTGTAGGAATTGGGACAAAAGTTACTTGGATCGACGTTTGGGGTTGCTAGATTCGCATTTTTGGCTTGCTATTTACATAGCAGTCACTTCAGAGCCAATTTTGACATTTCTCCAGCCTGTATTTCAAAAAAATCAAAGAATTAAAGTTTTAGATCTATGTCTCCTCTTTCCGGAACATCTTGAATCATCTAAATCGGAGTTCGAACAAAGAAGTTATGACCATTTTTCCAAAGGACGTCAGAGCAAAAAATTCCAGAAAAGTGCCCAGCGCCGGGGCGCCCAATCCTAGTCTATTTTTAGTGCCAGGGAGCCCAAAGTTAGGAGAGCAGTTTCAGGGCGCTAGGGTCAGGCCAGATCAAGTTGGGACGCATTTTTGGACGAATTTTGGTACTTTTTTTACTCGAAATTAGATGGCGTTTCCTCCTAAGCTAGGGATTTGACTTATAACCTATAAATACATGATGGGAGGCATAGATATACATGATTGGATGGGAGATATCTAGATTAGAGATACACACCATTAGATTTATTAATTCATTCATAAACCCTAATTCTTAATTAGCCATTGGAGATTGAAGCAACTTGAAGAACACTGAAGATTCAAAGCAGGAGCGGAAGAGGAGTCTCAAGATTGCTGACAACAGATTCTATTCTCTTCTCTAATCTTACTTTTATCTTTTAATGTCTATTCAGATGTGGATTCTTGATTTTAATTCATTGATTATAAACTAAATTCTTGTTTAAGATTGCAACAGATCTTATTGTATAGCTTATTTTAGAATGTTTCTCTGTTAATTACTATGATCTATTCTATGGATTGTCTATTATGATTGTATTTAATTGTTTAATTGTCTAGCTAACAATTACCATGATAATTTATATGAATTCGGGAGATAAAATATAGATTCAGATCTGATCATAACAACATGTGATTGTATTTTCTGCATGGTGATGGAATTCATGATTTGTGTTTAGGATAGGAATATACCTTTACACCGCATATAATCTGATAGGGAACCTGTGCTTTAAAACCTTTTTAATTGTAATTCACATAGGAATATAGTGAATTAGTTAATTAGGGTGTTTGATTCAATTCTATCAACTATGGATTTGGATTACTATGTTTGTGATGCATCAAAAGGTGGTTATAAATACTAATAAGTTCTTGATTAACAATCCAGAATAGTGAGCATAATTAATAAGAAGTGTTTTAATATAAATGAAACAATAAATGAAGTTGTGATCTTAAATCTCCATAACCTGATTTTCAACTAGTGGTAGTAGTAGTAGTTTAATTATATATTTTAATTCACAACATTAAATCGATTGTTTAAATAAAATTAGTTTGGTTAAGAACTAGTACTTACTGATTTTTATTAAGTAATTCCTCTTGAGAACGATACTCTACTTTCACTTTATTACTTGTTGACCGTGTATACTTACACACATATATTGATTGTGAAATCGAACAAGTTTTTGGCCGTTGCCGGTGAATTAATTTAATAATTTTTGCCAATATTAATTTTAATCAAGTTAGTTTTAATTTAAACATTTTTATTTTATTTTATTTTATTCTCTTTCTATTTTTCTTTCTTTTCAGGTACCATAGCTGAATTTAATTATCAATGGTCGTATACAAGAATGTCCTAATCTTAGAAATTAAACTAAGATTACTCATGATATGCATATTTTTATAATTTACATGTCCTAATCTAGCATGCCAAACATTAAAAGTAAAAATCATATAAGCAAAAGATGAATTTTCATTAATAGCATTTAGTTTGTATATGCCATTAGATTCATATCTTTTTCTGACATACATGTCACCCTTGGACAATACAATATAATTAGCATCAAACAAGACTTTTATGCCATTTGTTTAAAAGACTAACAGATAAAAGGTTTTTTCTAATTTCAGAAACATGAAGAACATCATTAAGAGTGATTGTCTTCCCAAATGATAACTTGAGAACCACCTTGCCTTTTCCCATCACTTTTGCAGTTAATGAATTTCCCATGAATAGTTCTTAAATATCCTTCATAGGTTCATAAGATTTAAATATTGATTTATTTTTGGCAATATGCTTGGTTGCTCCAGAATCGATCCACCATTCCAAGTCATTTCCAACCATGTTAGTATCCATGATCAGAGCATCAATATCTTCAATACCTATCATATTTGCTCGGTCATTCTTTTGTTGCATTTGCTTCAAGTACAAAATACATTATTTCTTGAAGTTTCCTGACTTACCACACTTCCAACAAGTACCTTTCGGTTTTTTATTTCCGGAAGTGTTATCTTGACCACCACGCATTTTTTGTTATTGCCCCTTGGTTTAGATGCATTTTCTATGACAAGAGTTTTAGCATTTTTGTTTTCTATTTTCAATTTATCCAAGTTTCGAGAATTTTCTGCAACTTGGAGAAATTTAATAAGTTCTTGCATAGTTATTGCATCTTTCCTTTGTTTAAATTCCTTTTGACAATCTATCCATGAAAATGGTAAATTTGAAATGATTGTCGACACTTAAAACCCTTCGTCAAGGCTATGGCCTTCCGACACAATTTGATTCATAATAATATGAAGTTCATGTACTTGCTACATAAATGATTTGTTATGGCAAAACTAATAAAATACTCACTATAGTTAACATGTTTTACTGATTACACCATTGAACTTTTAATTTTTTAAATTACCCCGCTAAACTAATTATTATTTTGAAATTGAGTCATTCCATTAAAAAAATAAACGGACGTTAATTTTTTATCGACAAAACTAATGAATTACCCACTATAGTTAACACGTTTTACTAATTAAACCATTGAACTTTTAATTTTTTAAATAACCCCATTAAACTAATTAATATTTTAAAACTGGGTCATTCTGTTATCTTTGTCTCACGATTGTTAAATCGTTTCAATTTTTATCCTACGTGGACATGAAAAAGAAAAATAAACAAATTTGATTTACTCTCTCTCTTCCTTCCTCTCATTCTCTTATCCTCATTATTCTAGATCAAATAGACTGCGTATTTTCTCTATCTAAAATCTATGAAAATTCCTAGATCCGAATACCTAAAACATTGAATTAAGCTTCAAAGTTCAGCATTAGATATAACAATGGAGTCTGACTCCCAAACATTAACAGCAACATATGAAGTAAATGGTGTTGCAGTAGGTTTCCTCCCACTCACCTCCGACTATCAGCAGCCTTCCGTCTTCGAACTCCTCTCATTCACTCTCGATCGCCTCCACAAGGTCCACTCCTTCCCCTATATCTCTATATATCTATATGTGTGTGTGTCTATATATATATATATATACAAATGTGGTAGTAATATTTGGTTAAATTATTTTTTTAGGATTGTATTTATGATTTGATAGGAGCATGAGTTTTTACGGATGGATGCAGAGATAATTTAGATTCAGATGCAAATGTTGTTGTTGCCAATTTACGCGTTTTCATTTCTACTACTGATGCATTGCGTTTTATTCGCTAGTAAATTTGTTCTATCGATAAACATCTAAGATTAGAGTACCCAAAATATTTATATTTTTGAATTTCTTTTTCAGAGCCACATAGATAAAAAATTAATGTCTGATTTATTTTATTAACAGAATGACCCAATTTTAAAATCATAATTATTTTAGTGGAGTAATTTGAAAAATTAAAAGTGTAATGGTGTAATCAGTAAAACGTGTCAACTACTGATGAATGAGTTTTATACCCATGATTTGAGTGCATTTGAGCTTAATCTTTTGGTGGTTTATAAGTGTTTGTGTCTATTCTTGTGTTTTTTACTTTGTTTTGTAGGAATTGGGACAAAAGTTACTTGGATCGACGTTTGGAGTTGCTAGATTTGCATTTTCGGCTTGCTATTTACATAGCAGTCACTTCAGAGCCAATTTTGACATTTCTCCATCCTGTATTTCTAAAAAATCAAAGAATTAAAGTTTTAGATCTATGTCTCCTTTTTCCGGAACATCTTGAATTATCTAAATCGGAGTTCGAACGAATAAGTTATGACCATTTTTCCAAATGACGTCAGAGCAAAAAATTCCAGAAAAGTGCCCAGCGCCAGGGCTCCCAATCCTAGTCTATTTTCAGCGCCAGGGAACCCAAAGTTAGGAGAGTAGTGCTGAGGCACTAGGGTCAGGCCAGATCAAGTTGGGACGCATTTTTGGACGAATTTTGGTACTTTTTTTACTCGAAATTAGATGGCGTTTCCTCCTAAGCTAGGGATTTGACTTATAACCTACAAATACATGATGGGAGGCATAGATATACATGATTGGATGGGAGATATCTAGATTAGAGATACACACCATTAGATTTATTAATTCATTCATAAACCCTAGTTCTTAATTAGCTATTGGAGATTGAAGCAACTTGAAGAACACTGAAGATTCAAAGCAGGAGCGGAAGAGGAGTCTCAAGATTGCTGACAACAGATTCTATTCTCTTCTCCAATCTTACTTTTATCTTTTAATGTCTATTCAGATGTGGATTCTTGATTTTAATTCATTGATTATGAACTAAATTCTTGTTTAAGATTGCAACAGATCTTATTGCATAGCTTATTTTAGAATGTTTCTCTGTTAATTACTATGATCTATTCTATGGATTGTCTATTATGATTGTATTTAATTGTTTAATTGTCTAGCTAACAATTACCATGATAATTTATATGAATTCGGGAGATAAAATATAGGTTCAGATCTGATCATAACAACATGTGATTGTATTTTCTGCATGGTGATGGAATTCATGATTTGTGTTTAGGATAGGAATATACCTTTACACCGCATATAATCTGATAGGGAACCTGTGCTTTAAAACCTTTTTAATTGTAATTCACATAGGAATATAGTGAATTAGTTAATTAGGGTGTTTGATTCAATTCTATCAACTATGGATTTGGATTAATATGTTTGTGATGCATTAAAAGGTTGTTATAAATAATAATAAGTTCCTGATTAACAATCCAGAACAGTGAGCATAATTAATAAGAAGTGTTTTAATATAAGTGAAACAATAAGTGATGTTGTGATTTTAAATCTCCATAACCTGATTTTCAACTAGTGGTAGTAGTAGTAGTTAAATTATATATTTTAATTTACAACATTAAATCGATTGTTTAAATAAAATTAGTTTGGTTAAGAACTAGTACTTAGTGATTTTTATTAAATAATTCCTCTTGAGAACGATACTCTACTTTCACTTTATTACTTGTTGACCGTGTATACTTACACACATATATTGATTGTGAAATCGAACAAGTTTTTGGCCTTTGCCGGTGAATTAATTTAATAATTTTTGCCAATATTAATTTTAATCAAGTTAGTTTTAATTTAAACATTTTTATTTTATTTTATTTTATTCTCTTTCTATTTTTCTTTTTTTCAGGTACCATAGCTGAATTTAATTATCAATGGCCGTATACAAGAATGTCCTAATCTTAAAAATTAAACTAAGATTACTCATGATATGCATACTTTTATAATTTACATGTCCTAATCTAGCATGCCAAACATTAAAAGTAAAAATCATATAAGCAAAAGATGAATTTTCATTAATAGCATTTAGTTTGTACATGCCATTAGATTCATATCTTTTTCTGACATACATGTCACCCTTGGACAATACAATATAATTAGCGTCAAACAAGACTTTTATGCCATATTTTTTTAAAAGACTAACAGATAAAAGGTTTTTTCTAATTTCAGAAACATGAAGAACATCATTAAGAGTGATTGTCTTCCCAGATGATAACTTGAGAACCACCTTGCCTTTTTCCATCACTTTTGCAGTTAATGAATTTCCCATGAATAGTTCTTGAATATCCTTCATAGGTTCATAAGATTTAAATATTGATTTATTATTGGCAATATGCTTGGTTGCTCCAGAATCGATCCACCATTCCATGTCATTTCCAACCATGTTAGTATCCATGATCATAACATCAATATCTTCATTACCTATCATATTTGCTCGGTCATTCTTTTGTTGCATTTGCTTCAAGTACAAAATACATTATTTCTTGAAGTTTCCTGGCTTACCACACTTCCAACAAGTACCTTTCGATTTTTTATTTCCGGAAGTGTTATCTTGACCACCACGCATTTTTTGTTGTTGCCCTTGGTTTAGATGCATTTTCTATGACAAGAGTTTTAGCATTTTTGTTTCCTATTTTCAATTTATCCAAGTTTCGAGAATTTTCTTTGACTTGGAGAAATTGAATAAGTTCTTGCATAGTTATTGCATCTTTCCTTTGTTTAAATTCCTTTTGACAATCTATCCATGAAAATGGTAAATTTGAAATGATTGTCGACACTTAAAACCCTTCGTCAAGGCTATGGCCTTCCGACACAATTTGATTCATAATAATATGAAGTTCATGTACTTGCTACATAAATGATTTGTTATGGCAAAACTAATAAAATACTCACTATAGTTGACATGTTTTACTGATTACACCATTGAACTTTTAATTTTCCAAATTACCCCGCTAAACTAATTATTATTTTGAAATTGAGTCATTCCATTAAAAAAATAAACGGACGTTAATTTTTTATCGACAAAACTAATGTATTAACCACTATAGTTAACACGCTTTACTAATTAAACCATTGAACTTTTAATTTTTTAAATAACCCCATTAAACTAATTAATATTTTAAAATTGGGTCATTCTGTTATCTTTGTCTCACGATTGTTAAATCGTTTCAATTTTTATCCTACGTCGACATGAAAAAGAAAAATAAACAAATTTGATTTACTCTCTCTCTTCCTTCCTCTCATTCTCTTATCCTCATTATTCTAGATCAAATAGACTGCGTATTTTCTCTATCTAAAATCTATGAAAATTCCTAGATCCGAATACCTAAAACATTGAATTAAGCTTCAAAGTTCAGCATTAGATATAACAATGGAGTCTGATTCCCAAACATTAACAGCAACATATGAAGTAAATGGTGTTGCAGTAGGTTTCCTCCCACTCACCTCCGACTATCAGCAGCCTTCCGTCTTCGAACTCCTCTCATTCACTCTCGATCGCCTCCACAAGGTCCACTCCTTCCCCTATATCTCTATATATCTATATGTGTGTGTGTCTATATATATATATATATATACAAATGTGGTAGTAATATTTGGTTAAATTATTTTTTTAGGATTGTATTTATGATTTGATAGGAGCATGAGTTTTTACGGATGGATGCGGAGATAATTTAGATTCAGATGCAAATGTTGTTGTTGCCAATTTACGTGTTTTCATTTCTGCTGCTGATGCATTGCGTTTTATTCGCAAGTAAATTTGTCCTATCGATAAACATCTAAGATTAGAGTACCCAAAATATTTATATTTTTGAATTTCTTTTTCAGAGCCACATAGATAAAAAATTAATATCTGATTTATTTTATTAACAGAATGACCCAATTTTAAAATAATAACTATTTTAGTGGAGTAATTTGAAAAATTAAAAGTTCAATGGTGTAATCAGTAAAACGTGTCAACTACTGATGAGTGAGTTTTATACCCATGATTTGAGTGCATTTGAGCTTAATCTTTTGGTGGTTTTTAAATGTTTGTGTCTATTCTTGTGTGTTTTACTTTGTTTTGTAGGAATTGGGACAAAAGTTACTTGGATCGACGTTTGGTGTGACGCCCCCAGAATAGGTCCATTCAACCCAACCCATTCTGAGTCGCCAAATACATGGTACAGAATTCAAATACAAACTTTATATCATACGGTCGTGCAAAATACGAGGTAACGGATACCTATTCTTGATGGTGACATGGTTCAACTCCCGATAGTCAATGCAAAGTCGCATACTCCCGTCTTTCTTCTTTACGAATAAAACAGGAGCACCCCAAGGAGACGTACTAGGACGAATAAAACCGATGTCTAACAACTCTTGTAATTGGACCTTTAACTCCTGAAGTTCAATAGGAGCCATTCGATATGGGGCTTTAGAAATGGGCTTTGTACCGGGCTCAAGGTCAATAAAGAATTCAACTTCACGTTCTGGGGGTAGACCGGGAAGTTCTTCGGGAAATACATCAGGAAACTCATTAACAACGGAAATATCATTCAAATCTGATGTATTCTGATTTAGATCAGTGACATGAGCTAAGAAAGCTTGACATCCGTTTTTCAATAAACGAATAGCTTTATGACTTGAAATGATATTGACTGATTTTAGTGGTTTGGTGATTTGGATTCGCACAACAGGTTGATTAGGAATATGAAAACTAACAACCTTACGAAAACAATCAATTTTGGCATGGTAAGTGGTTAACCAGTCAATTCCTAAAATCACGTCAAATGCAAGTATTTTCAAAGATATAAGATCAACAGGTAAGGTAAGGGTACCAATCTGAATCAAGCAAGATTTATAAACTGTAGATGTAACAAAGGTTTCTCCTAACGGAGTTTCAACAGATAAGTCAAAGTCTAATTTATCAGAAGTCAAGTTCAAACGTTGAGCACAAGCAGGTGAAATAAAGGAATGGGTAGCACCGGTATCTAACAAGGTATAAACTTCGCAAGAGTTTATGATCAGCTTACCCGTAATCACCTCGTGTGGATTCCTCGCGTTTTGGGCTGTAACGACAAACGCTCTTCCAGGAATCACCGACTTTGACTTGTCTGCAACCGCCTTTGGAATCACCACCCCCGCTGAACTTGGTTTCGCAACAGGACAATCTCGAGCTATATGTCCTTCCTTTCCACAGTTATAGCATCCTTTGAACTTTTGTGGGCAGTTTGGGCTGATATGTCCCTCTTTCCCGCATTTAAAGCATACGACCGGTGGTCGTTCTCCTCCCCTCGAAACAGTTGATGCTGGTGCTGATGTTGACATCTTCGCGTTCTCATTGTTATACCTTCTCTTTTTGAAATCTCCTCCCGATTCGCTTCTTCTACTATCATGGCCACGATAACCACCGGAGTGGTTACCGCTTCTGTCATACTTTCCTCCTCGCTGGTTGTCATTGCTCCGATGACTACTGCCACCAGTACGACCTTGGTTGTGGTCCCTTGGTTGAACATAATCATTATCTCGTTCCAATAACTGGGCCCTGTTTACTACATCCGAATATAAAGAAAACTTATGAGAAATGAGGTATTGACGTATTTCAGGTTTCAAACCTCTTAGAAACATCCGCGTCATACGTTCCTCATTCTCCACCAAATGAGGTGCAAACCTGGACAGCTCCGCGAACTTAGCCTCGTACTGGGATACCGTCATGTTGTTTTGCTCGAGTCTGATAAACTCTACTTCCTTCATATGACGAATACTTTCAGGAAAGTACTTGTCATTAAACAGTTTCTGGAACGCTTCCCAAGACATCTGGAGTGCGGCAGGCTGGGTACGCTTCACGGATTCCCACCAGTAATCTGCCTCTCCACGGAACATAAACGTGGCGAATGGAACCTTCTGTTCCTCTGTACATCCCAAGACATCAAATATCTTGGTAATTTGTTTAATCCACGTCTCCGCTTTGATCGGATCCGGCTTTCCCAGAAACTCTGGTGGTCCCAATTCTTTGAACTGCTTAGCAGTGACAGCTCGCGTGTTGTTATTATCTCCACCTGTATGTTGCACACGAGTCTCCCTCGTCTGATTTTGCATGAACTGCAAAAAACTTCTAAACATCTCATCGTTTATCGTCTGACCAGCGTTATTTTCAGGATGAACATTGCCTTCTTGTTGCACGTTCTCCTGGTTAACGATTAAAGGTGTCTCCACGGTCTCATTCACTTCGTTGTTAACGTTCTCAGCTGCCATTCTCAAATACTGCCATAAAACAAGGGTTAATTAAACAAGTCAACATATCACATATTAACCCTATGCTCCAACTGACCAATTAAATACCACATAAGCTTAGGTAGGACACACTAGCGAAGGATTTACTCGTCTCTCCCCTCCTAGTTCTATTCCCCGATCTCCGCCAGAGATCATATCCCTAAGCTCTGATACCAACTGTGACGCCCCCAGAATAGGTCCATTCAACCCAACCCATTCTGAGTCGCCAAATACATGGTACAGAATTCAAATACAAACTTTATATCATACGGTCGTGCAAAATACGACCACACAACTGTGAGTCTCAGTACAAATATGTAGAAAATATTAAGATTCAAACTAAGTCCTCATTACAATTATTATCACACTATTTATCAGAACTAGTGAGGACTACTACTGCTCTAACTCGGACCATCACTCTGTCCCCCGACTAGTCCCCGCAACATTCTCATTTCCTGAAGAGGACAACAGATGAAAAGGGTGAGCTCAACTAGCCCAGTAAAGAATATTATGACTAAGATAATGAAAAATAAATTATCGTTAGTCTTCAACAGTTCAGATAAAATATTATGGACAACAAGTTTTAGATCAATATTCGCAGCGAAAACAACAAATCATTAGAAGAGTTAAGCAGAGAATGAAGTCTACTATCTTCTATGATTTAAAAGTCCATCACCAATATTTTATCCCTGTAACATCAATCAATATACATCTCGAATCAATATTCATCTTTGCACTACAGGCCAAAGATATTCATTTGCATCATCAGTAGTCATGTTCATCTCAACACCTGTCATCTTTGCACTACAGGCCAAAGATATTCATCAGATAATCATTCATCTTTGCTCTACAGGCCAAAGATATTCAGTTACATCAACTTTTAGGACTGAGGATGATGAAAAACATTTTAAACAAAACGAATCTAGTGAGATAAAAGACAAAGATTAGGGATTCGTCATTTAGTTTATCCAAATTCAAGAATAATCCATAATAATACTTTGTGAAGCAAAATTCAAGAATAAAGCCCAAAA
Source organism: Panax stipuleanatus (assembly GCA_020205555.1). NCBI lineage: Eukaryota > Viridiplantae > Streptophyta > Magnoliopsida > Apiales > Araliaceae > Panax > Panax stipuleanatus. The sequence goes on from CM035118.1 coordinate 4,182,596, forward strand.
CTTGGATACAATCAAAGATAGTAACCTTAACAAGCAATTTGGACAAACAGAAGAAAAATAAATTTTCCCGTGAATAGTGCCGTATACGTGAATAGTGTCGTATACGTGAATAGTAACCCCGACGGGAAAAATAAGAATTTCATAACAAAATTCATGACAATATTTCTGTATAATGATATTGAAAAGAATAACATCATTTACGAAAGAAAATAACATCCCTTACCTCAAAAAGATAGTACCTCTGACTGGAATATCGGATATAATATTGACGGAAACTTGCGCTGAATACTAATACTCAAAGTATAGAAATACTCACAAAAATACGCTCGATATTATAGAGAGAGAAAACTTCGAATTCTGGTGTGATTTTCAATTCTAACCTAAGCACCCTATTTATAGGAAAAGCTTAGGATGCCAAAGGAGACTAAAATAATAAAATAATAATATTTTTTAAAAAAATTCCTCCGCCGCCGGCTGCTCCAAGAAAATCAGATTTTCCACAAACCAACAAAAGTGGGGCCCACCTTTTATTTAAAAAATATTTATTTTTCGAAACTTCAATAATTCATAATAAATAGCTCCTTTGTCAGAAAAATACAAATGATGTGTCTTTTCCATAGGAAATTTAATTCTCTACAACTTTGCAGAAGAAAATTTTTCCAAATTCCCAACATAAATTATCCGAAATCCACCAACAGATGATTTTTCACACCAAAATATTGATAAAAACACACCAGCACTAATTCCTTCTTTAATATCCACAAAATAAATATTCCCTTATCATATAAATCAATAATTAATTATTCACAAATAATATTATAGAACTACAATATTAACAACCAGGTCGTTCCCAGGACAGAGGGGGCCTTCCGATAAGGATTTCTCCTTACTGGCGCGCAATTAAATAACCCCTCCTAGACAGAACTTCCTTAGGCATTGTCAATAATGCTATCTAATAATATTATTCAAATAATATGAATTATTGAGTTGATAACGTGAAATACTGTGCAACGACAATTATTGAATCAATACTACAAAATATCAACTGTAGCCATTATTGAATCAATCATAAAAAAATAGCAACGTAGCAATTATTGAGTCAATAAAATATCAATGCAGCAATTATTGAGTCAATAATATAAAATATCAACGTAGCAATTATTGAGTCAATAATATAAAATATTGAACAGTAAATACTGTAACAATAATTGAGTAGGTTCCTTCTCACGTAAGACTCAATAATTCAAAATACTGTGCAATACCGTGTGCTACTGCGCACCACCGCGTACTGTATTTTAACCACCGGGTATTTCAACAGTACTAACGGTAACAACCCCGCCGTTATTTTGTAAAAAGTTATTTCTGTCGCTTTCTATATCCGACAGTTATTCCGTTGTGGGGGCCCACAAATAGCTGCGCCGTCGTACGAATATTCCCCGACAACAAGAATATTCCACGACCAAACGAATATTCCCCGACAACAAGAATATTTTATAACCACTTGCTCATTTTAAAAATATTTGCACATTTCACCCATAACTTTCATATTTATCAAGTCAACACCTTACTATTTCGAAATAATATATAAAGAAAATTAAATCTTTATTCATAAAAGTTGGGGTCTTACATTTGGGGTTGCTAGATTCGCATTTTCGGCTTACTATTTACATAGCAGTCACTTCAGAGCCAATTTTGACATTCCTCCAGCCTGTATTTCGAAAAAATCAAAGAATTAAAGTTTTAGATCTATGTCTCCTCTTTTCGGAACATCTTGAATCATCTAAATCGGAGTTCGAACGAAGAAGTTATGACCATTTTCCCAAAGAACGTCAGAGCAAAAAATTCCAGAAAAGTGCCTAGCGCCCAATCCTAGTCTATTTTCAGTGCCAGGGCGCCCAAAGTCAGGAGAACAGTTTCGGGGCGCTAGGGTCAGGCCAGATCAAGTTGGGACGCGTTTTTAGGCTAATTTTGGTACTTTTTTTACTCGAAATTGGATGGCGTTTCCTCCTAAGCTAGGGATTTGACTTGTAACGTATAAATATATGATGGGAGGCATAGATATACATGATTGGATGGGAGATATCTAGATTAGAGATACACACCATTAGATTTATTAATTCATTCATAAACCCTAGTTCTTAATTAGCCATTGGAGATTGAAGCAACTTGAAGAACACTGAAGATTCAAAGCAGGAGCGAAATAGGAGTCTCAAGATTGCTGACAACAGATTCTATTCTCTTCTCCAATCTTACTTTTATCTTTTAATGTCTATTCAGATGTGGATTCTTGATTTTAATTCATTGATTATGAACTAAATTCTTGTTTAAGATTGCAACAGATCTTATTGCATAGCTTATTTTAGAATGTTTCTCTGTTAATTACTATGATCTATTCTATGGATTGTCTATTATGATGTATTTAATTGTTTAATTGTCTAGCTAACAATTACCATGATAATTTATATGAATTCGGGAGATGAAATATAGAATCAGATCTGATCATAACAGCATGTGATTGTGTTTTTTGCATGGTGATGGAATTCATAATTTGTGTTTAGGATAGGAATATACCTTTACACCGCATGTAATCTGATAGGGAACCTGTGCTTTAAAAACTTTTTAATTGTAATTCATATAGGAATAAAGTGAATTAGTTAATTAGGGTGTTTGATTCAATTCTATCAACTATGGATTTGGATTAATATGTTTGTGATGCATCAAAAGGTGGTTATAAATACTAATAAGTTCCTGATTAACAATCCAGAATAGTGAGCATAATTAATAAGAAGTGTTTTAATATAAGTGAAACAATAAGTGAAGTTGTGATCTTAAATCTCCATAACCTGATTTTCAACTAGTGGTAGTAGTAGTAGTTTAATTATATATTTTAATTCACAACATTAAATCGATTGTTTAAATAAAATTAGTTTGGTTAAGAACTAGTACTTAGTGATTTTTATTAAATAATTCCTCTTGAGAACGATACTCTACTTTCACTTTATTACTTGTTGACCGTGTATACTTACACACATATATTGATTGTGAAATCGAACAAGTTTTTGGCCGTTGCCGGTGAATTAATTTAATAACTTTTGCCAATATTAATTTTAATCAAGTTAGTTTTAATTTAAACATTTTTATTTTATTTTATTTTATTCTCTTTCTATTTTCTTTCTTTTCAGGTACCATGGCTGAATTTAATTATCAATGGCCGTATACAAGAATGACTCAACCAAGGGGAACGGAGATTGATGGACTCAATACACTTTTTGCATTGTTAGCATAGATAGAGACACTTTCGAGGAGGTTGGACGCTTTTGCAGCACAACGTCCTCAAAGTGTGGTGGTTAATTGTGATTAGTAAATCACATGAGTCATCAATGCACCGTTAGTTTTGAGCCAGTACAGTATGGCGGTGACTACCTCAACAATTATGCCTATCCCAATAACTATCATCAGGATTGGGGGTATCACCCAGATTTTTCATGGAGCCATACTCATCAAGATTAATTATATGCTCCAAGTCCAACATACCCACCGGAGTTCTCATGATCACCTCCACAACAACAGGAAGTAAATTCAAATTTAGAGGAAATTTTGTCCAAGTTTAAAGCTTTAAATGAGGAGAGGGGGATTAGTCAAGAGATATCAAATCAGAATTTGGCGAACCAGATGGAACAGTTACTAACTGCCTCAATCATTTGTCCTCAATACACTTAGCCCTATGACATAGATTCCGAGACTGATGGAGAGCCTGAACACAATCTACAATCGGATGTGCCAAAAGAAAGAAAGGAGACAATTGGGGACCACAAAAAGAAGGTCGGCGAAGATCTAACTTTGAGTTCCAACGAAGATGAGCCAATTTTGATAGTGCCCCTGTGCCTTCTCCCTTAAAGTTCAAGGATCCAGACAGTTTTCTAAAACCGTGCTCAATTGGTGGACATATCATCGAAAAAGCTTTTTGTGATATAACAACTAGTACAATTGTGGAGCCATGGTGGGATGAGAAGGGAAAGATAGATGAAGATCTCATTGTGTTTGAAAAGCTTCAACGTCATAATCTGATTACAAATATAATAGGGAAAACACCTAGTTATTTGCCGTACTTAATTGAAATCCTATCTAAAAAGAGCACGCTAGGTGATTTAGATTCAATGGCCATTAATAATGGGAACCTCCCAAAAGAGACATTGCTACTAATGGATGGAGGGTTCCTCAATTTTCGAAGGGGAATTGGCTAGAGAGTTGAAGAAGTCAGGCTGAGACTATAAAACAAGCGCTTATTGGGAGGCAACCAAAATTTAATTTTTAATTTTTGAATTTGCATTTATTTAGGATTTAATAAAATTGTTTCTATCGTGGTTTTACATGTTATTCAAGTCAAATTCAAGTGTGTTGCCCATTTTTATACATGTGCCTAGCCTATTCTCCAAACTTTGCGGACAAGGAGAAAGGTTGTTATATTTTTAGGGAAGTCCTCTGCTTTACTTTTTTCTATTTTAACTATTGAGGACAATGCCTAGTTTAAGTTTGGGGGCATTTTAGTGTCGTGCTGTATATAGTTAGTTATTTGCATGGTAGTAATTTGCATATTCATATCTGTTGCATTAGAATGTTTGCCCATAGTATAGATGCATTTGCATGAATTTATGTGATGAGTTGGTTTGATCTTGGCTTGGCCAATGATGAGATTGGTAGTTCACGATTAAATTGAACAGAATTGATAATTGGTGCTTAAATTTAAATTAAGTCATGATGGTAATCTATGTTTGTTAGAAGCTTGTGTAACTGGTTAGCACGTAGATTTGCTTATTTTAACTGATTTGGATCAAATGAGTTCATAAATATCTTCTGAGGGGAGAATTTAAATTCAACTGTTAATGACATCTGTGAATTATAATATGAAAGGCTAAAAGAAGTTAATTAAACAAGTTTGGGGGAATCCATGGGAATATATATATATATAACATTTAAAAATACTGACTTAGTTCAACTCTGTGGCCTTTGTTATTCAAATAAGTACGCCCTTAGGAGTGTCTTTACACTTAGCGCCCTAATGCCATCTGGTTTGGGAGTCGTTGGTTGAAAGTTCGCTAAAAGGGTAACTCTGAAAAGCCTAAGAGGGTTGAGCATTGCACAAGTCAGAGCAAAAATATAATAAACACTTAATTTATTTAATTTTGTGGTCTTTGTTACTTGAGTTATTAGATCCGTAGGGTGTCTCAACACCTAATGCCTTAAAATTAACTGGTTTGGGAGTCATTGGTCGAAATCTTGTTACATGGGTAACATTGAAAAGCCTAAAAGAATTAGACATTGCACAGTCGAGCTTACCTAGAGTGATAGTAGAAATAAAACCTCATGGACCCTTGAGCTTGATCAACATGTGAATTTGGCCTATATTGTTGTGTTTACAGAAATAGTTGGTTTGAATGGCGAATTTTTTCTCGTAAGAAGTAATTTATAAAATTCAAGTTTGATCTGTAGTTGGTTGAAACTAGTAATGGATCACACACGCACTACATAGGTAATGATGGATTTAGATTGCCGGATTGATTCCATTTATTGGTTTACATTGATTAAATGTTCTGTTTGCGTTTCTTAAGGATATCTCTGAGGCATGTTGTTGAAATTCATACTGCTTTGTTGCCAGATTCATAGGTTTGTAGAGTATAGTTTACATATGTGTCATGTTTGGTTTTGTTTTGCATAGCATTGGTTTGTTTTGCTTGAGAACAAGCAAATATTTAAGTTTAGGGGTATTTGATGAGTGGGTTTTATACCCATGAATTGAGTGCATTTGAGCTTAATCTTTTGGTAGTTTTTAAGTGTTTGTGTCTATTCATGTGTGTTTTACTTTGTTTTGTAGGAATTGGGACAAAAGATATTTGGATCGACGTTTGGGGTTGCTAGATTAACATTTTCAGCTTGCTATTTACATAGCAGTCACTTCAGGGCCAATTTCGGCATTTCTCTAGCCCGTATTTTGAAAAACTCAAAGAATTAAAGTTGTAGATCTATGTCTCCTCTTTTCGGAACATCTTGAATCATCTAAATCGGAGTTTGAATGAAGAATTTATGGCCATTTTCCCAAAGAACGTCAAAATAAAAAATTTTAGAAAAGTACCCAGCGCCGGGGCGCCCAATCCAAGGCTATTTCTAGCGTCGGGGCGCCTAGAGTCAGGAGAGCAGCACCGTGAGCAGCGTCGGGGCGCTGGGGTTGGGCCAGATCTAGTTAGGATGTGTTTTTGTGCGAATTTTGGTACTTTTTTTACTCCAAATTGGATTGAATTTCCTCCTAAGCTAGGTATTTGACTTGTAACCTATAAATACACGATGGAGGCATAGATATACATGATTAGATGGGGGATATTTAGATTAAAGATACACTCCATTAGATTTATTAATTCATTCATAAACCCTAGTTCTTAATTAGCCATTGGAGATTGAAGCTACATGAAGAACACTGAAGATTCAAAGCAGGAGCGGAAGAGGAGTCTCAAGATTGCTAACAACAGATTCTATTCTCTTCTCTAATCTTAGTTTTATCTTTTAATGTTTATTCAGATGTGGATTCTTGATTTTAATTCAATGATTATGAACTAAATTCTTGTTTAAGATTGCAACATATCTTATTGCATAACATATTTTAGAATGCTTCTCTGTTAATTACTGTGATCTATTCTATGGATTGTCTATTATAATTGTGTTTAATTATTTAATTGTCTAGCTAACAATTTCCATTATAATTTATATGAATTCGGGAGATGAAATATAGAGTCAGATCTGATCAAAATAGCATGTGATTGTGTTTTCTACATGGTGATGGAATTCGTTATTTGTGTTTAGGATAGAGATATACCTTTACGCTGCATGCAATCTGATAGGGAACATGTGCTTTAAAACCTTTTTAATTTTAATTCACATAGGAATATAGTGAATTAGTTAATTAGGGTGTTTGATTCAATTCTATCAACTGTGGATTTGGATTAATATGTTTGTGATGCATCAGAAGGTGGTTATAAATACTAATAAGTTCCTGATTAATAATCCAGAATAATGAGCATAATTAATAAGAAGTATTTTAATATAAGTGAAACAATAAGTGAAGTTGTGATCTTAAATCTCCATAACCTGATTTTCAACTAGTGGTAGTAGTAGTAGTTTAATTATATATTTTAATTCAAAACATTAAATCGATTGTTTAAATAAAATTAGTCTGGTTAAGAACTAGTACTTGGTGATTTTTATTAAATAATTTCTCGTGGGAACGATACTCTACTTTCACTTTACGACTTGTTGACCGTGTATACTTGGACGCATATATTGATTCTGAAATCGACCAACAACTATAGTGGGTAATTCATTTGCTTTGTCGATAAAAAAAGTAACGGTCGTTTATTTTTTTTTAACGGAATGACCCAATTTTAAAATAATAATTAGTTTAGTGGGATAACTTGGAAAATTAAAAGTTCAATGGCATAATTAGTAAAACGTGTCAACTACAGTGGGTATTTCATTAGTTTTGCCGATTTGTTATCTATCATTTGATAATCAAATAATGAACTTATTAGAATTTTTTTTTCCGACGTCTTCGATTTTGTATTTGTTTTTGATATCCTTCCATAATTCTTTTGACGTCTTTTCCATGAACTTGGCTTCATATACATCGTACAATGAATTGGATAGCACATTTAGAATGTACCCTTTACACATGAAGTCATCTTGTTTATATTTTATTCGACTCTTCATTTCTGTCGATGTCTCATTTTCCTTTTCTTCCATTTTCTCTTCATTTAGCACATGAGAGAGTTTTAATTTTGTTAAAAAAAATACATTTTGCTCTTCCAACGTCTGAAGAATAATCCATCAAATTTTTTGAGTTTGTTAATTTGATTCAAGCTATTTTTTGCATTGTTGTCTTCCATAGTTAATATAGTCTTAAGATTGTTGAAACCCTCTTTGTAAAATAATATAGAACAATAATATTACAGCCTGAATCGAATGGTTGACCACTCTTTCCTTAAGACTATATTTGTCCCTTACTTTTGCAACACAGGGTTATTGCGAATTAATCTCCCAAGATAAGACAGACCTAGATTTTACTCTGTACTAGAATTTGTTGTGTAGAAACAAATTTAGTGAAAAACTATAAATGAGAAAGAAGAACTATATAGCAAGAAAATAATAATATTTTTTAAGAATTAGACAGGATTTGGATGGTTTTTAAGTGCATGGTTTGGGTAGACTTAGGTTCATTGTCGTTTCTCAATATAGTTTCTATAATTTTGGTCGCTTCCCAATTAAGTTGTCGTTATCATTTTAAAGTTGGCCCAAATAATTAATTAATTATTTAAAAGTTATCATTTTCATTTTTGAAAGTAGCATGCATACAAGCCAATTATAATGATAAATCATATACTTTGTAACAATCTTATTCATTTATTAATAAAAATATTATTTAATTATTGGCTTTTAATTTATCTACGTAGTGCTGTTTTTATAATATGTTATAAACTCATAGTTTTAAGCAATGCTTTTAGAATCATGATGATGATCTTGCTAATGAGATCTAAATTCTTAGATAACTTAAAACTAAAATTGTTCTTGATCGTTGGATTACTAAAAAAGAGGATTAGTGAATCCGGATAGATTGGTACATATGCTGCTTGGTCATTGGGTGAGGATGATTGATCTCATAATTATTTGTGTAGAGACACCAAAACAAGTATGTAAGGTGCTTATTAGAGAATAAGTTCACTGAACGTGGCTCACTAAGGAATACCTAATGGAGTTTTACTTGTCTGTCAATAGGAATTCCAGTAGTGATAGTAGTACAAGTGATCCTTAGACTTGAGATTATCATAGTATTTTGTGTATGATGAGTTATGATTTGACATGTCCCTTAAAACCCTTAGGATATATCAAAGGATATGCTTGGGTTTAATAAGTTGTGCATGGAGATAATTAGGGCTGCAAACGAACCGAACAGTTCGCGAACCGGTTCGGTTCGGTTCGAGTTCGAGTTTGGTTCGAGTTCGACTTGCTCGCCTAGTCGAGTCGAGTTCGCACAGAGTGTGCGGTTCGATTGCTCGATCGAACATGTTCGCGAACCATGTGGTTTGATTCGTCTTTGTTCGCGAACAGTTTGAGTTCAGTTAGGTTCGGTAAGTTTAAGTTCGGTTCGATAAGTTCGAGTTCAGTTCGATAAGTTTAAGATCAGTTCGAGTAGTTCGATTTCTTAATTACATGTTTAAATTATTTCTAAAATTATAAATACAAATATTTGGTTATTTCATATTAAATTCTAAAATTTGTCTTATTAATAATTGTTAAATTTGTAGTTATTTTTTTATTACCTAAACATCTTTTTGTTTTTTTAATAATTTATTATAAGTAAACTTTTTTATTAAATAATTAATAAATAATAATGTGTACTTCTTCACCTCTAAATTATAATTTAATTAAAATAATTTTAACATTTTCATAAAATTTTGAATTATTGTTGGATTATTATAATTTACATTCTAAATAATTTAATAAATTATAACCCATGTCATAATGCACATAAATAAAGTTATTAATCATCATATAATGACAATTTGACATTAATTAAAGAATGATATAATACAGTTGCTTACATGTACATCAGTTATTAAAATTATCAAATCGAGATAGAAAATAGAGAAATCAAATCTTCAATGTACCTATCGAGACTTCGGTAATAGAGTAATAATCATCAAATTATTTACTGAATAATTTTGAAACTTTAAAAAACTATACATAAATTTGAAGATCGAAAATAAAAACTAGATATTAAATTTAAAAATTAAAAAAAAATTGACTATTAATTAAAAATGATGACAAAAGAAATACATTACTAATATTAAATTATGAGTTTTTGATAATCATTTGTTTGTAGACTTTGCTTGAAGTGGTTGGACCTTGAAGAGTTGAAAAGCTTTTCGATATTAATATTTGATTGTTGATATTTGTAAATCAAAATTTTTTAAGTACTTGTTCACTTTTAAGTTAATTATAACTTCTAAGTTCTAAGTAATCATTTTTGATTTTGATCTTTTTGGATGATTGATGATTATAATATTTGGTCTAATTTTTTATTGAATACTTAGACTCTTAGAGAAGACATTTTTTGTATTTATTTAACTATTTTTTGCTTTTGAATTATAAGTTTGTGTTCGTGAATAAATTTGTGTTCGTGAACAGGTTTGTGTTCGTGAACAAGTTTGTGTTCGTGAGCATGTTTATGTTCGTGAACAAATTTGTGATCGTGAACAAGTGTGTGTTCGTGAACAAGTTTGGTGTTCGTGAACATAATTTGTATTCGCGAATAAGCTTATGTTCGACTTGTTCACGAACTCGATCATGTTCGCGAACACCAAAAAATCCGAACTCATACATAGTTGTTGGTTCAATCGAGTTACTCGAACATGTTCGAGTTCGACTACAAGTGTTCGAGTTCGGTTCGAGTTCGACAAAGTTCGGTTCAGTTCGGTTCGTTTGCAACTCTAGAGATAATGAATAATCAATAAAGAATCTACCGCTTCTAGTAAAAGAAAGGAATGTCATATGTGATTCGATAAATGACAACCCAGTAGTCCTTGACCAAGGCATAATAAAATTAAAAAGGAGTTTTTAATTTGTATTATTTGGAGTTGTGCATTTAAGAATTAAAATACATATAATTAAATAAAATAAGACTTGATAATAATTTTATGTCTTATATTTAATTGGGGCATTTTATGGTGGAATGATTGAATTGTACGGTAATTATTTACTCAAAAGTTTTTTTATGATTAATGTTGAAATCTATATTATCTGAAAAGTCGTTGAGCGCTAAGGGGGCTTACCCTTATTGTAAAATAAATATTATTTATTTAAATGAATTAATAAGTTAATTTATTTATTTAAATAAGATTATATTTGTTCTAATTGATTTATTCACAATCGGTTTAATATGGAGAACCTAAAGAGTCACACCATAAAAGAAAATTTTTTTATTTAAGAAGTAAATGACATAATTATAATAATAAATTAAGTGTATTTAATTTAATCTATAGTGATAGAATAAATTAAATAGCTTAATATTTATTATTTAATATTTTAGAAATATTAAATATAAATTAATAACAGGAGTCTTATTATTATTATTACTATTACTATTAGTTTAATTCCTAAAGCAGTTTAGGAATTAATTAATAAAAGTACTCTCATATATTCCTAATAAGATTAGGAGGATAATTAATTAAAAGAGTTTAATTAATTATTCTTAATAAGATTAGGAAAACTAATTCATTAAAAGATTTTAATTAATTAAATAAAATTGTAATCCTAAATTGGTCAGGAGGGTTACCTACATATATAAATAAGAAAGTCTTATTATAGATTAAGGTTACGCGTTATACACTAACAATTCCAAGAGTTGGGAAAATACACATATTCTATAAAGATAGATTTAGGGCTTTACCACACACCCATCTTATTGAATAAATGTTCTTCCTTGGTGGATCATCTCTAGAGCCCAAACGCTTGGTTAACTAACATTGATTAAAGGAAGGAATCTAATCCGGCGAATTCGAGGAGAGCACGAAAGACTAGGAGTTGAACTCGTACTTGAGAAAACTCGATTCTACAAGGGTATGAATCTGATTTTCCTTCTTCTTTGTTTAGATTGATAATTAAGCACAACTTATGATCGTGGTGATGGTTTATCTAAAAAATTTTAAAACTCGTTTTATAGTGCTTCCACTACGTTTGTGTGATTTGATTACGTAATCACGCTATATATAAGCCTAACAGTGGTATCAGAGCCTAACTTTGTGCTAATTATCAATTTTTATGATTCCATATATGAATTGGTATGAATTTGATTGAATTTTCTGGGCAAAACAAAAAAATTTCTGGATCTACTAGGCGGCGTGGCCGTGCCGTTTCCCAATTCATTCTGGATGCGGCCGCGCCCATCCCTAGGAAAAATTGGTTCTGGCCTGCAGCGCAGCCGCGCCAGTTTCCAGAATTAAAAAGTTTATATTTTCAATTGAACTAAATGGTTTGTTTAATTGATAAAATTTTTAAATAAAGATATTTATTTTATCTAAAATATGATTTCAGATTGCTAGAAATTAAAGAATTTAATTTGGATTTGGGTTTTGATTAAAATAAAAGAGTTTATTTTGTTTTCAAAACTAAATATTAGCAAACTTTTGCCCATTAAATTGATATTGATGCATATATGGAATGGATTTATTATTAATGAGAGGAATGTTATTTATTGATGCATATGATGATATGTATGATAATAAATGGGATTGATTATGGACTATTGACCAATGTGATTGGATTTTCATTTTAGTTGGATGTTTGAATGTATGGGTTTTATAAATGGGGTCTGCGTACCTCGTCTTCTCTATTTTTTTCTCGATGTAATTTCTATTTCTCTCCTATGTACTTCCCCTTAACTGCTGATCAAGGTTTCTATTTATAGTAAATAGCTTATGTAATAGGATTAGTTAGAATTATCTTGAAGAATTGGAGATCAAAGAGCAAGTAGCGCTTGAAGACCTATTTGTAATGGAGCCCGAGTTTAAATGTAATAGTTATGTTTAAATTTAATTCTTTCACCCTAGGTTTGACTCCTAGTTCACTTGGTGGCTCTAGTGAACCAAACTAGAATAAAGTCCATAATCAATCTGGGTAGAATATAGTATTCTATATGTGCATGCTTATATTATATATATATATATATATATATATATACATGCGCGCTAAACAAGATAAGACAAATAATAATAAACCCTCAATGAAATTATATTAAGTCTGAGGCGTTCAAAGATATTTGGAATATTGAACTTCGCCTTATAGCATGATAAAAATAAGAGAGTATCAATAAATTACTATAAGTTTGTTATGTCACCACAAGGCTTATCTTTATTTTTTGAGATGTTATTTTTATCACATTTGATGATTATAAAAAAATTGAACGATGCTGTTTTGTTGTGTCACCACAAGGACAATGTTTTTTCTTTTTGAATATATGGAAGTATTAGGTTGGACTTAACTTGGATAATTTTAATTCGGATGTTTCACCGCTTGATTAAAATAATCTAAGAGGCAAAATAAAATGAGTTACATGACGATGTAATTGACAAGAGTTGTCTACCTATTTATTTACATATAGTTTGTTGTATCACCACAAGGCTATATATAAATTTGAAATGGGATCCTTATTTTTCACTTGCATATCTTTAATTAGATATTGTCGAACTATATAAATGAAGATAATATAGTTTGAAGAAAATAGTGGGAGATACCAATTTAATAAAGAGACCCAATTTTATTTTGGTAATTAATTAAATGAAACTATGGATGCTCCTACTATACTGCTGCACCCCAAAGATTTGTATGGTGAGCAGAGTAGGACTGCAAGATATGAGATATCTAAGGAGCTTTTTCGATCTCGGATGATAGATAACACTGCTGTTGAGACTCATATCCTAAAGATAATCAATTTGATTGAACGTCTTGGACAGCTAGGGTTCGTTATGGATGGGGAGTTGAGTCAAGATTTCATCTTGCAGTCACTCTTTGACACCTTCTCATAATTTACTGTGAATTTTCACATGAATAAGTTAGAAGTCAGCTTTCCTGAGTTACTTAACATGTTGAAAACTGTTGAATGTCACTTCCCATCCATGAAGGACCAAGTCTTAATGGTGGATGATTCTTCCAAGAAAAGAAAGAGGCCGAAGGTATCTTCTGAAAAAGAAGAAAAACAAGAAGGCTAAGGACAAGGCGAAAGTGAAGGATCAAAAGAAACCTGATTCAGCTAGCAAACGAATCTGCTTCCATTACAACAAGCCAAGTCACTAGAAAAGGAAATGTAAGGAGTTTCTTGCAGAACAAAAACAGAAAAAGCTTGGAGAAGTTTCGACTCCTAATCAAGGTTTGTTCATGATTGAAATTAATTTTTTTAAAAGTTAAATTTTTACTTGGGTATTGGATACCGGCTGTGGTTCTTATATATATAATAATATGCTGGGACTGGTCAGAAGTAGAAACCTGAACAAGGATGAGGTCGTCCTACGAGTGGGAAATGGAGCAAAGATTGCTGCATTAGTTGTAGGAACTTATTGTTTAGCACTGACTATGGGCAAGTCCATTGGTTTAAGTAATTGTTATTTTGTTCCAACACTCATTAGAAACATTATTTAATTTCTGTATTGGATATGGATGGTTTTGATATTATAATAAAGAACAATAGATGTTCTATTTATAATAAAAATATTTTATATGGTGTTGGTAATCTACGAAATGGACTTTACAAACTTGACTTGCATGAAAATATATTTCAAATTTAACAAACTAAGAAAAGAAAAAGAGACGATGTTATTTATACCTTTCTGTGACACTGTAGACTCAGTCATATTAATGAAACAAGATTATTCAAGTTGCATAAAGATGGACTCTTAGAGCTATCTGATTATGAATCATATCTAACTTGTGAATCTTATCTCATGGGTAAGATGACTAAATCTCTATTTAGTGAAAAAAGAGAAAGAATTAAAGAGTTATTAGCGTTGGAACACACAGACGTATGTGGATCTATGACAACGACTGCACTAGTAGAGTATTCTTATTTTATTACTTTCACTGATAATCACTCAAGATTTGGATATGTGTATTTAATGAAATACAAATCTGAATCGTTTGAAAAGTTCAAAGAGTTTAGAAGTGAAGTAAAGAAGCAAACTGGCATGAGTATTAAGATTCTTCGATCGCATACAAGTGGTGAATACTTAAGCAATGAGTTTCTCAATTGTCTCAAATAAAATGGTATAATCTCACAATAAACTCCATCAGGGATGCCACAGTTAAATGGTGTATCTGAAAGGAGAAATCGAACATTATTGGATATGGTTCGTTCCATGATGAGCTTTACCGACCTTCCAGTTTTCTTTTGGGGTTATGCCCTAGAATCGGCTGCATACCTACTTAATAAGGTACCTACCAAATTCGTCCCAAAGACTCCATATGAGATATGGACAGGGAGTAAATCAAATCTTAAGTATGTTAAGACTTGGGGTTATCCAGCTTATGTCAAAAATTTTGATAATGATAAGCTGCAGACTAGATCCGACAACTGTAGATTTGTGGGATATCCTAAAAAATATCATGGTATTATTTCTATTATCCCACTGATCAAAAGGTGTTTGTTGCGAAACATGTTGTCTTCTTGAAAAATGAGTTTATCCTTGAAGGGGTTTGTGTGAGTAAGATATATCTTGAAGAAGTTCAAGAACCACAAATTACTACGGATCAAAGTCAGGTACCTAACAAAGTGGAAGAACCTAATGTACCACACCCTATTCGTAAATCTAGAAGAGTACCGAAGATACTTGAGAGATATGGATTCGTCATAGAGGATGACGATGAGGTACATATCATAGGTGATGATGATCCATTAAATTACAAACATGTTATGAGTAATAAAGGCTCGAAGAAATGACTAGATGCCATGAAATCCGAGATAGACTCCATGTATGAGAACCAAGTATGGACTTTGGTTTCATCACCTGATTGCATTAAGCCTATCGGGTGCAAATGGGTCTTTAAAAGAAAGATTGGGAGAAACAACCTATATTTTGGGAATAAAGATCTATAGAGATAGATCTAAAAGGATGCTTGGCTTGTCCCAATGAAAGTACATTGACTCAATGTTAAAGAAGTTTATCATGAAAGATTCCAAGAGAGGTCTCATGTTGATGAGTCATGGAATACATCTCTCCAAGAAATAGACCCCAAAGACACTTGAGGAGAGAGACCGGATGAGTAAGATTCTTTGTGCTTCAGCAATAAGATCTATCATGTACGGTACGATATGTACTAGAACGGATGTCGCTCATGCACTTAGTGTAACAAGCAAATATCAGTCGAATCCAGGAGAAGAGCACTAGAAGGCAGTAAAAAATATCTTAAAGTACTTAAAAAGAACTAAGGATGTATTTCTTGTCTACGGTGGGTCTGAGTTAAAACTAGAGGGCTATACAGACTCAAGCTTTCAAACGGATCAAGATGACAGTAAATCCGTTTCAAGGTATGTGTTTACCTTAAACGATGGTGTAATAAGTTGGAAGAGTTCCAAGCAGCAAACGATTGTTGATTCAGTGACAGAGGCAGAGTACATAGCTGCAAATGAAGTTGTAAAGGAAGCTGTTTGGATGGAAAAGTTCATATCCGAACTTTGTATGGTTCCAAGCATTACAGGAGCAATACCTTTATTCTGTGATAACACCAGAGCTGTTGTGCAGGCTAAGGAACCCAAGTCTCATCATAAATCCAAACACGTGTTGCGGTAGTTTCATTTCATTAGAGAGATCATTGAAAGAAGAGATGTCACTCTGGAGCGTGTGTACTCTCAAGAAAACATTGCAAGTCCATTTACTAAAGTTTTAACACAACAGCAGTTTGATTGTCACTTAGAGAAGATGTATATGAGATACCATGACGATTGACTTTAGTGCAAGTGGGAGATTGAAAGTAGTATGAATATAAACCAATCGTGTTTAATAATAAAACATATACTTTTTAACAATCTTATTTATTTATAAAAAAAAGATTATGTAATTAAAGGCTTTTAATTTATCTACATGGTGTTATTTTTATAATATGTGATAAAATCATAATTTTAAGTAATATTTTTAGAATCATGATGATGATCATGCTAATGAGATCTAAATTCTTAGATAATTTAAAACTAAAATTGTTCCCAATCGTTGGATTACTAAAAAGGATGATTAGTGAATCCGGACAGATTGGTACATACGTTGCTTGGTCATTGGATGAGGATGATTGATCTTATAATTATTTGTGTGGAGACACCAAAGCAAGTATGTAGGTGCTTATTGGAGAATAAGTTCATTGAACGTGACTCGCTAAGGAATAACTAATGGAGTTTTACTTGTCTGTCAATAGGAATTCCTGTAGTAATAGTCGTACAAGTGATCCTTAAACTTGAGATAATCATAGTATCTTGTGTATGATTTATGATTTGACATGTCCCTTAAGACCCTTAAGGTATATCAAAGGGTATGCTTGGGTATAATAAGTTGTGCATGGAGATAATGAATGATCAATAAATAATCTACTGATCTAGTAAAAGAAGGGAATATCCTATGTGATTCGATAAATGACAACCCAGTAGTCTTTGGCCAAGACATAATGAAATTAGAAAGGAGTTTTTAATTTGCATTATTTGGAGTTGTGCATTTAAGAATTGAAATACATATAATTAAATAAAATAAGACTTGACAGTAATTCCATGTCTTATATTTAATTGGGATATTGTATGGTGAAAAGATTGAATTGTACGGTAACTATTTACTCAAAGGTTCTTTTATTATTAATGTTGAAATCTATATTATCTAGAAAGTCATTGAGCACTAAAGGGGCTTACCTTTATTGTAGAATAAATTTTATTTTTTTAAATAAATTAATAAGTTAATTTATTTATTTAAATAAGATTAGAATTGTTCTAATTGATTTATTCACAATCGGTTTAATATGGAGAACCTAAAGGGTCACACCATAAAAGGAAGAATATTTATTTATAAAGCAAATGACATAATCGTAATAATAAGTTAAGTGTATTTAATTTAATATATGGTGATAGAATAAATTAAATAGATTAATATTTATTATTTAATATTTTAGAAATATTAAATATAAATTAATAAGAGAAGTCTTATTATTATTATTAGTTTAATTTCTAAAGTGATTTGGAAATTAATTAATAAAAATACTCTCATATATTCCTAATAAGATTAGGAGGCTAATTAATTAAAAGAGTTTAATTAAGTATTCCTAATAAGATTAGAAAAACTAATTAATTAAAAGAGTTTAATTAATTAAATGAAACTCTAATCCTAAATTGGTTAGGAGGGTTACCAACATCTATAAATAAGAAAATCTTATTATAGATTAGGGTTACTCGTTATACACTAACAATTTCAAGAGTTGGGAGAGTACACATATTTTATAGAGATAAAATTAAGGTTTTGCTAGACACCCATCTTCTTGAATAATTGTTCTTCCTTGGTGGATCACCTCTAGAGGCTAAACGTTTGGGTGGCTAACGTTGATCAAAAGAAGGAACCTAACCCAGCGAATTCGAGGAGAGCACGAAGAACTAGGAATTGAACTCGTACCTGAGGAAGTTCAATTCTACAAGGGTATGAATCTGATTTTCCTTCTTCTTTGTTAGATTGATAATTAAGCACAAAGCATGATTATGGTGATGGTTTGTATGAAAATTTTTAAAACTCGTTTTATCGCGCTTCCGCTACGTTTACGTGATTTGATTACGTAATCGCACTATATACAAACATCTTTTTCTTATCCAACTGAACCAATTCATTTGTTGGCTATATGGATAGCATATAATATATTTATTATATACTTTTAGATAATGAAAATATCCAACAATAATCGACAACACTAAGGATTATCTCACTATAGTTGACAGATTTTACTTATTACATTATTAAAATTTTAATTTTTACAATTATCACATGGAACTAATTAAAAAAATTAAAACTTGATCATTTTGTTAAAAAAATAAACGATCGTTAACTTGATTCACGCGTGGAATTAAAAAGAAAATGGCAAAACTAAGGATTATTCTACTATAGTTGACAGCTTTTACTTATTACACCACTGAACTTTTAATTTTTACAATTATCACATTAAACTAATTAATAAATTAAAATTGGATCCTTCTGTTAAAAAAATGAACGGCGTTAACTTGATTCACGCATAGCAATAAAAATAAAATTTAAATGAAAGAACTAATGATGTGGTTAATTTGACTGAGCAAAAATATAAATAAAATAAAAAACAAACATAAATTTCATCAATCTCATTTATCGGTCTTCTTCTTCTCCCCCTACCTTCACCATTCTCATCTCCATGAACACCATCACCTTCGACTACCCTCATCGATCATCTACACGATTTTAAAGGAAAATTTCGTAAGTTTCTTTAGCAGAGTAATCAAGCTTCGGATTCATGGAGAGATTTTGGTGGAAAGATCATGATTTTCTTCATATATGGTGAAATCAAGATCAAATTCCAAATTGGGACTTCTCTCCAATTATTAGACCATATATGTGATCCATCAAATTCAAATGTAATTTAACAAAAAAAAAAGTGGGCTTTTTTAGGGTTTCATCTCCCCATAACCGAAATTAAAGGAAATAAATGGGAAAATTTTGGGCTTTTTTTAACTTGCCTTTTTAGGGATAAATTAGTGTTTAGCTACAATAGATAATATGGAAAATTAAATATTTAACTATTCATTGAAATTTATAAATGACAAATAAAAAGGAACCAAATTCTCTTCCTAAAAAGGCAAATTAAAAAAAACGGTACACAATATATGATTATTGATTTTAATTCGATTATTATTGATTTTACAACTAAGGACTTGTTCATTTTAGTGCGTCCAAAAAATGTGTTTGAGGAGCTTTTAAACTCCGAACGCCTCGCATAAAAAATAGTAAATGTATTTGTGAGTTAAAAAAATTGCGTTTGAAATAAGCGCAGTTTAAACTCCAAAAGCCCCAAATCAACAACGCACTTAAGGAATTTTAGCATTGTGTTCGACTGATTTCACATTATTGATCTCCTACCTTTATTTATTTGTACGCTCAATTACTTTCTGTTTCGAATTAGTATAAAATAGAAATAGTCACGTCTCATTCATCATTTCTACAAACAAATCTATCTCTCTCTTCTTCTTTTTTTTGCGAAATAAACAAATCTAACTTTATTAACTTCTTTTAAATTTATAGGTTGCTCTTTTGAGGTTTATAATATTGTTAAACTGCTTCATACATGTTTGAAGTCAACACATAATCTGGCCTCTAACAAGACTTGTAAATTGAATATTGATATTTCTACTTAATATATCTCTTATTATTAAGAGGAAAAAAACAAGAAGAAGAAGAAAAAAAGAGGTCTAATACATATTGTAGCCCATATATGATGATTGGTAATTAAGTAATGGAAAAAAGAGGTTTAATATAATTTTTTATTTAATAACTTAAATTTTATTTAATAAAAATAATGATAATGTATTAAACATTGATATTTTTCATCATTCTTTCTATATATTATTGATTTTTATCAAAAATCTTAAAGGGTCTAAAAAAAATCATAACACTGTTTCTTGTATGTATTTAAATTATACTTAAAATACTATTTTTTGTAAAAATTTTAGTTGGAATATATACTATATATTTTTTTGGGAGTTACTTTAAAAAAAAATACTAAAATGTCACTATAACAATGTCTATCTGGAAGGACTCAAAATTTAAAGGGTCAATTATTTTTAAAAGAAAACCCAAGGTAGCCATGGACCACCCTAGATCCCTTAATGCGCATAGCTACCTAGATCCTAATGACTCCGTCCCCTACATGCATGACACATAGTACAATTATGAATTCCGTTAGCATGAAATTTATTTTTGGATAAGTTGATTAATTGACTAATAGAATGCAGACACACATAGATCTTCGCCTGCGTGTCAGCACTCTATTGGTCAATTGATCAAATTACCCATAAATGAACTTCATGCTAACCACTTTCTACAATTATATACTTCCTCCCTCCCTCGTATAATATATGACGTTTTAAATTTGTACACAAGAATTAAAGAAATGATTGTATATTATTAAATATAATATTAGTTGTCTATAATACCCTTTACCATATATCTATCTCATACTTCCTCTCTAATCTGAAATATTTTCCAATGAGGGGTAATTTTGAAAAAATTGTGATTACTTCTTCTAGATTATATAAAACGTCAAATAATTTAAGAAAAATAAAATTATCTAAAACATCAAATATTATGGGACGGAGCCCGGAGGTAGTAATAAATATTTTTGTGTTATATTATCAACATTAGAAATATTTTTATTTCTAAATTATACATATATTAGCCTCATGCAACACACTCCCTGCCAGTATAATTAGTGCGAGGATAATAAAATACAAATTTTATGAAATTTAGAAGACAAAATACAAAAATATAAAAAAGTTAAATTCTAAAAAATAAAATAATACATACGTATAAGCTTGTAACGCTAAAAGGAAAAAATAAATAAAATAATATAGAATTTATGTATTAACTTTTATTATCAATTACGTGAATAATTATTAATTGTGATGTTTAATTAAATATGTAATGTGATAGGTTAACTTATAATATTGTCAAATCTCATTTGTTAAAAAAAAAACTTGATTGACAAAAATAATTAAATTTTATATCCATTAATTTATCTTTCACCCAAATCTTTCGCGACAGAGAACGATACTCGAAAAAAAGTTGCAACCCAATAATTATGACCGTTGTATTGATGGATATAGTGATAAATTACACAGAATGCATTTAATAAGGATGGCCCAAAAGCTTCATCACTTTTTGAGCTTAATATATGACGATTTAAATTATTTTATTTTTATAAATTATTTTATTATTTTCAAAATATTTGACGTTCTATAGTATAATTTAAAATAATTAATCACAATCTTTCTAAAATTATCTCTCATGAAAAAATGCTAAAGATGAGAGAGAGTATGTGATATCACATAAGTATATGATAAAGGGTATTATAAACAATTAATATTATATTTAATGATATACAATCTTTTCTTTAATTATTGTACACAATTCTAAAACGTCATATATTATGGGGGTCCTCTTAACATATGCGCTTGGAGCACATGCTAAACACGGAAACCAAGTGTTGGGCACTGAATTAAAGGAATGAAGCCCACTAAAATATAATTTTTAAATGCATATGGACTTACTGAAATATTATTTTAATGGACCTCATTCCTTGATTTCAGTGTCCAACACTTGATTTTCGTGTTAAGTATGTGCCCTAAGGACACATGATAAGAAAACTCATACATGTTAAGAAAACCCATATTATAAAGCCAACGTGAATAATTTGGTGTAATCGTTTCACATTATTTTTTTCTCTCTCTTCTGACCCTACAAGTTTAATTATATTATTATATATATATATATATATATATATATATATATATTTTTTTTTTTATTATACAGTCCTTTAAATTTTATAAAATTTTGATTTTATCCCGGCCCACATAATTTATAGCAACGCGTGTGCCGTAGTAGCATGCATAAAATTAATAACTTACTTCCTTCATTCCTAAAAAATTATCGTTTTAGGAAGTAATTTTTGTTCTAAAAAGATTGTCGTTTTGAGTTTATCAATACACATTAACTATTTTTTTTCTACTTTACCCTTATTTAAAGCTTTATCCTATTTAAAGCTTTCTTCCCTTTCTAATGATTCTTATTCAATTCAATACTATAATTCAAGTAGTAATTGGTTGAATAAGATGTAATTAGTTGAATTGAATAAGAAACATTGGAAAGAGAATAATTGGTTGAGACAATTAATAAGGGTAGTATAGTATTTTCGCTAGGTATTAATTACATTCTTTAATCTGTGTGCATTAACCTTAAACGACAATCTTTTAAGAACAGAGAGAGTATATCAAAAGAATAGTGTAATAAATAATAAAATATACCAACCAATTTTAGGCGATTGATGATTTATTTTAGTTTGTAAATTGTAACGTTTTGACTGCATTCAATTAATGGCTCTAAAAACTATTTCATACAAATGAACGTTTTGATTTAATATTAATTTCTCATATTAAATTTAAGATTTTAGAATAAATACTTATCGGTAGAGATATTACACCATAATGGATGATGGATAACTATAACAAAATAATTATGAAAACAATATCAAGTCGTCAATAAATGTAATCCACCAAATTCAAATAAATTAATGTAATTAGTTACAATAAAATCTCATTTAAAAGCAAAATTTGTTAACCATTTGTATTCAAGAGTATCCTACTCAATTATTAAGTCATTATTATTTTCATTCCTCAATAAATGTAGTGTTTGTTACTCATTTTTAAAAATTTAATTTAAGATATTTTAAAATTTAATTTTGTAATAAATTATTAAAAGTTATAAAATTAAATTAATAATACTTTTCAAATTTTATATTAATTACTTAAAGACAAAAACAAATGTGAGGGACTCTTAAATATAGTATTAATTGTCTATAATACCCTTTACCGTATATTTATTTTATAGTCTCTCATCTGTAACATTTTCCAATGAGAGATAATTTTGGAAAGATTGTGGTTAATTTTTCTAGAATATATAAAATGTCAAGTCATTTAGGAAAAATAAAATCATCTAAAACGTCATATTATGATACGGATGGAGTATTTGAAATAAGTTGCTACTGGACAAACAAAATTTAAAAATAGTGGAGTACTCCCTCCGTCCCTTAATATAAGACGTTTTAGAGAAGTATTTTTGTCCCTTAATATAAGACGTTTTAGAATTTTAAGTAAGCATTAATTGCTTAGTTTCCAATATTACCCCAAATAATAAATATGACTTTGGTTCTCTCACTATTTTTGGCCCAATAAACAATAATCTTTTTTTTTAATACAAGGTCAATATAGACATTTGATATTATATTTAATGCTATACAATTATTTTTTTAATACTTGTGCATAATTTTAAAAAGTTTTATATTAAGGAACAGAGGGAGTACTTAACTTTGAAGTTTAAAATACAAATAATTTATCGCGGTAATAAATGCAAAATAAAAGGCATTAAATGTAAATGTTTTAAATCCTCGAATTAATTTCTCTCTGCATTGTACTCCACCATCAAAATTTAATTGCAAAATAAAAGCCAAGGTAGGTTTGGATTAGATGCATGCATTAATTGAGGGATTATATGTCTAAAGGAAGAGGCTTTAGTGGCTCAACACATGGAGCCACCAAGCTTCACTAATGTACTAGTAATAATATTTAATAAATGCATTTAATTTTAGTTGAAATTGTTTATATTACTTGACCGTTTTATGTCCTCCCACGTTAGCCGTGATTTGAAATAAATCATGTGAATTTAAATATTATTTAATAAAAGTCAAGAATTCATGCCTAAAAAGAAATATATATAAAATAACTTAATTAGTCTAAAAGTCCACATGAGCTCAAATATTTGCAAACAAAAAAAATTGTCAATATTCTTGTTTTACATGATCTATTTTGAGTTTTATTTGGGGTCTTAATTTATTTATTTTTTAAAATCTAAAATGTAAAATAATATAACAAATTATATTTTATGACACAATCAATCACCTAAAATATACTCAAAAAATATAATAATGCCACATTATTTGAGATTTTTTTTGAGACTTTGTTTAACTCTTAATATCTGGCTCCACATTTGATTCGGTGAAGAAGGTAAAATTGTTTGATAAAATTTTATTTGTCTCTTATCGTCTCTTAATGGGTAAGAAAAAAAATATAAATCTAAATACTTAAGAGCAGTCTCTTAATGAAAAATTTAAATCTATGTAGTCTCAATAAATAATATACTCTCTCCATTCCAACTTTGTAAGATCGTTATTGATTTTTGAAAATCAATTTGAGATATTTTTAAATTTAAAAGTCATTCAAATGTTTCATACTTTTTATTTATCAAATAACTTTTTAAGTTAAAGATACTATTTCACTCAAATAATCTAATTTTATTGAAACATACTAACCATTCAAATCTTAATTACTTAATTTTATCAGACACAATCTTAGAATTATAGCATATTTTGTTGGACTAAAAGACAATTTGCACCCCAAATTTTTTATTTTTTTGACTTTTGCACCCCAAACTGAATTTGGGGATGATGAACAAAATTAAAGATTATTGTTTTTTTTTTTTAATGTTTTTAATTTTCTTAAACATGTTTTACCGATTTTGCCCTTTACAAAATGGGTTTACAAGCACAACCGATCACTTTTGACCGGTTAAGTGACGAAAGTGTGTTTTTTGTTACGTTTTACTAAAGTTTGGGGTGTACTTAAATACTTTTTTCAGTTTGGGGTGCAAAAGTCAAAAAAATAAAAAATTTGGAGTGCAAATTGTCTTTTAGTCATTTTGTTGTCATCAAGTTGGAGGGATTATGGATTGAGTACACATATAAATAATTGATATTTGTTAAAATAGTATTATATATATATATATATATATATATTATTATAAAATCACCAAACTCCCACTCTCTTTCTAAATTAAATGGCCAATAAAATAACCAACTACGTTGGGCTATCCGTAGGGAATAAGTATAAAAAGTTAAATAAAGAGAGGGTATTTAAATTGAAGTAGTATGGTGCTAATTACTAACCAGAGGTCCAAATAATTTAAAATTAAATTAAGTATTATTTGTATTCAAAAATATATATTTATTATTAATTTTTTAATATTAAATTAATATATTTTTAAATTTAAATTTAATATAAATTATTTAATTTTAATCACTAGAATGACAAAATTTGTAGTAAACTATTTTTATTTTAAACACGATTTACGGAACACTAGAATGTGTATCTTTAATTTTATTTGTTATACTAATATTTATTATTTTATAATTTTTAATAAATTAGGTCAATATAAAATTATTAAAATTAAATTTTAAAAGTGGATAAAATATCTTATAATTTGGAAAGGTGATAATATCTAATGGAGTACTAATTTTTTTTATATATATATTATAATATTATACTCTTAACTCGTTAAGGAAAAAGCTATACTACTACTAAAGTCTAAAATACAGAATAAGTCTTAATTAATGGATTTTGTGCCTTTGTAATAAATCACAGCTGTCCACTAGGCAATACCTTCTTCATCATCTTAATTATGCCCATTTAATGCCGCCATTACTGACGGCCCCTCGTCCTCTCTCTCCATTAATTCCCCCAACCCCTCCTTAAATACATATATACATACAAATTCCTCAGCCCCTTTACTAGGTAATTTACAAATTATTATTATAATTATTGCTATTAGTATATATCTATATATATGTATATACAAGGGCTTGGAGTTGAACCCATCAAATCCTCTCTTTATCTCTTTAAGTTTTTTGAGTTTTTCTCTGTTTATTTCTCCGTGCAAAGGGATTTTTCTTTATAGGGAAGTGATGGCGGCGGATGTAAGTTATCTTGTTCGGATAATGAATGGGTATAAGGAAGAACAGCAACAGCAGCAGGGTGGAAAAGCCAAATCAACGGCCCTGATCACCCGGGATTTGCTGGGTGGTTGTTCCGCCATTGATTCCAAGGAATTGGACCTCGATCTGCAGGTCCCTTCTGGGTATGAAAAGCGGCTCGATTTGAAGGTACTTGTATTTCTTAAAATTAATATTATGTGTTATTTATGATCAGTGATCTTATGAGTTGAATGGAATAGGTTGAGTGTTTTTGGTTTTTGTGGGAATTTTAGAGAACCCATTTGGATATCGATTAATCAACAAAATTGGATTTTCAGTATTTTGTTGTCATTTTTAGTATATATACGTGTGTGTGTGTGTGTGTGTTCTTTTTTTCAATCAAACAGTACTGATTTTGATATACGTGGCTTTGTTTTGGATATGACGAATTTGGTATTTCTAATAGAGTATCATCAATCTATATATTGCTCAATTTTACTCATCGTTTGTACATATACTTTGGTATTTGGAATTTCTATTACTAATATTTTTGATTTGTAGTGTACTCTTTTATGTTCATGGGAAATTTGATCAACATTAATTGTTGAAATTGATTAGCAGATGATGTGTTTAATGTATTTAAATGAATTTGATTCATTCATTAATTTTCTGATTCATTCCAATATCTTTAAATGAACCACTGACAGTTAGTTTCATTAAAATCAGTTTATTATGAGGCTCTCTATATCTTTGTTAGACTATTATGCATGTGTACGTGATTATGTGCATGTAGTTTCATTTGTTAAGAGCAGAATCAACAGATTGTTTTCAAGTTTGTAAATTATAAATGTACAAAAAGGTTTGTCAGTACTTTTAACCTGAGGTAGAAGATTCTTCAGCAGCTTTTAAGTTGGTAATCTCTATTCAGTGTTGGAAAGATTAGAATAATATAATACGGTGATTGACCGATGATGTATGAATATTATATAATTTTTTATCATCTTAATTTCTGGTATATAATGTTGTAACAGCTGTTTATATCATCATTAACTATTATTCTGTTCTATTTTGAATTGATCTGTATCTCCATTCCTTTATAACAGAGCATTTAACCCTTTTTGACAATTAATGCTTCACTGAATTAAACTAGTATTATCTTTTTCAAAAAATATTAAAATATTATCATATGCATTCCACCTTTGATCTTACTTTGATATATATATTTAAATTATTGCAGTCAGGAAAGGTGTATCTACAGAGATGTAATTCTCAAAATACATCAGCCTCACCATCAGAACGTAAGCACCAAACCAATCAAACAGTTCCAAAGCTTCAAGACTTGAACTTTCCACCGGCATCAAAACAACCATTGAACCTGTTTGATGACACCAGCTTGGACCTAAAGCTTGTCCAATCATCTTCACCACCACCATCATCCAATTACCAGAGTGTGTGCACTCTTGACAAAGTAAAATCTGCGCTTGAAAGAGCAGAGAAAGAAACTATCAGAAAGCGCTCAATATCCATGTCACAATCATCTTCACCCTCAAATTCATCATCTTCAGTTAAAGATCCTGATCATATGGACTTTGAGGAGAAGTCTTCTGCCTCTTTTGCAGCTGGCTGTCCCAGTTGCCTGCTTTACGTGATAATATCAAAGAGCAACCCTAAATGCCCTCGCTGCAATATGATTGTTCCATCGCCTATGCCGCTGAAGAAACCTCGAATCGATCTCAATATATCAATATGAGCTTGAATATAACTGTTTTATGGTTAAATCAGCTGAGTTTGATTTTTGTATATAAATAGGAAATATTTTTGTAATTGACAAAATGATGATATATGAGTACATTTTGAAGAATGTTCTTACTATTTCTCAGAAACATAAATCTTTGTTGATTTTATCTCCATTTACTTGTCTTCCTCTATTTGTTAGTAGAATATGATGCAAATATTTGTGTAAGAAAATTGCAGAAATAAATCAGTAGCATTTTTAGTTTACTGTCTTGAAGCAATATTTGGCACTGAGGCATTGTTTATTGAAGCATGTTTGGCTCTGTAAATTATTGATGCATAGGATTAGCAATAATTAGGTGGCAGCATTTTGCTGTTGGATTTTGTTGCTGTATTTGAACTATATGTTGATGTTGGCTTTCCTTTGACATGCAGTTCTCAACTTATTTGCAAGAAAGATGCATTTGCTCCATGTGGACCTTATCTGGGTGAATCTGAATCTTCTTGTACTTGAATTATCAGGTATGCATGCACCAACTCAACTAAAACATCGTTTTTATGTATATAAATGTTTTTTTCCTTTTTCTATTTTGCAATGTTCTTTTATTATTCATAATATGCCCTTGATTGTAACAAAACACTCTTTCGATATCAGAAGGTACCTTGTATCTTTAAACTTCAGTAATGTAATTGTAGTGTAGTAAAAAAGGACTGAAAAGAAAAATCTACCTCCTAAATTTGTCAAGGTGAGAGACATTTTTGAGGTTGCTTCGTGAACCCAATTATGGCATTTAGTACATTTTACTTATACACCTAACATACATTAAATGAGAATTAAATTTTTTGAAGGGGCATATATACCTACCTTCTGATCAAAAGAGTTGAATGCCAACTTATTTTCAACCAATTTTTTCTGAACATATTAATATCTATTTGATCATGTTGATCAGTTCTTGTGTGTTGAACTTATCAAAATAAAATATATTAAAAAAAAACAATAATCTGTTGTTGCGTGTTGATAAAGTTTACTGAATTAGTGATTCCCGCTGTTTTTTCTGGTTAAAGATACTATGCCTGCAACTCAAGTTAGGGGTATTTATTTATTGTAAAGTCAAATTTAGAGATGGCAAAGTCGAAGTTTGATACGTTTAATTATGTTCACATTACTCATTAAACTATATCCTTTACTACTTGAATTATCAACCTCAAACATGTGGGCACTGTTTGGCCCCAGGACCTAAATGGCCTTGTTTTAAATGATTAAAATTAATTTCAGGTGACATTATTAACGTATAAAGTTGAACATGCAGGATATATATTTTGGTATGTGAATACATTAAATTTAGTTTAATTTCGTATCTGCAATTAGGCTAGGGCTGATCCCCTGCTGATGGTAGTTTGGAGTTGTCAAGGTTCCTCAGTTGATCAAACGAAACTGTTCCTAGTTAAAATATGTGTGGTTGTGCTGAAAAGTTACTATAAAATTTAAGGATAAAATTTCTCACTCATAAAATTTAAGTATAAAATTTCTCACTCATTTATTAACGAGTGTTACTCCTTCCATCCCATAATAACTGTCGTTTTAGAAGGAAATTTTTTTTTTCAATTTATTTGTCGTTTACAACTTTCTAGGAGAATAAATTATTTACTTTTCTATATCACCCCTACCTTCTCTCATTGTCCCAAGAAATTCTTTCCATTGTATTAATAGTTTTCAACTTCCCATAAAGGGGTAGTGATGAAATTTTACACAAATTTTAATTAATAAATGATAGCATTAAATGACTTTCTCAATCCATGTGCATGAAGCTAAAACGACAGTTATTATGGGATGGAGGGAGTATTATATACTCCTTCCGTCTCTTAGAGTATTATATACTCTTTCCGTCTCTTAGAAGTATTTTTGTCCCTTAATATAAGACGTTTTACAATTTCAAGTAAGCATTAATTGCTTAGTTTTTAATATTTACCCCAAGTAATAAATATAATTATGATTCTCTCACTATTTTTGGCCAAATAAACAACACTCTCTTTTTTCAATACTAGGGCAATATAGACAATTGATATTATATTTAATGCTATATAATTATTTTCTTAATGCTTGTGCACAACTCTAAAACGACTTATATTAAGGGACGGAGGGAGTATGAGATAAATTCATGTCAATACTAAATACCGAATATGGGCCGTAAAGAAGGAACACATGTATTACTGATTTATCTTATCGTTTACAGTTCCACATTAGTCTTTTGACATAAAAGTCAACATATATCATTTTGCTTTATTAATTGTGGATTTATGCTGAGGTTTGTAGGTAGAGAATGCCTATATTGTTAAACCTGCTAATTTATGGATGTTGCAATGTGTGCGTTATTAAATAAACTTGAATTTTATATACCTTATTAAGTTTGATTTTGATTTCAAGAGTCATTAATATTTTCTAAAAAGAAATTCTTGGAACAAATTTATTTTCTAGTGTTTGACTTAGTTGCACACGTGTGTATACAAGTCTCTGTGTGTATGTGTGTGTGTGTGTGAGAGATATTTAATTACTATATCATTTATGAGGAGAACAACTTTTGTTGACAAAGTTTTAAGAGTCATGGATCATTAATGAAAGATCCATTAATATCAGAAAGTGACTTGTATCCATGCAGTTAGAGTGCTCATGCAGCAAGATGTCATCCTTTATTAGCTTCAGGGACTTTAAAGTTACATAAATTAATCCTGTACTACTCTTTTACTTTTCTGCTGACTCTTTCTAAGATGAAAAGATATTGTGCCTTATTAATATATGATTGAAAAGAGCATCCACCTAAACTTTGTCATAAAAAATAAAAATAAGACTCCCTTGATTCAAAAATACTCATTAGAGCAATATTAAAATTTTCAAAATTTATGAGATTTATTTAATTATGAAAATAATAAATTTTGTTATGAGTAATACTTTTTAGATAGTTTTTAATATTTATAATTGTATTGACTTAGATGAAATGGATTCATATCCGTTTAATTTTGAAAGTACTTAAATTGACTTCAAAAAATTAAAATAACTTTTATATTTTGGAACCTACAGTTCATTGTTTGATTTGATTTGCTCATCAAGTTAATTTAATTGTGGTATTTACTGTAGCAATTCATTTATACACCTAACCCTTGATGGATGAGAATTACAGTACTCCTACTTTTATATGTTATGATCCTTTTAAATAGGCACACCTACCATTGCAGTTAATGTATGTTTTTGCCCATTACTATGTATATTTATTGGTATATTAAATTTGATTCAGCAACCCCTCGTAGACTTGTCATTTAATTTAATCAATTAGATCCAATTCAAATCCAGCTACTCACCTGGATTTGATGTTCTGTTGTTTCAAATCAAGATTAGTGGTCAAGTCATATTTTATACAGAGATGAAAATATAGTACCATTTAATATTTCTATTAGTACTATGAAAGTTTAATTGCATATAGATTTGAGTGACTACAGTTTCATATTTGCTGCATCTATATAATACTCCTTCCGTTCCTAAAAGATTGTCGTTTTAAAAGAAAAAATTTGTTCTTAAAAGATTGTCGTTTACAACTTTCTAGGAGAATAAATTATTTACTTTCCTATATCACTCCTACCTTCTCTCATTGTCCCAAGAAATTCTCTACCTTGTATTAATAGTTTTCAACTTTCCATAAAGCTATTAAAACTTTCCATAAAGAGGTAGTGATGGAATTTCACACAAATTTTAATTATTAAATGATAGTATTCAATAACTTTCTTAATCCATGTGCAAAAACCTTAAACGACAATTTTTTAAGAACAGTGGGAGTAGCTTACTTGTAGCATCATAAAATAAGTTCATATTAGCTCAGGTTCTTATAACAAAAGGTTTAAGACAAATTTAGTGGTACCTTTTAGTTATCTTTAGCTTGATTAGATATGGATTTAATGATACTATTATTAAAATTTGTTGCAGCTGATAGTTTGGTTTTAACTATAAATTGTTTTATTTCAATGCTGTTTTTTATGTGTGGATATGTAATGGTATGGAGACAGTCTAATGAGGGCATAACAAAAAGTTTTAATACAAATCTAGCTTCTATGTGTTAGGTGGGCAGTAGTACAGCATAATCAGGGTAGTATGCCTTTTTCTGGAAATAAATACTCCCTCCATCCCAAAATGAGAGTTACATTTATATTTGTAAACTATAAATCGACATGAAGCTGCCATTACTTAATATTCTTTAGTTGATTTGTCAATGTTAGGGATAAGTTTGAAAAAATCAAAAATTAAGCTGCCGTTACTTATATTCTTAGTTGATTTGCCAGGGATAAGTTTGTAAAAATAAAAAATTCTTAAAAATTGTCCTTTTTATAAATATATCTCTAATTTTGAGATGGAAAATTTTGGGACAGAAAGAGTAATAAGTATACTCAAGTATGAGTTGGGATCACAGTGAGCCCACACTAGGAGACCCAGTCAGTGTACTTGGGTTTTGGATGCTTGAATGTGGCATATAAGGTGAGTACAGAATACTATAAAATAAACTGTAGATGAGATGAAAATCTTTACCTCAATTATAGTGTTGCAGTTGTAGCTAATCTGAAGACTGTTTACTAAGTTTACGGACTTTTGATGACCTTGGTATGTATTCGTCTTGGTTCTGTTACAACTTTTGATTCTTGAGTACTGCTATTTTCTTGAATTCCTTGATCAAATGGCCAATATAGAATATGTTAAATTATGATGTTTCAGCCATTTATAAAAACTGAACGGCAGGTCTAGCTTAATTGG
This sequence comes from Panax stipuleanatus, assembly GCA_020205555.1. Lineage (NCBI taxonomy): Eukaryota > Viridiplantae > Streptophyta > Magnoliopsida > Apiales > Araliaceae > Panax > Panax stipuleanatus. The sequence continues at coordinate 4,215,267 of CM035118.1, forward strand.
GTGGCAGTTCTCCCGGCCATGCGTGGCTAAGCGAACGGCTTGTGCGGCTGTGTTCGGCAAGTATTTAAGTGGGAGAGTTTGTAACACCCCAGTTCCACATCGAAAAATGTAGGATACTTGGATACATAATATATAAAGTTCTACTATCAATAGGACATTCATCCACTCATGACTTTAGTTAGCCTGTGGTGACCCACGAAGATACTATCGAAACAATGGATTAAATCGATACATTATGATTCGAACTCGGGATTTGACCCGGGTTGTTACGGTATTATGAGTTTCACCAGCTGTCATATACAACAATCATTTTGTTACCCCCCCTCCCCCTCCCCCTCCCCCTCCCCTTTTTAAAGTACAAAGTTTTCATTATCAACTTGTTCACTCACTATGAACTTTGTTGTCGGCTACAACTCTTGTTATTATTCGTATTTTGTTCAATCAGCTGAATCATCATACATCTTGTTGGCTCTTAATTAAGCCATACTTGTGAGATCTCATTCTTTTGCAGCTAAACAAACAGCTACCAGTACTTCTCAAAGAGCCAGCCAGCAGAGCAAATGAGGTATTTGTATCTTTTCCATAACTTGGGACATGTTAGCATCAGTCAGCTAAATCTATTATGAGGGGTATATGCTATTCAATTCTTTGTTGGCTAAATCATCATCGTATTATATATATTCCTTTGTCTTGAAAATTTGATGCCTAACCATAACATAAGGCTCCTCCTTCTCAGTAGTTTTTTTGTATTATAATTTGTTGACATGCCCAATTTTAGCATGAGCATGGGGTTCATTATGTGTCACGGAAAGGTTAATACTTAATAGTGATAAATGACCAAAGTTATAAATTTGCTTAGAACCCCCCCCCCCCATCCCCCACTCCCCCCCACCCCTCATTTGTGTCCACTTTTTAGGGCTTAAATATACTTTAAACCATTATTTTTTTTGCATTTTAGAACTTAAATCCATAATGTTTCAATTTTAAGACGTTGGATCTTAATTCTTGAATTTTTATAAATAATTTTTTTGACAACTAAATTTAGCATTTCTTATAGAATCTCAAAATAAAAGAAGAATATAGTGTTTGAAGGGTATATATTGTTTGTTGTTCCACTTTACTAAAGAAATGGATGAAAAAAAGGAAGAGCTTTTCACCACACTAATCTGTGTGTATAATTTATAGAAAATTTAGGAACAATAAGATTTAATGTTTTCAACATAAATATTTTGGTCTAAGCTCTGAAATGAGAAAATTTTAAAGATTTGGAAGTGTATTTAAGCCACTTTTTAGTCATAGTAGTATAAAATAACACAATATTTTTAAATTTGTTATCGTAATTTTATTATTATACCATATTATTAACTAACAACTTATTATTTCAAAGTATAAGCAGAACAAAAATATATCATTTCGAAATGAGTAATGTCAGAGATACTAACTATACACAAAAAGTTGTGCGCAAACAGTATAAAAAAAACAGAGAAAATAAGGAGCGGGACTTGCAATTAAATATTTTACACATTTTGATTGGTAAGGAATTTCCTAATTCCTTGTATTAAATTCAAGAGGCAAATAAATTGGAATATGGTTGAATTTTATTAATGAAAGAAAACAGCATTTAACCAAGTTTTGTGGAAAGGTATGCATTTATTTATTTATTTATTGTTGGGAGTGTTTTTTCATTAATTTAAACCTAACACATGATAAATGAAATTTGTATTAATTAATAAATGTTGTTACATGTGGTTGCCACCTAAATGATTTGATGAGGTGATGGAAAGGTTTTATTTTTAGTTTATTCAATCATATAAAAAGTTAATATATAAATAAAAAAATTAAAAAACATCATGGGCCAGTGGAAGGTATATCATTTATGAATGTAAATGCTTAAAGTTTCTTGCCATTAAAGCATGGTAGTATGAATTGATATTTTCACATAAAAAATTAATATGTTTATATGATTTTTCCGTATAAATAGTGAGTGAGTCTCACATTCATGTGAGAGACACTCATGTGAAAATATTAATTTCTTATCTATATGCTCATATACTATGATTTTTTTCATTACACTATATAATTTTTTTAAATATTCATCTACGAACAAATATAATTTTCACGGACTGCCGTAGTAGTGACATAATTATTACAACAAATTTATAATGCATTACTAAATATAATACTTCCGATATTAGATAAAACGTACAACGTAGGGATACGATAGAATAATCATGTGTGAATCCCTTCTTAATTTCTATTTATTCCATATATCCAGTGGCGAAGCCACATAGAACTCGTGGGGTCAATCGATCCGACAATTTTTTTTTTGTTTTATAATGTAAGGTAAATTTTAAAAATTTTAATTATTATATATAAATTGACTTCACTAAAATTTTATAAATTTTCTATTATACGGGGTCAAATTGAAAATTTTTAACTTTGTCAATCAAATTTTAACCACATATGACTCATATCCTCTCAATATATGTATATATCTCTATACTATTTTAAATTAAATAATAATTTAATTTATATTGTAAGACCCCGAATTTTATGAATAAAAGTATTCAATCTTTCTTATAATTATTATTCTATTCAGTAAATGGTTGAATTAATAAAAGGTTAAAGTTAAGGGTGATATGTGCAAATTTTTTAAAGTAAGCAAGTGGTCATAAAATATTCGTTGTGTCAGGGAATATTCGTTTGATCGGGAAACATTTTTTTGTCATAGAATATTCGTACGACGACGCAGTCATTGGTGGACCCCACAACGGAATAACTGTTGGATATAGAAAGCGACAGAAATAACATTTTTATAAAAATAACGACAAAACTTTTACCGTTAAACTGTTAAAATATCCGGTGATAAAAATATAGTAATACGCGTTGTTGCACAGTAGCACACGGTATTGTACAGTATTTTAAATTATTGATTATTACGTAAGAAGTCACTCATTCGATAATGGTTACAATAATTACTGTTCAATATTTTATATTATTAATTCAATAATCGTCACAGTAACCACTACACAGTATTTTATATTATTAAATTAATAATTGTCACTCATATTATTTAAATGATATTATTAGATAACATTATTGTCAATGTCTAGAAAATTCTGTCAAGAAAAGGGGTTAAGTTATTTAATTGTGCGCCAGTAAGGAGAAATCCTTATCGGAAAGCCCCCTGTGTTCCTGAGAACGACCTGGTTGTCAATATTGTGATTCTGTAATATTAATTTGAATAATAATTGATAAATAAAAGTATGATAATTGGTTCGATTATGGAGGAATTTAGAATGAGATATTTGTTGAAAGTTTAACATATTTTCTGAGGAATCGCAATTATTTTCTTCGATAAAATATTTATTCAAATATATTATTATAATACTATATTATAATAATATAAGGTGATAATAATAGTATAATTTTATTATATTTTTATATAATGATACTATTAAATATATATAAATTTTTGCATATAATTGGGGTGGAGATGATTAAAGTGTATTTGAATTATTTTTTTAAATTTGGAATTAATGGGTGGTTAGTGGTAGACATGTGGGGGCCACTGATTGGTGGATGATGAATGTTTGGTGGGTGGTTGCAATAAATGCAAATTGTTGAATTGGTTGCAAAGTTGGTTGATGAACTTTGAATTTTGCTTCCTCCGAGTGCCTATAAAAGGAATACTTCCTCAGCAGATGAGGTACACCATTCCAATAGCAGAAATTCTTCCTCTACAATATTGCAAGTATTTCTTTTGAGTATAAGGATACTTTGAGTGTAGTTTATAGTCCAAGATTTTCTCAGAATAATATCCGATATGCTAGTCAAATCTAATTCATACTAAGGTAAAGGATATTTTTTTAAGTAACAGATGTTATCTCCTTTCAATACTCATAAGGGTTGTTCTTTTATTGCTTATTAATTTGTGAGAATAACCTGTCTATGCGGACTACCGCATGCATGGTGAATAACTCTTCGTATTCATTCTTTATTAATCTGTGGGAATAACCTGTCTACGCGGACTACTGCATGCCTGCTGAATAACACTTTGTATTCATTCTTTATTAAATTGTGAAAATAATCTGTCTACGCGGACTACTGCATGACGGGTGAAAATTCATTTGCAGTTTCGTATATTATTTCATTTCAGATTCCTAACTCTAAACTTACTATGGTAAGTATTGCTTCTATAATTCCTGAAATGATTATAAATTACTCAAGGTTTTCGCTTCATCTAATATTATTTCATTGGAATATTGATCTGAACTTCTTATGGAAATTTTAATCTTTTCATATCGGAGAACTATTCATTCGGGTACTATTCACGAGTACTATTCACGACAAAATTGGTTTATTTCTCTGTCTAAATTATCTTTTATTCATACAAGAGTACTATTTATCCGGGGTACTGTTGGCTTGTTTCGGTGTTAGCAAAATAGACACAAACACGTGCAAGTATACACGGTCAACAAGTAATATATGATAAGTAAAGATCGTTCCCACGGAGAAAAGCAATTACTCTTAATCTATCATGCAACAACTTTATAGCTATTTCTGGCTGCTCAAACGAGAAAACAAGATATGAATTAATGACTAAAATGATTATAGACTAAAAATAACTAACTAACAAACAATTGATTCAAATCGGGAAGATATGAGATCCTAATGTCACTTAATGCATCATCCAGACTACACACCTCTTGTTAAGCCTAATTAATTACTTCGGATTGCTAGTCGAGAGCACGAAGGTGAGAAATGGCTATCTTCTGATATACCAAGTCCATATCACATAAAATCCACAAAAGAGATAGAATTCATATGAACATCAATATTACCTAACTCATTATATGTCTATGTGACTTACAAGCAATATTGATTTAAGTGCAAGCTCTCAATTGACTACATATGGTAAGTCGGTATATATCTATCCAGATTACGAATCACAAAATCTATCACATGCAAATTTTATGAAAATATGCTAGCATGGCCAAATTTGAGTTTATACTTCCTCTTTCAATTCCATACAAACTATTAAGGTAGATGGTGATCAAGCATCTAAACAATAAACACAACCATAATAAGCAATTCATACATAATCAATCACACTTAACAAAGAGGCATATAGATCTGAATTAAACAAAAAGCACCATTAGAATCCTATAATGATGATTAGTTCATCTCTAAACCAATTCCCATTATGGGATTTGACTTAAGCATTGAAATCAAATAATGAAAGAGAAGAGAATAGAGAGATAAGGATAATGCAAATCTAATATTCCTCCTTCCAGAATAAGCCTTCAAGCTCAGTTCAGAATCACAATAAAACCCAATTGAAACCCTAACAATGGAAATCTACTAAGAGCAAAGAGAGAAGCCAAAAATGGTAGACTATAGCTATGCCTTTCTCTAGCTCTTCAAAACCCTAAAAACTGGAAATAAAAACTATAGAATAGAATGTCTTGTAACTTGCAAATACACCCATATAAGGAAAACACGCTACAGTAATATTTTTAAGTGAAAGTCAACTTTTGGTGAAAATTTGACTAATACGGCCGCGCGGCCGCGTAGTTCATTTGGGGAGCGGGCGCGCCGAGTTTAACCTTCATGCTGGCGCGGCCGCGCTGGGTTGTGTTTTCTGCAATTTTGCTGGTGCAATGCTGGTTTCCCATCCAATTGCTTGCTGCCTCAGTATTCTCTCTTCTTTCACTTGCCACTGCCCATATGTCATTTCCACATGCCATAAGCTATGCCCCATCTTCAACAAGCCAGTTCCACATTGACTCCACCAAGAGCTCTCCATCTTGCCTTCATGCCATACCCATACCCATGCCATTTCCATGCCAATTGTTTCCATTAGAACCACCTTAGAGTTTCCTTCATGCAATCCTACAAAAAAAAGATAAAAAAGCATAAAAAAACACTAAAACACTTGAGTTTAAGCCATAATTTTAGCAAGTAGATAGCCAATAAGTAGGTATAAAACCTACTTATCAAATACTCCCAAACTTAAACTATTGCTTGCTCTCAAGCAACAAACACAAATGCAAACTACATGTTATGCAAACTACACTACTATGATGATGAATCCCAACATTTCAGTCAGATTATGAATTCTAATAAGATATGCCTCAGAGAAATAACAAAGCTAAAGTCATAATGACATATAATCCGAAAATCACAACCTGTGGCTAAGATGTAGTGTGTGTGTGTGCTAAATTCATAAATAAGCTTGATAAAGGCACAAATTCCACATGCTATACTTCTAAGGAAGAAAACTAAGGTTTTAAGTCAAGAAATTTGAGCATATATGAAATAACAACCAATCCAACACATCATTACAAGCTAAGGTTCAACAAAGGGCTTATTTTGCTTTTATTTACACACGGGGCGATATTTGCACTTTTCCCGTGGTTACACCCGACTGTGCAATGCTAAGCTCTCTTAGGCTTTTCAATGATACCCATTTATCGAGCTTTCGACCAACGACTCCCAAACCATAAGGCTTTAAGGCGCTAGGTGTAGAGACAATCCCCTAGGGCTTGCTCGAGTATCAAAGGCCACAAGACTTAGCTAGCCAAGGCGTTTATTCTATTTTTTTCTTTTTCTCAATTGATTTTCTTTTCTTTTTCTTTTTCTTTTTCTTTTTCTTTTTAGCATGCATACCCAATGTTTTTCCCCAAACTTGCATTTCTGTGTCATTATAGCCATTATTCAATTTCTACACAATTCTATCATTAAAAACAAATTTTTCCCCTCAGAAAACAAGCATGTGCTAATCTAACCAACAAGCAAATAATAACAATGTCGTGCTATCCGGTAACATCAAAGCAATAGGCATAGATTTCATTATGTATGAACTTATAACTAAGCTTAAGTTATCAATTGAGTTCAAAAATCTATCATATTTCAATATCATCATCGACCAGACTGGAATTCAACAGACTAAAAACATGGGATTATGTTATGCAATGCAACTAAACACATAATAAATAAACAAAACTAAAGAAAACTAAAAAAAAATCATGCAAAATTTAACTAACAAATACTACAAAATGCAAACTAAACATGCAATAAACTATATGCAACTAACTACATGCAACTAACTACTACTATAACCCAATACCACCAAACTTAAAAACTATAATTTCCTCATTGGAGATAAAGGGTAAGGAAACTCCCCTATGTATCGGCATGGCCACCCGACTCGGGTGGTAAATCTAGCGGCGGTTATGACATGGCTGAACCAAAGACTGGCCACTCCACCATTGTCCCTTGTTGAGCAAACGCCTCGCTCAGCGCAAGGGATATTCCATCTGCATAAGCGGCAAAGTTGAAGTGCAGCGCGTCCATCCGCGCCTGCAGGTGCCTCATTTGACGATCCTTGCTCGCTGTACTGACGGTGGAAGGTCCTGTTGCCTCAGAAGGCTGAGGTGGAGCCTCTGGTGTACGGGCTAGAGCACGGGGTAAGATGAACCCACGGCCTCATGGATGTGCCTTGCCACCAGCCCATTCAGTGTATTTCTTGATCGTAACATGATTT